>CM060942.1:283159012-284396549 GCA_030765085.1 Allium cepa | reverse complement strand
CTTTCTTCTTCTTCATACGCCCTTTCTTCTTTCGTTTCATTTTTCGTGGTGTCTTTTGTTCCAGTGGTGGAAATGGAGCCTTTTACACCACGGTGTGCCCTATCGGGGGTCTTCTCTCGGGCAAACTTACCTGCCCACCCGCAGGACAAGACACAAGACAAGACAGAACCTGGGAGTCTGGACCACTGCTTTAGCACCCTTGATAAGTGGTGCCTTCGTTGTAGCACTGCCTTTCATCATAGTGGTGGAATGCCTGTGTCTGAGGGGCCAGAGAAAATTTTTAAGATTTCGCCGTTGCAGGAGAAAGGTAGCGGTACCTATTGCATATCCAAATCGCCATTTCGTGGTGAGATCATTTCCGCAGAGCTTGATCTTTCCGAGGGTACAGTGCTCCTGTCGGATAACTTGTCTAATTCCCCATTCTTGCCTGGATGGGCTACTTCTTCGTGGTGAGAACCCAGAGAAACAAAACGATCATTTATTTATTTACAAAATGGTTGTCGTGGGGCAACCCCCGCCTCCCCGATCAATCGTTCGAAAATGAGTGGATTTTGTCCTGTTCCCAAAGCGGAGGGTGCCATTGCCGTGAAAGCTTTGATAGTGACCTACGCACTATTTGTTCATCTATCTAATTCCGGACTGCACGAGTCTTGTCGGGAGTGGCTATCACGATTCCGACTCCTGCTCCATTGTCATTGGTGGATCCGTCGACGAACAATCCGTTTGTGCCGAAACTTTGAAAACTTGGAAACTGAGAGTCCTTTGGTAAATACATCTGCAACCTGATGATCAGTGGAGACAAAAAGAACCCTAAGAATCCCACGAGCAACACATTCCCTGACGAAATGATAATCAATTTAAATGTGTTTGGTTCGAGCATGGAAAACAGGATTCACCGCCATATAAGTCGCACTCACATTGTCACAAAAGAGATATATAGGTAACGAGATAGAGATATGGAGATCACGAAGAATGGAGCAAACCCTTTAGGTACGGAATGTGACGGAACGCAATTATATCTAAGGTCAGTTGTGATAGAGGTGAGGGCTAGGTATTCCGCTTCGGCACGAGATCGACCATCATGGGCTTATAATCTAAATCACGAGTAAGATTGAGGGAGAGGTATAAATAGACACCGGATTGGCTTGTGGGGTTAGCAAATTCCTGTTGGATTATTTGCTTAAACCACCTGAGACTACTGATGTCCCATCCTTAACTGATAGAGATCTATAGTCGGTTTGAAAGAAGGCGGTCCGAATCATTGATTTAATAGCACCCAAGTCAATTTGAATGATCAAAACCTCCCATAGATAGTTTTCTTGCGAGCGGCCTAAGGAATCACGGTAAATCTGCCTCCAAGAGGTAAACCTGTTTGCAGAATCGGACAGTAATAACGAACGCGAATGAATATGACTGGGCTTAGATGCTTCCTATCCCGCGCCAAGGCTTAGCTACTCCTCCTTAATTTCCCGAACAGACCTAATTTCTTCCATTCGGAAAGCCAAACCAAAGAAGTAAAGCAATAAAGAATATTCCCGGGTACCTATACAACATATGCAAACCAAACGAATAAGGAAAGCAATTGGCGCGGGACTTTCGGCAGTGGCACGAGCACAGGGAATAAAATCATTCTTATTCCCGGTACCCGAAGAAACAGTAAAGCATCGATGTTCGGTTGATATTGATCAGAAAGAAATCAGCATGCGTAAAACGAATACTCATATTAGGGAGATGTTTTTATAACATATTCGCGAAGGGATCCAGATTCATCTGTCTGGTTTAGAAATAAACGAACTAGAACATTTCTTTCATAAGATGGAAAGCACCTTTGCCCTAATTAATATACTGGCCTTCCGCTCACTTCGCTCGGACGAAAGTGGACAGGTCGCCTTGGATTCAAAATCAAGTTGTTCGCTAGTTCTCTGCCCAATCTACCTAGAAACTAGTAAGGGGCGTTGGAAGGTAGTCAATTATTGGCATTGATGAATCAAGATCGGGCAAGTGAAAAGCCCATCTATTCTAGACGACCAAAGGGCGGATCAACGGTAGGTGATTAGTTCGCTTGGATGGTCACATACAAACAATAATAAGAAGAAATCTTCCGAAACCCGTGAATTCGTTCAAAAGAGAAAGATTCAGTCAGGTGCGTAGAGAATTCCGAAGAAAGACTTAAGGCAGCATGTGGAGAAATTTCTGTGGCCCCTTTCCAAAGAAATGCGGGCAGGGTAGAGCTCGGAAGAGGGTTCGAGAATAGGGTCCTAAAGATGAACATCAAAAAAGGGTCCCGCATGCATCACAAGAGGAAAGATCAAACCAATTGGCGCTCACATCACAGTAGTCGTAGTTGAGGCGAGCGAAGTGAGCGGGGACAACCAACAAGGCGACCGTTAGGCCAAGTATATTAATCTGGGCCCCATACATTTATTGGCGACCCCGATCAATTGGGGGCGCCGGTATATTAATTGGACCGATCCAGCCCCAGTATATTAATTGGGGACCGATCCGAACTATTCATAGACCGAAGGCCCTACCACTAATCCGGCTAGCTAGTTAGCGGTTCTTAGGAAGCAGGCTGGGCCTTGGGCATCCCCGCTACGCAAGCTGGATTGTTTGCCACCAGCAAAAGAAAAGAGAGTCAAGGCCGCAGGATACAAGCATAGTGGTCTAATGACAAGGGCCGACGACGAAAGCTCGGGACGGAGCCGTATGACGCGAGAGTTTCACGTACGGCTCCCTGAGAAGGCAGTGGCTACCCACTGGAGCTTCGACCAACCACCACCACCAGTAAATTTCGCTTTGGGGCCACCCCTTATTCTACCATTATTATAGGGGTATGGGGTTCGAGACAAAGAAAGATCAAGGCAGCATATCAGTTTTTCCTATATACTTCACTTGGATCCGTTTTTATGCTATTAGCTATTCTGTTGATTCTTCTCCAAACAGGAACGACCGATTTACAAATATTATTAACCACAGAATTTAGTGAGCGGCGCTAAATCTTTCTATGGATTGCTTCTTTTGCCTCTTTCGCCGTCAAAGTGCCTATGGTACCAGTTCATATTTGGTTACCCAAAGCCCATGTAGAGGCACATACGGTTGGATCCGTCATCTTGGCAGGAATTCCTTTAAAATTTGGAACCTACGGGTTTTTAAGATTTTCAATACCCATGTTCCCTGAAGTGACACTTGGTTCTACTCCTTTCATTTATACTCTAAGCACTATTGCGATAATATATACTCCCTTAACCACTTCAAGACAGATCGATCTTAAGAAGGTCAGTGCTTACTCCTCAGTAGCCCATATGAATTTGGTGACTATTGGTATGTCTAGTCGGGCGGCGGCCGTTAGGTCACCTATTTTGAGTTACGAACACACAAGCAAGGCCAAAACATGTGTGTCGGGCGTGCGACCCATCAACGTACTAGCAATGGGGGAGAAAACATAGCATGTCGCAACAAAAGCGTCAACCAGTACACTTATAGGGGGGACCAATCCATTCTATTGCAAGGAGACGGGAGGCGACCTCTAGGTGCGACTAAAAGGCCAGGCGCCTGTAGGTTTTCGGGTGAGGCGATCCTGTACACTTATACCTAAGGGGACCGAAATGAGGCGAGCAAAATGAGCGGGAGGTACAAAAACGAAAGCCCTTAGCGCCCCGGGTCGAGAATGGGGGACGGCCCTACGCGCAGACAGCAGCAACACCGGCTCTACGAATCTTTCTGTTGGCTTTCCCATGAATAAGAGTTCATTGTTGGGCGCGGTGAAGCGAGCGATTCTAGCTGTTTCGCTTTCTTCTTTCTTATTGTGGTGGCTATTATGTATGGCGTGGCGGAAATGAACGAAAAGAGCGAGAGAAAATGAATCGATTGATAGATGGCCTGATCTGTTCTGATAGATTGAAAGAGTAGGGGGATAGAGAAGTCCATTCTTTTTCTATCTTTTGACAACTCTCTATTCTGGATCCATCAGAAAGAAAGATCAATGTATCCGATAGAGTCTACATCATATGTAGAGCGCCCAAGCGCTTTTTGGGCCAGCTCAGTTCTCTTATCCATTGGTCCAATGCACTGGCTCATCTCATGGAGGTGCTCGCAAAAATGTAGTTGTGTTGTTGTTGTTCGCCGCAATTGATATACTGGGCATTCCCCAGCATCATCCCACACAGAAAGAGCGCGGAGCCCTGGCCCCTGGTCCGCTAACGTAAACCGAGGGGTTGAGCATGAACTGGCGAACCGAAGTCACTTTCGTAACCATACTACGTACAGCTAACATGTGTCAAGTCTAGCGGGAACACGCAGCGCAAACAAACGTGAGCCGCTATACCGAATCCCCCGCTGGCCATCGGGGACCGAGTGGTAAGGCCATGATCTGCAGGGGAACGGATCACTCATTCTTCTATTGGGGACAGGTGCATGAACGACAACTCCAAACGTCACACATCCGCCGCCTACCGTTTAGGTGGCACCAGCGAGATCCAGCTAAGGTAAGGAACTTCGTGTCGCGGCTGCTCCACTCCGCTGTGGTCTCTTGAACTGCACTTCGTTGCCTTCCCGCACGCGAAGCGAATGGGCGCTGTGCCATGGGTCAGTTTCGGGGCGGAGAGAGACATACCATAAGAATGTTTCATTTGGATCGACGAGCCATTTTGTGAATCAATGGAATGTATGTCTATCTATATCTATTCTTTCTTTATATGGCGGGCCATATATATAACATTTATGGCATGATATGATCGCGCCTAATAGCCATATATCATCTGCGCTCAATATGCGGGATTCTTGTTGGATCAGATCTTTCGATTTGACTAAAGCTTTTGGACCTAGCGAAAAGGACTCTGACTTGACGCCTTCACGCAAGCAAGCGCGAGAGAATCAAGAAAAGTAGAAGCTTTTCCAGAAGCAAGACGAGGAAGCGGACGTTAAGCTTTGCTTCCCCCGACCTACTACAATACAACAGTCGCGACCATGAAAAAAAGGCCTTTTTCCGGGCCTATTAGTTTAAGGGCTGCTCGCCCCCTACTCTGAAAATCAAAAGGCGGATTCAAAAGAAAGGCGCTAGTATATTAATTGAAGACCCCAATCAATTGGCCAGTATAAACATTGGTCTTAGACAACTAACATCCAGCATAAACATTGGCGCCTAGTATACCAAGTCCAAACTATGAAATCGCCAGTATATTAATTGCGGCGGGACGCTGTTCGATTGCTGTATATTGCGGATGGCTCTCTATCATAGTTTCAAGGGCTTAACTGCGCCTTAACTACTTAAGTAGCAAACCAAAGGCAGCTTTCGGTTTCATAAGGTAAGGGGGCTGTTCACTACAAGCTATTAGCGCTATCTTAGATTGAACGACAAAGATTTTGAGTCGCCCAAAGATATTTGGGCAATCTTGTAATGACCCACAATATTCACACAACTATGATATTGTGATTCAAACAAGTATAAAGTATTGAAGTGTATTTGTGCACACATTTGGACTTGGGGGTAAATTTGTGATTTCCCATCTATTAAAACCCTAGCCGTGAGTGGATTATAAAAAAAAAAAGAGGTGGCCGCTGTTTTCATTTTTAACTCTCTCGTTACAAAACAAAAAAAAAATGGCCGAAGCCCTAGAAATCAGATTGGGGGAAAATTATTTTGCCGTATCAAATGGCGTGGGATTCGTGAGAAAAAGGGGAAAGCTATGGAAATATCTAGGGGATCGACATCTCATATAGCTACGTGAGTGTTCTTGATCTTGATTTGGCAATAAGTCCTATCTCAGGCAGCCGTAGTTATATTTCTGCAAATAAATTTGTGTGTATGGATGCTTTGCGTGTATTGATGCTTGTTGATGATTGTTTGATTCTTGGTTGCTTGCGTATCCATATATTGATTATGATTAAGTTTGATTATATTCATATCTGTACCTGAGATGATATCTATTCACTATTATGTCACGATACACTTATTTAACACTATGAATTACTGCCAAATGAATTGTTTAAGTACACTCATACCAGACGTATCATGTCTGACCCTGTTGATTGTCTCGACAATCTCCTGGGGTGTCTCATTCAACGAGGCAGTTCGGGATGATGTTTTTACAGGTTGCTATGCACATATTGATGAGATGATGATTTAAGAGATGGAGTTAAAATGATTTATCACTGCATGTAGATGATATGAAGAAAGTATTTAAGTATTTTTATTGTCATTTCTTATGTACTGCTGAACTAAAATATGTTTGTAATTCCATGAACAGTGAACTAAAAATTAGATTGATTTGTATATAAATCTTGAAAACTGTATTGTTTTATATGTAATGGCAAGTTTGAAACTGTAGCACTGGGATTGTTCAGTTTTTTTATATTTTTTCCTGAAATCTGTATTTAGAGAAATACTGCTGTCAAGGCAGTATACACAAGTGTTTACACTTGTGTATATGTGCAGACCCATAGATCTGCTGAGTTTTGTGATTTAAAGGATTTTTATGGATTTTGTTCAAGTTTCCTTTCAGAAGTTTTTGGGAAAATCTTTATAAACTTATTCTGACAGATTATCTCTACATTTATGCATAAGCATATATGGATCTGGAGTTTGATTTTTGTATGTAATTATCATATCTGAGAATATGTATATATATATATATATATATATATATATTGTTTTTGGCAAGTTGAATGCCTTGAATGTGAAAAGCAAAGATGATATATATATATATATATATACCTATTTTTCTCTATGTTATGGTCTTTTCTGAGTTCAAGTTACTTAGTCCTGTGATATTTGGTTTTTGATGAGATATTTGATATTTGATATTTGATATTTGATGAGATATTTGATATTTGATATTTGATATTCGATATTTAATATTTGATCTGTGAAAAGCAAAGATGAGATATTTGATGCCGCAAATCTTTGAAGGAAAGATGGATTTTTGATGCTTTCAAATGCATTATGATTTTTGGGAAATGAAATTTTCTATGTTAAGTGGCTGTTGCTATTCGAATCTGTATATGGCATATAGCTAATATATGTTCATGTGATAGATTCTTGAATTATATTGAGGACTTGCCATATAAATTAAAATACGTGCATGCCTTTACTTTACATTTCTAAAATGAATAAACACAGTTTTGGATAAGTTTTGCAAAAAGAAAGTAAACTGTTTTATATTCATAAGTATTCTAGAAATGGATTACAAGTCCATGTATTATCTTGAGACTTTTATAAAAGGAACTTGTTAGTTTCCAATTGTTTGTGTTAAAAATATTTGTATGATGCAGAATAGATTTTGTTCTTACATCAGTGACATGTTTTTGTTTTAAAGAAAGATAGTTGATGTAAATTCATCTTTTATGTCTGAATATAACTTGCATGAATGAGAAAGAGGAAACTCGATGACCTCATTTTTTTATATAGTTGGATTGGTAATCTTTTGTTTATACATATAATTATTAATATTTTGTTGGTGCCAAGGCTTCATTGCCTATTCATTAATATCATTGCTTGAGCTTGTGTGTTGGCGAGGCCGTGCACACATGTATTTATATGTGTGTGTACGCGCAGCCACACCTATAATTGTGCTATAGCAAGAGTTGAGTTAAGTAAAGGATCTCTATGATTTTTATGATATACTCAGGAATTCTGACATTTCCTGTCTGCTTGTGTATCTTTTGTGTCATATTGAAAATAATTTTTATGAAATGGGTTTATCTTTATATTAAAATGCTATGTGTGAATGCTTTAGCTAAATTTTCTTAAACTCTGATTTAATAACTAAAGAGATTGGTATATCTTCATATATACTAATCTATGTTTTAAGAATATAACAATATTTCTATATTGGTAATAGTGGATCCTGGTTTTGGTTTTGAAGGTAGATGACCCTATGTTTTCATTTAGCGTATATTTCTTTATGCAAAAAAAAAACAAATTAGCCCATGATTTGGCCACTAGAAAAGTAGGGTCATCTCATTTGGTATCAGAGCTATGTTGGTAGAGAATATAGCAAAAATTTAATTTGTGTGAATTTATTTGTATTGACTGCTTTGGTTGCATTGTTTGAATTGATTGCTTTGGATGATTTATTTGGATTACATCAATGTTAATGATGTTTCTCCTTTCTACTACTTTGTTTTGAAAATTGTTTAATCAATCAAATAACCTGATTACAGAAATGAGTTTATGACTCAGTTTTTATAAGAAAATAACCTGATTAATTTACTGAGAAGTAGGGTATTGAATAATAGTGGATTAGGCAGTATGAACAGAGAGGTTTATGCTCATGTCTAGTTCATTTAAATTTGCTATGAACAAAGAAGTATTATGAAAATTATTTAAATTTCTGAAGTGGTTATTGTGGATGAGATGGATGTTTGTTTGTGCATTTCTATTTGGAGTTTTGTATGTCAGATTTCCAAGTTAAAATGGTTTGAGCATTTTTATTATTCTACTCTTATTATTGTTAAGTATGGATTTAAATTATTTAGAACATAGGCAGCAAGATAGAAATCTGGCTCATGCTTATTTTCTAAATAATAAGATATGAGGTTTTCTGGGTTTTTGGTGAAATTTTCTTAACAAACACCTCTGTCCATATCTTTACAATAATACAGTAGAATCATGAATGCCTAAATTATTTTGGAAAGCCCACAAACCTATTGTAAATCTCTGTAGTAAGAAATTTAAAATGAGAGAATTTGAATTTATAAATGTTTTCTAATACAAGAAAAGTTGGATTAAGACACCTATGTTTATATCTGATCTAAAAGATGGCTAAAATTACAGTTTTACTTCTTTGTGGACTTCATGGATGTTGCTTTGTTTCAATGTAGATGGTGTATTTATTTATTTTGATTTAAATCTGAAATCACCACTGTTACACCATAACTAATAAGTATATGTTTGAGAACTTGATAAACACAATAATGAGCTGATGCAAGTGATGTTGATATTTGGTAAAATTTCAAAAAAAAAAGATAAATATCAAATGCCAGTATCAATTGCAATAGGTCATTATATGAATAAACATTGAAAAGTGAATTGTCTGATTTGGATGCATAATTGTTAAGCTGCATTTCTTGAATATGTTTGATAACTGCATATAACTTTGTGATGGAAGTTTATAAAACAGGTCCCTTAGAGGAAGATAAAATTTCTTATGAATATAACCTGGAAAAAAAATGGATTATATAATCATTACAGTCAAGTGTGATCTAAGATTGGTTTAGTACAAGGCAGTAAAAGGAGGGAAGTTCTTTTGCTTATGTCTTGTATTTAATAAGGGGATAAGAGTGCAATGGTTTGACCATGTGCTGAGCTCTAGTTGCCTAAGTATTTCCTAAAAAAAAAAAAATATATATATATATACACACATATAAACATCTCTGGTCACATGTTGATTGTAATATAAAATATGAAAAACATAAGAATTTTCTGATATGCAAAATCCCTGTGCTTTACCTGCAAGTTCATATAGCACAATGACATAAGTGAAGACAAAAGGAACACTTATAGCTACTTATGATTAGGTGTATGTTAGTTTTATATGAATGAAAATAAGTTTTGTTAACCACATATGTGTTGGATGAGTTTCTTTGTGGTGACATAATCTATGTGAAATGTTTGGATGCCTTGCTGGTTGTTAGATCTTGTTACTGGAACCACAGTGGTATTTTATCTCCAAAAATATTTGATCCATGCTTTAGTCAAAAGCCTGTCTCTGAACAAAAATTGGCTTGAAATGATGTACATATGTGATTAATTGATTGTTGAAATGTATGAATGGATGAATGTTTCATGGATGCATGAAAACTGTTTGCATTTACTGGTTACGTACATAAAGGTTTTGAGCATGATACAGTATAGTTGAGACCTGCACACATGAAAGGAAAACTTAGTAATTAAACTAAGAAAAATGGGTCACCTCTATCAGGTTGGGTATGAGGGAAGTGGGTATGACATGGTGGTTGGCTTGCATCAAGGATGGGGTGTGAGTTTGCACATGGCATGTTCATGCCCAAATAGTTTGTAGTGCGCTGGAAATCAAACAGATGTTCCAGGCAATGTGCACCAGTGCAACCATGAATGTGATATTGGACCTTAAAAAAAAAAAGGAAATGAACCTACATGCAGAGGTGATTAGGCTAGGGGTATGGTGAGTTCTGGTATGCAGACTCAGTTTTGATGCCTTAGCTCAATGATGTGGGTTTTGCTTGTTCATATTTATGAGATGCTTGTGTGATTTAGGTGATGGTTGTTATAAATTCTTAAAATAAGAATTTCTGCTAAGATACCTATTGGATGATTTTTGATGACAAGCAATCAGTTGATGTTCTTATAGATATCTGGTTTTCTTTTTGGAACTGAGGAAAAATACCAGTATTAAGTGGTTGTTTGTTGTTTGTATTGACTGAGTATTGTTTGTATACACTTAGTTCATACATATGTTTATGATATTTTGCTTTGATTGCCAAGAATGGGGTCTGTTTTGGATTAAAAATTCATTTAAATAAGGACAGATTATATAAGGGTATTGATCCCTATTTTGATTTGCATATAGATGATGTGTTTTGCCTGAAGATGGTGTGTACAGCCATGGATAAATGAGCATTACATTTAAAATGACTTCAATATGAATCATGAGTAGGAATGCATTTGTAAGCAATATATAACTTGATGACAAAACCTATAAACTGTTACTGAATTAATAATTGTTTAGTTCTGGTTGAGTAAGCTTGGTGTATAAATATGTTTGAGACATTAGAAATGCTTTGAAAAGCAGAAAGTAAATTCTGTATTGATTCTAAAATGTACTAAACCAATTTGCCAATAGGGTTTAGTTTAAAACTGAATGTGAACACTATTATGATGAATGCAATGGCACTGTTTCCTGCTCTCATTTGTACACTGCCATATGTATGCATATTCACTTCATCCTGTGTGCACCCCTGAGTTACACTGTATGCATAGATTTAGTCCAAACACTGTTGCATCTGAAATCTGCTGTTGCACTTGAGATTTTAGACTTGATTTTGTTGTTTGCATGCAGTGGCAGTTCTATATACATATATGTCCATGTACTTGAAATAACTTGATGCTGCACACTTGTGCTTTGTCTTGATCACTTCTGCTGTTATCATTTTGTGTTGCCTTGCATTTGCCAAGTCTATGTGTAAGTTCCCATACATCCATCTGAGGTTGCTGTTTTCAGATGCACTGAGTTGCTTGAATATGTCGCTTTCTTATTTATGTTCTGTTTGTAGGACAGTTGCAATTACCCTTGTGCTTGTCCATTTGATGATGAAACATGTTGATTGAAATTTGCTTGTGCACTCGAGTGGGCGAGGCAGTGCATGCGTGTATATTTATACACGTGTGTATTGCAGCCACTCCGCAAAATTTAATGAATATTTGGGATGCTAAAACGAGTAAGAGTGAATTGTGAGGACACAATTCCAAAAGGTGGGGTATTTGTAATGACCCACAATATTCACACAACTATGATATTGTGATTCAAACAAGTATAAAGTATTGAAGTATATTTGTGCACACATTTGGACTTGGGGGTAAATTTGTGATTTCCCATCTATTAAAACCCTAGCCGTGAGTGGATTATAAAAAAAAAAAGAGGTGCCGCTGTTTTCATTTTTAACTCTCTCGTTACAAAACAAAAAAAAATGGCCGAAGCCCTAGAAATCAGATTGGGGGAAAATTATTTTGCCGTATCAAATGGCGTGGGATTCGTGAGAAAAAGGGGGAAAGCTATGGCAATATCTAGGGGATCGACATCTCATATAGCTACGTGAGTGTTCTTGATCTTGATTTGGCAATAAGTCCTATCTCAGGCAGCCGTAGTTATATTTCTGCAAATAAATTTGTGTGTATGGATGCTTTGCGTGTATTGATGCTTGTTGATGATTGTTTGATTCTTGGTTGCTTGCGTATCCATATATTGATGATGATTAAGTTTGATTATATTCATATCTGTACCTGAGATGATATCTATTCACTATTATGTCACGATACACTGATTTAACACTATGAATTACTGCCAAATGAATTGTTTAAGTACACTCGTACCAGACGTATCATGTCTGACCCTGTTGATTGTCTCGACAATCTCCTAGGGTGTCTCATTCAACGAGGCAGTTCGGGATGATGTTTTTACAGGTTGCTATGCACATATTGATGAGATGATGATTTAAGAGATGGAGTTAAAATGATTTATCACTGCATGTAGATGATATGAAGAAAGTATTTAAGTATTTTTATTGTCATTTCTTATGTACTGCTGAACTAAAATATGTTTGTAATTCCATGAACAGTGAACTAAAAATTAGATTGATTTGTATATAAATCTTGAAAACTGTATTGTTTTATATGTAATGGCAAGTTTGAAACTGTAGCACTGGGATTGTTCAGCTTTTTTATATTTTTTCCTGAAATCTGTATTTAGAGAAATACTGCTGTCAAGGCAGTATACACAAGTGTTTACACTTGTGTATATGTGCAGACCCATAGATCTGCTGAGTTTTGTGATTTAAAGGATTTTTATGGATTTTGTTCAAGTTTCCTTTCAGAAGTTTTTGGGAAAATCTTTATAAACTTATTCTGACAGATTATCTCTACATTTATGCATAAGCATATATGGATCTGGAGTTTGATTTTTGTATGTAATTATCATATCTGAGAATATGTATGTATATATATATATATATATATATATTTTGTTTTTGGCAAGTTGAATGCCTTGAATGTGAAAAGCAAAGATGAGATATATATATATATATACCTATTTTTCTCTATGTTATGGTCTTTTCTGAGTTCAAGTTACTTAGTCCTGTGATATTTGGTTTTTGATGAGATATTTGATATTTGATACTTGATATTTGATGAGATATTTGATATTTGATATTTGATATTTGATATTTAATATTTGATCTGTGAAAAGCAAAGATGAGATATTTGATGCCGCAAATCTTTGAAGGAAAGATGGATTTTTGATTCTTTCAAATGCATTACGACTTTTGGGAAATGAAATTTTCTATGTTAAGTGGCTGTTGCTATTCGAATCTGTATATGGCATATAGCTAATATATGTTCATGTGATAGATTCTTGAATTATATTGAGGACTTGCCATATAAATTAAAATACGTGCATGCCTTTACTTTACATTTCTAAAATGAATAAACACTGTTTTGGATAAGTTTTGCAAAAAGAAAGTAAACTGTTTTATATTCATAAGTATTCTAGAAATGGATTACAAGTCCATGTATTATCTTGAGACTTTTATAAAAGGAACTTGTTAGTTTCCAATTGTTTGTGTTAAAAATATTTGTATGATGCAGAATAGATTTTGTTCTTACATTAGTGACATGTTTTTGTTTTAAAGAAAGATAGTTGATGAAAATTCATCTTTTATGTCTGAATATAACTTGCATGTATGAGAAAGAGGAAACTCGATGACCTTATTTTTTTATATAGTTGGATTGGTAATCTTTTGTTTATACATATAATTATTAATATTTTGTTGGTGCCAAGGCTTCATTGCCTATTCATTAATATCATTGCTTGAGCTTGTGTGTTGGCGAGGCCGTGCACACATGTATTTATATGTGTGTGTACGCGCAGCCACACCTATAATTGTGCTATAGCAAGAGTTGAGTTAAGTAAAGGATCTCTATGATTTTTATGATATACTCAGGAATTCTAACATTTCCTGTCTGCTTGTGTATCTTTTGTGTCATATTGAAAATAATTTTTATGAAATGGGTTTATCTTTATATTAAAATGCTATGTGTGAATGCTTTAGCTAAATTTTCTTAAACTCTGATTTAATAACTAAAGAGATCGGTATATCTTCATGTATGCTAATCTATGTTTTAAGAATATACCAATATTTCTATATTGGTAATAGTAGATCCTGGTTTTGGTTTTGAAGGTAGATGACCCTGTGTTTTCATTTAGCGTACATTTCTTTATGCAAAAAAAAAAACAAATTAGCCCATGATTTGGCCACTAGAAAAGTAGGGTCATCTCAAATCTGCGGGTTTCAAATGATAACAGAATAGTGTTCGTGTCCAAAGGTAAAACAAAAAAGAAGCGCCTAGCTTCTAGAGTTCGCTTCTTTTCTCAGGCCGGAGAAGGGCAACTACGGATTGATCGCCTTTGTTTTATATTGACTACAAACTACAACTACACCAAAGCATCACCTTCAAAAGCCCTCCAGTGGGGCAAGTCGGAGAGTATACTTAAAAGAAAGCAAGGGCGCAACCCACTACATAAGCCGGAGAAAGCTCTTCAAGCTTCCCTTCATTCGCTTCGCGGGAGTCGCATACAGCACATAGCTGGAAGTCAGAGGGCCCGTACTACCTGCTTAACCCAGTACTATATATTCTGAGGGACCGTAGAACGGAAAGCGCCTTCTAATCGGCATAAGGGAAGGGTCCTATGTATTTGCATGACCTCTGCCGATTTGACTCTACCTACACCCCGGTCGCCTAGCGATCCTGCCATCACGCTGCACAACGAGAGCTCGTGTGGAACCTTGGATTTCTGGTAGCGGTGGAACGTAACAAAATATTACGGCCGCGTAGGGGCCAACGGGGAACTCCGCCAAAATATGGGCACCCTCCCTTGTTGGTTGTCTCCTACGGTCGCCTATGGTCGCAGTTGGACCTCGTCGAATTAATATACTAGCGGTCGCCTTCTCTTGTCGTGGAAGGACTTCTGCCTGTGGTGTGGTCCAACCCATGGAAAACCCTCATCCCACCATTGCTCAATGCTCCCTGCAGCTTTGCTGGGCCGCATGGACGTGGGCTTCTATAAGATAATGAGAAGTTCTCTCTTAACCAGAAAATGCGAACCGCGCGGAGCCTACCCGAGTTCGTTTTCTGCCGCCACTGGGTGGCCGCCGGGGAAACACAGCATAGCCCCTCTCGGGAAAGGGGGGTCCAACAAGCACTTGCAGCAGAGGGTGGCCCACAAGCACTCGGCCCGCCCCTTTCTTATTCTATAAAGCCCACCTCTTTAGTGCTGACGCAGTGCGCGCATAGATAAGGAAAACAAAATCCCAGTAGGGGGGCCGTTGCCTTTTTTTACGACTAAACTCCTCCATCAGCCATGGGGAACTACTACCTCTGAGGCAGGGGAGGCGAACTCTAATGAGCTTCAGGCCAGTATAATAATTAGGGCCGATTTACATCCAGTATATTAATTATCGCCAATATATTAATTGCGGCGACAACTAACCCTATATTAATTGGGTCGCTTCGACCTAGCGGGAACTTAGACCGATCCAGTATACTTCGAGGGCCTACCTATCCCGATAGGACCCTGGGAGCAGTTGATAGGTTCCAGGGCAGTACTTTTGTACGTGATCGTAGTATGTCACGCCGTCTCGTCCTCGCAGCATCGAAGAGTACCTATGCACTAAGTTCTGGTTCACTTATCAGGAAGATAGAGTTAGGTTGGGGGTCTACGATGTGATACTATAACCTGGGGCGAAAGATGCGCAACTCAAAACGGAAGCAGGAACCGTGTTGTAAAAAATGTCGGGGGTTACAGATCTCTGAGACTACCATTGATCCGATAGAGCGGAACGACCAGAAAATTTGGTTCGGGGGGTAATCGGCGTACTCCGATCAGTGGGGGGAATATTTGGCTCTATTGAACATACAGGGAATTGGAGGTAGCATTCTACCGATGTCAAGTCATGGACTGGTTCCTCCAGCTTTTTTTCTATGTGTTGATGTTCTATATGACTGACATAAGACTCGACTTGTTAGATATTATGGAGGTTCAGTGAGCACCATGTCGAATCTCTCTACCATTTCCATCTCTTCCACTTTGGCCAATATGAGTTCATCTGGTACTAGCAGCTAGGGGAATTTCCAATCTTAGTAGGAGCTTTCCGAAGAAATAGCTTAGTAGCCACATTAGCAGCACTTGGGATGATTTTAGGCACGGCGTATTCCCTTTGGCTATATAATCGTGCAATTTCTGGGAATTTAAAACACGATTTCCTCTATAAATTCTCCGATCCAAATGGCAGAGATGTTTCCATATTTCTACCTTTTCTTGTTGGAGGGGCGACCGTCTGTTGAACTACCAAAAAAGGGTAAACCAATGTGATCATGACATTTTAGGTGCTTGCGATGGGATGGATACGACTTCCCTCATCAGTAATGGGTAGCATAGCCCGTAGCAGAAGTCCCCTTTTTTGATCCATTTCTTTTTTACCCGGGCCCGGGTGGGACCGAGAGAAGGACGGGGGCGACCATGCATGGCACTTATCGGCCGTGTCTCCGAGGGACAGTTGAACGAGCGACTCATGAATGCAGCCGGGTCGGACGAGCCAATAACTCGAACGCGTTCGGTCCATTTTTTGAGCAAGAATCACAATGCCTTCACCATGATACGGACTCCAAGTTCTTATGGCAGAGCACGAGGAGTTTCCTTCAATATGATGATGGGAATGGAAACCAAAAGCACGACCGTGGTCTTTGTTGTCCGAGATGAGACTTATATATCAGTCACAATAACTAAAGCATGAGACTTTTTTGTAGTACCGGTGAACCAGATGGCCAAGGGAATCTGGGATGGAGGACTCGTAATATCTCTATAGATATGGGAAAAGCGAAAGACCCCTTAACGTCAGGGGCTGACCGCTGAGCTCACTCTGGCCTCGCAGGGCGGGCCATAGTGGGTACGAGTTGTAGCTGCCATAACTTATGGCTAGAGCAATGGGAGGGGGCCCCAGCAGAGAGAACAGTAAGGATAACGAGCGCTCCGCCCGCTTGGCGGGTGGCAGGAGCTGCGGCAAGTGCTTGGTAGGCCAACTTCCAAGTGAACCGGGCGGGGCACTCGACGAAAGAAGGGCACCTTGAGCAAGTACGAGAAATTGGCCCCGCTCCGCTTTGTTAAAAAAAGCAAGGTAGCGTAGCTGTATACTTACTACTCTGAAAATCAAAGGGCGGATTCAAAAGAAAGGCGCCAGTATATTAATTGGAAACCCCGATCAATTGGCCAGTATACACATTGGCCTTAGACAGCTAACATCCAGTATAAACATTGGCGCTTAGTATACCAAGTCCAAACTATGAAATCGCCAGCATATTAATTGCGGCGACAACTAACCCTATATTAATTGGGTCGCTTCAACCTTGCGGGAACTTAGACCGTCGGGGCTCGCCCCCGGTCAATATTAGATCAAACAATAGGGGACCGATCCAGTATATTAGCACTTACCTTTTTCTTTTTTCAAGACAATAGGTGCTTGCGATGGCATTGTTCCCTACCGAGACAACGGACACTCTCAACCGATCCTCCACGCGCTGGGCATACCATACCTCTTTCGTGCGTCTTTCTGGGAACAACAGGCGCCCGGAGGATGGCCAACCCGCCCAGGTAAGGTTCTTCATACGAGAGTGGGTCGAATCTGTTTCCGTTCTTGGTTTGGTTCGGGCCCCTCTCAGGGTCTCCGAGCGCGCGACACCTCTCGATCTTTTTCGTATAAGGGAAGGAGTCTAAATCAATGGACATTAATGAACCATGATTGATGGACGTTGCACATGACACTATCAATTTGACTCGAAGGCGCTAATACTAATAGAAGTAGTGTACTCTCCGTCTAGCGAAGGGGACCGAAGGAGACCGAAGCATGAGGCGAGCGAAGTGAGCGGGAGGCCTCCTAGGTATCATAGGCGCCTTGTTAGTTGTCACCTTGCGGGAACTTAGACAACCGGGAGCTACGACAACCAACAAGGAAGCCTTAAAAAAATCAAAGGCCTTCCCCTATTTCTGCATTTCTTTCTCTATTTGGTCCGCCTCATGAAAAATGAGAGTCCTCCTGATTCGAAGTAACTACGAAAGGGTCGTCAATAGCATAGCTCTTTCTTTCTTGGGTCTCCTGGCCTTCGCATTCCTAATCGGTAGGGGGATTTGTTTGCCTCAGCTTGGCGAATCGCATCCCCGCACCGCCCATTACCGTTCTCGTGAAGTCTTTGCAACGACTGGGAAACTAGTCTACGAAGCGAAGCCTATTGCCTCGCCGACCATCAAATACGAGACCTTCGAAAATCTTTGATGGAATGGCCCAAGGCGCAATGCGTTCCATTTGTACGAATCGCGAACATACCATGCACGATCGGACGTAGAGCCAAAGAATTGGCGGACAAGGCCGGATCCTAAAAGTAGAGTCGCTACGCACCTAGTGCACCAACCATGTGGCCAGTAATTAATTGGGGCACTCAAAGACCTGGCGAATGATGGCCCACTCCACCCAAGAGCGCTTATGTCATATGGGAACAAATGGACAATCCTTATGATTTTTATATCCGGTAAAAAAATAAGAATCAAAGTCCAGGTTGGTTGGTGAGCCTAGTGATAGGAGACTATCTAGCGTGGTTCGGAGAGCACTTGTTGTGTTAAATATTTGTTTTTTGCAAAATGTTACGGCCTAAATGTTGAACTATTGACCCTATTTGTTCAGATGGGTGTTCACCCCAAAATGTTCTCGGACTGCATACATACATCCGTAAGTAACTTAGTGCGACATGGCAAATTTCATTGAGAGGAATCAACAAAGAAAAGAAAAACAGGTCTTAATGAATTTGTATTTGAGATATTGTCCTCGGGCTGAGGAGTGTCAACATGAGTTCGTTGAGGTGTCTACATGCCTGCGGCCCTCTTTTCTATTCTGTCGAGAGTTCGGATTGCTCCACCTAAGTAGAACGAAAAAGTGGCGACCTCTTCTTTCATCATACAGATCTTGCATGAAGCCCTTAGCTCGCCAGTCGAAACGAGACAGCAACACTTGAGATGTCGGGCCTATTGATCAGAACATACGAGATCTCACCCCACATCTCTATCCATTAAACGGAAGACAGGACGCCAAAGCAGACTCCAGAGCGGGAAGCGTGGGTAAGGTGAACCACTTATTGTATTACAGTTTTACACAAAGAAGCTCACTAAGGAAAAGCCATTTATTGGGCTGGAAGAACGGGAAAAGGCGCCCATAGGATCTGTTGATACCAATGTTTATACTGGGCCCTAACCATAAGAGAGATCCGGGGCCTCACCTGTCAGTACAAGAAGGTTGGCAGAGATGGTATGGAAATCCTAACAAACCAAAGACACGGATGCAGCAGAACCAAGCTCCTAGGATTGAAAACCTTCTAGGAAATAAAATAGGGGGGACCTCTTGAATAAGTCAACATTGCATAACCTATCTCCATACTGTACTGTGAGAAAGACCTCCTTAAGAAGACGGGAGCAGACCGCGTAGAAGAAGAAGTCATAATGGGGTAGGAAGAGGTAAACTAGACGCTAGTCTTTGTATTTCAAGTGTCCTCAATTGTCCGCCTCTGAATGGCTTTGTCAGAGCTTTCTGTCTTTCCGTTCCCTTAAGTCTTGGGGGAGTAGGGCTGCTTCTTTCTGAAAGTATTCGAACACGTGTAATTTTTAATAGGTTTGAAGAAAATTAAATAACATGATGAGATTTCTCACTATTGTACATTTCATTTTTCTCAACTACAATTCAAAGAAATATCTAAGATCAGGCCAATGTCTATACTGGGCGAACAACAAACCACCACTATAGACAGACTACGCAACTCGAAGGAACTGGACCTTGTGCCAGTATATCAATTGGCCTCCATCTCTTCTATTTTAGTCAATAGATCGCCACCTTACCTTTCTAGTAACGTCGGAATGCGCAGATTAGTTAGTTCCTGCAGAGGGAAGCTGAACACGTAGCACGAGAGAAATCTCACAGAGCTTCACATAGAACAAAGAAAATCTCACTTCTGATTGCTAAATAATTTCGAATTCGACCTATTGACAATCTCTTTAAAACTACAATTCTGTTTCGACAGCGGGCCACCCGGCCGATAGGAGGTTTCACCAATCAGTCTGTTATGGGAAGCGAAGGTACACCAGGTGCGTAGCGGGAGGCGCCAATAGACCTGGCGAAAGAGAGGGTAGCGAAGTTCTATTTGTAGCAGTCCAGGATGGAAGTAATCTTTAAGATTCCTGGTATTAGTTAGGCACCAAATTTTCTATATTGATTTCACACTCGTTTTATTGAGTTCGGGGACAAAGCGAAGGTGCGTAGCGTCGTTGATCATAATAGTTGTCTAGAAGCGCGAGTCAAACCCGAAGTCTTCCTTTAGGGCAGTCCCGTACCCTATCAATCGGCCATATAGGAGTGAAAAGAAGTGCAACCTTCACCAGATACCTGAGATTCCGATTCCATGCCCAGGCTGAATTACCCAATATTCCTTGTCAGATTCGTGAAATCATGTACAAACTTCATACATTAAAATATGCTCCCTCTAATCAACAAAAATAGAGAAAGATCAATGGAAAATCCATGGCTTCTCATGCCAAATCGAATGACCCGGCAGCTTACGAAGTCTCAAAGCTAGAGGACTAGGAAACAACTATTTCCTTTCTCCATGTAGTCCTAAACTAATATACCGCGTGAGGTCGTTATTCATAAAGAAATGAGGCGCAAATCGTGACTAGTATGACTTGGCCTACTCGTTACTGTTCGACAATTGAAAACAGCCCCAGTGCATATTTCCTTGCCAATCTTGGTTGCATGAAATCTATGTCTCCTAGATACTCGTTTCGCTGTTAGCATAGGTCAAGTGACTCCTCCACGCCTCTGTGATCCCTATTAATACTCCCCGAATGTTTATAATAGTTTGGGACTTGGTATACTAGGCGCCTCGTCAATCTAATAGATCGCCAATGTTTATACTGGGTGCATATTTCCTCTTCGAGTAACCGATAAAAAGCCCTCTTTGTTCGATCAATAAGCGTAAGATAAGGTTTTAGGCAAATCGTTTTAGATCTCCCCCTCCCAGTATATTAATAGGGCTCCTATTGAAACTGTTGATTCTGTTTTCGGTTGGTTTAAAGGAAGGGACATTGTTCACAAGTTTGCTTTTTTGAATGGATTTCGTGGTTCCTATATTGATATTGGCGGAGGTATTCTCATACCCCGCATCGTCTAATCACTCTTGGGCACCAGCCTCAGATAGACAGCTAGACCATTCGGTTAAGGAAAAAGGTACCGTGCTTTGGTCCTAAGACGGAAGGATGCCTAGCTCTTCCGGTAGGGAGAGGAAGCGAAGCGGAATAGATAGACGATGGAACCAACGAAAGGACTGGTCAACCGGAATAGTAATAACCACTCTTCCCTTGGTCTGTAGACCGGTAGCGCCCGGAATTCATATGTTGCTGGTTGCATTGTTCAACAAAATACAAGTTTGTGTTCCTCGTGCATGTTTACTCGGGTTTCTCTTGTTTTCTTGCATTCGGCGTTCCCTCGTTATTCGTCTGAACAGCTACACAATCAAATAGTGGGGCGGAATCAATTGCAATGAAATTGGAATAACTCCGTGTTTTTTGGCGGGATTTCATGAAAAACCAACCTAACTAGGAGATAGGTTAAACCTAGTTAAATTTTGACATGAAAATCACGTATAATAGTTTGGATCGGCCTATGATTTTGGGTTTTGCCCAATGAATAGTTGTAACCAATGGCCGGGGATACGGATGGAAGTCATTATTCACTCAGGCTAGGCTAATGACTTGGATTCCCACCGCTTCCACAAAATGAGTAGTCAATTGCCATAGCGTCTTAGCATCCAGTCTTCGCTTCGCACCTCTTCCTATAGAGGTGACCTGAGGGAATTCTAATGAGACCAAACTGAGGAGCGATGTCGAGTCCCCTCTTCACACTAAGCTGAGGCCAATGTTTTTACTGGGGTGGGCTAACTTGCGTCAGTGATCATTCCACAGGTGATCGGGTCCCTATTGCTATTACCTTAGCATGTAGTCCTAATATTGATTCCCGTAACCTATTGAAAAGGCTGATTGATCTGCATTCGTCAATTAGCCCGGTTCATTTCATAGCACCGTACACTTTTTTATTCGTTTTCTACTAAATGGAATCAAAAAGAATAGCGGACTACCAGTCCCGAACTAGGCTCCTTTCTTTTATACATTTCTTTTCTACGCTCCTTACTTAATGAAACTGGGAGTGATTCCAGATAGATACATTATGCCACACGAGCCGGGAAATTCCTCCCTAACCAGCCAATGCTATTACCTACTTCCTTCGGGCTAAGAGTGGAAGCGGGCGGCTCCTTCGGGCTCCTCTTGCAACCAAGTCCCATTCTCCCTCCCAATTAATATACCTCCCCAATGTTTATACCTCCCTTCGGTCGCCTCGGCCCAGTTAATATACTGGCCTTGCTTCGGAATTTGGAAGTGATTGTTTCGATCTCAATAGGAGGTTTCTATCACTCTCAAGATATTAACTCCTCCCTAGAGGTCGCCTGCGCTTCGCTTTTGTCCGTGTTACGCATTTCCTGTTCCAATAGGACCTAGGATAGATAGGTTCTCCGGTGTTGAGTGACACACCCCATCAGTAGTATGCTTCCTTCACTCTGGGAAACTGGTATTTGTTCTTCCCATTGATAGGTTCGTGCATACTCTTATATAAAACCAGTTGCTTGCTTTGGTCTACCTTCCACTCTCATTCACTACATACCAAACTACTTAGAAACATAAGGGCTCGTGAATAAAGAACCTCACCGGTGAGATGCTACACTCTTATCGCTACGCTTGTTTAGTCTTTCCTGTTCCAATAGGACCCAGGATAGATAGTTTCTCCGCCCTCCCCCAATTGATCGAGGTCGCCTAGTGTAACACTCTGAATAAGACTCTCCTGGCTTTGCTAGTTCTTGTTCGCATTGGAGTGGAACCAGATTCCGAATGAGAAGTGAAACCGTGATATTGATTATGGAATGCCTTATGCGTAACACTTTCAAGTCAAAGTTAGTACAACATCTTATTCAGGTTGCGGGGTAGAGCAGTTTGGTAGCTCGCAAGGCTCATAACCTTGAGGTCACAGGTCCAAATCCTGTCACTGCACTGGAGTGTGTATGGCGAGATTGTCGATCGAGAAAGCAGCGCCCAATAGTTGCTTAGCCATGAGTAGGTCTAAATGGTCTCTCGAAGCCGGTCATCGTCTGCCCTAAGATCGCAACTCTTTCCATATGATAAAGTTCATACTCCTATCGGGGGGAGAATACAAAAATATAAATAAAAGAGCTCAGTTACTCTCCTTGTTTGAATGGAATAAGCGAGTGAAAGTGACTAGGTAGGCCGAACTTGACCGATGACTGGGTGAGATCGCTTCTTGTCTTTCGCTACGTACCTTGCGTATGCCTTCTCTTGTTTGTTCCTCGCCCAGTGCTTGCGGTTTCGCCCGGAAATGATTCAGGGTCTTAGGGGGCTCTCAATTCTTCCTCCTCGAAGAATTTTTTGGAGTCCTTCGAGCTCGGGGTCCTATAGGAATCCACTCTGAGTCCAAGTGAAGGGACGGGCTCGGTGAATCGGTCAGAAGCAAGGCCTTCGCCCTCCTCTAATCCAAGCGCTTCCAGGGAGGACTAAGCTGGTCCAGCTAATCGGACCCCCCCAGTGGTCCCCTATCCATATCAATATGATGATATAATAGGGAGGATTATGTGAACTCAATTTCCCAACGCTTGTTGCCGCCTCCCGCTGCCGAGACTAATCTCCTAGACGTAGACGAGGCGCACTACAAAGCCTAGACAAGGCGACCTTCACACAATCCATAGCCGAATATGATGCCCAAGACCTGAGGTAAAGGCTGAAATCATCCAGCCCTTGTTTAGTGCCTTGATCCAACGGGGGATTGGCTGGGACGGGGAGCGCGCACGGTGGATAATCCGCGTACCGGGCCCCAGTATATAAGCAGACTCTATACTCTTCGAGATGATCTCAAGTCCTGTATAAACATTGGAGTCAAATCCTCTTCCTATTTTTTATTAAAAGAAAAGGTGTTCTCAAGAATTGATCCGGATGAGCACTCTTCCGCATAGAACGTACAACAACCTAAACCGCACAAGCCTGGGCTGGGCCTATCTCCATACCTAGAGGAGCCGTATGAGGCGTAAGCTCCACGTACAGTTTTGAAGCCGAGCCATTCCAGCAATGGGGCCTAGGGACCGATATGATGATTGGTTTAGGTAGGGCGGCCGGCCTACTATGGCACCTGTATGGATTAGTGCATGAGACCGCGATCCACAAAAGCATGGGACTCACCCCTGGGAATGGAGAAGGGAAACATAGCATGTCACAAGAGCGAGGGTCCGTACAGCGAGAGGGACGCCTCGCGAGCCAGGCTTTGGAAATGAGGTGCGTAGCGGCGAAGCCAAGTCAATTTCGGGCCAACAAACCCTACAACTGATGAGAAGGATGGGGGAAGCGTGTACGTTGTCACACTCCTTGCCTTCCAAAGGTGCCTAGAGGCCGGGCCAGATGCAGCCGAGCGAGGCGACCATCGGGAGGGAGCGGATTCCCCACCGACAGGGGGGTTGGAGACGGCCATCTCAAGGCACATCACGACCTACAGGCAACACCGGCGAGACCCGGGAAAGCAACCGGGAGACAGAGGATCCATAGTACCTGCAGCCTCCCGGACTTCATATTCATCATTTTTGAAAGTGGGGGTAAGGGATCTCTTTTCTGCAACGGAAAAAAATAAACGGAGCAGATTTGACTCGGCACAACCTAACGATACATCCAATACCAATGATCTGTTCCTTGAATGCGTTGCTAGATCTCTGCTAAAGCTATACAGGCAACAACACGGCGCTTCCATTCATTACTTCTTTCGCGACGAGGGAACCGCGTCCGCATCAGTCGAAGTGGTGGAACGCCTTCCTGAGTCAAAGAGAGAGCTTCTGCACCTCTCACCAAGAGATACGATTAGGTATCTGAATCGGCTGAAGGAGAGTGAAGAGGCGCCTACTCTCGTAGCCCACGGGGAAGTGTTAACTCCTCTGCTCAAGCGACTCAAATCGGGCTCGCGACTCACAATGATTACCGATTCAACAGCCTTAACTCATTGCCAACCTAAAATGAACGACGACTCAACAAGATACCGACTCAACAATTGAGGAGTTGCACGAGTTAAAGAATTGTGCGACTTACGACTTAAGGAGGTGAACGGTTTACGGCTTAAGGATTGAACGACTTAATGAGTTAAAGAATTGAGCGACTTACGACTTAAGGAGGTGAACGGTTTACGGCTTAAGGATTGAACGACTTAATGAGCTAAAGAATTGTGTGACTTACGACTTAAGGAGGTGAACGGTTCATGACTTAAGGGGCTACGACCTAAAAGACCTAAAGGCAGAACGACCTATTGACTCAAGACAAAGGAGGGCGAGAGCGGCTGCATTTGAGTCGTGGCCGACTTACGACCTAGTATAAGTTGAACACGGCCTAAAACCACAGAACCAAAATTTTAGTGCTGCCTCACTTTAAACTGTGACCTCTTAACTCACGAACGAGTTAGGACTTGTATCCAGATGAACGAAGAAAAGCTCAGTACCACTTCACCTACTCCACTGCCTGCTGACTCTTGAACCTTGAGTCGAGCGCGACCTACGACTCTCCATGAGTCGTACATGAATCATGACTTCGGCAAAAATTGCTACCTAGAATTCTCTATAAATAGAAGGCTAACTCCAACATGAGGGGGACTTTTTTGGCTCATTCTTTCCAAGCACCGATACTCTGCTGCATTCCAAACCGACTCGACACTCAAAACTTTCAAGATACGTAGAACGTTACCAACAACTTCAAGAAGGAATCTCATACATCCGACATGGATTTGAAGACTTTCACTCACATTGAAGTTTAAGCCATTCGTTCAAAGTGTTTAGTAACTCAAAGTGTATTGTACTTGGGAAGAATTGTATCAATCTTTAATGAATTCATCAATAAAGATATTCAAAGTGGACGTAGGCAAACTATTAAGTCGAACCACTATAAAATTGTTGTTGTTTACTGTTTTTTCTGCAGTTTTCTGCTTATAATCTATTCACGAATCATCGGGTGGTGCTTTCACAACTACACTTTACACACCGGGGTGTTATCGTTCAAATTTTAGCGTTAACATTTTTGGTGCTTTCACTGAGAACTGGACTCAGGACATTGACATCATTGCTTCACCAAACTGTGAGGAAAGAATCTCAGTTAGGACCAGAAGTTTAACATAAATTATGGCTCCCGGAAGGAAATGTAGATCTGTCAGATCTGAAGATTTTCAAGAGAACATCGCCACTTCTCCTCCTCTGAGTCAGACAACTCCAACTGTGGGAGTTCCACGGGTGGAATTAGACGCTGTGGTTTTGGGATTGAATCAATAGTTAAATGCTCAAAATGCACAATTAGAGGCCCAGAATGCCCAGAATGCCTTGATTATGGATAGGTTAAACGCCCTGCTTGAGGCAAGTCACCAACGACAGGATAATGAAACAATCCATGCTGAAGATGCCCATGACCCCCAAGAGAAAGATATTCCTCAAAGACCAGACAACACCGCTGCAGGGGCACCTTCCCAAGCTGAAGGGTCAAGGACACAACCTACTTTTCAAACTTTTGAAAGGGCAGCTAACTTCTTACGGGCAAAGTCTCAAAACGACGAGGAGTATCTATCAGGGATGGTTCAGTCAATCATGAGGGAAAGCATGCGGAGGCATGAGGATGAAAGCGATTGGGGATTCGCTCCGAGCAAAACTCCGTTCACTGAAAGGATTTTAAAGGCGGAATTTCCCAGGAAATTTGTACCTCCTACTATCCCGGCTTATCGAGGGACAAGTGACCCTAACCAATTTATATACAGATACGATTGGCATATGACCGGGGCACGAGCATCGGATGAGATTAAATGTCGGTATTTTCCAGTATATTTAGAAGGGGTGGCTTTGCTTTGGTTCACCAAGCTACTGGTTCGGTCCATAGATCAATTCTCCGATTTAACCCGGAAATTTAAAGAACAATTCAGATTGTATGCGTCAAAGGCAAAAGATATAATGTCATTGTCTAGCCTAGAACAAGCACCCGGAGAACCCATCAAGTCTTTTTTGAACCGTTTTAATATAGCTTTAGCCGAGGTGGACAACGCGGAACCCCGAATGATCTTAAAATACTTAGTCCAGGCCATCGACAAGTCGAGTGAATTTGGGACGTAGCTCAAAATGAAGGAACCAAACCCACTCGAAAAGTTTTATAAAAAGGCCGACGAATTCATACGCCTAGAAAACCCCTCGATGCCAGTAAAAGCAGTGATAGCCGAAATCAAGAATAACGATGACATCACTAACAAGAAAGAATCTAGAAACCAGAAAAGGGAGAGTGATGAAAGGAAATGGAAGGGAGATAAGAAAAAACCTCGACGTTTTAACCCTTCAAATTTCACCCCCTTAACTGATACACCGGAAAAGATCTTGTTGGCAACAAAAGATGTTGTCAAATACCCTAAACCACCTGAAATGGGGAGAGGTGCAGTGCAAAATGGGAAATTCTGTCGATTTCACAACCAACCCTGTCACGATACTGATCAATGTCGCCAGTTAAGGAATGTGATTGAAGAATTGCTGAAACAGAATAAACTTCAACAGTATGCGAAGAAAGACGGAATTGACCCAACCTCGTCCACTCAGGGGCAGTCATGTCTTGCTTATCGATCCAGCACAGGCAATAGAACTACAGAGCAGGAATCTGAGAAGCTGGTCATTGACTAACATATGAATCACAAAATCATGGAATAACATTCATTTACATCCATATTTTACTTAATAGCATTGCTTAACTTTGTAAAATGATCATGGAAGTATAACTCCTGTGCTGTTAACCACTGTGAATTTGATGTGAATCAATAATGAGCAATTATAAACCTTGTATTCTTTAATACTATTGAAATGCCCGTATCATTTTGATATGCAAATATTACTAAAAAATATCGATTTAGTATTGCAGGCTATCAGGATAAAGCTTGCTCATCCAACATATCATAGAGCGAAGTGATCCCTACAAATCACGGAGTAAACAAATGACAAAGTGGCTAATGTTCCGAATTCAAGTATTTCGAAAGGAGTGCAATTTGCAAACTATTGAGGATTCCACCAAAGAGGGCACCTTCCTAATAGGGAGATTTTGAGCCTTTGCTAACCGACCACAATCGTTTGTGTAAACGAACATCTGGTGGAGCAACATGCATCTAGCCCATTGACCCACTCGGTAACAAGGCATTTTTCTCTAGCAAAGAACAAATGAAAGAATGGGACATGTGCTTGAAGTTATGGTGAGGGATTGCTAAGAAGCGCAGGGTATAAAGACACAAGCGCCAACAATACTCTTTAGAGTCCAAGTGCTTTTCTTCGAAGTCCCAACGCTACTCTTCAGAGTCCAATGCTACTCTTTAGAGTCCAAGTGCTTCTCTTCGGAGGCCCGACGCTACTCTTCAGAGTCCAATGCTACTCTTTAGAGTCCAAAGCTACTCTTTAGAGTCCAAATCAAAGACCTCGAGCGGGTCTAGCCAGAAAAAGAGAGATCTTCCTCATTACAAAGTTGCGGAATGATCGGTCGATACACTCCCGTGAATCCGTCCAACCGAGAGAAAGAAACTCCAAACTTCCAGGCGGCAACCCAGCTCAGAGTCAAAATGCTTCTCTACGGAGACCGAATACTTCTCCTCAGAGACCGAAGCCCTCTTCGGAGGCAAAATGCTTCTCTACGGAGACAAAATGCTTCTCCTTAGAGACCAAAGCCCTCTTCGGAGGCACAAGTCCTCTTCGGAGGCACAACTCTTCGGAGGATAAAGACCTCTAACGAGGCATATGCCACAAAAAAGAAAGTTCCCTACTCAACAAAAAAGATTGGAGGAGTCATGATCCTCCAACCATGAGAGAGTAACTTCTAGGCAATCAAAAGCCCTCTTCGGAGGCACATTTCACCAGGAGTTTAAGTGTAAGAGCCCCTCTTCGGAGGCCCACTTCACCAGAGTTGAAATGCAAAACAAAGCAAAGCCCTCTTCGGAGGACATTTCACCAGGAGTTGAAGTGCAACAACCGCTCTTCGGAGTTTCACTTCACCAGAGTTGAAATGCAAAACAAAGCAAAGCCCTTTTCGGAGGCAGATTTCACCAAGAGTTGAAGTGCAACAGCCGCTCTTCGGAGTTTCACTTCACCAAAGCTGAAATGCAAAACCAAAAAGTAAAGATAAATAAAAGACCTCTTCCCAGAGCCAGAAATGAAAAGATCTCCTCCCGGAGGCACAATAAAGCAAAAAAACCTCCTCCCGGAGGCACAATAAAGCAGAAAGATCTCTTCGGAGGCACACTTTCACCAAGATTGAAATAAAACTTCCAAGTGTTGAAACGTGAAAAAGCCTTCCTCAAAGGTGCAACTTTTCAAAGAAACGAAAATCAAAAAGCCCTTTGCTGTGGCGTAACAAAAAAAGAAGCCCTCGTCTAAGGCACACTTTAACTTCCAAAGGAAGAATAGTTCACCTATTCTGGAAAGTACTCTTCCTCAAAAAGAAGTTAAAGTATCCTTCAGAGGCCCGCTTTACTGCATAAAAGAATTCACTTGATAAAATGTGTATATGCACAAAAGAAAAGGTGACATCTTCGAAGGATGAAGTGTAAAAATTTACTTGGAGGGGGTTGTACTCTGATTTTTAACGAAATAATATTCTTCCAAGCATGGAATAATTATTCTCCGGAAAATAAAAGTATAAGTCCCCTCAAAATATTAAATATTGCAACGAGCTTATGGTATAGGGGCAACACGGTATAACTACATCGGTAAAATTACGCTCGAACAGTATACCACAAGCTCACTGCAATATCGTGTAAAGAAACTTGTGCAAAAATAAAAAACAAGAGTTTGTACAAATAAAGGATGATTTTATTCAATTCTATTACAATTTCTTACAAATACAAGTTTCGAGATAAAAAAAAGCTAAAAACTGGAAGCTTCATTTCTTCTTGCCACCTTTGGACCCTTCACCCGGCCGGATGGTTAGCTTTTGGGGCCGATCTATAGGCATGAGGGAAGAAGGAGAGGGAGGTACAACTGGTTCAACTTCCGGTTCCTCTTCAGTAGCAATGATGCTCTTCCTTCTCCTCTTTGATGTTCCGCGCTTCTTTCTCCTCTTTGAAGAAGATTCACTTCCGGGAGTAACAAGTTTAGACAAAATTATGTCATCAGAAGGAGTCCGCTCCGGAGATATCTCACCTCCCTCAAGTCCTTCGTCTTTTTGCTCTTGCGAAGCAGCTCGGTCATCTAAGCCCCGAAGGGCACCTATTGTTTCTTCCTGTGATCCCAGATGAGGGGTAGGAGTGATTGGGGGAGGCAGAGAAACAGTAACTGGAGGTGGAGAAGTTTGAGTGGCGCTCGGCGCTTTCTCTACAAAGGAAAAGATAAAAGTGTCAGTATTTCCCGCAAAAAGAGGAGACAATGGCTCGTCGAGATTCAAGAGATAATCAAGAAGCTCGCCAAGTCCGTAAGAAACTGGCAAGTTGTCCCCATGAGCATTATTCGGGTTACCTGGAGAAGTTGGTGGTATCACATCAATTTCGTAGTCTACAGCTTCAGCACTCTCTTGTGGTTCAACCACGGCTCGTGTAATTATGGCTTCGGTGGTAACTTTAGTAGGAGATGGAGAGTGGGAACTGGAAACGATGATATCAATTTCGGCTGAAGGAGAAGGTTGAATCGGAGCAGTTGAGATAATTTTTCCTGAATATTCTCGTGCCACTGTTTCGGCCTTTAATTTTGCAAGTTGTTCTCTCCCCCTGGCGAGAGCGGCGCGAGCATCATCATCAAGATAATGCTCCTCAAGAGCCGACTTAGCAAAACCAGCGCCATTACCACCAAGCATATCGAGTGCAGCCTCCCAAACTTCAGCCAGAGTAATTTCATACTTGGGGCCTAGAAAAGCGAGGCTACCGCGCCCCAAGATGCTATGCAGGTAGAAATCAAATAATGTTGAGCTGATATCGGTCCTCGTTGCCTCGTGATATTCTTCAGCTGCAATTTTGCCGGCAACGGCCTCATCACGCTCCCTTTCAGCTTTGGAAAGTTGAAGCTTAAGCATTTGAATCTCCGCCTCTTGGGAGCTGTTTTTCTTCCGAATCTCTTCAATATCAGCAACATAGCCCTCACTAATTCTTTTTTGCACTTCAAGCCTATCTTCGACATCCCTTTGGCTGGCATGAGCATCTCTCACTTGTTTTAGGAGCACTTCTTCTTTTTGAGAATAGGAAGTAGAGGAAGCAGCAAGCTCTTGTTTCAGTTCTTCAAATTTTGCTTCAAGCTCTTCATTGTAAGAAGCAATGCTCCTCATCTCAATGTCATGTTTCTCAAGAACCTTTTGCCATTCGGCTTTATCATTTTCCATAGTAAGCATGGCCTCTATGTTTGCACGATTAACCCTTTGGAGCTCGTCAACAAGTTTTTGCCAGTTCGACATCCTCTCAATATCAAGCTTGACGGCATCGAGGTTTCGTAACATAGCAGACTTGTCAATGGGGACCAAGTCAAGGTCAAACCTTACTCCCTTCAGACACCACTGTGGAAACCGACTTTGTAAAGTGGCCGGGCCCGGTCCGACTTGGAATTTGGGCCTGCTAATTATTGTTTGGATGTCTGTCTTCCCGAGAGCGGGAGAGCCGGAAGGAATGTCAAGCGAGGCAGGGGCAGTAACCTTTTCATGAGTTGTAGAGGTGTGCTTCTCACCATGTCGGGCTCTCTTGCTCGAATCTTCAACCATATGACTTTTTCCTCGGTCATCATGGGATTTTCTTTTATGGGAATCGTCGCCTCTCTGCGAAGAATCGTGGCGCTCCTCCCTCTCTCTTCTTTCATAACGCTCCTCTTGAGCCCTTTTCTCTTGAGCCTTTCGGGCGGCTCTTTCTTCATCGGATTCTCTGTAAGAGGGGAGGTAACGCCTATAATCATATTGGCTACGCCTCCCGTAGCGCGGGAAGTCATCATAGTAGGATCCGCTGCGTCCCATCAGAAGATATGAAATAAAAAGAGCTAAATTTTAGAATTCTTCAAAGAACAAAAAGTCAGGAGCATAAAACTGCTGAAAGATTCTAAGTGAGTGTAATGTGCAAACTACGCGCATCGAACTACGAACCACCCTTTAATTGTAGAGTAGTTATGGGAGTAGAAGTTAACACCAACTCTTGAGTTGACGGAGTATGTTGCAGAACAGAAGTCGCCTCGACTGCTGAAGAAGAAACCCCGGTAGTAATAGGATCATCTTTAAAGATCTCTTGCGAGGTGGCAAAGAGGTCACTCAGTCCTTCGAAAGTGTCGTCCCTGCTCTGCTTAACAGGGCTGGTTTTCTCGACTTCTTCGTCACCAGACTTCTTTTAATGCGGAGGTGAATCCCGAGGCTCTTCTTCTTCGGTGACCGGGGCAAGTTTGCCAGATGCCCCCACGACATCAACAGAAGTGGAGCACTTCACTAAAGAAGCCTCAGAAGCAGATTCTTTCGTTATGGATGTATCAATAGAAATGAGGGCATCCGACGCTCGAGCCGGAGAGTCTGGAACTTCGTGGGGGTGTGTAGAGCGAGAGGTATGCAAAAGCCCGTATTGGTGCAGAAATTCATCCCTCAACAAGAATTTTGCGCTTCTTTCTTCCGCGGCCACGGCACTCAGTCTCTCAAAAACTTGCTTATGGCCTGGATCTCTGGATAGGGAAGGAAGCGCTGAAAATAAAAAAGAAGCGGAGTTAACACTTAGCAATTCAGTATCGCAAAGTCGGATAACAAGCGTAGTAAGAATAGTTAATCTTACTTCCTTCCCTCTATACAGCGTAAAACCCCGGGGGGCAACAAACATAGAAAAATTGAGTCAAAAACCCATGAGCGCTGTCAGGAAGACCGATGATCGATCTACGATTTCAAGCACTTCTCACGACAATAATAGAAGGATGATCTTTGGTCCGGGTAAAGGAACATAAGTAACAGATTTCATCAAAGCTCAGAAGTCGATCAAGCGTTCTCCTAAATAGCACACCCAACCCCATTAGGATGGCATAACCGTTGGGATGTAGCTGGGATGGAGCGATGGCCAGTTGACGAAGAAGATGCTGGAGAAAGTTGTTGAAAGGAGGGATGGCCCTGCTCAGGCACATTTGTCGGTTAACTGTCACAAAGCCAGGAGGTGCTATGTCAGCAGTGTTACTTCTCTCGGGAAGAATGGCATCTGATTCAGCAATGCCAAACTGAGCACATAACTGGCGAAAAACTTTGTATGATAGCGTGGTAGGGGCTCTTTCGGGAGGATTGACTAGTGAAGCCGGAATAACAGTTGCCTCTCCAGCCTGAACTGTTGTATCTTCTTCCTGAGAAGTCATTCTACACAAGCAACTGGATATTCAAATGTGAAGGTGCACGTTTCCTAAAAAGTATGAATGTTGTGCAAAACTAATAATGACAAGTAAATATAACTGAAGTTAAACTAATTGACAATTGATCAATTACTAAACTTCAGGACTTGTTAATTTCAAAAAGGTTCAAGTGCAGTATTGGCGCAAACCGGTCGCTTTCAACCGACTGTCTCAATGTTGCTTTAATACTTTGCTTGAATTCGTTGAATTGAAGCACTTCATTCACACAATCTGTTTAAGTTAATTACCTTCTATCAACTATTCTGTCATTTGATGTGGGCAGTCAATGACAGTATATTCGCCTTGGTTTTCTGTAGTTGTTATTTTCAACAGGTAATTAGCTTATAAGTTAACAGGATCTGTGGAATAATGCAACAAAGTTCAAACAATTTAAAGTTTGGGCAATTCAGAGTTTGGGCAATTCAATCCGGTAATACAAGTTAAATAATCAAGTTGGGATTATGCCTTTAAGTGACAACTCGTTCACGACCTAAGGGGTATGCGGCGAGTTAAGTTAAGTTCTGTAAGTCGCAATGCGCATGGAGGAAAAAAGCCTCAAATCAAAACAAAGAAAATTTCTCAAAGTCCTATCTCGACCGCGACTCAAAGCCTAGGTCCCTCCTACTTAAGTCGGTCAAAGGTTAAGCCACAAGAAACAACTCGGAATGGAAAATAGCCTAAGTGCTGAGTCGTTCACGACTTATGGCTTGAGACGTTCACGGTCAAAAGAATAAGTTGTGATAAGGATCTAAATGGGGGAATCACTCGTACGACCTAAGTCTTAAATTGCCAGGAAATCAACACGACCCAAAAATTAGGTTTTGAACGGATGAGATTGCAAGGTATTCCTAAGTCGGTAGATCCAAAAAACCAACTAAGTCGTGAGAATTCTAAGTCGTCTCCTCAACCAATTAACTCCTTTCTAACCCATTAACCCGCTAAGGATCTTCTTGTCTCCTCCAAAATCACAAACCAGTTAATTCGAGACACTGTAACCTATTATCTTCTCCTCACATGGTCAGAAATCACCCAAAAAACCAATTCGAATCGCTTTAAGTTTGCGGCAAATCCGGTGCACTACTATGTTATCGCGAATGATAACAACAATACGATCAATGGCAGTCGCATAACAATCAGAAACGTTGTTTGCGGTGGAACACGACACAGAAATGAATTGGAGTCAGAAAATGGGGAGTCCAAATTCGTGAGTCAATGGTGACCGTGGATTGAACAGAAGCTGAATTCACTTACGAAATATAAAGATGAAGATGAGTTGATGTCTGATTAGCTTGGATTCGTCTCTGGAAGCTTGAAGGATCGTTAATGGAAGGATCAAATAAAACAGATAAGCAGTAAAGTGAGGAGGAAGGACCGACTCAATGGCTTATATGCAAAACAGGGGGGAAGATGAAAGGACTAACGAGTCATGAGTCATGAGCCTCGTTGAGTCGTTTACGACTCATGCACTGGGTCGAAGCACACGACTTACGGTTTAAGCGTGTACTTCGAGGGGCAATTGTTAACTCATCTGCTCAAGCGACTCATACCAAGCTCGCGACTCATAATGATTACCGACTCAACAGCCTTAACTCGTTGCCAACCTAAAATGAATGAAGACTCAACAAGATACCGACTCAACAATTGAGGAGTTGCACGAGTTAAAGAATTGTGCGACTTACGACTTAAGGAGGTGAACGGTTTGCGGCTTAAGGATTGAACGACTTAATGAGTTAAAGAATTGAGCGACTTACGACTTAAGGAGGTGAACGGTTTACGGCTTAAGGATTGAACGACTTAATGAGTTAAAGAATTGTGCGACTTACGACTTAAGGAGGTGAACGGTTCACGACTTAAGGGGCTACGACCTAAAAGACCTAAAGGCAGAACGACCTATTGACTCAAGACAAAGGAAGGCGAGAGCGGCTGCATTTGAGTCGTGACCGACTTACGACCTAGTATAAGTCGAACACGACCTAAAACCACAGAACCAAAATTTTAGTGCTGCCTCACTTTAAACCGTGACCTCTTAACTCGCGAACGAGTTAGGACTTGTATCCAGATGAACGAAGAAAAGCTCAGTACCACTTCACCTACTCCACTGCCTGCTGACTCTTGAACCTTGAGTCGAGCGCGACCTACGACTCTCCATGAGTCGTACACGACTCATGACTTCGGCAAAAAACGCTACCTAGAATTCTCTATAAATAGAAGGCTAACTCCAACATGAGGGGGACTTTTTTGGCTCATTCTTTCCAAGCACCGATACTCTGCTGCATTCCAAACCGACTCGACACTCAAAACTTTCAAGATACGTAGAACGTTACCAACAACTTCAAGAAGGAATCTCATGCATCCGACATGGATTTGAAAACTTTCACTCACATTGAAGTTTAAGCCATTCGTTCAAAGTGTTTAGTAACTCAAAGTGTATTGTACTTGGGAAGAATTGTATCAATCTTTAATGAATTCATCAATAAAGATATTCAAAGTGGACGTAGGCAAACTATTAAGCGAACCACTATAAAATTGTTGTTGTTTACCGTTTTTTCTACAGTTTTCTGCTTATAATCTGTTCCCGAATCATCGGGTGGTGCTTTCACAACTACACTTACACACCGGGGTGTCAGCGTTCAAATTTTAGCGTTAAGAGGAAGCCTCTACTTTCTGGTCTACATCAAGTGCATTGAATGCCCCACAATCAGAATCTAAGAGGACCTTGCTTCATTCTTTCCTTACGCACCTTTCTTTTCCTTCGGGGTCTTCTGACTATGCTAGGTTCCTTAGGAATTAGTTTGCTTAGTTCCCCTCAGTAACTCATTGACTTATTGCCCTGTCCATTCATGTCATATCTTATCTGACTTATGATTATTCGACGAAAGATCAGACTAAGTATGTTGTATGGGGGGCTTAGGTTTTTCTTCAGGGGAAACTAGAGTGGTATATCTATACCAATAGGGGTCGACAAAGAAGCGAAGTGGGTAATCGGAGTATCATTCATCTCTAGTCCATGTGATAGCCGACTTTCTTCTTAACACCCACACAGGATCACCCACTTCTTTCTAGTTGAACAATGCCTTTGGGAAAGAAGAATCTATGCTATCAATACCAATAAGTATAAAGAGACAGATGCACAAGTGAGAACTGCTTCGAATTTCTTTCAGACTTGATTGATTGATCTACGCTAATCGGGACTACCTATCGCGGTCCGGAAGTCATTCTTTTATTTCGGATAGCCAAAAGATGGGAGAGGAAGCTCAAACATAGAGAGAGGGCATGAAGTCTAGGTTAGAAGCACAAGAGAGACTTATTTTCTATTTCATTCTTTTCTTGAGCTAACAAATGATTGATTTCGACTTGACTTGACATGTTTATCAGCTTGGAATGCATCTAACCTATGGCGGAGCAAAAGGTCTTTATCTGGTCTGGCTCAGGAAAAGGTGTCTGGAATTAGTGAACTTATTTTTGACTTCCATGGTAGAAACCAACTTCCCAATAGTAGTCAATCCACGCCCTCGGAGTTCTTTCTCCTCTTGGCGATTGGTTATATCAATTAGTCTGGTGACCCGTGAAAGAAGGATCATACAATAGGCGGAGTCAGCTGGAACATGGGAGGTATATTTCTACCATTGATCTACTGATGAGGGGGCCAAAGGACCATAGGTATGTTGAGAATTAATAAACTGGGCAATTGACTTACAGATTTCTGTTTGGATTGAATTTCCATGGGAGATTGACTAAAATGAATCCAACCATCTCAGGTCATACCCCAATAAATATACAGGGACCTAAACTCTTGATTGTTATAGCGCCCTAGCCGCTCACTTCGCTCGCCTTGGCTTAGCTTTCCCGGCATACTTGACTATAGGATAGAAAATTATATACAGACACCATAGGTCTGAATATAAAAAGAAATTGAAATGATTTCTATGGTTTTGTAAAGGAATATAGGGGTTATATAATATTGATTTCAGATGTTATATAACTGTTATTTTATTATTGATTTTAGCTATGTGAAAATTTGTTTTAAAATATAAAAATAAGCCAAATAATAAAGTTTGATTGTTTTATATAATATGGTTAAGTGTCTTTTTAAATTTTAGTGTATATAGCGTTTATAATGACTTAAATAAAAATTAAGGTTGGAAGGTAAATATGAATTCGATTTGAATTAAAGTATTTAAGAAATATACTCGAATAAAATTGATATGAAATTTAAATAAAATTGAGATTTTAATGGGTATGATTTTTAAACTTGATTTTGGTTTAGTGTGATTTAAATGAATATCAAGTTGATTTAAATGAATATATCAAGTTAATTAAATTGAAAGAATATCCACTTATTTAAAGTTTACAGGTTTTACTTAAATGATATTTGATTTAATAAGTAAACATTTCAAATCTAGATAATAGTAATTGAATTTGATACATATGGAATTATCAAGGAATTAATTTGGAAATGGTGTAATATTTAAAGCTTTGAAATATATAGAAATTGAAATGGTTATTTTGGAGTTAAAATCTGTATTTGGAATTGATGTGTGAAATTTAAGAAGTTATTTTATTATATAAAGTAATTTAATATTTAAGCCATTTAAGTGGTGTAGTTATGTTTCAAAGTATCATGATTTGAAGTGTATACATTAAGTGTTTAATTTCGAAGTGTTATAACTTTGAAAGTGCTATGATTTTGGAAAAGGGATATATTTGAAATAAGAATGATATTATATTGATTTGGGTTTTATAAAAATGATATCATATTGATTTGGGTTTTAAACAGAAATGATATCACATTTATGTGGGTTGAAATGGATATTATATCCTGCTTTTAAAAGTATAAACTATTTTGATAAGACCGCGGTGTTATAATGAACGTTTGGTTGTTGAAGAGACCGGGATTGGAAGTTGTCATACTCTCTGCCAACTCCGAAAACCACTTTACAATCGTGTATGCGGTGGAGATTCCAGAATGAAGTAGGATCGTGGCGGTGTTCCTTTGAGGTATATACATGGACCCGACTCCCGTGAGTTGGCATAAGGTGGCTAAAACAGGAGCGATTGACGGGCTAAGAAGTTAGCACCTTTTATTGGACACACTTCTTTGATACCATTCTATTACTCTATGGTTGATTTGGGCCTTTTTGATTTTAGGGGTGTGGCTCGAGGTGGGCGGTAGTAGCTGCTACGCGTTACCACCGGTCCAGAAGCGTAATTGGTATCTACCATGGCATTGCCTAGTTGTGTCGTGTCACCTACCCAAGCGCGCCTTGTACGAGTTTGATTTGTGTCATACCTATGGAGTATCCTTTGGTAGCCTCCCGATCAAGAGGTATTACGGTACTGTATAGACTATTGGCACTATTACATGTTAAGGGGAATATTGGGTCACTCCTTAATGCTATTTAAAAGTAAGTTTATTTTACTAATAGACATTATTATAATAGCAAAATATTACTACATAGTAAATAGTTTAACCGATCCTTAGGAGATGTAAATCCCAAACATCTCTTAAGTTACTACACTCAGGTTTGACACTGGATTGGAGATGTCAAATCCCGCAAACATCTCTAACGCTATTCCGCTCATATTATTTACCATTGATTTAACTTACATATTAGTTCTGACTCGAGTGTTTTGTTTTTTCAATTCGCTCAGGTCAGTTTGAGCATTTCAGGATTCGAAGACTTTATTTTTGGAGGACGAAGACGAAGATTGCATTACTATTATTTATTATATTATTCCACTACATTCATACTGTTAAGCTGCATTATTTATTATTCTCGGGTATGTGTAACTCCGATATGTGTTGTATAAGTATAATTAAATGTTTTGTAAAATAGCTTCATGAACTGTTATTTGATTATTATATTTTGTCATTTCGCTGTGAGATTCTATTTTGTTTTATTTCTTTATCCCTTTTCTTATTTACCCCATAACAATCTGCTCTTTTGTGTGGTTTGAGTGTGACGTGTGTGGCTTAACGTCAATTTGAAGCACACAAAAAGGCAAGATGTTTCATCTGGTATCAGAGCTTTGGTTTAGCGATAAACCTTAGCTTTGTGGGCGCTGACTCTTTATTAATAGGGTAGTGATACCCTATGATGAGTTGCTGAGTGTATATATATGAGAGAGCGTATTTGTTGGTGTTATAAAAAGGTTTTAATATTGTGTTAATTTGTTCCGTTTTGTATTTATAAATTTTGGATGGTGCATGGGACGTTGTGACATCAATAGGGATTTTTAAACACTTAATAGGACAGACTGACACAATATTTGTTTTGAGTATAGATGAATGAAATAATTTGCCTACTATATTTTCTATATATAAAATAAAATTTTATAAAAGTTATATTTGGTTGTAATATATTGGTCGTTGGGTAATGAGTTTTTAGATATTAGTTGAAATTAAGATTGAAATAAAATAAATGAAGATCGGAAACATAGAACTTGAGTTCCGGGACTTTTGGAAATTTTTCTTTTAAATGATTTTTGAATATAATAATAATGTTATTTAGAAGTATTTTCTGATATAAATATGTCAATAGGGTTTGAAAGAATTGTTTAAAGAAATTTTAGAAAGAAATAAGTTATGTACTCCCCTCTCTGTCGCTGGAAAATAATTTCAGTGATGGGTACACACATCATCGACATTCATTTTCGAGTTTCTATGTGGGAAGGCCACTGTAGTAGTTTTACTGCAGATTTATATCGATAAACAAATATAAATTTTAAATTGTTGGAAATATAAGTTGGTATATAAGTTGTAAGTACATATATCTGTTATTTTACAATGATTTGAAATTTAGCCCGGTATTTTGTTCTTAAGTTTCCATTAATTAGTAGTTCAATTAATAATTGGAACCTCTAATTAAAATAATAAATTTAATGCTATGTTATAAATGGGATTAAAAGAAATTTGAAATTGTAACCTATGAAACAAAGGCTATTAGTATTGAACATTGAGTTAATTAAAAGAAAAAAATAAACTCATGTAACTTTCAATTACTTCCTTAAAAGCATACATATAACTTACCGAATATTAAAAGTAGTAATGCTTATAAGAAATGTAATAGGATATTATAGAAGAAAATTTTAAGTAATGAAAAGTATTAAATGAAATTCTTTAATAAATAAGAATTTGATGTTGTAGTTATTATAAGCTTAAGTGTAACTGAAAGGCTGCTAATTTAATGTAATAGAAATGTAAGTATTATAAATAAATGAATAAATGAAATTAAGTAATAAATGAATGAGTGGGAATTGAAAATTTTCAAGAAGTAAATGTAAATTAAAAAGATAAATCATTATATGAAAGAAGGGAAATCAAACAACAAATATTATGAAACGAAATTAATAAGAATGAACTTGGTCCATTATTTGAAATTGTTGTTTGTTTGACTTATAACTGTTTGGGCAAAGATACTTTAAATTTGTTTGGTTGAATAAATAATCTATTTAGTTTCATCAAAGATTGTTTAGTAAATGGTGCACTTAGTGGTTTATTTTTCATTCTGTACAATTTAAAGTTTTTGAACCCGAACAACTATTTGTTTTGTTTGATATGAATGGATAATTGATGTATGTTGATTTTATGTGATGGTTGTATGCTTGTTGCAAGTGATGGTTGTTATATTGAGTTGTTTGTTATTGATTGAAACGACTTTAGATATTTCATTTTTTTATATAATTATTAACGTTTTTAGACTATGTAAGTGAAATACAGGTTATGGAAGCAATTGCTACTGCTTTTGGTTTCATAAATAAGCGCAAATTTCCCTACAAATAGGTACGTTTTCGGTTGACGGTTTATAGCGTTATTATATTGTTTTTCCCGTGTTGGGACATATATTATTTTGGAAAATATATGTTGTATATTGTTATATTTGATATTATATTTTCTCCTGAGCCTCCTCGTACAAAGGAGACACTACCGAAATTTTTCGTAAATTTTGGACTTAGAAAAATTCTAAAAAATGTTTTCCAAACTTTATTAATTTGAGTATAAAAAGATTTAATAGTTATAAATTTGTATATTTTATTTAAATCAATTAATTATGTAAATTAATTTGTTTATAAAGTTAACATTTTAAATAATATATATTGACTACTTAATTCCTTCTTTTCCCTTCGGGGACGAAAAGTTTTGAGTGGGGGAGAGTGTAACGACCCGTAAATTTTGATAATTAAATTTATAAATTTAATAAGATTTTGGTAATTAAATATGGAACAAATATAAAGTTGAAATTTGTTAATGAATTAATAACGGGAATGAGATGTAATGATGTTAATTTTAATATAATAATAGGTTGAATAAAAAGAATGGAAAATCAAGATATATTAATTTGAATTTAAATTTAATGATTGGATTAATTGAAAATAATCGAAACTAAATATTTATATATTACGTTAATGGAGATTAAGATAAAATTTGAGAATATTAATGTAATAAACCATGAACCAATGTTAATTTTATCTCTTTGGTGATAATGGATTTAATAACAAGATTAAAATCAAATAAATGGATTTATTGGAATTTCAATTGATAATTAGTGAATTTATTTAAAATTGATATTTAATAAGGTAATGGACAAACTTAAAACTGATATCTGAACTTGTCTAAATTATTGTGAAGGTTTAAGAAATCAAAAATGATAAAGATTGCTAATTTTAGAATTGGAATTGAAGATCTGATTTAATTAATTTAATATTAAATAATTTTATAATGTGAAAATAGCCATTTTTGCCACTGACTCGGATTTTGATGAAACTAGTTTCATCGGATCCGTAATGGTGAATTATTGTAGGATTTCAAGTTTCGTAGCGATCGGACTTGTCGTTTGATCGAATGGGCTTGAAACGCCTAGAAATCAATAAAATTGAAATTTATTGAAATCAATTTGAAATAACTTGATTTTAGCATAACTTCTTCATATGATGGAATTTGGACCTGAAACCTATTCCATTGATTTTAAAATATTTTAAAACATCTATTCTGATATATGGGTTGACCCAATTTTGTTCCGGAGTTGAAACGAGCTTTTTGGGACTTTTATCGTTCAACGGTCCAAATCAATCATATCCATTCCTCTATTTTTTCAACTTTTCTATATATTCCTTGTTATAAACCCTAGCCTATTTCTTAATCCTATTTCTATACATACAATTCAGCCGTCTCTCCTCTTCAATGGTAGACAAACAAATTCTCACTTCCAAACCCAATTGCAATTGAAAAACCAAATCGAAATTTCAAACTCTTCAAACTATATCATATTTTATATCGTCGAAAAGCTCTCGACGAGTGCATCTCAGATGTGTGATTCATTTTCCAATCTGAATCTTTATTCAGCCAAAAACTAAGGAACAAAGCACAGTCATTCATCGTTCCGTAATCAACTTCGCCTGATCGTCAATTGGAGAGAACCATCGCGTAGAGATGGATGAGTGTTTATCATCGCTGGTGCTCGTTTGATGGATTAACGGCTGGATCGAGCATCAAAATTCGATTAGGTTTTCAACAACCGACGGCAGCTGTTGTCGATGGTGGCCACGGTGGCGCGTGCGCGTGGTCGAGGTGGAGGGGTGAGGCTCAGCGCGTCGTTCTGGTGGGCTCGCAGGAGGAGCGGTGGCATGGTGGCCAGGGTGTCGCGTTCTTTAAGCGGCTAGGTTAGTCGACGTGTTCCTAGGCTTGCGAAAACGTGAGAGAGATGAGAGCTTGGTGACGTGGCCGTGCATATAGAGTATGTACATTTGTTTTTTATTTTTATTTTTCTACTTTAAATTTTGTTTGAAATGTTCTAACCGTGATAATTTCTACATACGAGGTCCGTTTTACGCGCGATTTTCCCCACTAGGTTCGTATTGAAATTCCGGACATTTTAATGTTGGCTTGGATGAATTCTAAGACTGTTTGAATTTTGGGTTTAAATTGGATTTAAATTCAATTTAAATTCAGAAGGTGAGTGCTTTTACCCACTCACAACTTCTAAAATTTCTTATGTTTGTTAAATTGATTTATGATATGATTTGAAATTTATTTATGGCTGTTTGGCATATTTTTAATCATCATTTTAGTTAAATTGAATTTATTGAATTAATTTGTTATTTAATTTATTATTGCATATAAACTCCCAGTTGAATTGTTATTTAATTTGTTATTGCATATAAACTACCAGTACAACTGTTATTTAATTTATTATTGCATGCAAACTACCAGTTAAATTGTTATTTTGTTTATTATTGAATATAAACTGCCAGTAAATACCTGCTTTTTATTATCTGTTCTATATTGATGTTGTTGATTTAATTGGATGATAATTGTGATAAATGTTTGAGGATTGATATTAGATGAATGGATGTTGTATTTTATGTTGTTATAAACTGCAAGTTGTTATGGATTTTTATTTTTTGGGATTATGGTTTGAAATGATATATAACCGTATTTATATTTTAAATTACGGATTGAAATAATAAATATCTGTATCACATGGGCATAAGATAGAAAATTATATACAGACGCCATCGGTCTATATATAAAAATATTTTGAAATAATTTCTATGGTTTTGTAAAGGAATATAAGGGTTATAAAATATTGATTTCATATGTTATATAAATGTTATTTTATTATTGATTTTAGCTATCTGTAAAAAAAATTTGAAATATAAAAATAAGCCAAATAATAAAGTTTGATTGTTTTATACAATATGGTTAAGTATCTGTTTAAATTTTATTTTATATAGAGTTTATAATGACTTAAATTAAAATTAAGGTTGGAAGATAAATATGAATTTGATTTGAATTAAAGTATTTAAGAAATATACTTGAATAAAACTGATTTGAAATTTAAATAAAATTGAGGTTATAAAGGGAATGATTTTTATAACTTGATTTTGGTTTAGAGTGATTTAAATGAATATCAAGTCGATTTAAATGAATATATCAAGTTAATTAAATTGAAAGAATATCCAATTATTTAAAGTTTAAAGGTTTCATTTAAATGATATTGATTTAATAAGTAAACATTTCAAATCTAGATAATAGTAATTGAATTTGATATATACGGAAGTATCAATGAATTAGTTTTGAAATGGTGTAATATTTAAAGATTTGAAATATATGGAAATTGAAATGGTTATTCGGGAGTTGAAATCTGTATTTGGAATTGATTTGTGAAATTGAAGAAGTTATTTTATTATATAAAGTAATTTAATGTTTAAGCCATTTAGGTGGTGTAGTTATGTTTCAAAGTCATGAGTTTCAAAGTATTTTGATTTGAAATGTTTACTTTAAGTGTTTGATTTCGAAGTGTTATAACTTTGGAAGCGCTATGATTTTGGAAAAGGGATATATTTGAAATAAGAATGATATTGTATTGATTTGGGTTTTATAAAAATGATATCATATTTATTTGGGTTTTAAATGAAAATGTTATCGTATTTATATGGTTTGAAAAAGATATTATATTTTGGTTTTAAAAGTACAAACTATTTTGAAAAGACTGCGGTGTTATAATGAACGTTTGGTTGTTGAAGAGACCGTGATCGGAAGTAGTCATACTCTCTGTCAACTCCGAAAACCACTTTAACAACCGCGTACACGGTGGAGATTCCAGAATGAAGTAGGATGGCGGTGGCGTTCCTTTGACGTATATACGTGAACCCGACTCCCATGAGTTGGCATAAGGTGGCTAAAACCAAAGAGACTGAAGGGTTGAGAAGGTAGCACGTTTTACCAGACACACTCCTCCGATACCATTCTATTACTTTGAGATTGATTTGGGCCCTTCTGATTTTGGGTGTGTGGCTCGAGGTGGGCGATAGTAGCTGCTACGCGTTACCATCGGTCCGGAAGCGTAATTGGTATATCTAACCTGGCATTGCCTAGTTGTGTCGTGTCACCTATCCTAGCACGCCTTGTACGAGTTTGATTTGTGTCATACCTATAGAGTATCCTCTAGTAGCCTCCCGATCAAGAGGTATTACGGTACCATATAGACTATTGGCATTATTACGTGTTAAGGGGAATATTGGGTCACTCCTTGATGCTATTTAAAAGTAAGTTTATTTTGCTAATGGACGTTATTATAATAGCGAAATATTACTACATAGTAAATAGTTTAATGTATCCTTAGGATATGTAAATCCCGTACATCTTTTAAGTTACTACACTCACGTTTAACACTAGATAGGAGATGTCAAATCCCGTAAACACCTCTGACGCTGTTCCACTCATATTATTTACCATTGATTTAACTTACATAAGATCTTTTAGTTCTGACTCGAGTGTTTTATCTTTTCAATTCTCTCGGGACAGTCTGAGCATTTCAGCATTTGAAGACTTTATTTCAGGAGGACGAAGACGAAGATTGCATTACTATTATTTATTATATTATTCCACTACATTCATACTGTTCTGCTGCATTATTTATTATTCTTGAGTATGTGTAACTCTCATATGTGTTGTACAAGTAAAATTGAATGTTCTGTAAAGCAGCTTCACGAACTGTTATTTGATTATTATATTGTTATTCCGCTATGAGATTCTGTTTTGTTTTATTTCTTTCTCCCTTTTCTTATTTACCCCATAACAATCCGATCTTTTGCAAGGTTTGAGTCTGACGTGTGTGGTTTATCGTCGATTTAAAGCATGCAAAAAGACACGATGTTACATTGGAGTCCAATTTGGCGGAGCCTGAGCGCAACATCGGGGTCCTACGAGGTTGTTTAACCGGAGTCGGTCAGATGTAAGAGACATTTAATCATAATGCATGGATTAAGAGCATGACTAACACGTTGTAGCACATGGGTATACAGTGACAGTGCACGGGTGAAGAGCATGACTTTCATGCTGTAGCACGTGGATAGGTAAGGACAGCAGGTCCGACAGGCCGAATGACGTTTAGTACTACTGCATGGTTGACTTCCTAGGGTGACCATTGACTCAGGCTTTCGTCGAAACTGTATCTAAGAAGGATTCACTGCATTATATTATTCACTCTCTACGATATCCGAGGAAGACCTGGAATTAAACTATTTTATTCTTTCTGCTTCATTTTATTTCTCATTCACCAGACTTTATGTCTGACTTATTCCTATTTTTCTATTTTTCCCAAACCATAAGAAGACAGTTTAACAACTATTGGGATTTAATAAAAAGGCAAGTTTCACTCCTAGGTTCAATACTGTGAGGGAAAGCAGCCAAATCCTGATTAGTAACCATATGTTGAATACTTTATCGTTATTCCATTATGCGATTTTTATAAACATTACTCTGACTTGCCTTTGGTATTTGCAGGTTACCAAACCAATAATTCGTTCTTTAGTGGACTTGGATTTTTGGTTCATCAAAAATTTAAGCCGATTGGGGTATGGGATATTACATTTGGTATCAAACCTTAGGTTAGCAGATCCTAGTAATTAGGAAGTATGAGTGAATGTACTCGCAAAAATAAATATACTTAAATCCAATTAATCCCAATTGTAAATTAGTCATTTATGAAAAGTCCGTGGAAAGAAAGAAAATTTGTACTTGAGTTCTAGTTGGGTCGCAATAGCCCAAGGATGTTCAGTCCTCAATTTTTTCCGATGGAATATTTACAATAGCTCCATTTATTGGAAAAGAATTAGAATAATTATGTTATGCATGTAGGTAAATTCCTTAGAGAAAGGGGATTTAGGTGGGGGCAAAAAGGATTTCCAAGATTAGGAACAGGACATTCCTAAGAAAGTAACTAAAGGTCCACTTTAAGTTTAACAGATTAAACGGGAAACTTTTTGAGATTAAAGGGTTGAAATATATTTGAAAAGGTAAATAATGGGCTTTGGAAAAGTGGTATGATTTTTGTACGATAAAGATTTAGATTTGAAGAAAAATTCTTTTTGTAAGATTATACAACATAAGTAGATTGCTAGTTTCTTATAAAACAAAACGAATTTAAAATTAAGTTAATAAGAAGCCGGATATTTTAGTAAAGAAAATTGTTTAAAACCATATTCTTAATAAAGGGATAAAAAGAGAAATATACCTAGGAAATATTTTTACATGAAAATTATTTTTATGGGTGAACAAAAAAGTTGGTAGAAATTGCGAATAGAGTACATGTTTTAAAAAGGGAGACGTAGAACTTGAAATTTTGTGAAGTAACTACATTAGTATTGTAGGTAGGTGGGGATTTGACATACTTTAATTTTTTAGAATGAAAGGAGTAATGATATAATTTTCAATGAGTCAACTAAGCTATAAACAAACATGTTTTGTGAAATTATGAGGAATATGCGAAAAAAATCCTTGTAATTTCACACAAACATAAATCCTCCTTTAAAGGATTCACGGAATGTTTTTAATAGTTTTTATGGTAGTTTCAATATATTAAAGTATAAAATCTTTAAATATAATTAAATGTGTAGTATTTGAAATAATTGTTAGTAAGTGTAGTAGGAAAAATTCAAGGAACTCTTGAGAGATTCGTTCTTATGTACTCCAGTTTTTGTAGAAAATTATGAAAGAACATTTTGAAATAAACTAAGGTATGTCTTTGGAATAAATGGTTTGGTGAAAATAAAAAAGTTTTTGAAAAAGAAAAACTAAATAAAAAAGTTGAATCAAAGATTCCAATTTATAGAAATTTGCAAAGGACTTTGTTAACTCCGTTTAGGCAACGAGTCAAGGTCTGGGCCGACTCACGACTTAAGGTTCTTAACGGTTCAGAAGGGAGCAACCGACTCAACAAGCAACCAACTCAACAAGCAACCGACTCAACAAGCTACCGGCTCAACAAGCTAACGAGTTAAAGCTTAAGGCGACTTAGAGGAGTGGAGCGACTCAAGGGATTAACGATGTATGGGATAGACCGACTCAAGTTCTCTAACGACTCAACGACCTAAGGTGTCAAATGACCTAACTGACTAAAATCCCAAAACAACAAAGGACCGACCTACGACTTATGGTAGGTCGTTCACGACCTAGCTTGAGTCGTCCACGACTTAAAGCTACTATGTAGAAATCCAATGCCGCCTCATTTTGGACCACGACCTTTTAACTCGCAGACGAGTTAGGACTTGTGCTATATACAGAGGACCGGAGACGCCCTGATACGAAGTAGGGGCTCAACCAGTTGAGTCGCCCGCGACTTACGGCTCATCCTGAGTCGCCCACGACTTACGGCTCATCCTGAGTCGCCCACGACTTACGACTCATCCTGAGTCGGTCACGACTCATGACTTAACAATTCCAGCCTAGAAATTTGCCTATAAATACATGGCCACCTCCAACATTCAAGGGACTTTTTTGGGCTCATTCTCTTCAAGCGCCGTTACTCTGCTGCATTCCAAACCAATCCAACACTTAAAGCTCTCAAGACACGAAGAACGCTATAAACAACTTCGAGAAAAGATCACACACATCCAACATGGATTTGAAGACTCTAATCTCCATTGAAGTTTAGGCTACTTGTTCTAAGTGACTTGTAATCCAAAGTGTATTGTACTTGGAAAGAATTGTATCAGCTTGTAACGAGATCATCAATAAAAGTACTTAGAGTGGACGTAGGCTATACCCTTAAGCCGAACCACTATAAAATTGTTGTTGTTTACTGCTTTTCCGCTATTATCTGCTTGTAATCTGTTCCCGAGTTATCGGGTGGTGCTTTCACAACTATAACTCATACACCGGGGTGTTAGCGTTCAAATTTTAGCGTTAACATTTTTGGTGCTTTCACTGAGAAATCGAACTCAGGCGAGTTATCATCATTGCTTCACAGAGGTTTGTAGAGAGAATTTCCTTGAAAACCAGAAGTCTATCTGAGATTATGGCTCCTGGAAGGAAGAGTAGATCTGTCAGGTCTGGGAATATTCAAGAGGGAACCTCCGCTTCCCCTATATCGAATCAAGCCACTCCAGCTGTCGGAGTTACAAAGGCAGAGCTGGATGAAGCAATTTTAGGGCTGAACCAACAGATCAATGCCCAAAATGCACAACTCGAGGCTCAAAATGCCCAGAATGCCCTAATTCTAAATAGGTTGAACGATCTACTTGGGGCAAACCGTCAACCAGCAGGTAATGAGAGGAATTTTGCTGGCAACCTTCATGATGCTGAAGAAAGAAATGCTCCTGAAAGGGCTGCTAGCCCCTTTGAACAAACACTTCCAGAGGTTGGTGGATCTAGAACTCGACATGATGAGGAGTATCTTTCTGGAATGGTCCGTCAAATTATGAAAGATAGTATGCAGAGGGTTGAAGACGAGAAAGAATGGGGTTTCGCCCCAAGTAAGACTCCATTTACTGAGAAAATCTTAAAAGCTGAATTCCCAAGGAAGTTTGTCCCTCCAACCATTCCAGCTTACAAGGGGACAAGTGATCCGAACGAATTCCTATACAAATATGATTGGCACATGACAGGTGCCAGAGCCTCTAATGAAATAAAGTGCCGATATTTCCCTGTGTATCTCGAAGGCGTGGCTCTTCTTTGGTTCACCAAGCTGCCCGTCCGATCTATCGATCAGTTTTCTGACTTGACCCGGAAGTTCAAGGAGCAGTTCAGACTATATGCCTCAAAAGCCAAAGATATCATGTCACTGTCAAGTTTGGAGCAGAGTCCAGGAGAGACTATCAGATCTTTCTTAAACCGCTTTAATATAGCGTTAGCTGAGGTGGGCAATGCAGAACCGCGAATGATATTGACTTATCTGATGAAGGGTATTGACAAGTCGAGCGAATTTGGGAAATGGCTAAACATGAAGGAACCAAATTCCCTTGAAAAATTCTATAAAAAAGCAGATGAATTCATACGCTTAGAAAGCCGTCCCGTACCGGTAAAGGCAGTGTTGGAAAAAGCTGAAGATAACACTGTTGCTCCCCGCAAGAATGAATCTGTAGGGCAAAAAAGGGAAAATAACAATGGGAAGAAGCAGAGTAATCTGAAGAAGCCCCGATCCTTCAAGCCATCAGAGTATACTCCTTTATCAGATACGCCGGAGCGTATCTACCTCGCCATTAAAGATTCTGTTGACTTTCCTAAACCTCCTCCTCTAAGGACCGGGAAAAAGGCTATACAGAGTGGGAAGTTCTGCCGCTTCCATAATCAACCCGGTCACGAGACTGACGAGTGCCGCCAGTTGAAAAATCTGATTGAAGAGTTGCTAAGGGAAAACAAACTGCAGCAATTTGTGAAAAAGAATAGCAACAATCCTGCTTCATCTAGTCAGGGGCAACAGGCTCCTACTCAACAGCCTAGGACGATTGAGAAGGCTGCAGGGCATGAATCTGGAAGACCCATTATTAATGTCATTACAGGAGGACCTCACCCAGCAGGCAGAAGCTGGGGTGAGATGGAAAGGTATACCAGAGCTTTAAAGTATGTGCCGACCGAGGAAGATGTATTTGTTTTGGAAGGTGCTACGACCTTGAAGCAACAAAGAACTTTCGATGATGATATTGTGTTCAAAGCTAGAGATTCCGCAGGTATTGAAGCTCCTACCTTGGACCCCTTAGTCATCTCAGCTGGTATCGGGCCAGCTATCGTCAGAAGAGTTCTCATTGATTGTGGCGCATCCTGCAATATTCTCTTTAAGAAAACATTCGACCAAATGAAGATCCCTATGGCTGATGTGCAAGCCTCATCGTAGAAAATTTCTGGTTTCACTGGGGAGCCAAAGCAGCCGGTGGGGACCGTTGATTTGTTTGTGGAACTTGGAGAAGGAGAGAGAAAAGTGGTCCGCAAGCAAACTTTTGTGATTGTCGACGAATTTTCTTCTTACAATGCTTTCCTTGGTCGTCCAACTCTGGCAGCGTTCAAAGCTGTTCTTGCCCCGTGGTGCCTCACTATTAAATTCCCTATAGACAATGGAGTAGGAGTTATAAAAGGTGATCAAAATGCTGGGCGAGAGTGCTATCTGACAGAGCTACGAGAAACCAGAAAAAGAGAAATGGGAAAGAATGCGCCAGCCCCAGTCCGCATCAAAGAACCGGCCTTGTAGCAATTACAGGGCGGACCCTGCACTGGCGAGCACAGCAGAGCAAGGAAAGAGATGGACCCTAGAAAAGTCAGTGTAGGGGAAAATAGAGTGGTACCGGTGGAAACGACAATACCAATACCTGTTGACCCAAAGGACCCAAACAAAGTGTTGAATGTGGGTTCACAACTTAATGCTTCAATTCAGAATATCTTAATATCTTTTTTAAAGGCAAATCTGGATGTTTTTGCTTGGACTCATGCAGATATGTGCGGAATATCCCCAGAAGTTGCAGTGCATGCTCTAAATATTGATCCAAAATTTACTCCTGTAAAGCAGAAAAGGAGAACTCAAGGTCCGGAAAGGTCAGCGGCATTAAAAGAAGAAGTTGATCGGCTCATGGAGAATAATTTTATCAAAGAATCTACATATCCGAATTGGGTTTCAAATCCAGTGCTGGTTAAGAAAGCCAACGGAAAATGGAGAGTATGCATCGATTTTTCAGATCTAAACAAGGCCTGCCCCAAAGACTGCTTCCCATTACCCAGAATCGATCAACTGGTAGACGGAATAGCGGGACACGAATTGTTATCTTTTATGGATGCTTACTCCGGATATAACCAGATCATGATGCATGAGCCAGATCAGGAGGACACGAGCTTTATCACCGACACTGGTCTTTACTGCTACAGAGTTATGCCCTTCGGACTGAAGAATGCAGGGGCAACATACCAAAGACTCGTTAATGCTATGTTCAAACCGCAACTGGGCAAGACTATGGAGGTCTACGTCGATGACATGTTAGTAAAGTCTAAGAAAGCACTGGATCACATAGAACACTTAGCAGACATGTTCGCTGTCCTCCGAAAATACGGAATGAAGCTCAATCCTTTAAAATGTTCATTTGGAGTGGAATCCGGCAAGTTTTTAGGTTTCATCGTGAGCGCTAGGGGCATTGAGGCCAGTCCAGCTCAAATTACTGCATTGAAAGAAGTCAAAGCTCCTAGAACAAAGAAGGAATTGCAATGTCTCAATGGAAAAGTCGCCGCCTTGAGTCGGTTCATTTCCAAAGCCACAGATAAATGCATCCCATTCTTTGACACCTTAAAGAAAGGAAAGAAAAACTTCGATTGGACTCCCGAATGCCAAAAAGCCTTTGATGAATTGATTCGCCATATGGAGATGCCTCCAATACTTGCTAGGCCTGGCGATGGCGAGGATCTTCTTATATACTTGGCAGTATCATCGCATGCTTTAAGTGCAGCGCTGATACGGGAAGACAAAAGGATTCAACATCCAGTTTACTATATCAGTAAAAGACTCACTGAGGCAGAAATGAATTACTCTAGGTTGGAAAAACTCGCCTATTGCTTACTAATTGCGTCTTGGAAGTTGAGGCAATATTTTCAAGCTCATCCTATCAGAGTCCTCACTGATCAACCTTTAAAGCAAGTCCTGTTTCGCCCTGAAACTTCGGGTCGTCTTCTAAAGTGGAATATTGAACTCAGTCAGTACGACATCACTTATCGTCCCCGGAAAGCAACCAATGGACAAGCTTTTGCAGATTTCATTGCAGAATTTACAGATAAGGGTAACAGTGAGGAAGAAACGGTCGACAATTCCCCGATCCAGTGGAAGTTATATGTCGATGGTGCGAGAAACGACTACTGTTCTGGAGCCGGAGTTGTACTTGAGACTCCTGAAGGTCGATCATTATGCTATGCACTAAGATTGGAATTTGCTTCAACAAACAATGAAGCAGAATACGAAGCCCTTATCGCTGGCTTAAGGATTGCTAAAGAATTAAACATCCGAGCGTTACAGATATTCATTGATTCTCAGCTTATTGTATGCCAAGTCAAAAAGGAATTCCAAGCAAAAGGGGGGAATCTGCCCGCCTACTTGTCAAAGGCTTGGGAACTCCTGGGTGATTTCGATCATTACATGATAAGTCACATTCCTCGAGAAGAAAACATGAAAGCAGATTCTCTCGCAAAGTATTCGAGCACAGGCGAAGCTCAATTTCTGGGGCTAACTCAAGTAGAGGTCCTGTCGACTCCTAGCATTGATGAGATGGACATTGATTGGATCATGAGCATGTCTCAAGAGCAAGAATCATGGATGACTCCGATAATAGAATATCTGCTCAATGGATCCCTACCAGGGAACTCAAAAGAACGACAAAAGCTACTGAGAAAAGCCTCTCGATACATAATCCAGGATGGCCGGTTATACATACGGGGATTCTCAATGCCATTACTTCGATGTGTATCCAGGGAAGAGTCTAAAGCAATCCTAGCAGAGGTACACGGAGGAGAATGTGGTGATCATTCAGGTGGCCAAACATTAGCAAAGAAAATTCTCCGATACAGATATTTTTGGCCAGAAATTAATCGAGATGCAGCAAAGTATTCCCGAGAATGTGACAGATGTCAAAGATTCGCCAAAATTCCTAGAGCTTCTTCCACTGAACTCACACAGATGGTCAGTCCATGGCCATTTGCAATATGGGGGATAGACCTTGTAGGACCGTTACCAACTGCCAAATCTGGAATTAAATATGTCATTGTTGCTGTAGATTATTTTACTAAGTGGGCAGAAGCTGAACCACTGGCTACTATCACCTCAAAGAAGATGATAAGTTTTGTGACTAAAAACATCATTTGCAGATACGGTGTGCCTCAAAAAATAATTACAGACAATGGAACTCAGTTTGAAAGTGAAGAATTCCAAGATTTTTGCAAGCGATTCAAAATTCGGAAAAGCTTCTCAGCAGTGGCCCATCCGCAGGCAAACGGGCAAGTGGAAGCCGTGAACAAAATTATTAAGTCAACCATCAAGAAGCAACTTGAAAGAGCAAAAGGTGGTTGGGTCGATAAGCTACCACTGGCACTATGGGCATATAGAACCACTCACAAAACTGCGACTGGGCACACCCCGTTTTCATTGGCATACGGGTCAGAGGCAATGATTCCGGTAGAAATAGAAGTCCCTTCACACAGAAGAATCCATTTCAATCAAGCAGAAAACGAAAAGCTACAGCTTGAAGCGCTAGATCTCCTTGATGAAAAAAGAGATGAGGCTAATCTCAGAATTGCAGCTCATCAGCAAAGAATAGCCAGACATTTCAATTCCAAAGTTCGCCAACGCAGCTTTGAGATTGGAGACCTAGTCCTGAAGAGAATTATGACAGCGACAGGTGTGTTTGGGCCAAATTGGGAAGGACCATATGTCATAGGTCAGAAGCTTCTTGACGGCACATTCAAACTCACCACTGTTGAAGGAGATCAAATTCCAAGGGCATGGAACAGCAACCATTTGCGTCCATACTTTACTTGAAAATTTTGTTGAAATATTGTAAAAAGAATTATGAATGTATGATTCTTGTAACTGAAGGCAATTGTAAAACTGATGCAAGTAAATAATGAAAGAATATAAAGTGGATGTAGGCCCAATTTCCTGGCCGAACCACTATAAATCTTGTGTTCCTTATTATTATTACATGTTTGCTTTATTTTCGATATAAAAAGTACATAGAATGTATTGCTGAAATGTCGATTTAAATTTTTTGTAGACAATGGAAGTGAAACTTGCACATAAAAAGACCAAGTGATTCTCGCCAAGTTTCAAGTCACAAAAGCCCCGAATTCAAATCCTAGATAGGAAGTACTTCAATTGAACGGCCTATGATTTCGACAGAAACGGGTCTTTGCTAATAAATTGAGATCGTTTGAACAAACAAACATCCAATTAAGAAGCTAATGCTCATTCTCACGAAATTGCCTGACAATGAAGCACACTTCCTTGGATTAAACAAGTTACTTGTCAAAAAAAAAAAGAGGGCAGAGGATCATTGGAAAGGTATAAGCAAGTGGACGGAGGAACAACCAAAGCCATCATCGGCAGCACAAGTCCTCTTCGGAGGCACAACTCTTCGGAGGATAAAGACCTCTAATGGGTCATACGCCACAAAAAAGAAAGTTCTCTACTCAACAAAAAAGATTGGAGGAGTCATGACCCTCCAACCATGAGAGAGTAACTTCCAGGCGATGAAAACCCTCTCTGAGGCACATTTCACCAGGAGTTGAAGTGTAACGACCGCTCTTCGGAATTTCACTTCACCAAAGTTGAAATGCAAAACAAAATAAAGACCTCTTCGGAGGCACATTTCGCCAGGAGTTGAAGTGTAACAACCGCTCTTCGGAATTTCACTTCACCAGAGTTGAAATGCAAAACAAAATAAAGACCTCTTCGGAGGCACATTTTGCCAGGAGTTGAAGTGTAACAACCGCTCTTCGGAATTTCACTTCACCAAAGTTGAAATGCAAAACAAAATAAAGACCTTCCTGGAAGCCCACGTTTCACCGAGATTGAAATAAAACTTCCAAGTGTTGAAACGTGAAAAGGCTTTCTTCGAAGGCACAACTCTTTGGAGGTACACGTTTCACCAAGATTGAAATAAAACTTCCAAGTGTTGAAACGTGAAAAATCCCTCCTTAGAGGTACAACCCCCTCCCGGGGACACAATTAAAAGAAAAGACCTCTTCAGAAGCCCACGTTTCACCGAGATTGAAATAAAACTTCCAAGTATTGAAACGTGAAAAGGCTTTCTTCAAAGGCACAACTCTTTGGAGGAACACGTTTCACCAAGATTGAAATAAAACTTCCAAGTGTTGAAACGTGAAAAAAAAAATCCCTCCTCAGAGGCACAAATTTCTATTTTTTTTTAAAAAAAAAAAAATCCTCATCACGGGCATACTTTAACTTTCAAAGGAAGAATTAAAGTTAAAGTACCCTTCAAAGGCCCGCTTCACCACATAGAAGAATTCACTTGGCAAAATGTACACATACGCAAAAGGAAAAAGTGATTTCTTCGAAGGACAAAGCGTAAAAACTTATATGAAGGAAGTTGCACTCTACGAAAATTCTCTTCGCGAATGAAGTAATTATTCTTCAGAAAATGAGAGTGCAAGTCCCCTCAAAATATACGATATTGCAGTAAGCTCATGGTATGGGGGCAACATGGTATAGTTACATACAAAATGGTATAGCTACGTCGGTAAAGTACGCTCAAACAACATACCACAAGCTCACCGCAATATCATATAAATGAACTTGTGCAAAAATGAATAATAAATGCATTCTCAATTTCAAACAAAAGTCTGTACAAATAAAGGATCATTTTATTCAATTGCAGATACAGGTTTCAAAATAAAAAAGCAGGGGCCGGTGCCTGCACAACATCCGACCATTACACAAAAAAGGAATCAAAAAGCCCAACTCTTCATTTCTTCTTGCCACCTTTAGACCCTTTACCCGGCCGAATGGTTAGCTTTTCAGGTCGGTCTGAAGGCATAAGGGAAGAAGGGGAGGGAGGTGCAACTGGTGCAATTTCCGGTTCCTCTTCAGTGGTGATAATTTTCTTCCCCTTCCTCTTCGATGTCCCGTGCTTCTTTCTTCTCTTCGAAGAAGACTCACTCCCTGGAGTAACAAGAGCAGACAAAACTACGTCGTCAGAAGGAGTCGGCTCCGGAGAGATCTCGCCTCCTTCAAGTCCCTCATCTTTTTGCCCCTGCGAAGCAATAGGGTCATCCAAGCCATGAAGAGCCTCAATTTTCTCCTCTTGTGACCCGGGTTGTGAAGCAGAAGGAGGAGTCACCTGAAGAAATGGAGGAGGAATAACCAGAGGAGGCAAAGTCTGCACAGCACTTGTTGTTTCAACTGCAGAAGAAGAGAAATTGAAAATGTTAGTATCTTCCCAAAAGAAGGGAGATATGGGTTCATCGAGATTCAAGAAGTAATCGAGAAGCTCATCAAATTTTTGAGGAATAAGCAGGCAGTCCACCTAAATCGGACCAATGTCGAAATTACCTGAAGATGTTTGCTTCGTAAGTTCAATCTCATAATTCTGAGCCCCGATATCCTCCAAAGCCTCATCATCAGTAGGGGTTATTACCCCAGTTCTTATAGGAGGCGGCAAATGAGCACTAGAGCCTGTAATGTCCACTTCGAGAGAAACTAGAGGACGTTCAGAGATGGTAGGCGGTATTTCATTCTCAGAATGTTACCCTTCCGCCATTCCGGCCCGTACTTTGGCGAGTTGCTCTTTTCCCTTAGCAAGAGCGGCGCGGGCATCATCATTGAGATAATGCTCTTCAAGGGCTGACTCAGCATATCCAGCACCATTGCCACCTAGCATATCAAGTGCTGCCTCCCAGACTTCAGCTAATGTAATTTCGTATTTAGGGCCTAGAAAGGGAAGGCTTCCACGCCCCAAAATGCTGTGCAGATAAAAATCAAATCATGTGGAGATAATGTCAGCTTTGGTTGCTTGATGGGCCTCTTCGGCCGCAAGTTTACCAGCAACAGCCTCATCACGCTCCTTTTCGGCCATAGCAAGTCGAGTTTTTAACAACTCTATCTCCAAGCTTTGAGAGCCAGTCTGTTCTCGCAGCTGTACAGTTTCAGCACGATATTCTTCTATGACCTTCTCCTTGTGTGCAAGCTTATCTTCGACTGCCCTTTGACTGGCATGCGCATCTCGTACTTGTTGCTGAAGCATGCTCTCCTTTTGAGAATAGGAAGTTGATGAAGTAACTAATTCTTCCTTAAGCTTTTCCATTTCTGCTTCCAACTTTTCGTTATAGGAAGCAATACTTCTCATTTCGGCGTCATGATGTTCGAGAGTCTTCTGCCACTCAGCCTTATCGTTCTCCATTGTGGGCATGGCCTCGAGATTGGCTCGGTTAACCCTTTGAAGCTCATCGACAAGTTTTTGCCAGTTCGACATTCTTTCAATATCGGTCCTGACAGTATCAAGATTTCGCAGCATAGCCGATTTGTCGAGAGGAACAAAGTCGAGATCAAACCGAACCCCTCTCAGGCACCACTGAGGGAATCGACTTTGAAGAGTGGGAGGACCTTGCCCAACTTGGTATGCGGGCCGGTTGATGATTGCTTGAATGTCGGAGCGAACGGGAGCAGGAGATTGAGCAGGAACATGTTCAGAAGCTGTCGGCATTGTTTCTTCGGTAAGTCTAGCCCGCTTGCTAGAAGAATCGTCTATGTGACCTTTACATCTCTCATCGTGAGCTTTTCACTTTTGAGTATCATCATCTCTATGGGGAGGGTCGTGTCTTTCTTGTTCCCTTCGGTGACGTTCTTCATATGCTCGTCTCTCGTCGGCTTTCCTGATGGCCCTCTCTTCATCCGATTCTCTATAAGAAGGGAGGTAACGCCTATAATCATACTGGCTACGCCTCCCGTAGCGCTGGAAATCATCATAGTACGAGCCGCTGCGCCCCATAGGAGAATCTGGAATAAAAGAAATAAGCTTTAGAAATCTTTAAAGTATAAGAAGATAAGTGCGTAGAAGTGATGAAAAAATCCTAAGTGTTGTGTAACGTGTAAACTACACGCATCGAGTTACAAACCACTCTGTGGAATAGAGGTAGTGATAACTTGAGTAGGAGGGGTTGACATCTGTTGTAGAGAAGATGTCGCCTCGATTACAGAAGAGATGGTTTTGGAAACATCATCTTTGAAAAGTTCTTGAGAAGTCACAATTAAATCGCTCAACCCCTCAAAAACATCATCGCCATCATGTTTTTTGGGACTTGCTTTCTTAACTCCTTCGCTAGTAGATTTTCTGAAAGATCGTGGAGGTTCTTCCTCCTCGGTAACTGGGGCAAGTACAGACTTGTCAGACGGCCCCACAACATCCTTCGGAATTGAACACTTTACTAGTGAAGTTTCTATAGAAGTTCCTCCCTGCATGTGCCCTTTAATAGGGACCGGGGCATCAGGAGTTTCCGTCGGAGAATCAGGAATTTCAGTTGGGACTTCACGAGACTGAGTGAAGCGAGAAGAATGAAGAAGCCCATATTGATGTAAAAATCCATCATTTAACAAGAACTTTATACTCCTCTCTTCTACCGCCACGGCGTTCAATCTCTCAAAAATTTGTTTATAGCATGGATCTCTAGAGGGAGGAGGAAGTGCTAAAACAGGGAAAAGAAGCAAAGTTAGCATTCAGCAACTCAAATTTTGAAAAGTCCAAGATTGGAGAAATAAAAACAGGAAAATCTTACTTCCTACTCTCCAGATGGCATAAAACCCTGGAGGGCAACGAACAAAGAAATACTGATTTAGAAATCCATGAACGCTATCAGAAAGATCGGTGATGAGTTTTCGGTTTCGAGCACTCCTTATGATTACGATAGAGGGATGATCTTTAATCTTTGTGAATGAGCAGAGGTAGCAGATTTCCTCAAAGCTCGGTAACCGGTCCAGAACTTTACTAAAAAGCACACATAACCCCATCAGAATGGCATGGCCATTGGGGGGCAATTGGAATGGAGAGATAGATAATCGAAGCAGGAACTACCGAAGGAAGTCATTAAAAGGTGGTATAGCACCGCTCAAGCACATTTGGCGGTTGACAGCAATAAAGCCAGAAGGGGGCCTATCTGCAGTATCATTTGGCCCCGGCAATAAGGCATCAGCTTCGGCAATGCCAAACTGGGTAAGCAATTGAGTAAACACCCGCTGATTCAGAGTGGTGGGAGTTCTCTCCGGAGGATTATCCAACAAGTTGGCTACTGGGAAGACATCTTCAGCCTGGCCCATCGGTTCTTCTTGTTGAGATGTCATTCTACACAAGCAACTGGGTGTTCAAATGCGAAGGTGCACGTTTCCTAAAAGTGTGAAGTGTTGTGCAAAACTAATGAAAATAACAAGTAAATATAACTGGAATTAAACTAGTTGACGATTGATCGACTATGGTAATTTCAGAACTTGTTAATTTAGAGTTCAAGCATAATATTAGTGCAGGCTGGTCAGTTTCAATTGATTGTTTCAGTGTTGCTTTAATATTCTACTTGAAATCAATAGCACTTCGTTCACACAATTTGTTTAAGTTAATTATCTGTTATTAACTAATCTGTCATTTGATATGGGCAATCAATGACAGTATATTCGTCCCAGTTTTCTGTGAATGTTGTATTGAACAGGTTGTTAGCCTGCAAGTCAAAATAACCTGTGAATGAATGCAATAAAATTCAACAGTTCAAAGTTAATGCAATGGTCCAAGGTTCAAACAGAATTCACACAAGTCATAACTCGTCAACGGTTCAAAAGTTCTGAGTCGGCAGTACCCTAAGCCTTGAGTCGTAGAAATAAGGAGATTATCACCAAGTCTTATCTCGGCCACGACTCAAGGGTTTTATCTCAGTCGCGACTCAAGGGTTTTATCTCGGCCACGACTCAAGGCTTAGGTCGTGAAACATGTTGAGTCGTATCATGGTTAAATCGCAAGGGTCGCTGGATCATACAAAAATAGCCGAGTCAAACCTACGGCAATGTTCGAATCAATCTAACCCATTAACCATCTAACTCCTAACCCATTAATCATCTAATCTATAACCCGATAACCCAATAACCTCGCAATGGTTAACCCCAGTTCCATCACACCACTAGGTCGCCTCAAATCTCGAATCGTTACAAGAAAGATCAAACCGCCTGCCTTTAATCCATCAATGTCCGATGTAATAGTATTTGCAAGGATCAAGGGGGAAAAACAGAGGCAGAGATCGGCAATCATCAGCAATTGAAAAAAGATGCAAAATCTCTTACACGGTGTGGTGCTAAAGATGATCGAAAATAAATCAGGTTGGAATCGCCTTTGAGAGCTCGAAGATGCGTTAATGGCAGACACGGTTCAAAGGATAAGAAATGAGAAGAAGGAAGTAAGGAGACCGACTCAAGTCTTTTATAGCTTTGAGCAGTGGCAGTTGAATCGACACACGAGTTAAGATAAGTCAAAGCACACGACCTACGACATAGGCGTGAACTTCGAGGGGTAAATGTTAACTCCGTTTAGGCAACGAGTCAAGGTCTTGGCCGACTCACGACTTAAGGTTCTTAACGGTTCAGAAGGGAGCAACCGACTCAACAAGCAACGGACTCAACAAGCAACCGACTCAACAAGCTACCGACTCAACAAGCTAACGAGTTAAAGCTTAAGGCGACTTAGAGGAGTGGAGCGACTCAAGGGATTAATGGTGTATGTGATAGACCGACTCAAGTTCTCTAACGACTCAACGACCTAAGGTGTCAAATGACCTAACTGACTAAAATCCCAAAACAACAAAGGACCGACCTACGACTTATGGTAGGTCGTTCACGACCTAGCTTGAGTCGTCCACGACTTAAAGCTACAATGTAGAAATCCAATGCCGCCTCATTTTGGACCACGACCTTTTAACTCGCAGACGAGTTAGGACTTGTGCTATATACAGAGGACCGGAGACGCTCTGATACGAAGTAGGGGCTCAACCAGTTGAGTCGCCCGCGACTTACGGCTCATCCTGAGTCGCCCACGACTTCCGACTCATCCTGAGTCGGTCACGACTCATGACTGAACAATTCCAGCCTAGAAATTTGCCTATAAATACATGGCCACCTCCAACATTCAAGGGACTTTTTTGGGCTCATTCCGCCGTTAGTCTGCTACATTCCAAACCAATCCAACACTTAAAGCTCTCAAGACACGAAGAACGCTATAAACAACTTCGAGAAAAGATCACACACATCCAACATGGATTTGAAGACTCTAATCTCCATTGAAGTTTAGGCTACTTGCTCTAAGTGACTTGTAATCCAAAGTGTATTGTACTTGGAAAGAATTGTATCAGCTTGTAACGAGATCATCAATAAAAGTACTTAAAGTGGACGTAGGCTATACCCTTAAGCCGAACCACTATATAATTGTTGTTGTTTACTGCTTTTCCGCTATTATCTGCTTGTAATCTGTTCCCGAGTTATCGGGTGGTGCTTTCACAACTATAACTCATACACCGGGGTGTTAGCGTTCAAATTTTAGCGTTAACAGACTTTAAAAGGAAAAGTAGGTTAAATTCTAAACTTAGAATTGTTGGTATTACCATCTAGGTTTAGGGGATAATTTAAATTAAAATACCGTAATAGTTTAAGGTAAACCGTCAAGTATTTATAGATATAATAAGATGTTTTAAATTAACACTTTTAAAGGCAAGAATTTTGGGATTACAAATTTTTTATTTAAAGGAAGAAATAAATGCCAAACCCAGTTTTAAAATATGGAGTAGATATGAAAGGGAGCCTAGGGTTAAGGATTCCCTAGGATTAAGTCACGTATTGAGAGAATGTACTTGAAAAAAATGGTTGTTCAAGGAGACTTTCAGAAAGATTTCAAAAATGAGTTTGGAATGTGTATATGTGTGTATAGATAAAAGTTTTGTTCAAAATAGTTTTTAAAGGTTTTATCTATATATGTTAGAGTTCCTTTTATTTGTGCCTTTCCTTTTTGTGGGAAAGCAAATTAGAACAAGTTTTAGAAGATAGGATGGACGTTCCCTAGTTATTCTTGTGGAAATGCTAACGTTTGTTTCTTATATAAGCTAGTAATAGCACAGGAATTTTGGGTGTGAAAGTAAACCATGCAGATTAGACAAGTGCGACCTTTAGGAGATTGATAAATTGGAAATAAATATGAGGAAAAGGCTTTGCGACCATAAGTAAATTTGAGCATTTTTTGTATTGATGCATAAAAGTGGGCTTAAGCAATTGGGTTTCCTATTATCTACTCCGATTTAAATTTTAAATAAGTGAATGTGTTTTCTCAGAATAAAAGTAGTGGAACCTTATATTTAAAAGAGAAAGGAAATGATATGAAATCAGTCAAATAAATTTTATGGAAATTGTGTAAGAAGAAATTTTTATATGTTATTTTTCGATAACCATCGTAGAACATTTTAGGCACATTATTATATTCGCCATCAATGTGTATTTTGCTTTTATTGGAAGCGGTGGGTGTAATTTGTTTTAGTTCAATAAAATAATCATAAAAACCACTTAAATTTCGTTAAAAAGAAAATTTCAATGATGTGACAAAAATAATAGGAAAGCTATTTTTTTCAATAGTTGTTTAGCATTTATTTTACACATTGCTGCACTTATCTCCAATATGTATTTTACTTTTAAAATGGAAATTTTGAAAAAAAATGAGAATTTAAAAAATCCATAGAGCACTACTTCTGAACTTTATTTTTTGAAATAAATTATATTTGGAAATATACGGGCAAATGCTAGTAAGTTAAGAATTTAAAAGAGATTTTAGCAATTTTAAAACATCTGCCTTTGTGAAATTTGAAAATAGGGAGATTTTAAAATCTTAAGCGAATTACTAGTTGTAAGGAAATGATAAAAATCAAAAGTTGAACTAAACTGTAAAAAAAAGGAAAAATCAGAATTTATAGTTTTAAAGACTAATTTGCTTTGAGGAATGTATGATCCTTTTGAAAAGATGAAGTAAAAAATGTTTTGATGTTCACTTAAATAGGGTAGAAACAAATTTGGACTTTGATAAATAGGGTCAAGCTTACTAGGAAAAGTTTGAATGTAGAGTTTCAAAAACTAATGGAAGGGTATTAAAAAGTTATGGTGGAAGGTTTGTGTTCCATTTCTGATATTTCAGTACACGCCTTGTTTGATTCAGGAGCATCTCATTCCTTTATCTCTTGTTCTCTTGTGGGGGAAATTCATGTAGATGTTTCCATCATTTCTGATCCAGTAGTAGTCTTAAACCCAGTTGGAGGATTGACTTACTTGTCGATGCTTTTCCTAAGTTCGAAAATTTTGATTCTTAGAGTAGAGTTTGACTGTGAGGCATTCGTTCTTGGTTTCTCTTGTTTTTGTCTTATTTTTCATATGGACTGGTTTTGGATGTTTGGGGTAGTTTTAGATAGTGACAAGAGGCTTGTTAGGTACATGCAGTGTCATATCTTGGAGGTTTCACGTGATCCGCGAGGGTTTCTTATGCTTAGCTAACTTTATTCTTTAGACGTATCGCTCAATGATCTAAGTTCTGTTCCAGTTGTTTCATTGTACCATGATGTTTTTGAGGAGGTCACTGGCCTTCCTCCATAGAGGAAGGTTGATTTCAGGATATATTGTTCGTCGACGGAAATTCTATCGGTTTAGAAAACCGTCGAACGAATTTAAATTAAAAATAACCGCAAGCGCATGGTGTACGAATGTAGCACGCGGCGAATACGGGTCGATCCACAGGGAATTGATGATTTTTAAAATTCTATTCAATCAAATTATACCAAAGTCGAAGAGGATTTTTTAACTAGAAATTATGAGGCTAACACTAGAAAATGTGATTCAAGAATTATTAGACTAAAGAACAATTTAGAGGCAAATCCACTCTCAAATTTTTTGTAAATCAACAAACACATAATTTATGATCTCTAACTTTGATATTAAGTGAAATAATCATTGCATTTATCATAAGTATGGTGTGTTCATGTTATTAGTTAACATAACTCAAACCATCAAACTATAATACAACAATTATATCACTTACAATTCCCATGAAAAAGAAGCCAAAGCAAAAACTATTTTAAGTATGATCTATTTACTATTGTAACTAGTAACATAGATCATCAAATTTCATTTTTACTTTCAGTTCATAATCAAAAATTAATTAGCAAATGTTGATGTAAATTGTGTTTATGTTGAGTAAGAATAGCTCATTTGCATAAGCAATATGAGCTATCAAACCCACTTGTATAAACTTACATCAAAATTCACATTCATGAAGCATAAACAAAGAGATCATACGTCATAAAAATGTTGAAATTACATAAAGTTAGAGAGCTTCATCATCCCTAAATTGAAGGGGTTTAGCCACTCATTTGTGGCATTGAAGCAACACAAACAAATTTCAACATTAAAAAGAAAAGAGAATAGAAAATAAGCAAAAAAGCAAAAGAGATTAGCTACTTACTACTTGCATAAATGTAAATCTAAGCTATGAACATAAAGGAAAAGAGAGCATAGAAATAAAACATTAACAATAAAACAAAGAAAAGCATGTAGAAAAGAGAGGAGAAAGAGGCTTCGAAGCCATTTTTATTTCATAGAACATTGAGCTTACACTTTGATTTCTTAATTTTCTAAGTAAAATGAAAGAGTAGATGATGGTTTCATATACATAAGAGGGCTATAAATATACATGCATAAAACCCTAATTCTATTTTTAGGGGGCTACCTAAAATGCCCTTTAGGAAGTGTGGCCAAAAAGTAAACATTAACCACTAATTAATCCATCATTTGTTTTGCATGAAGCTTTAACCTCCACTTAGTTGTCCATTAGCTCCAAATTGTACTTTTAGGTAAGTGGGTGGGGTCTTCCATGTTCATGGCTTGAATTATTTCCCTCTTCTACCCTATGTATTTATTTGTGCATGCATATATCTTCATATAAGCCTCTTCCATATGCATCCAAATTCCTATAAAAGTTATCAAAAAATGTCCAAGTAAAAATTCTTATATGGACACATGCACAAAATGACCGTTTTGCCCCTGAATGAAGATGAAAATATGATGGTTGGAAATAATTGAATTTTGGTTTTAAACACGTTAAAATGCCCAAATATGATGATTATTTAAATAAAAAGATAAAATATGGATGTAAATATATGCACAATTACGTGCATATCAAATACCCCCACACTTATCTTTTTATTCGTCCTCGAACAAAGGAAAACTAAGATAAATCCGTTTTCGTAGGGAGCACGATTGCATTGATCGTATGCAACAAGCCGTTAAACCTCTGGGTGTCCCCAGTAGGACGAGTTTTGTCTCGTGAGGGTTTTCAGCGGACACTACCCACCAAATCCAAATGCAGGATGAAAATATTTACAAAATGAAAGATTTATTTACAAAGAGATGAATGCGAGTTTTTGAACATATTTACAAATGAAGGAATTATTTTTAAATTGACACGAATAAGTTAAATACAAGTTTTGGTCATTGTCTTGAAAATTTTACTCATCAAAATTTCCAATAAAAATTAAGTTGTCATAACAGATAGACCATAGTTTGGCTAGTTGTTTCGGTCGATAACATACTGTAATTATGAAATGGATCCTTAGTTGATTATCAAAGTTTATTAAAGTGGTATTTTCATTTCCTTTCAATAACAAGTTAAATCAAACATGTTAAAATAGTGCTAGGATTTCAATTGCTTGCTCTCTCATTATTTGCACGAAAAATTACACACCTAGCTCAGGTAAACTGAGGCCAGATATACCACCCATGCACTGCCTTTCAGGCTTATGTGAGGGGAGTACAGAGCATGGCGAGTGCACACACTTTCGTGCATACACATATCGACCGTAGGTGGTTTTTATTAAGTATGTTTTTTTTGGGTATGTTAACGCTAAAATTTGAACGCTAACACCCCGGTGTATGAGTTATAGTTGTGAAAGCACCACCCGATAACTCGGGAACAGATTACAAGCAGATAATAGCGGAAAAGCGGTAAACAACAACAATTTTATAGTGGTTCGGCTTAAGGGTATAGCCTACGTCCACTTTAAGTACTTTTATTGATGATCACGTTACAAGCTGATACAATTCTTTCCAAGTATAATACACTTTGAATTACAAGTCACTTAGAACAAGTAGCCTAAACTTCAATGGAGATTAGAGTCTTCAAATCCATGTTGGATGTGTGTGATCTTTTCTCGAAGTTATTTGTAGCGTTCTTCGTGTCTTGAGAGCTTTAAGTGTTGGATTGGTTTGGAATGCAGCAGAGTAACGGCACTTGAAGAGAATGAGCCAAAAGTCCCCTTTCTGTTGGAGTTATGGGCGTATTTATAGGCATCTTCGGAGTTAGGTCGTAACTCGTATACGACTCACGATGAGTCATGTCTTGGCCCAGAGTTATGCACCCATCTGAATGAATGATACAAGTTCTAAGTCGTTCACGAGTTAACCAAATGCAGTTTCCTTTATGCTAGCATAAGTCGTACACGACTCATCATAGGTCGTAAGTCATCAGCGATTCTTCTTACTACAGCGTGGTGTTGAACTTGTCTCCAAGTCTTAGGTCGTGAACAACTTATCTTTTGAGCCGTAGACTTCCTGTCGCGCCATCTTCTAACTCGTAAGATTGTTATCTCGTAGACTCTTTAACTCGTGGAGGCTTTAAGTCGTAGATCCTTATCTCGTAGACCTTTTAACTCGTAGAGTCTTTAACTCGTAGTGGCCTTAACTCGTAGATCCTTAACTCGTTGGTCGTTCAGCCCTTGAATTGTTAGGTCGTGAAGACCTTGAGTCGCACAGTTCTTGAGTCGTTGATCCACTGAGTCGGCCTATCTCATGAACCGTTAACCCTCTTGAGTCGTTCCATTCCTCTAAGTCGCCTTGAACCTTAACTCGTTAAGTCGTGGCACTTCTTAGGTCGTCCAATCCTTGAGTCGTTAAGCTTATTGAGTCGTTAACCTTATTAAGTCAGCAACCTTATTAAGTCGGTAAGTCGTACCACTTGTTAGCTCGTTAACCCGCTTCATCAGTTAGGTCGTTGACTTCGAGTAGAAGATAGGTCGCTCCATTCTCTAAGTCGTATACCATTTTGGACGGGGCGCTGCCCCGCACCCCGCCGGGGGCGCTGCCCCCTGGACCCCTACGACCTGACCGGGCAGGTCGATCACCGTAGCGGTGGCGTTGCCCCCGCACCCCCACCTTGGGGGGTTGGCACCCCCGCTGGCCCCCCCTCCGTAGGGGATCTTATCTGAAAAGCAATTCAACAGAACTTGCTTTGTTGGGATGCTGAGTTGACTATTCTTCGAGACGAACTATCATTGGTTTCTCGGTCAATTTTTGATATCACGGCCTTGCTGAAAAAGTGGAGTTAACACTTGCCCCTCGAAGTATACGCCTAGGGACTAGGTCGTGTGCTTCGATTCTTCTTAACTCGTGCTTTACTGAGCTGCTGAGCTTGTACTTAGGCAACTTTGCTTTGTTTTGACCTGAAGCCTTTTAAACTTGACCAATGCGATTCAATGGAACTTTGACCTGAACTTGTTGCATCTCTTTACAGATTATTTTAACAACCTGTTAAACGCAACATTTGCAGAAAAATAGGGCGAATATACTCATCACCGATTGCCCATATCGAGTGATGGATTAGATCAAAGAACTGGTATTTTACGATAAGCAAATTAGCATGGTCTTGATGAAGTGTTGCGAATCAACTGTCTCGAATGAAGTATCAACACAAAGTTTACACAGTTATAACTGCTATCTGCATTGACACCGCACTTACTTTCAAATAACAATCCTCGAATTCTTCTGAATTGACATATGCCAACCAGTATTATTTCAAGTATTGCTTTATTTACTTGTTATTTTAGTAGCTTTGCACAACACTTCACACGCTTTTAGAAAACGTGCACCTTTACTTTTGAATATTCAGTTCTTCATATAGAATGTCTTTTCGATAAGAAGAGTAGTGGGGCAAACTGGATCTTTCCAATTCTGGGATTTTCAAAATCCGAGTTGTCCGGTACTAATTTCATTCTTTACTTTTGCAGCACTTCCTTCCTCTTTTCGAATATTCCCGTCACAAATCAATTTTTAAAAGACTAAGTGCTGTGACGGTTAAGGAGAGGAGCGTTAAATTTTTTGCTGAAAGATGAATTTTTGCACTAATTCGGATTTTTGCACTCTTTTTGGTCGACTCAGCTTCACGATGCCCCTGGTTTTCAAGCAGAAACTTCAGATGCCCCAGCTTTCGCAAAGGAACTTGCATCAATGGAACCTATTGAGGAAGCCTTATTGGTGTAATGTTTTACTCCATTTGACGGTGTGGGGTCATCCTTCTTGTTTTTTCTTTTGAAACCTGCACGTGCATAACAAATTTTACAGAAACTTTTGTCTGTATTTGAGAATGTATTTATTCCTCATTTTCATACAAGTTTCTTTATTCTCTTTGCATGATATTGCAGTGAGCTTGTGGTACGTTGCTTGGGTTCTGCTTTTATTAATGTAGCAATATTATATTGCCCCCATACCACAACTCATTGTAATATTCTCCATTTTGAGGAGATTTTGGAGAACAACTCTTCTGTTTTTAGAAGACTTGTACTCTTACTTTAGAGAATAACTCTTCCATTTTGAGAAGGCATGCACTCTTTCTTTAGAGAATAATTTTCCATTTTTGAGGAAACATTATTCTTGCTTTAGTAGAGTGCGCCTTGTGTTGGAGAAGCCTTTCTTTTTTTTTTCTCTTTTTTTTTATTTTTTTTTATTTTTTTTTTGTTGCGCCTCGCTGGAGGGCTTTGATTTGACATTTCAACTCTGGAGAAGTGGGCCTCCGTAGAGATTGCACTTCAGCTCTGGTGAAATGTGCCCTCGAAGAGGTCTTTATTTGGCATTTCAGCTCCGGAGAAGTGGGCCTCCAAAGAGTTTGCACTTCAGCTCTGGTGAAATGTGCCCCCGAAGAGGTCTTTATTTGGCATTTCAGCGCTAGATTAGTGGGCCTACGAAGAGTTTGCACTTCAGCTCTGGTGAAATGTGCCCCCGAAGAGGTCTTTATTTGGCATTTCAGCTCTGGAGAAGTGGGCCTTCGAAGAGTTTGCACTTCAGCTTTGGTGAAATGTGCCCCCGAAGAGGTCTTTATTTGGCATTTCAGCTCTGGAGAAGTGGGCCTCCGAAGAGTTTGCACTTCAGCTCTGGTGAAATGTGCCCCCGAAGAGGTCTTTATTTGGCATTTCAGCTCTGGAGAAGTGGGCCTCCGAAGAGTTTGCACTTCAGCTCTGGTGAAATGTGCCCCCGAAGAGGTCTTTATTTCCCATTTCAGCTCTGGAGAAGTGGGCCTCCGAAGAGTTTGCACTTCAGCTCTGGTGAAATGTGCCCCCGAAGAGGTCTTTATTTGGCATTTCAGCTCTAGAGAAGTGGGCCTCCGAAGAGTTTGCACTTCAGCTTTGGTGAAATGTGCCCCCGAAGAGGTCTTTATTTGGCATTTCAGCTCTGGAGAAGTGGGCCTCCGAAGAGTTTGCACTTCAGCTCTGGTGAAATGTGCCCCCGAAGAGGTCTTTGTTGGGCATTTCAGCTCTGGAGAAGTGGGCCTCCGAAGAGTTTGCACTTCAGCTCTGGTGAAATGTGCCCCCAAAGAGGTCTTTATTTGACATTTCAGCTCTGGAGAAGTGGGCCTCCGAAGAGTTTGCACTTCAGCTTTGGTGAAATGTGCCCTCGAAGAGGTCTTTATTTGGCATTTCAGCTATGGAGAAGTGGGCCTCCGAAGAGTTTGCACTTCAGCTTTGGTGAAATGTGCCCCCGAAGAGGTCTTTATTTGACATTTCAGCTCTGGAGAAGTGGGCCTCCGAAGAGTTTGCACTTCATCTATGGTGAAATGTGCCCCCGAAGAGGTCTTTATTTGGCATTTCAGCTCTGGAGAAGTGGGCCTCCGAAGAGTTTGCACTTCAGCTCCGGTGAAATGTGCCCCCAAAGAGGTCTTTATTTGCTTCCTGCCTGCTCGCCCATGTCTTTTCACCATTTGATCCTCAGCGATTCCCCATTATCATTTCCAAACCCACATTTCCTTCTTTTGGAAGTAGTTTATTTTATCCAAAGAAGTGTACTTCATTGTTAAGTGAGCTCGCAGGGGCGGACGCAAGCTACTTAATCGAATGTTCGTTTGCACAAACGATCTCAATTAGTTTGCAAGGGCCCACCTCCGGTTGAATCACTCACTGTTTGTTTGAAGCACTTCTTATGTAGGATTTGGGTCTGAAATTTTTGTGGCCTGATATTCACCTGTTGAGCGATTTGTAGGAATCGCTTGGCTTTGTGATGTGTTGACTAGGTGAGCTTTGCTTTGATTGCCTACAACATTAAATATGCATTTTAGCAATATATTTTAAGATATTTGCATATCGAAATGAAGCAAGCCTTTTATCGTAATAGAAAGCTCAAGATTTATAGTTCCTATTATTTATTTGCACTGTTTTTACAACGGCATTTCATACAGGAATCATAAATCCAGTATTATTCTATGAATTTTAAGCAAAAGCCATTAAGTGAAATATGGCCGTTAGGCACCATCTTCCAGAACAAGGACATTCTCTCCCTCCGGGGCTTGTCTCAAAGCATGAGCATATCTTTCCATCTCGTCCCAACTTCTGTCCGCTGGGTGAGGGCCCCCTGTGATAGCATTAATGAAAAGCCTCTCAGATCCCTACGTTGCAGTTCTTTCATTTGGGCCGTAATGATGAGTGAGAAGTATTTGCCCCTGAGTGGATGAGGATGGATCATTCCTGTTTCTCCGGACATATTGCTGAAGTTTATTCTCTTTCAACAGCTTCTCAATCAGATCCTTCAAATGGCGACACTCGTCAGTGTCATGGCCAGGTTGATTGTGGAATTTACAGAATCTTTCACTTTCCGTGGCATTTTTCCTTAGTCTCAACTTTTGTGGTTTAGGATATTCAACAATATCCTTTGTTGCCAAGAAAATGTTCTCTGGAGTATCAGTTAAGGGAGTATAATTCGACGGTTCAAAGTGGCGGTTTTTCTTTGGATTTCCCTGCCTTTTTTCATCATCATTCTTCCTTTTTTGTCCTCCAGATTCTCCTTTATTAGAAGCAACATTGACATTCTGAATTTCGGTCACGACTACTTTTGTTGGCATAGGAAAGCTTTCCAAGCGCATAAACTCGTCGGCCTTCTTATAGAATTTCTCAAGTGAGTTTGGCTCCTTCATTTTTAGCCATTTGCCAAATTCACTCGATTTATCGATAGCCCGCATCAGATAAGTCAAAACCATTCGTGGCTCTGCGTTATCAACCTCGGCCATGGCTATATTGAGGCGGTTTAAGAACGATCTGATAGACTCCCCGGGATTTTGTTCTAGACTAGAGAGTGACATTATATCCTTGGCCTTTGTAGCATATAGCCTGAACTGATCTTTGAACTTTCGTGTTAAGTCGGAAAATTGATCCACAGATCTAACTGGCAGCTTTGTGAACCAAAGCAAGGCCACTCCCTCTAAGTATACCGGAAAGTATCGGCACTTGATTTCATCTGTTGCTCTTGCCCCGGTCATATGCCAATCGTACTTGTACAGGAACTGATTAGGGTCACTTGTGCCTCGATAAGCCGGGATAGTAGGAGGTACAAATTTCCTTGGAAACTCTGCCTTCAAGATCTTTTCGGTGAACGGTGTCTTTCTTGGAGCAAACCCCCAATCATTTTCATCCTCTTGCCTCTGCATGCTCTCTTTCATAATTGAGTGAATCATCCCTGATAGGTACTCCTTATCGTTCAAAGGCTTTACCGGGCAGAAGTCAGGTGCTCTTTGAGGGATACTTTTCTCTTGGGAATCATGGGCATCATCTGCAAAGGTCTCTTCATTATTTTCTTCTTGACGGTTGCCTCCAAGTAAAGCATTCATTCTTTCCAGCATTAGAGCGTTCTGGGTTTCCATTTGCTGGTATAACCCAGAAACTGCAGCATCAAACACCTCTTGTGTAATTCCCACACTCGGAGCTGCTTCATTTGGAGCTGCTTCATTTGGAGCAAGAGAAGTGGTCGTATCCTCCTGAGCATCACCGGATCTGTCAGATCTGAGCTGTCTTCAAGTAGCCATTATCTCGGATAAACTTCTGGTCTTTAGAGAGATTCTTTCAACAAACTTTCGCGAAGCAATGGTGAAAGTATTCCTGAGTTCAATTCTCAGTGAAAGCACCAAAAATGTTAACGCTAAAATTTGAACGCTAACACCCCGGTGTATGAGTTATAGTTGTGAAAGCACCACCCGATAACTCGGGAACAGATTACAAGCAGATAATAGCGGAAAAGCGGTAAACAACAACAATTTTATAGTGGTTCGGCTTAAGGGTATAGCCTACGTCCACTTTAAGTACTTTTATTGATGATCTCGTTACAAGCTGATACAATTCTTTCCAAGTACAATACACTTTGAATTACAAGTCACTTAGAACAAGTAGCCTAAACTTCAATGGAGATTAGAGTCTTCAAATCCATGTTGGATGTGTGTGATCTTTTCTCGAAGTTATTTGTAGCGTTCTTCGTGTCTTGAGAGCTTTAAGTGTTGGATTGGTTTGGAATGCAGCAGAGTAACGGCGCTTGAAGAGAATGAGCCAAAAGTCCCCTTTCTGTTGGAGTTATGGGCGTATTTATAGGCATCTTCGGAGTTAGGTCGTAACTCGTATACGACTCACGATGAGTCATGGCTTGGCCCAGAGTTATGCACCCATCTGAATGAATGATACAAGTTCTAAGTCGTTCACGAGTTAACCAAATGCAGTTTCCTTTATGCTAGCATGAGTCGTACACGACTCATCATAGGTCGTAAGTCGTCAGCGATTCTTCTTACTACAGCGTGGTGTTGAACTTGTCTCCAAGTCTTAGGTCGTGAACAACTTATCTTTTGAGCCGTAGACTTCCTGTCGCGCCATCTTCTAACTCGTAAGATTGTTATCTCGTAGACTCTTTAACTCGTGGAGGCTTTAAGTCGTAGATCCTTATCTCGTAGACCTTTTAACTCGTAGAGTCTTTAACTCGTAGTGGCCTTAACTCGTAGATCCTTAACTCGTAGGTCGTTCAGCCCTTGAATTGTTAGGTCGTGAAGACCTTGAGTCGCACAGTTCTTGAGTCGTTGATCCACTGAGTCGGCCTATCTCATGAACCGTTAACCCTCTTGAGTCGTTCCATTCCTCTAAGTCGCCTTGAACCTTAACTCGTTAAGTCGTGGCACTTCTTAGGTCGTCCAATCCTTAAGTCGTTAAGCTTATTGAGTCGTTAACCTTATTAAGTCGGCAACCTTATTAAGTCGGTAAGTCGTGCCACTTGTTAGCTCGTTAACCCGCTTCATCAGTTAGGTCGTTGACTTCGAGTAGAAGATAGGTCGCTCCATTCTCTAAGTCGTATACCGTTTTGGACGGGGCGTTGCCCCCTGGACCCCTGCGACCTGACCGGGCAGGTCGATCACCGTAGCGGTGGCGTTGCCCCCGCACCCCCACCTAGGGGGTTGGCACCCCCCCTGGACCCCCCCTCCGTAGGGGATCTTATCTGAAAAGCCATTCAACAGAACTTGCTTTGTTGGGATGCTGAGTTGACTATTCTTCGAGACGAACTATCATTGGTTTCTCGGTCAATTTTTGATATCACGGCCTTGCTGAAAAAGTGGAGTTAACAGGGTATGTGTTCCATACATACATAACCGTGAGGACTTTTAAATGAGTATGAAAGCACATAATCAAAGATTCTAAGTAATTCACCCATTTATAACCGTGAGGACTTTTAAATGAGAGTGAATACTTTAGATGTTATTATTTTGTTTTTTTTTTATATATGTTTTTTTTTTATGAGAGAGAGAGAGTTTTGCAAAACCATCTTAGCACCATTTAACTTAGAAGACAAAAATGTTATATCCTTACTTTAAATTTACCACTTTTTTAACAAAGATTTTCAATTAGAACATACTTCATCATTAACATAGATGAACCTTCCTATATACTAGTAAAACCATTGTTATTTGTAATCAAACTTTATTTTTATTTTTTTGTTAAGACAAATAAATTTTCAAAAATTTCAATTTATTAACCAAAACTTATACTTATCCCATAGTGTTTCTTCAAAAATAAATCAAAATAGTAAAAAGAAAATGTTTTTTGAGATTTAGGAGTTTTGAGATTTTTTTTTTGAAGAAAATGAAAATTCAAAAATGCCATGAAAAACTAAAGAAAAAATGAAAATGATACTCCCCCCACACTTAATTTTGACTGTGTCCCCACAGTCGATGCATGATATAATGAGTGTAACTGGGAAAAATATGTACATATTTACAAAAGAGGGTTAACATTCTTACTAGACGTAGCTTGGCTCATGAAGGATCATGAGCTCCTCCTCTTGGTTACCGGGCAATTCCAAGAAGGGTTTCAAACGATGACCATTGACTTTGAAAATCGATCCATCCTTTGGGTTTTCTATTTCTATGGCACCATGTGGAAAAACAGTTCGTACCACAAATGGTCCGGTCCACCTTGATTTAAGTTTCCCAGGGAATAAATGAAGTCTCGAGCCATATAAAAGAACTTTCTGGTTAGGCAAAAACGTTTTCCTTAGGATTGACTTGTCATGAAAAACTTTGGTTCTTTCTTTGTAAATTTTCTCGTTTTCATATGCGTTGTTCCTAAGTTCTTCGAGTTCGTTGAGTTGTAGTTTTCGAGTTTCGCCAGCTTTTTCAAGATCAAAGTTTAAGTTTTTTATTGCCCACAACGCTTTGTGTTCAATTTCAACGGGTAAATGGTAAGCTTTACCGTAAACTAAACGAAATGGAGACATCCCAAGGTTAGTTTTAAAAGCAGTACGGTAAGCCCAAAGCGCGTCGGTCAATTTCTGAGACCAATCTTTTCGATTTTTATTGACAGTTTTCTCCAAGATTTGTTTTATTTGTCGATTTGAAACTTCAACTTGGCCACAAGTCTGAGGTACGGAGTGGATAACTTGTGGGTTATCGAGTATTTTTTCATTAAAGTTTCAAAAGAACGGTTGCAAAAATGAGTTCCGTTATCACTGATTATTGTACGAGGTGTGCCGAACCTCGAAAAGATATTTTCTTTGAGAAATTTCATAACAATTCTATGGTCATTGGTTTTGCAAGGAACGGCTTCGACCCATTTTGAAACGTAATCGACGGCGAGAAGGATATACAAGTTTCCAAACGAATTGGGAAAAGGTCACATAAAGTAAATACCCCATACATCAAAGATTTCGATCGTAAGAATGGGGTTTAAAGGCATCATATCTCGTCGAGAAATTCGTCCAAGCATTTGACATCGATCACAAGTTTTACAAAATTCAAACGAGTCTTTGAAAAGAGAAGGCCAATAGAAACCACACTGAAGCACTTTTTCCGCAGTTTTTCGAGGACCGAAATGTCCACCGCACGCTTGATCATGGCAAAACGAAAGAACACTCCTTATTTCATTATCCGTAATGCAACGTCGGATGATTTGGTCAGGACAATATTTGAACAAGTATGGATCGTCCTAATAGAAGTATTTCACCTGGGACATAAATTTGCATTTGTCCTGTTTGGACCAAGATGAGGGAGTTTGTTTAGTGACTAAGTAGTTCACTATATCAGCATACCATGGATCGATCGAAATTGAAAGAAGTTGTTCATCGGGGAAGTTTTCATTGATTGGCAAAGGAGATGGTGCATTCGAAAGACGAGATAAGTGATCGGCTATAACATTATCGGATCCTTTTTCGTCTTTGATTGTAAGGTCAAATTCTTGAAGTAAAAGGATCCAACGAATCAAACGGGATTTAGCATCCTTTTTAGCGAAGAAATATCGAAGCGCAGAATGGTCAGTGTAGACCGTAATGTGTGAATCTATCAAGTAAGGTCAAAACTTTTCAAGCGCAAAAACGACAGCTAGAAGCTCTTTTTCAGTTGTTGTGTAGTTGAGTTGAGCGTCGTTCAAGGTCATACTCGCGTAGTAAATGACATGAAGGATCTTGTTGATGCGTTGTCCCAAGACAGCACCAACGGCAAAGTTCTGAGCATCACACATTATTTCGAAAGGAAGATCACAATTGGGTGCGCAAATGATTGGGGCAGAAATGAGTTCGCTTTTAAGACGTTCAAAAGAAGAGATACAATCAGAGTTAAAATCGAAAGGAACGTCTTTTCCAAGAAGGGTCGTCAAAGGACGGGCGATTTTGCTAAAGTCTTTCACAAAACGACGGTAAAAGCCAGCATGTCCTAGAAATGATCGAATGTCCTTAACGGATTTGGGAATGGGTAGATTTGCAATGACATCGATTTTTGCTTTTTCTACTTCAATGCCTTTATTTGAGATGATATGTCCAAGGACTATGCCTTGTTTGACCATAAAGTTGCATTTTTCCCAATTCAAAGTCAAATGTTTTTCTCTACATCGATTTAGAACCAACTTGAGATGATGTAAACATTGGGAAAAAGAATCGCCAAAGATTGAAAAATCGTCCATGAAAACTTCTAGAAATCGTTCTATCATGTCGGAAAAGATTCCAACCATGCATCGTTGGAAAGTCGCAGGAGCGTTACATAGTCCGAATGGACATGTGAAAGTTGTTTTCTCTTGATCTTTGGGTGTGATTGGAATTTGGTTATAGCCAGAATAACCATCAAGGAAACAGTAAAATTCATGGCCGGCTAAACGTTCGAGCATTTGGTCAATGAAAGGAAGAGGAAAGTGATCTTTACGTGTTGCGGCATTTAGTTTTCGGTGGTCAATGCAAACACGCCAACCCGTTTGAGTACGAGTTGGAATAAGCTCGTTTGAATCGTTCTTGACTACGGTTAGCCCAGACTTTTTCGGTACAACGTGAATTGGGCTAACCCATGAACTATCGGAGATTGGGTAAATGATTCCGTTGTCGAGAAGTTTAAGAATTTCATCCCGTACCGCATCTTTCATTTTTGGATTAAGCCTTCGTTGTGCGTCACGAACAGGCTTGGCATCATCGATTAAATGGATGCGATGTTGAACCAGAGCGGGACTAATTCCTCTTATATCGGAAATCGACCATCCCATTGCTTCCTTATTTTTCGAAAGGATAGAGAGAAGAGAAACTTCTTGGTCAAGAGAAAGATTGTTAGAAATGATGACAGGACATGTTTCATTTTCACCTAAGTATGCGTACTTAAGGTGGTCGGGAAGCGGTTTGAGGTCCAACTTTGGAATTTTTTCGATCGAAGAATTGGGTTGAGATTTGGACTCAACTGGAAGAGATTCAAAAGGAAGAGTGTATTCAATATCGTTGGGAATTTTGTGAAACAATTTTTCATACTCGGCCTCACGTTCATCATTAAGATCAAGTGTTTCGTTATCAACATTTTCGTGAATGGCACTAACTTCCAACGTTTGGTCACAAGGTTCATTCGATTGGCTTTCAAGATTGAAAATATTAAGATCCAAAGTCATGTTTCCAAAAGAGATTTTCATTGATCCGTTACGACAATTGATTAAGGCATTTGAAGTGGCTAAGAATGGTCGGCCTAAAATCAACGGAATTTGAATCGAGGGATTCGTCACAGGTTGTGTTTCGAGAACGATAAAGTTAACGGGGAATATAAATTGCTCTACTCTAATAAGCACGTCTTCGATTTCTCCCACGGGCTTCTTAATGGAACGATCGGCAAATTGAAGCGCAACTTTCGTGGGTTTGAGCTCACCTAAGCCTAATTGTTCGTACACGGAGTATGGAATCAAGTTGACACTCGCGTCTAAGTCTATCAAACATTTGTTAATCGTTTTGTCTCCAATTGTACACGATATCGTAGGGCAACCCGGATCTTTGTATTTAACGGGCATGGATTGGCACAAGACTTCACACAAACTAGCGGCTAAGAAGACTTTTTTGGGTACTTGAGTGTGTCGCTTTTGGGTGCACAAGTCCTTAAGAAATTTCATGTAAGTGGGGACTTGCTGAACGATGTCAAGAAGCGGGATGTTCACTTTTACTTGTTTAAAAATTTCCAACATCTTTTCCATTTGGTCCGAGTGCTTCTTTGGTCGAAGACGATGTGGAAATGGAACACGATACTCGGTAGGCGGGTCTACTTGAGTAGAAGAAGAAGAATTTTGATTGTCGTTCGATTCGACGTTTGGCTCCACGTTCTGTTCTGAGTCGTTCGTTGTTTTAGAAGCGTCGAGAAAAGTTTTCGGTAAATCATTTGGATTAACGACTTGATTATCGATTTGTTTACCAGAACGGAGAGTTGTGATAGCATTCAACTGGGTGACGTTGTTATCTTGAACAACATGGGCTTGATTTGAATTTGCGTTTTGATTTCTGGGATTTGGAAGGGGCTGGCTTGGGAATGTTCCTCGTTCACGTTAACTTACAGACGTGGCTAATTAACTCATTTGCATTTCGAGTTTTGCAATCGATTGGTTTGTGTTTTGCATATATGAAGTCAATAAATTTTGCAAATTGATGTTTGATTGAAGGCTTTGAGTGGTTGCCTTAGCCAACGTTTCAAGAGTTTTCTCAAGCGAAGCTAAACGTTTATCGTCTTGTGGAGGATGAGCAGAATTTGGTGGAAAATTTGGTTGTTGTGGTTGATTATGAGACGGGCCTGCAAGGTTTGGTTGAAAATTATTGGGCTGAAAGGGAGGATTCGAAACATTATTCGGAAATGCTTGAAAATTGGGAAGAATCGTATTCGTGTTGGGATTGTTTTGGCTCCACGCAAAATTCGGATGATTTCTGCAACCAGGGTTGTACGTTGGAGAAAACGGGTCGTTTTTGGCTTTATTGAAAGCTTTGATTTGTTCGATAGAGTTGGGACACTGATCGGCTATATGATTAGGATCGTTGCATTTATAACACATTTGTTGGGAAGCTTGGTTCATTTGATTCGATGAGAAAACGTTAACAAATTTTTTAATCATTGCATCGATCTTAGCTTCCAAAGCAACTGAAGATCCTATCGAGTGTGCACTCGATCGTGAGTATATTGATTTCTCGTTCAAGCGTTCCTATTGGGACGACTTTTCAGCGAGGTTTTCAAGAAATTGCCAAGCATCGTCATGATGTTCGGCAAGAAAATTGCCTTGGCACATTGATTCGAGCATGGTTCGTGAGCTGTTTTCTAGTCCATCGTATAAGATTTGGCAAATCATCCATTTTTCAAAGTTATGGTGTGGACATTTTATTAAAAGCTCTTTGAATCTTTCAAAATATTTTCCAAATGGTTCACCCTTGAATTGATGAAAATTTACAATTTCGTTTCGAATTCTACTTGTTTTTTCCAAGGGGTAGAACTTTTTTAAGAAAGCTTTTACGAATTCTTCCCACGTTTTAACCGAGTTCGAAGGTAAGCTGTACAACCATTTTTCAGCGTAATCCGTAAGAGCAAATGGGATTAATCGAAGTTTTATTCCGTCATCAGAAAGTTGTTGGAGTTTAATGGTTGCACAAACTTGTTCGAATTTAGACAAAAAGATATATGGATCATCGTGCTCGAAATTGCCAAATTTTGGAAGCGTGGCAATATGGTTCGAATGGATTTCGAAATGGTTACCCGTAGGGGCGGGTAACGTGATGCAAGATGGAATAGAAACTCTGTCGGGAAAGATTCTATCCATAAGAGTTCGAGGGGCGTTTTCGTTCCCCATTTCAGGAGGATCGTCTGTTCGAGTTAAACGGTTTGTAGAAGGGTCGCGAGTCCAACGATTGGTTGTTGTGTCATGAGTCCAAGTACTCATGCACAAGTGAAAGTCGAGAAGAGAAAGGAGTTAGAATCGAGTTTAGAGAGTGAAAGAAGATTTGAAAATTTGTTTTTTTTGTTTTGCTTCTTCTTTTTTTTTACAAGGGAGAAAACTATTTAACGAGTGAGATTTATTTTCAAAAGAAAAGTTTGATTTTTGTTTTGTTTTTGGTTTTTCAAGTTTTTTTTTATGTTTTTGGTTTTGTATTTTCTTTGAATTTTTAAAAATTTACCAAAAGGATTTTTTTTAAAAAAAATGGAAATTGATTTTTGTTTTTTTTTTTTTTGAATTTTCAAATTTTTTTTCTTTTGAAAAATCAAGTTAAATTTACAATTTTTTTTGGATTTTGGATTTTTTATTTTTTTTCTTTTAAATATGCATGAACTAATGCAACTAAATAAATGCAAAGGACTTAATTACAGTTTTCTGTCCTTAGTAGCTCCTAACCCAAAATTGTATAACCACAGTTTGTCTTAAATCAACAAAAATATTTCTCAGCCAGGTAACGGACAGGAGTTATCGGTGCACCAGAATCACCGTAGCAATGCAGCCGAAGGTTTAAGTACCTTCAGAGGAACAACCAGTATAATATTTACGTATCACCGTAATTTTTATAACTGGTTATTACTCTGCCGTAGCCTAGACACCAAGAAATAAAATCGTTCAAATAAAACAATTGTGAAGATACAATTAAGCCCTAAGTGAGCTCGTGGCACCCTTAGGTCCAATGTCTAACCTTTATTATTAGTCAAATTCTACGATGAAATGCGTTTGTGGGCTAAGGAAAGGGTGATGAAATCCCTCACCTTATGTGAATTGGGGTATTGCCCTTAGAAAAGAAAATAAGATGAGATGAATGCAAAACAAGAAATTAAACGTGTATTAACAATGCAACTAAAATGAAGTTTGTTTTTGGTTTTTTGGATTTTGAATTTTTTTTTAATGCAAATGCAAGCAACCAACAATGCGAATAAAGATGGAAGCACAATACCAGAGCGTGCAGATTCTTTTAGCAATTTTTTTTAGCGGCGATTTTTCTTAGCAAAGCAAAGCAGTTTATTTGTTGGCAAACACTTTACCCTTTTGAATTTCTGCTTTGGCAACCTGAAAAGAAGAACAAGATATATTTACAAATTTTTTTTTATATATCGAACGAAATAAAACAAAGGATAATAACACAACTGTTTGAAATCAAAGGAAACAAAACAAAAGATTTTCAAACAAAACTTATTATTTATTTTTTTTGTATATCAAAGGAGAAACTAAACAAAGTAAAATCAAAACTATTGAAACAAAAGAACAAAACAAAACAAGTTTTTCTATGACAATTGTTTTTTTGGTAGAAATTAAACAAAACAATAAAAAACAAAAGAAGACACACTAAAATCAAACACTCACAAGGCCCAAAAAATTCAAAATCTTCACTAAATAAACTTTTTTTTTGGAAAGGAAACTTAAAAGTAGCGTTTTACCTAAAAAAAATTTGGTTTTTTTTTTAACAAAGACAAATTAAAATGAAACGACTTGAAAACAAAATAAAACAGAACAAAACAAAACAAATTCCCCTTTTTTTATTTTAAACAAAGAATTACTCAGCCTAAACAATATTACTCAACCTAAAAAGAAAGCAAACCCGGCCCAATTAAAACCCTTTCACAATTTAAAATCAAGCCCGACCAAATTCACAATGCAATTCACGAATTCTTCTAACAGAAAATTTCTCAAAACCGAAATACAAATCAAAAATCGAAATCAAGTTCGATTTCTCGAGTGTTCAATTCTCAAAACTAAATCGCGATGCTTGCTTACGAGATTGTTTCGTGAATTGGGTTTCGAATGGAATGGAATTTAGGGATAGGTTGCGGTGAGGTTTGGGTGGCGATGGTGGTACTGGTTGCAGTGTGGAATTCGTCGTTGTTGAGGGTAGTTCGAATGAGATGATTTGGCGATGGTGATATGAATTGGTTCGAGAGGCGATTGCAGAGGTTGAGGGGATGGAGGTGGAGTTCGTGGATGGTCTGGGAGTTTCAGTCAATTAGATTGGAAGCAGTGACATGTCAGTTATGGGCAGGGAATGATGGGTGGTGTACTACAGTTTGCAGTGCTCGGTGGGTTATGCTGGTCGAATTGGAGGGTGAGTTGATGGTTGCAGTTTGTAGGCAATGATAGTGGCAATGTGAAGTGTACTATGGTAGTGGTGGATATGTTTTTTATGATTGAGAGGAGGGTGGTCTGAGTGATGGTATCAAGCAAGTATGAAGAGGCAAGGCAGTGGAGGTGATATTGGTTGTGATTGAATGAAGTTGAGTGTGTGGCGAGGGAGTCTGTTGTTGTAAGTGTGATGAATGGCAGTGGGTTTGTTTTGGAGTATGCAGCAGTTTGTTGGGTAGAAGGATGAAGTGTATATGACAGTTTGTAAATGAAAATGCACAAAACAGCCGTTTGAAAGGTGGTCAATGAGGTGTGTATGCACAGATGAAAGTGAAGGCAGTAGTCAAAAGGTGGAAGTGTTGAAATGGCTGCGGGTGGATTATGTAGTGGAGTAAATTGAAGTGGAAGGGGAATTGAGTTGAATTGAAACGGCTGTGAATTGTTTGTGTTGTAATGTGGATGTGAATGGTTTATTATGGAAGTAGATTTGTGGTGGTTGAAGGCAAAAGGCGGTTGGATGGGAAACGCTTGCTACAGTGGTGGATGGTTGAGTGATGTCTAGGGAAGAGGGGAGATGGGCAAAAGAGGTATGTTTAGTTGTTGTTGAAGTTTGAAATTTGCTGTTGTCGAAAATGATGTGGCAGGAGAGTGTGGAATAGGATTGCAGTTAGCAACAGTGGATGACAGTGATTTTGGTCAGATTGTGGGTAGTGATCAGTGGAACAAGGAAGTTGAAATGGGCTGGGGATGGCAGTGATGGACGGTGTGATGAAGTTCGGGGTAAGGGCAGTGTTAGTGAAGTGGGAGTTGTGTTCTGGGAAAACGTTGTCGGTGAATGTGGAAGTGTTGATGTAATAGTGAAGTGGCAACTGGTCATGCTGTGGCAGTTTGGTTCAGGAGGATGATTGTTGCAGCAAGCTGCTGTGTGCACACTGATGTGTACACTGTGAACAGTGAGACAGAGAGGCAGAGATGAACAAAATGCACAGTACAGTTTTTTTTTTTTTTGTAAATGTGAAAAAGGAAAATGCAATAGTAAAAAAAATGTAAATGCAGCTGTAAATCTGTAAATGCAATTTGAAATTGAATTTTTTTTTGGATTGTATATGATTTTTTTTTTAGAAATGCAACGCAAATGAAAATAAATAATAACAAGAACACACACAAGACTGAAAACACGAACACACACAATTTATTTATATAATAAAAATGCAAACAAACACACAAGAAAATCAAATGAAAATAATCCGAAGAATAGAAAATTGAAATCAAAACAAATCCCCGGCAACGACGTCAAAAACTTGTTCGTCGACGGAAATTCTATCGGTTTAGAAAACCGTCGAACGAATTTAAATTAAAAATAACCGCAAGCGCACGGTGTACGAATGTAGCACGCGGCGAATACGGGTCGATCCACAGGGAATTGATGATTTTTAAAATTCTATTCAATCAAATTATACCAAAGTCGAAGAGGATTTGTTAACTAGAAATTATGAGGCTAACACTAGAAAATGTGATTCAAGAACTATTAGACTAAAGAACAATTTAGAGGCAAATCCACTCTCAAATTTTTTGTAAATCAACAAACACGTAATTTATGATCTCTAACTTTGATATTAAGTGAAATAATCATTGCATTTATCATAAGTATGGTGTGTTTATGTTATTAGTTAACATAACTCAAACCATCAAACTATAATACAACAATTATACCACTTACAATTCTCATGAAAAAGAAGCCAAAGCAAAAACTATTTTAAGTACAAAAACTATTTTAAGTATGATCTATTTACTATTGTAACTAGTAACATAGATCATCAAATTTCATTTTTACTTTCATTTCATAATCAAAAATTAATTAGCAAATGTTGATGTAAATTGTGTTTATGTTGAGTAAGAATAGCTCATTTGCATAAGCAATATAAGCTATCAAACCCACTTGTATAAACTTACATCAAAATTCACATTCATGAAGCATAAACAAAGAGATCATACATCATAAAAATGTTGAAATTACATAAAGTTAGAGAGCTTCATCACCCCTAAATTGAAGGGGTTTAGCTACTCATTTGTGGCATTGAAGCAACACAAACAAATTTCAACATTAAAAAGAAAAGAGAATAGAAAATAAGCAAAGAAAGCAAAAGAGATTAGCTACTTACTACTTGCATAAATGTAAATCTAAGCTATGAACATAAAGGAAAAGAGAGCATAGAAATAAAACATTAACAATAAAACAAAGAAAAGCATGTAGAAAAGAGAGAAGAAAGAGGCTTGGAATCCATTTTTATTTCATAGAACATTGAGCTTACACTTTGATTTCTTAATTTCCTAAGTAAAATAAAAGAGTCGATGATGGTTTCATATACATAAGAGGGCTATATATACATGCATAAAACCCTAATTCTATTTTTAGGGGGCTACCTAAAATGCCCTTTAGGAAGTGTGGCCAACAAGTAACCATTAACCACTAATTAATCCATCATTTGTTTTGCATGAAGCTTTAACCTCCACTTAGTTGTCCATTAGCTCCAAATTGTACTTTTAGGTAAGTGGGTGGGGTCCTCCACGTTCATGGCTTGAATTATTTCCCTCTTCTTTCTTTCGTATTTATTTGTGCATGCATATATCTTCATATAAGCCTCTTCCATATGCATCCAAATTCCTATAAAAATTATCAAAAAATGTCCAAGTAAAAATTCTTATATGGACACATGCACAAAATGACCGTTTTGCCCCTGAATGAAGATGAAAATATGATGGTTGGAAATAATTGAATTTTGGTTTTAAACACGTTAAAATGCCCAAATATGATGATTATTTAAATAAAAAGAGATAAAATATGGATGTAAATATATGCACAATTACGTGCATATCATATATCTTGTTGATAATGTACGGCCGGTTACACTACGGGTTCGAAATATGGCCCCGAAGGAGAGGATTAAGATTTCATATTCACGTCTTTTATTAAAAAGTTTTCTTTTGGACATCCTATCTTTGATCTTTTCCAAGTTAGGATCCTTTTATATATCTTTTTAGGTAACACTTTGTGTTGGTAAGGATGTTTGTGAACATGCCTTTAGGACATGTTATGTTTGACGGTTGCTTGTGGTTGCAAGTGGATGCCATTGTTTGCAAATGGATGCATTGCATGCACTAGATAGATATTTATTAGGATAACCGCCAACTAGGTACACACACTTGCATATGCGTGCCTGTTATCTATTGCATTTGCACATGGTTGTATATGTGTGTGTGTGTGTAAATGGATGGTGCATATGGATAGTACATTTGGTGAATGATTGAAATATACATATAGAATTATCAATTATATAGGGTAATTGCGTACATTTGGTTTCAAAGCATAAGCAATACTTGCATTATAGAATGTCAACTGAATCAATAGACCGACTACCTTTTCGCATTAGGTAAGTTCATATGCATTTCACTTTTGCGTAAATCATAAATTGCATTAGTCAAAAATAAGTACAATGGTAGAAATGGATGATGGATGAGAAGATGGATGTAGTTTTTGAATGATGTTTCTATTTACATTCTTCCATCTTTGGAGATTTCGAGGATGAAATCCTTTAAGGGTAGAAGAATGTAACACCCCGATATTTCATAGGAAAAATAATTAAAAAAGAATTAAAATAGAAGAAGTTATTATTAAAAGAAAATTTAAAGGAGATGTGTAAATTAAAGTACACCTCAAGTTTTTTACACTAATTAATTCATGGAAATATAATTAACAAACTTAGACAATTGTGAAAAACGGACATTTTGAAAATATTGGAATTTTGCCAAATAACCTATAGTATCGTGTTCGTGGCAATTTTTTGATTAATTTTCGTACATAATATTTTCCAAACGGAGTTGAAACAAACATGTTATGACCGTTTAATGTTTTGGCATCAGAAACAATTACACGTATGAAATTGGTAACTCACAATAATTATAATTGTTTGATTGGCTGTCAATGTGTGTTAAATTACATATGTACATGGTCAACAATGAGTCGATATAATCTATTAAAAAGGGAAACATGTTATATACACAAAGTTTGGAATTATTTTAATAGCTTACGCACTTATGTGCACATTTAAATGTTTGAATTTGATTAATGAAATTATTTAGAAACAAAAGTATTCTAATAATATATATATATATATATAGACACACACACACACATATGTATAAGGTGAGAAATGGTAAAAAGATTTACTGACAATAAATGCACATTATTAGTAGTTAATGTACGTTACAGTTTTAATTAACATGTGTTACAACCATTACTAATGTACGTTAATTAAAAATTAACGTAGCTAGCAAATATGTAAGATGAGGAAACTAAATTTGTTTATATAGTATATATTCTTGAAGTTTAAGTCTTTATTATCTATAAATAGAAGATTTAGAAAGGAGGATAAAACATTAACAAATAAAGGTTGTGACAGACAAGAATAAATAGGAAATGGTTAAAATTAGTAAGCAATCAATTAATAAAATTTTCTATGAACAAATAAAACTAACCAATAGATTGATTAGTTTAATTTGTATATATATATATATATATATACATATATCATAATTAATTATACACATTCAAAAGTATAAATAAATGTGTAACATACCCAATTGATGAATAGATAAGGATGGGGAATAAATTGATTGGCTGAATTAATGACATAATTAACATTAATGAGAATATATAACAAAGGAAATTATTATGGATGTAAATTTGGCAAATTAAGATGGATTGATTGCTAACGAATGCAAATATTTAAAGTAAAGATCAAACGAGATTTATAAAATGCGAAACAATTTGTAAAATCAATTAAGAAGGAGAGATAATCTCCCAAAAAGTGTAATGTATGCACACAAATAAAAAAATGGAAATTTTGCAATGCAATCAATTAGTGGGAATAATTAAAGAATGCTGATTTATTTTCAGACGTGATGGTTTTCAATTGGACTGAGTGACGTGGTTTTTATTTCCTAGCGGTCTATTGGTTCAATGACGTGTATGGGCCAGTGTGGATAAGGATAAGCTATTCGGATGAACATGACTTAACCAAGGAAAATCTAGTGGATTATATGCACTCACACTATGTAACATCCCAAAATTTTTAAATTTAATTTTGTAACTTATTTAAATTTTTGAATAAATTTGAGAAGTTTCAAAGACAAAATGAAATATTATTAATATTAAGTATAAGAAAAGAAAAAAAATATGAATATAAATAAATATTTGATAGTTTAAGTTTTTAAATAAATGATAAATAAATTAAATATATAACAAAAATTTGTATTAATCAATAAAATAAAACATGTACAAATGAAAATGTTGTTAGTTTAAACTTTGAATAGAAATAAAATTTGGAAAGTATGTTGTAACAAAATCATATAGTTATAAAAATGACCTAGAAATACATATAAAATTGTACGAAATTTTTATAAACAAGAAAACATAAGTTTGCAAGTGGAACTATATAAACCAGGAAAAGAATCAACAGCATATATATATGTAAACAAGGATGGGGGCATAAGCAATAAATGCTATTTACTCTTCAGCATGATCAAGATCAAATCAGCTGAAGCAAAGCATGGGTTTAGTCAACAAAGAAAAGAAAAAAAAAAGAAATATAAAATGCTGAGCAAAGAGTACTTGCCTATACCTCACCCTTTACAAACTCTCTACTTTATATCTACACCTAGATTGTCTTCAGTTTGTTAAAACAAAGAAAGAAAGGAAGAAAAGAAATAGCATAGTCAGGAAAAAAGGAAGAAGTAAAACATTACCTTGTTTTACAAACTTAAGCAAATCACTCAATTAATAAAAGTAGGGTTCAAAAAAAATTGCAGGCTTTCAACAAAAACACAAAAGCAGCTCTCTGTTTCAGGGGAATTCATGTGAGTAAACTTATTTTCTTTCATTTGAAATCTAAGTATTTATATTGTGTTTTGTTGTATATTGAAAGAGAAATGTGCTCTATGTGTTTCTATGTAACTAGAATTTTTTTTATACAGTTTCATGTTTAATATTTTTTTTCTAAGAGCAAAGTGTATTAGAACAAAATTCAAATAAACTCTATTTGACATTTTTGCTTGGAATTTTTAAACAAAACAAACTTGCTTAAACTTGAATCATAGTTTAAAGTTTGTTTTAAGTTTGATCATAGAGGGATTGACTCTGTAACCCAAAAATTTACAGTAAAAACAAATTTTCATGATGAACTCAAGTATTTTAAACTAGTAATTCGATTATGTAACATGAATAGTATACAAAGATTTGATTTTTAAAATGAGTATAATGATTTTTAATGAAGTATTTGATGTGCAGTTAGTTTGTGAACAAAATAGACACTTTGATCATTTTCTGATGATCAACTTAATATTTGATGTTGAAATTGTGCGTGAAGAAAGGTTGAAAGTTATAGATTTCAGGAAAATTAGCGAATAAGTTTTCTATTGTATAAATTGGAGATTCGATTTCAATCTAGGGTTTTAGCTTATGTTTCTACAGTGATCGAATTTTGACCAATTTTGTGGCCTCGGGTGCATCGGACTGGACGAGATTATTTGGAGGAGGTGCGTGGTCAACTGAGGAAGATCGTGATGGAGGCGTGTTACCTCCGGTGACCTCTGGCGTGGTGGCGAGGTTGTATAGTTTGGGTGTGCTCGAGTTACAATGTCGAGCGAAATACCCATTTTCGATTTCGAGTTTTCTATGTTAAGTTGAAGTTCGATTTCGAGTACAGGGAGCGTTTGCAATTTGCTGAGGCCTGCGACGTTCGCCAGAACGGTGGCGCAACGATATGCATGTGCACGGCACAAATTTTTGTGTCAGTAGTGGGTTTTGGGGAAGAAGGGTATCGACTCGAAGGAGGCTTCGGGATTATCATGTTGTGGCTCGAGTATCCACTCGAGTAAAATATGGGTGCATCAGGTTTAAAGTACTTAGAAAATTTATTTAAGTTAAAATAGGGGCACTCGGGTTGAAAACCTGAGAAACCCAAAGCAAACACGAGTTTTTCTCGTGCATGACCAGAAGCTGGTCTCGAGACAAATTTATAAACAGTATTTTTTTACTTTAAAATTTTTCAAATTTTAAGACACTTATAAAATATGTTCAAACAATGATTTCATTTGAAATTTTAAGCTAATTTAAGACTCAAGTGAAATGTTTAAAGAAATTAATTTTAGTTTATTTAGTTTTAATATAATTTTTTTATAAGGTTATTTATAGTAAATAAATAATGTAATTCAAAGGAAAACTTAAGTAAAATGTTGTTTAAAACTAAATCTTAACCTTTAAAATGTGATAAAAGAAATTTATTGAACACGGTTTAAAATGATAATCAAAGCAATTCGATTATCTTTTGGTTTGCTTAAACGATTAATGATGTGTTAATATAACTTCTTAAGAAATAATCTTATTTAATTAATTAATATTAAAGTTTATATTAATTGATAATTAAGATTTAGATTAATTTATAATTAAGATTAATTAATTTGAAATTAATTAAGATAATTAATTAAGAAGTGATTAATTTATGAAAATGATTAAGATCTAATCAACTGTAATTAATCATTGATTTAAGATTTCTAATGAAAGTAACTATGTAATAAATAAATTTAAACCACATGATTTATTTATCTAAATTTAAGATGCTTTGATTGTCCTTGATTGCTGTATGTTGGATTGATATTCCTGTTATGTGATGTGATGCTATGTAATATTGAATGCTTTGAGATGAGCTGTGATATTGGTATTACTGCTGTGTGATTTCTGAAAACCCATTGGCCCGTAAAACGGCATTTGAATTCTGACGCGACAGGGAGTCGGATTCCGGTTGGTTATCCGAAACCCACATCGAATGAGTGAATCTTTGTGAATGACATCCACATGTTTTAAAATTGACACTCACTATTCGAATTAGCCGGGAGAGGACCTTTGTGTCGTATAACCCATTCCGAATATGTGATTCGACGTTATGGATAGCATTTCAAGACCGGTGGTGAAGACCGGTTATTTGCGAGAACGATAGGATGATCTATCGATTGTCTCTGCACCGAGTAGCTACGGTATAGAGATTCCCTAAGTGATGGGAAGTCCGATCAGGATTGTGGATGTTTGGATTGCAAGGACTTCTTCGAAAGTGCCTTCGGTTCTGTTCGAACCCAGAACAGACTTGTATGGTTTTATGTATGACATTACAAACTAAGATATAAAGCTGATTCCTTTCAAATACATATCTGTTGGTGGTGGAGAATTTATTCTCTAAGCTAACACCCTTCTCTGAGACGTACGAGCTCAAAGGTTATGTAGTTGATGGTTATTAGTGATATATTCCCAATTTGGTAGTGTGACATGCTGATTGCTGCTGATCATCTGTTGATCGAAGCATGGCTTTGTGGAAAGCGTAGCTTTGCGGACGAGACTTCGTCGAACCTCACAACCCGGTTATGGTCGAAACAGGAATCATGGCAGCAAAGTTATTTGGACATATCTTCCCTGAGGGTATGTCCATTTTCTTCTGGATTATGAGTGGTATCATGGTATGGAGCCCAGATACTTACTTTGTGGTTGCTGCAAACTTATTACTTTGTGGTTGTCGGTTGAGAAGCGCTTCGGATAAAGGTTGGTAACGATCGGGAAGTGGCATACTCGTGTCAGTTGTTACCTAGATGTAGAGGTAACCCGGCCTTGTGTAGTAGAGATCTGGTTAGGATCCGAGGACGTCCTTCCAGAGGCGTTCCATTTTATATGGGAAGTTCCTTTGCCCGACCATTAGTTGGAAATCCAAACAAAACAATACGAGGCCTGTACGGTTTTAGTTGTATAACCTACCATGCAGCGTGGCGGTAACCTGCTACACAACATGGTAGCTATAGTAGGCATACGACGAAATGTGGTATGCTGGCTAAGATTGATATCATACTTTCGAAATTGTTTTCTACACTGTGCACTGATAATAATACTTAAAAGTGTTTCCTCGTATTAAACATATTTGATTATCATAAGAAGTAATCTCCTCCAATTCTACGATTTTATTGTGTGTGTGGCGGGAGGTCTTATGGTAGTTTCAATATTGAAAGCATACCGAAATCCTTTTATAAATCTAGTTTCTTTAAAAGCAACTGTTTTTGTTTACTCATACTAGTCCCATGACTGACCTAGAGTTTATTGTTTCTTTCCTAAACTATGGGTGCCCATAATTTTCCATACCGGCAGCCTAGAAGCAGGTTATCCGTGCTTTGGAGCTAGCTTGGATTTGAAGTCTTCTGGAAGCTTTGGATTAGAAAATCTTTTGAAGTGTTGGAGTATTTGAAGACCTGGTCGAAGTAGAAGTATGTTGGAAACTTGTTGAAGTTTCTGTTGTTGTATTATTGTTGTATCATATTTGTATCACTCTGATATTTGGGATCGATGTTATATCGGATATTGTATCATGTTGTATCTGTGTTGATACATGACATTCATTTAGTTTCCGCTGTTTTAAATTAATCTGATGTTTTTATAAGCTCCATCCGAACTGAAATTTGACGTTCGAATCTCCGGCAGTCGAATACAAGTGAGGTATTTGACGTCGACTTTTGAAAGCTGAATTTTGGGTTGTGATACGCTATCTATAAATAAACCATCTAACCTAAAACCTAATCTTTTATTTAGTCGTCGCCGTAAGTCTACAAAAAAAATTGTGTGTATTATTCGTCCTCCTTTTCTCCACTAAATAAATAATTCTCTCCTAAATCAAATTAAAAATATATATACGAGCCATTTGAAAAATTCTGAAGAATTTAAAAAGAGGAAGATAAGAAGAAGAAAAGTTTTTCAAATTTATACAAGCTCTACTGCAAAGTGAGTGGGAAATAATATGAAATAGAAAATTCAAGTAGTTTAACTTTAGTTCGTTTCTGGCACAATAATGTGAACTAATTTCTGTTCATAATTGAGATGTGATGCAAATTATTGTAACGTCTTCTTCTACCACCTCTCAATTCTAATTCATGTTGTTTAAAATATGGAGAGTATAAATTGCTTATTCATGTTTTATGGTGTAAATGAGATTGGTTTAATTAAATTTAATTACAATTGTTATCCAATTTTTAATGGCATAACAGGTTAGTTGGGTATTCAGAATATGTTCTTTGAATAAAATTGAAAATTTGGTTGGTATAATTACATAATTATGAATATGGTTACGAAACAAAATTGGGAATTTTAATTGGTATATGTGTTTATTCCATATGCGGCCTTAAATGTAAAAAGTGGAATTATGTGTAATTAAATGGTTTGTGGCTATTGGATAAAAAAATTATATAGATTAAATCTTTAAAAGGAGAAAGTAAATTAGAGTGGAAAAAAATACGTAAATCTATAACAAAATGGTATAAAAATTACAGACAAACCTTCTGGATTGAAAGGACTAAAATTGAAACAACATTTATATAACAAAACGGGAAATTGTAAAATAACCAAATCGAATGTAAAAATGGCCTAAAGTAGACTAATGGGAATAAACGGTATGCAAACTATAACGGTAAAATTAACTAATCTGAAAGCGATTTGGTAGGAAGACTTTGTAAAGCTCTAGATAGGTGTCTCATGTAGTTAAGACCAAAATATAGTTTTGGCTACACATAAGAGGAGCAGGAAAATATGTTCGCAAAGATGTTTGTTACCTTTCATAGGTTGTTTGTACGTAGGATAGATAGCAAGCGCAATCGTAGGCTTCTTCAGGTAGATGGACACGGATGGAACAGGACAAGTATGCTATAACATATGCTTATTTATGCAGATCTTTGGAGAATTTTGCGCAGCCAACCTAGCTACAGGCCCTCTTTCAGAGGACCGACACTTTGGATAGGAGCAAGTCCACGTTAGTGACCGTGAGACAGAAGGATAGGAGTCCAGTTTGGTGGAGCCTGAGCGCGATTTCGGGGTCCTACGAGGTTGTTTGACTCGGCGCCGTCAGACGTAAGAGGCATTTAATCACTATGCACAGGTGAAGAGCATGACTTTTACACTGTAGCACGTGGGTCGATAGTTATAGTGCATGGGTGAAAAGCATGACTTTCACACTATAGCACGTGGATAGGCAATCGCAGTGCGTGGGTGAAGAGCATCACTTTCACGTTATAGCATGTGGATAGGTAAGGACGGCAGGTCCTATAGGCCGATTGACATTTAGTACTATTGCATGGTTGACTTCCCTAGGGTGGCCATGGACTTTGGCTTCCTAGGAAATGTATCTAGGAAGGATTCAATGCATTATATTATTCACCCTCTACGATATCCGGGAAAGACTTGAAATTAAATTGTTTTATTTTTATTCTTTCCGCTTCATTTTATTTCTCATTCACCGGACTTTATGTTTTAACCTTTCCTATTTTTTCTATTTTCCCCAAATTGCAGGAAGACAGTCTAGCAGCTATTAGGATTTAGTAAAAGGCAAGTTTCACTCCTAGGTTCAACACTGTTAGGGAAAGTAGCCTAATCCTGGTTAGTAACCATATGTTGAATACTTTATCATTATTCCACCGTGATATTTTATAAACATTACTTTGTCTTGCCTTTGTTATTTGTAGGATACCTGTTAACGCTCAAATTTAAACGCTAACACCCTGGTGTATAGGATGTGATTGTGAAAGCACCACCCGTTCGTACGGGAAACAGAAATAAGCAGAAAGTATGCAGAAAAACAGTAAGAGACACAGTATTTATAGTGGTTCGGCTTATAATCCAGCCTACGTCCACTTTAATTTTTTTATCACTAGTTTGATTACAATCCTTTACAAAATCTTTCAATTACAACACACTTCAAGTGATGGGATATGTAAAACAAGTAGCTCAAGATTTGATGTTAACAATCATCTTCAAATCCATGGTGAATGTAGATGATTTCTTCATGGAGTTCTTTTAGAAGTTTGTTGGATCTCAAAAGCTTTGAAGTAGTCTGGAATTCGGCAGAGTAATGGCGCCTGAAATTGATCAACCCAAAAAAAGTCCTTTGAATGTTGGAGGTAGGTTGGTATTTATAGGCAAAGATTTTGGACCTAAACTCGGTCTTAACTCCTCGCCGATCTAGTTAAGTCGCGGCCGACTTATAGGAGCTCTGATATGGTCAAGCTGTGTTGATCCTTCTTCGCTGAATTTGCACAAGTCCTAAATCGTCTCCGACTTAGACTAAGTCGCCTCCGGTCTAACGCGCTACGCCTTAAATGGTTGAACCGCTTCTCCCTTCATCTCTCTGGATCGGTCGCGATTCATCGTAGTTAGGTCGGCACCATGTGAGGCATTGGGTCGGCAATTATGTGAGGCATTGGGTCGGCAACCATGCTAAGTCGGACCCCTTTCTAATTAGCTAGGTCGGCCACCCTCTAATTAGTTAGGTCGGTTATCTCTTTAAGTCCTGAGCTATTTTAGGTCGGTCATTCTTGTTAACACATTAGGTCGGCATAGCCCTAGGTCGGCGTAGCCTTTAAAGCATTAGGTCGGTAAGCATGTTAAGTCCCTAAGTCGGATCGAATTAGGTCGGCAGCTTCATTAGGCAGTTAGGTCGGCGTCATGTTAAGTCGGATCCCTTGTCATTTCTTGAGTCGTTAGGCCAGTTCCTTCTGAAGCACTAGGTCGGCACCTATGTGAGGGCATTGGGTCGGCAAGTCATGCGAATGGTTAGGTCGGCCTGCTTTTTAAGCCTTAAGCAGTTAGGTCGGTATGTCCTTTAGATCGGCAGACCCTGCACAATTCTTACTCAGTTAGGTCGGCATCTCTTGGGTCGGCGCCATCTCCACACACTAGACCTGCTGAGTCGTAACCGAGATAGGGTTAACAATACCAAACCAGAAATTCGTGCTTTAGTGGACTTTAATTTTTGGTTCATCGAAAATTTAAGACTACTATGGTGCAGGTTGTTGCAACAATAGTCACTAAATTTAGATGCATTATTACTTTTGATGGTAAATGTATAATCACAGTTACTCTTTAGGAGTACCAAAAAATAGAATATTATTTTCATAACAACCATTCATAATATTTTCTAAAATAATTATATCATATAGTAAACATAGATTATTCTACTAATAATGCTCAATACAAAATAGCAAATATGTAAAGCTACATAATGTCAACAAGCTAGTTTCATATGGCTACGACAGCTAAAATAGCTCCATTTGTAACTTGAAATTCCATAGTTTCTCTTTATGCATACCTTTTTCTCCTTAGTCCTGTAACAAACTATAGATATGAGATTTAGATCCAGTATCTAAAACCCAAGATGAAGCTCTTATTAGTAAACATTTTTTTATAAGGTGTTGTGCCAAAAATGCATCAACACGTAAGAATTAGCTATATGGAACCTATGAGATGCAGATCTAGTAGATAACAGTAGAAATCAAAGAAATGTAACAGGGAGAAACTTGATTTTTATAATGGTTCGGCAATCTCTGGCCTACGTTCATTTATAGTTTTACTAATGGATGATTATGGAGAATTAGAGTCACTAACACGATAGTTTGACGGGGTCTATAACCTAGAACTACTACGATTAACTGCCTAAGTGATTAAAAGATATGAGATGAAAAAAAGAAGCATAGTTCAGATTCAAAGTGTAGAGAAAACATCCCCTTTAGTTGCAGTTAGGCTGGTGTTTATAGGGAAACAGTGGTATAGGGTCAGGAGCCTGTTTGCATTGATGTCCAGAACCCGATGTTATACAAGTGAGTACAGAGGCCCATAACCCCAGAAAGTGACTTGTACCAACGTAATAACTCGATATTAACTCATTTTCTTAGTGCAAGTCGAAATATTTCACTTGTTTTGCTCTGCTACCTTTACTTGATGTGTTATAAGCTCTTTTCCATCGACTTTGAGTTTATTCTAGCTATCTTCCAGATAACACTTATATTATCATGTTCTCATCTCATCAATCCATGAAATTGCTTATCCAAACACTGGAAAACCACCTGACTATGAGTGATTGGAGCGATACATGAAATATATGGAGTTTGGGAGGAGGAATGAGGTGGGAAAACAAATCTTCACTAAGATAAATGACTCTTCACCGACCCAAATAACTCTTCACCGAGTTATGTCCTAAACTCCAAACCCTGGGAGAACCAATTGTCCATGAGTGGTTGGAGTAGTATGTAAGATATATGGAGTTTGGGAGGGGTGGTGAGGTAAGAAAACAACTCATCACCAAGTTATCTTCTTAAGTCCGAACTCCGGGGAAACCACTTATCTACAAGTGGTCAGATTAGTATATGAGATATACATACATACATACAAAGATATATATATATATATATATATATATATATATATATATATAGTTAACGAATGAATTCATCAGCACCCAAAAGTATATAAAAATGATTAGTTAGAATAAGGCCTCTTCTAAGCCGATCGAGTCACCAAATTGAAGTATGCATTCATAATAATCCTAATCTTAGTTGTCATAATCGAAGTTATGTAAAACACCGTATACGTTCGAAGTCGATAAAAAGGCAAAGGACAGGTCTCAAGAATTGAGTAGAAAAATATGCTATGATAATCCAGGGTTTAATTCAGATTATAGTCAAAGCTAATATGGTAATATCAAATCAAAGTTCATATGCTACGTAACTGTTTGATTTCTAAATCCTTATGTGTATAGTGTTCAAGTGTTATGGTTAGCAAAATCCCCAAATTGATTTAGGGTTTACAAAGTTGAAAACATGTAAGAAGCGAGAAGAAGAGAGTCCATCTAAACGGAACCCCTAGGTCCATATTTATAAGGTAAGAGTGGTAGGGTCTTCGACGCGGATAAGCTTCAATGATAGAGTCGGTAAGGACTTTGGCGACTTCGATGTTGCTAGGTGCTTGTCTTCTATCTTACTTTTTTAGTAAAGATATGTGGCAAATACAAGTTTTGACATCGGTGGCTTTCATCATTACAGTCGACGTCCGTTAAGTGTGAGTTGATGACTTCATTAAACTTTATTAGTGAAGGTGGGGTAGAAATTTGACTACATCCATTTGGAGATGTGGCAATAACTTAGGTGGCAATAACCTTTGGCGACAACATTGTTGCAAAGCACTGGCTTAAGCGACTTCATAATGTCGGCGTCTTTAGTGGTCAACGGGATTGATGACTCCTTCCATGATTATTAGCACAACCTTGATATTGTATTGATACCTTTATTGGACATTGATGATATTCGTCGTCAACATCGTGTATATACGTGTGCGGCGTCTGTCAAGTGTTAAAGAGATTCGGTATATAAAAGATGTGCTACAATATTGAATACTGGCGAAAAGCGGTGTGGCTTGGTGTTTCTTTTAGTGTTGATGGCCATTGGCGCTTTAGTACAATGCTTATCCCTTTCGTGGTTATTGATGAGCTTGCTTTGGTTTTAATAGGTGATATCAGTGCTAATAGAATCCAACATCACTTAAGTGCGATATGGGTCAGTTCGAAAGTCATTGATGGCTTATGATGTTGATTGAGCTTGATAACTTTCCTCCTTTGGTTACATGCGATGTTGTATACATATCTCGACGCTCATCTATCTTCATGTTCTCGACGCTCATCTATCTTCATGTTCTCAACGTTGATCAATGATGCTGTAATTTTATTATCTATTGCATGTCTTCGAGAGTGATGAGAAAGGCGATTGGTCAAAGAATGGTTTTCCATCGCGAAAGTAGACATCGTACCATATCTTCTGTTGCATGTCTTCAAAGTCAATATTTGCCATCATAATGGCTTAGACACTTCTTCTAGCGATGAGGTTTGACAACATCTTCTTGAAACTTTGAATGAGAAACTATACCCTCTTAAGAATTATGTGGATAATATTTTCCTTCCTTGAAGGGTAGTAAAAATGTTGACTTTTTATGTCAATAATCCAAAACATAGTGCTTGCCACCTTTCAAATCTATTCATTCTAATGGCGTTCCTCTTTCTTCTGCAACGCAAACCTAAATAAAGGTGATTTTCAAATTATCAAGATCATTCATTACCCAAAATTTCGTATATCCATTCTAATATTAGTATCTAACACTAATGCATTTTTTCTTTATCATAACTCATTTGGTTTTTGGTATTAATCTACTTACTCAACATGGTTTTACAGATAAAATGTTATACTTAGGATACTTTTTACATTAATTATCATTCAATTTTCTAGCATATACCCATGGACTTATTTTCTTGTCAAAAATTTAGCAATTATTTGTGTTCTTCTAGTCAACCCAAAAGTTTAAGCTTTTCTTACGATCTTGACATTGGTTATTCATTGGTCATTGATTTGTTGTAAAGGCCATTTTGGACTTTGGACTTTTTATAAATTACAAATCATGTAACCTACCTACACGCTCTTAAGAATGAGTACTAAATTTTAAAATAATATCACCTGATAGATGGATGAGGGCTAGGCAAAAAAGTTTTCAAGGAGACTAGTATGGATTTTGAAACTTTTCCTCCCGAGCTAATTCTCCTTTGGTTGTCTGAGACTGACTTTCAATATTGAGTTGCTTGTAAAAATTTAGGTCAGACTCCTTCGTTGTTCAAATATTGGCTCTTGTCTTCTTATGGTAACTTCTATCTCAAAACCTGAAATCTGCTTTGTTGATATGTTAGTGATTTAAGTAAATTAAAAATTCAGTTGATAAAAAATTACAAAAATATCGAGTGCTAATTTTGAAAAAAAGGTTAGAAAACTCTCTGATGATAAGGAGGCTAGAAATCCCATATATATCATCTGATTATAAGAAATCCAAATCTTATCTTCTAGTAGTAAGAAATCTAGAATACTGTCCGGTAATAAGAAGTCCATCCAGTAATAATAAAAGACCGAAAATCCCTATCTAAAAATAGAAGAGCAGAAATCCTCATTTAAAAATAGAAGATCAGAAATTCCATCTGGTAATATTAGAAGACTAGAAATCCTCATTTGAAAATAGATGAAAAAATATATCATATGGCAATATTATAAGACCGAGAATTCTTAGTTGAATGTAGAAGACCAAAAATTCCTTCGGGCAAAAATAGAAAAAGACCAAAAATCCAAATCTGGTAACAGTAGAAGAAGACCAGAAATCCCTGTCTAGGCATAATAGAAGACCGAAAAGCCAATCCAATTTATGAAAATTTGAATTCTAGAAGAAAATCATAAATTAAATAGGAGACCCAAAATTCATCAAGAAATCCAACAAGGAAACCAAAATTTCTTTTGTCAAGAAAATCAGAAAGTCGGTTAAAAACTCAATCAACAGCTTGTCAAAATTTCACCCGATAATAAGAAACTCAGAAATCCATCTGAAAATTGTATAATACTAGTGATTCGAGTAAACTTGAATCAAAAGGTTCATAATTTCATGCGACACTAATTTTGTAGCCCTTTGAAAGATGCTATATTAGAAACATTTAACATGGACAAGTGCTTTAAATAGCAATAGAGATTCTTGTTGTTCAAGAAATGCCTCTTATTAGGGGATATATAGTCATTAAGTTGTTTGTTTATTTATTATTATTATTTTTATTATTATATATTAGAGCCAAGTAGTTCTATTCAATCTTTCAGTGATTCGGCAAAGTAGTTCCATTCAACTATTCAACCGTTCAACCGTTCAACAAGGTAGTTTCATTCAGCCATTTAGCTTGTCACCTGTTCAGAGGTAGCACCGTTTAGTTGTTTAGCCATTCAACGGGTAGTTCCGTTTGGTTGTTTAGTCGTTCAATTGAGTAGTCTTGTTTGGCTGTTTGATTGTTCGGGCAGCCTAATTTATTTCTTAATACTTATTATATATACCTTCCTACGAAGGTTTCCCTATTTCTCAGTCTAGATCTATTAGAAATCTACTTTGATCTGTTCCTTGAATAAAGCTATTTTTTACTTTTCTATTGAGGATTTGTTCCTTGATCAATTCCTCTTGCCCCTCCATTGAATTTTAGTTTCCTTCATATCATCTACCTTTGCCTTCTTACGCTTTTCCCTTGTTTAAGACTTTGAACGTCTTTGTCTTTCTATTTTTGCCCCTTATTGGGCTTTGCTTTGGTTTCAGGCTTAAGACTTCTTTGTTCATTATTTGTTTGTCCCCTTTCTTGGGCTTTGCCTTTACTTTGGACTATGGATTTCTTCGTCCTTTTCTTGTTTGTGCCCCTTGTTGGGCTTTGCCTTTGCTTCGGGAGGTGGATATCTTTGTCCATTTAATTATTTGTGCCCCTTCTTGGGCTTTTCTTTTACTTTTAGTTGTAGACATCTTCATCCATTTATTTTTTTTTGCCCCTTCTTGGGCCTTGCCTTTACTTTGAATTATGGACAACTTCATCTATTCATTTTTTGTGCCCCTACTTGTGCCTTGCCTTTGCTTTGAGTTATGGGCATCTTTATCCATTTATTTTTTTATGCCCCTTCTTGGGCCTTGCTTTCGACTTTGGGCACTATAGCTTATGCTTGATTGATTTCCTCTAAAAGATTATTTGTTGGTGCTAGACTAGTTTATTCCTCCCTCTAAGAGGTGCTCGGGAGTGGGCATTGGAGGCTTTTTGGTGGGTGCAGCACCCTCCTCCATCTAAGAGGAGCCTTAGAGTGGACATCGGAGGCTTTTGTCCATTCCGCCTGAAGGCACTCTAGAGTGGATATTGGAGGCTTTTTGGTGGGTGTTGAACCCTCATCCCTCTAGGAGACACACCGAATTGGACATTGGTGGCTTTTGGTGGGTGTCAGACCCTCCTCCCTTTAGGAGGCACTCTGGAGTGAACATCAGAGGCATTAAAGAATTTTTTCTTTAAAAAAATTATTTGTTAAAATAATTTTTTTCCCAATTGAAATGTTTGTGGAGACCCATCTGAACATCAACTGCTTAGTCGTAAAACATCTTTTCTGATGAATAAATTTTCCAAAAAGGACTTCTTTGATAAATTGAGGAATTATATCCTAAAATTGATGTTTCTTATGAAAAGGTTTTGAATACTTGAACATGCTTTTCTCTAAGAATCCCTTATTTTGAGGATGATTTTGGATAGTTGCCTTTTTCAAAAAACGACCTATGATGAAAGTTTGATAGTAATTTAGAAGTTTATAAAATAAATTTTATACAACGCATAGATTCAGGCCTTGGGCTAGAGAACTATTTTATTTTATTTATTTGAGTTATCTTCTTTCAAAGTTGGCAGAAATTTGTGATGCTTTGACAAGGAAATCTGAAACCTTCTGGATGTAGTGGATTGTTTTTATTTTAACCTGTAACGAGACTCGAATTTTATGTTAATAGATGATCAATCTCAAGTATGAATCAAATTAGAAATTTTTATGAGTAACGATAATCCATGATGGGCAACTGCTACAAAATTAATCTGAATCTGATGTTCTAGAGCTGATTTTCTCTTCCAAGAAAAGTTAAACATTAATTGTTTGGGCTATTCTCCTTAGAATGAGAGTTCTTTTAAATCTCTTTAATGAACTCCCTTAAAGATCTCGGATATATCATATTTTTAATTATTCCGCACATGATATGGAACTCATTAGCCTTATGTCCATTTACTTTGTGGTAAGCACAATAATCTATTACTCTATTCGACTCAGGATGGCTCCATATTTTGTTAGGGTTGGGGAAACTTTCATCATTTTTTGCCACGGCAAAAATGTGCATTTGTAAAAATTTACATAGTTGGATTCAGAAATTTCACTTCGAATTCCTCTTCTACTCCTATTTCCTTTTGTTTTTTGTTGGGATGTTTGTAATTAAACTTTTCCTCTTTTTGGTTTTACTGAGATTTCTTCATGGATTGGTACATCTCGTCTATTTGAATGAATTTTTTAGCCTAGAAGTAGAAGTGTGGTACATCTTTGCATCCATGAATATAAAGTTCTTTCCAAAAAGGAGTTTGGTCAATTAGCCCGAAGCAAATTGCCATTAGTTTTCTCTATCGATTTCATTTTCTGCTTTTAAATCTATGTACTGAATCTTTTAAGGTATTCGCCAAGCAATTCCCCTGGCCTTTGCTTGATATTAGCCAACATATTGGAGTCCATGTTTGGGTCTTTGTATACGTAAAACTATGCAATAAATTCATAAGAGAACTGCTCCCAAGAACTGATAGTCCATTTCTGATAGTACCTATACCATTTGACAGCTGCTTCATAAAAACTACGAGAAAAGCCATGCAAAGAACTGCTCCTGGAGCATTGTACAAATCCATTCAACTTTTAAAAGTTAAAAGGCGATGTCTAGGTCAATAGTTCCATAATATTTTGATGGAGGAATTTTAATGTGAGATAGAATTCTAACAGCAAATATTTCTTCTAAAAAATGTGTTTTCTGAAAGCTATTTTTTCTTATGTCAATGATCCATTCTCCTCAAGCATATCCTTTGTTATTTAGTTGAGAATGTCCATTTGGTCGGTTTTTTCATCGTAATAATTTCTTCCATAGGGCCTATGCTCTTTATAAGAGACCGGGCTATCCAATTGTTAAAGTGACCTTCCTACTTGGCCTTCTTGATTCTTTTTTTCTTAACTTATCATAGCTTTATTACATTCTTTTATTTGTGATTTTGGAGAATGCCCTTCATCTTGGGATTTGCAGGGCGATTCGACTTTATTTCCTTCCACCATAAACTTTATTATATTGGAATTTTTTTGAGATGGGGCTTGCTCAAGAAGATATCGCACAATTATCAATTAATGTATTAAATCTTGAACTTTAGCTTCACTGATCAAGAGCTTTGTTAAGTGGAAGATTTCCTAATCTTCATATTCTCTAAATTGTAGTTCGATAAGTTATTATTTTTCTTATCTCTCACCATTTTTTTGAAACAAGAATCTTTATGTATTTAGCTTAAGGAGAAAATTGTAAAGGATAGGAGGATTGGGCCCTCCTTCTAGCACCAAATTGTTAATGAATAAATTTGTCGACACCCAAAAGTATGTAAAAGGTGGGTTAATCAAACTGAGGCCTCTTCGAAGGCGGTCGAAGCCACCATATTGAAGTATACATTATAACAATCCTTAACTTAGTCATTATATCTTAGTCATGTCAAACACCATATATGGTCATTGTCGATAAATAAGGCTGAGTACAAGTCTCAAGAATTGAGTAGTCAAATACGCCGTGCTAGTTCAGGGTCTACATCGGATCATGCTATGCAATTTAAGTCGAAGTGACACTATAGTCAAAGTCGAATATGCTAACATCAAATCATAGTACATATGCTACGTAATTACTTGATTTCCAAATCCTTATGTGTACGATGTCAAATGTTACGATCAATAAATTCCCCAAATTGATTTAGGGTTTACTAAATTGAAAACATATAAGAAGTGAAAGGAAGAGAGTCCCCCTAAATGGCACCCTTATTTCCATATTTATAGGGGAAGAGTAGTAGGGTTTTCAACGTGGATAAGCATCGGCAACAGAGTCGATAAGGACTTTGGGGACTTCGATGTTGCTAGGTGCTATAATTCTGCCTTACCTTTTTAGTAGTGATATGAGGCAACCGCAAGCTATGGAATCGGCGACTTTCATGATTATGGTTAGGATCATTAAGAGCAGGTAATGACTTCATGAAACTTCATTACTGAAGGTGGGGTAGGACTTCACTCCATCCTTTCGGAGATATGCGGCAATAATTTAGGTGGCAACAATCTTGGTAGAAACAATGTTACAGAGCACTAGCTTAAGTGACTTCATATTATCGGTGTCTTTAAATATTGGTGGCAATGATGACTTCTTTCCTAATGATTAGCACCGTTTTGACATAGTATTGATACGTTATGTGGGAAATAGTGACGTTAGTTGCCAACATCACGTATATAAGTACGCGGCGTGCTTAAGTGTAGATTAGTCATTGGTGTTAATAGTCATTGGTTTCATCGTAGAGAAACATCTTTGAAGTGACATAAAGTGTGGCGTCCCTTTAATACAATGCTAACCCCTATAGTAGTTGTCGATGAGCTTGCTTTGGTTTCAATAGGTGAATATCGATGCTGACAGAATCCAACATCAATAAAGTACCCTATGGGTCACTTAGACACTCATTGTTTGCTTATTATGTTGATTGAGCTCGATACCTTTGATCCTTTGGTTACACACGATGCCGTATATATGTCCTCGATGCTCATCTATCTTCATATTCTCGGTGTTGATCATTGATGTTGTAAGTATATTGCTGGTTGCATGCCTTCGAGAGTGATAATGGAAGGCGACGTGGTCAAAGAATGGTTTTCTATCATGAAGTTGACATCATACTCATATCTAGTGCAATATGTCTTCGAAGTCAATACTTGTCATAAAGACATACACTTTTTCCAACAATAAGGTTTGACATACTCTTCTTAAAGCTTTGAATTAGAAAACATGATGCGACGACCCAGAATTTTTGGATGTTTGAGATTGGAATATTTAATTGATTTTAAATATTTAGAAGTTAATTTTTAACCTGAATTCAAATATCACTATATTTTTTATAATTAAATTATTGAATTAAATAATTTGAAGTTGGGTAAAATATGAAAACTTGAGTTTTAAGCCTGTTAAAAATAATTTGAAGGCTTGTAAAATTTATATTGATAATACTGAAGATAGTAAAAGTGTTAAAATTGAATTTGGAAGTGTTTTGTTCAGTTTAGAATTTATATCGTTTGAACAATATTTAAAAATAGCCTTCCGAGGCACAATCTCGGAATTCGATAAAACAAGTTCCATTGGATCCGGAATATTGTACTATTGTTGGATTTTAATTTTCATAGTGTTTGGAGTGATCGTCTGGCCATACGATAAGTAAACACGCTGAATTTATATCGAAAATTTAATACAATAACTGGGTCAAAAAAGCTATCATCTCCATATGATCGAAGTAAGACTCGGAACCTTTTCCATTGCGCTCAGAATAGGGGTTCAACATTATAAATTCCTAGCGGTACGCTTCGATAGGACTTTGAGATTTCGAGTTACGAGAATGGGATATTTTAGATATTAAAATATAATAGTCATATCGTAAAAGTGAAAGCACCTCAGCCGACCTAGCCTTGTCCAGCCACCTAACATATTTTCGCCACCCTATCATCTGACCATAGCCTCCTTCTAACTTTTCTTTAAATCATCTATGCCTTTCTTCAGTTCATTTTCAACGGAAAAAAAAGAAAAAATCTCACGAGTCAATTGAAGGTCGAGAAAAATCAAGCAATGGCCGAATTTGATTTAAATTAAGCTCGAGTCGCTCTCTCTCTCTCTCAAATCCAAAATTCTAGGCATGAAATTCAAAATCGAATCGTTCAGAGAAAAAAAACACTCGCATATGCTCACCGCACCTGTGTAGCCGAGATCAACTAGGAAGGGGGAAGTCGACATCAGCAGTAGGGAGTTTTTGGGCTATTCTTGTATGCGCAGCACGCTAATCCATTCAATAGCGAGTGGAAGCCCTATCTTAGGCAAAATCGCGATTTCTGATTCTTACGTCCAGTTTATTACTTGATTTTCATCGCGTGTATCGGGGTCATGGTAACATCGGTTTCGGTCACTGTTATCAAGTCGAGAGAGAGGGACGCTTGCGTTTTTGGAAGTCACGTTCGAATAGGGGAGCAGCAACGTCCAAGCGCACGCGAGGCAGAGATGGGACGTTTGGAACTAGGCATGGTCGTGCTTATCTCAATTTGGTGGTCACGACTTCGGCATTGTCAGGGGACGGCGATCGTAGAAGAAGTATTATGGATGATGCTGCGGCTTGGTAGTAGTGAGGTCTGAGTAGACGACTCGTTAAGGTAATTTAATTTATTCTGTATTAGGTAGTTTAAATCTTTTTAATTCAAAGTCGTAGGTTACTATTTCTTTTGCAAAAATTAAACAATAAAGGAATTGTTTGTTATTCACAATAAAGGAAAAATGTATATATATCTACTTTATTGTAATATATTTTCATTAATAGTAAAGTAAATACTTGTTTTATTATTTACTGAAAAAGAAAAAGAATTTTTTTTATACACATGCCCATCTAAGTTAATTATATATATAGAAAATGTTTTGAAGTATATAGGGATTTCAAAATGTTTGAGGAAATTATAAAAGTACATTTTCGAAATCTATAATTTATTTTTATGGCTGTATATGTAGTTTCAAAAGGGAAATTAATAGTTTAATTAAATCATTAGTCAATTAAAAGTATTACATGGAAATTGATTATTAAATTAATTCAAATGTTAATAAATTGTACAATGTTTTATACAAGGTTTAAAATCACAGAAACAAGCCAGCTTGGAATGGATTGCAAACAGCAAAATAAAAGGTGAGTTAATCTCACTCATCTGGATTTTAATTTAAATTTAAATGGTTAAATTTAAATAATTGGTTGAATGATTGAATTGATTTGATGTGCTATATTATAGTATATAATATATCTTGGAATGATTGATTTCCCGCATCATATAGCGGAAGAGACCCTATGCGCCGCATAATAGCGGATGATTTTTTATTTAAAACCAATATACCGCGATATTCCACCTCGAAGTGGAATTGGTATTTTATATTGTGCTAACGTATGTGGATGCAGGGAAACAGGTTGGAGGGATCCAACTGGATTCCTCAAAATTATTTATTTTGTCCAATATTCTCTGTTATGAATATTCGATATTCTGCGATGAATATTATTGATAATTGGAATATTGAATGCTATGGTTTACTTGAATATATTTCGGTACACTGAGTTATCAAAATATATAGAATTGGACTTTTGAAAAGAAAATAAAAGTAAGAGAATTTGTGAAATAATAATACAGAATTTAAATAAATTAAGAATAAAATGGATAAGAATAATAGTGGTTTTAAAATTCTAATAAATAAATTCCGTATATGAAAAGGGGATTTTGAATAAACAAGGAGATAATAAATTTTAAACTTCTGTGTTATTATTTAAAAGAATAAAACATTTATTTTAAATTTAAGATTTAAATTATTGAATAGAATAAAGAAGAAATTTGGAAAATCTGAAATTGGTATGTTTCAGTTAAAAGATTTAAAATCAAAACGAAAAAAATAAAGTCTATAATTAATGGATTTTGAAATGAATTGAGTAAGTAAATAAATTTATTTCAAATGGGGTAAATTGGAAATCAATTTGGAAATTGATTTAAGTGTTTGAGATTGGAAATTTAAAGGAGAATGGGACTTTGAAATTTATAAACTTGGTTTATAAAAGTAAAGTAATAAATCGGTGGATATTCGTAGGAATAAATCCACAATGGAAGTTATTTAAGGAATGAGAAATTTTTTTAAAAATAAGTAGTGAATTTTTTTTAAAAGGATGTGAAGAGAAGTATATTTCTCTGAATAGCCAAGTACGTTTCAAAGTAAATTTTTAAAAGTTCTAATGTCATTTTGAAAAGTATGTTTTAGAAAATTTATTATTTCTAAATGTTTAAATTATAAATTAAGTATTTTCTTTTAATCTATTATAGCAGTAATTATTAAAAAGTGACTTGGTATTTGTTTTCAAAGGAGAAAATCTGGTTTTATATTTTATAAAGTAACCTTATTTTAAATATTCCTAATGTGACGACCTGCCTTTCTGCTACCAGAAAGACGTATCATCATTAAGAAAGAAAGGGATGAGAAAATAGAAAGATAGAGAAAGAAAGAACAACAGCATAAGAATCTCACAGCGGAACGGAACAAAATATAATATATCACTTAAATATTTAAAAGTTTTACATATCTCAGAGTTATACAGATAATACATCAATACTAGACATTTATAACACCTGTCTAGTTAATACAACTCAATACAATACAACTCAAACAATATGACTCAAACAATATGACTCAGAGATACCAACACAGCGGAACTATATATATATTTACAACGCTGAAGCCTCCTGCTCCATTGCTCCTCCAGAATTCGTCAAAGCTAACCTGAATCCCTTGGCTACCCGTAAAAATTTGGGTACCCAAGAGTTTATGAAAAACAAAAATAAACTCCGGGTCAGACATGGGTCTGGTATGAGTAAACGGTTTAAAGTTGCTTAACTTTGAAAACATTTGAAAATAAAGGTATCACGTAAGACTCCCCACAAATAAACATGGGTAAGTTTTTACCTTACGCTAACCAAAACATTTTATAGGAAATCCAGTGATATTATAATAGTGTCTAGGGTTTTCAAGTAAATAGAAAATAGCCGAAATTGTTACATGATTAAATTCCAGGTACTAGCCACCAAAGTGGGTAATACAAATCAAAACCGTAGGGTCTCGTAGGGAAAATGGATTTCCAACAACGGCAGGGCTACTGGGGTACCGCCCGTCACAGTACGGGGCCTAGATCACCGTACCGAGGATTACTCCCTTCATCCCCTGCAACACAAGGCCGGAACCATTCCTTACTGAACAGTCCCGAACAAGATAAACCCCATGGTTGGCGCGACCAACCACCCACTAAGCCGAAATATATAAGGGACATCTAGACAGGGGAAATATCTTTTCCTGCTTGGGCATGACCCACCTAACCTTGCTGCATCTCCCCTGTTTTAGCCATTCCCGGTTGATGAGGCTTGAGGCTGCGATTACCTTTATAGAACATATTTCTTAGAATGCTCATCGTCCGCCTGACGATGTGCTGAAAGCATTCAATCCATACAAGTTCGTTCCGGCTTCGAACGAAACCGGAGGCATTATCTCGTTACACTCATTTGGAATCACCCTCAGAGTTAACGACGATAACCCTTGCATTCTGAAAGCACCATCTCGATCTTCATTTCAGGATTCACGACCTAACGTTTAAATTGGATCGATGTGGTTTTCGGAGAATCAAATTTGATTCTTCCGATCCCGGTCTCATCGAATCCAAACGCCAATTTAAGGGCCAAGTTGTCTAATTAACTTAACAGTTTAAATTCAACAATTGAATTCCACAGATAAATAACATCAGATAATTCATATAGTAGTTTAACACAGATAAATAACATCAGATAAATCATATAGCAATTTAATACGGATAAATCATACACAATCATCACAGATATATCACAGAACATCATAGGATATAAATACATATCAGAGGCAGTCAATATAATCATCGATTCATATCAACAAGTTTGATTTGTTAAAAAAAACTTAATTGCATGCTTAAGAATGGATTACATTTTTATTCTTTGCTTAAACAATTACTAATAAATTAACTTACTTCAATTTCTTATTAATTATTCGCTCAATTAATTAATTAATTATTAACCAATAACCTTAATTATTGATTATAAAACTCAATTACACAATTAATTATTATTAATTGCTTAATTAATCATTAATTATCAATTAACTTAATCCATTTGATCATTAATTATTTAATTGCTCGTTAGCTACAATTTGTTAACTAATCAACTTCAAATTAAATTCTTAATTACAAATGTTTTATGCACGATTATTATTAAAATCTTTATTTATAAACTTGATTCCGATTGGAACTACCTATTAAATTAAAATTATCAAATTGATTACATTTGAACTACCATTAAATTACAATTATGAAGTTTTATTACATGCATAATTAACCTTGCTTGTAAATTATTTACTCATTCTTGCTTTCTGTTAATCTTCCTTCATAAACTTAATTACAGCCTAAACAATTTGATAAAATTAATAACATGATTGATACTTAGCTTATTACTCTTCAACATCATATCATAGTTAACAAACCCCTGGAAGTAAAACAAACTGAAGACATCCACGCGACTAACCCGGGTCGAACACGAGATAACCCTGCACTCTTCTCGCGTTACTCTCCTACCTTTCTTCTCCCCCCTGTTTCTAATACTTCTGTTTCTTTTTTTTTTTTAGAAACCTTAAGTTTTTTTTTTAAACAATAGTAAGCACACACATAAACAACCCAGGGTAAAACTCGAAGAATCAAGCAATCAAACTCGAGTTTCACTCGAGTCCACCTGACGTAGATTTCCCCCGCCGCCGTGCACGTGCACGGCGGTCCACCACTGCGCCACCGCCATGCTACGCCACCAGCAAACCACATAGCTTCCCCTCTCTCGTAATCACTACCCAAATATGCAAGACCACCCCAAAATCAAAAATATGCCTAAAAGTCGAACAGTTACACAAACTCGGAAGACAAAAACCACTTCGTCCTCTCGTTCACGACCAACTGAGACAACGAGGCTCCGGCCGAACCTTGCCATTGACCCTCTCCATCACCTACCCAAGTTTCACGGCACTCGGTGGCGTTATGGTGTCGCTAGCATCAAATAGCCGACCCAAAATATACAGACCTCATAACCCTACTTTTGATCTTCCCTTAAAAATCTTGCATTAATAAATTTTTTTAACATTTTTCTAGTGATCTCACAACACCACTTAAGCTTCATGTCGATTATCATCAATAATTATTGAAAGAATCTTCAGAAATTCAAATAAAAGCAAATTTGGTACACTGTCTAACTGCTATGTGAATAGTGGATTAAAAATTATGATTTTTGTCTTAAAAATCATAGCTTTGCATATTATTTCAATTTATAAGTTCAAGATCACAATTCGAGTTACTTGAATTTTGGTCTTTGTTTAAGTTTACTGTAAATTTTTTGGTTTACAGTGTTTTACATTTCACTGCTACATAGAAAATTTCCCATACCTTAGTCTTAAGCCTAAACAAATTCATTGAATTAAATTACTACGTAAAGAAAAAATGAATTTTTTTTTTATATAAAAATATGAAATATTCTCTGATTTCTTTGCCTCAACAAAAATTTGAAGCCTGGAAGAATTTCAGTATGCAGAGAATACAGTACTAAGCCAAACCTTCCAGAACTTTAAATTATTCACATAGCAATACTTCATGAAATACATAATAAGAGTTAGATTTAAAAATATGTTTACTCACCCAAAAACTGTTGTAACAGAGACTAGTATTGGATGATGCAAGAGACCTGAAGCTTGAATTTGATTAAGCTTGATAGTATGCAGTTTTGAAATTCCTGCAACCTTTTTTTTCTTCTCTTGTTTCCTGAACTTGTTTTGAACTTGCAAATATGAAGTTTTGTTTATTTTCTTCTTTTGCTTTTCAGATCCTTGTTTAATTTATGGAATCACAAAATAGAATGATAAATACAAATATTTATAACTTTGAACATCTTGTCTTCTTGAACAAGCTTTCACTTGATAAATATCTTGCTTATTTTATTTTATTTTGTTTTGTACTAAAACCTGTGATGGATTAAAAATTTCGGCTAGCAGCTATTTTTCTTAGAAATAAAAGTGGCTAATTAATGTTTGTGTTAACATATATGTTAACATATCATAATGTTTGCTGACACAATACTATGGTACAAAGATATTTTCAGGTTTGCTTGTACTAATGTGTTCATTTAGGCTAACACAATATTAATGTTTGCTGACACCATTTTGTACAAAGATATTTGCAGTATATTTGTTTGAACATATTTATGTTAACATATAAACAACATGTTCGCTGAGCAGTTTTGCCTAATGATACATAATGACCTTTGCATTTGTCTATTGTGAACTTGCACAGTGATTTTTGTAAAGATACTTGCAGACCCTTGCTTTTGAACTAAGATATGAATATTTGTTTCCTTATGTTCACATATAGGTTAATGTTTGCTTGCAGGTTTTTATGCATATACAGTTTGCAGGTTTTCATTTGTGTTTGTATTATGATTTTTCTTATGATCACATATAAGAGATGTTTGCAGGTTTCCAATTTTTCTTCATTGCTGATATTAACATTTCTATTAATGTTTGCAGACAAGTCACATTTGTTTAAAGATATTTGTCTCATTATTTACAGATTATGTATATTTGTCTTTCAATAGTTAACACTTTTATTTATTTCTTATTTAAGTTATAATTTTGTACTTAAGTTTTTAATCCTACTGTTATGTTATATTTATGTTAAATATATAGAAGCTCATGTTTAATATTTATAAGCTTATTTTATTTTAATTATAAAAGTTATTGTTTAGAAACGTACTTAAATCTTATTTTTATTGAAAGTTTATCTTTCAATATTTGATTTATAACTTATATTAGTACTAATGTATTTTATATTTATATGAATATGGAAAGAATTGTATTAATATACTTGTTATTATTAACTGCATTCATTTTTCTGATATTAAATGCCATTCATACACAATTTATTTTTATTTTGTTTTATTAAATAAAACAGATTTAATTTTTAAATATTGTTAAAAGAGTCTGGTTTACATTTTGAAATTATAAATTCCTTTATATCACATATACAACCAATAATATCCAACATCTTATTTATTTCAAAATGAAAAATCCTGTATCTTATTTAAATTTGATCAAAAACTTATTGTAATAATAGGGTCAAAATTCCGGGATGTCACACCTAAAGTATCATTTTTAATTAAGTATTAAAGTAGTTATTCTAAATTTAAATGTTAAAGTATGTTTTATAATAAAGGGTTTTAAATTATTTTAAAATCTAAAGGGTTTGTACTTGGTGATTTCAGTAGGAATTGAAATGTTTAGGGAATTTATTCCGTGAGAGAAAATGGGTTGAAACTGTTTTCAGAAGGATTGAAAGTGGAAATATATCTTGCGAAGATATTTTGAGATAAATAAATAATTTAGGAAATTATTTATTGTTTGATGGTGTTTGTGAATGTTAATTGATAGTTAAATAACTGACTATCAATATTAGCCAATGCGCTGATCGGTTCGAAGAGACCGGGATTAGGATTAATTTCTCGAAAACCACTTCGATCCGGTTTCAAAGTTTTTGTGGGGAAGACGAGTTTGGATTCGAAGATGAAGCAGTGAAGTGCAAGGGCTGGTCGCTACTAATTCTGAGGATGATTCCAAAATTGATGTAGTAGGAATAATGCCTTCGGTTCTGTTCAAACCCGCGACGGACTTATATGGATGAATGCTTTCAGAACATCGTCGGGCATTCTAATTGAAACGTTCTAAAAGGTAACGCTTAGCCTCAAGCCTCATCAACCGGGGATGACTGAAAATAAGAGGTTATGCAGCAAGACTTGGTGGGTAGTACCCATTTCGAGTAAGGTCGTCCCTTTCTAGATGTCCCTTTTATTTCGGCTTAGTGGTGCGGTTGCTGATCCCAACCGTGGGGTGATCTTACTTGGGATTATCCAGTGAGGAGTAGTCCCGGTCTTGTGTTGCAGGGGGTCGGGAGTGATCCTCGTTACGATGGTCTAGACCAAGTACCGTGACAGGTTGTACCCCAGTGCCTAGTCATTAGTTGGAAATCCATTTTACCTACGTGCCCGTACGGTTTTGATTGTGCCCAACTATTGCTGAAACGTGAGATGCAAGCATTTCAGCGAGATTCAGTTTTAATTTCTATAGACACTATTATAATATCGGTGAATTTTAATAGAAGTGTTTTAGCTATCGTAAGGTAAAAACCTAACATGTTTATTTGTGGCGCGGTCTTACGAGATGCTTTTGCTTTCAAAAGGATTTTGAAACTTTAATAATAAATTTGGATGTGGTTGTCTTATGCTAGTATTCCAGACTGACTCGGGTGTTATTTAACTATAATGCTCGGGTCAGACCGAGTATTATAGAATATAGAAAAGGACGATGTGGAGCTTAGGAGAGGAGCTGGATGGCGATACGTACTTTAGTACTTGATTTATATTCCACTGTGTATTCAATTGTGTGAGGACAGGTTGCGATTATTGTCCAATTGTGTGTTATGTGATTGATGTACTCTGATGATGTAATGTATAAACAGATATATTTGTTTTTGTGTAAAGATCATTTATTATCTATTATATTTTATTCCGCTGCAATGGTGAGATTCTGATGTTGTTTTCTATTTTCTTCTTCTACCTCTTCTTCTTTAACCCAAATGGTTCGTGTTTCCGTTCATCATGAGTTGATTGATGTAGAATAGTGTTGACTCAAGGGGTACAGATTTGGGGGTCATTACAGTTGGTATCAGAGCTTAGGTTGGTGATAACCTTGGCTCTGGTGGGGATTACTCATTGAAAATAGAGTCCGTAGTACTCTAGAATGAGTTTGAGCATATTAATAGATATGAGCGCGTATTTTTTAGTGAATATAAATTGTTTTAATATTGTGTTGGCTTATTGGTTGAGTGGAATATGAATTCTGATCGAGTAAGTTGGCCGCTATTCGAGAAGAGTTTATAAACACCTGACATGATAAATTGACACAGTATTGTTTTAAAGGTGGGCGAATGAAATAATTTTACCCAAAATTTATTTTGATATAAAAGAAAAGTTTTCGTAAACTATTTAATCTAATATATGCGTGAAAATTTAACTAGAAACTGAAAAATATAACCAAAGGTTAAGGAAATAAATTCATTTATAAAATGAAATTTATTAATGTGAATTATAAATGTGATTTATAAATTGAAATATAATTAAATGGGAATTTGTATGAGCATAAATTATACAAATGAATTATAGTTAAAATTTGATTTAAGCCAAAATTTGAAATTTTAAAATCCCGGAGATTTTGGAAGTGTTTTTCAATGTGTTTTAAAGACCAATAATAGCATTATTGTTTTAAAAGTATTTATGGAAAGAAATTGTTTCAAATAAAATTTTAGGAAGGGATATAGCACTGAATTCAGTTTGGTCGCCGAAAAATAATTTCGGTGATGACTGCAGCATCGTCAATGTTCATTTTCGAGTTTCTAAGTGACGGAATGCTGCCTAATTGACTTGTTCAGAAGAACCGGTTGTTTTTGAAATTTCAAGGGAAATTTGTTGGGGATAAAAACGAGGATTGGTTCAAAATTTTGAGAAAAGCGATTTTGAGATAATGGTGATTTCAAAATGGTTTGAAACCAAAAGCTTGGTGTTTAAAAATTCTAATGAGATAGGTTATAAGCTTATAAATTGAGATGATTTTTAAATAAGGAAGGAAAATATGAGCTTAGAATGTTGGAATTAAAATTTAAAGTGAAACGTTAAAAATGAAATTAACTTGGATTGAGGAAGAAAATTGAATCGAATTAAATTAAATAAATCTGAGTTAAAATAGAATTGAATTGGAATAAAATTCAGTTGAGTTATAGGTGATATTAAATGGAATTAGATCCTTACTTAAATAAACGGAAATAAGTTAGATAAGAATTGGATTGGAATGAATGAATTAGAATAACTTATAAAAGATTAAAAAAATCTATGGAATAAAAATATGTCTGGGTTATAAATAAGCGTAAATCGCGAGTTAAAAATAAAGATGAATATATTCAAGCATAGAATGAATGAAAATGTGTAAAATAATAAGTTGTGACTTTTAAATTTTAAAAGTGGAATAGAAAACCCAAAATAAATATTGTTTGATGTTTTGGAAAATGAAGCAAAAATCCAAACTTGAATTATAAAATAAATTGAACTTAAAAAAAATTATTGAAGTGATTTTTGAGATTAAAAATCAAGTATCGAATTATAAATAGGGGGAGAACTAATTAGATAATAAATTAGTTAATGAAATATGTAAATGGAACCTAATGTGGTTAAATAAAAGCTGAATTGGGAGTTAATAATGAAGTTTGGAAATAAAACTCAAGTTATAAATCAAAATTTGACTTGAATCGTTTGTGAGGTAAGTATAATTGAAAAGGTTGCCAAATAAAAAGAAATTGGACTAAAGTAGGGATTGTTTTAGTTGTATATAAAACCCAGATGAATTTGGGAATAAATTGAAATGGCCTTGTAATTAATTAAATGAACTGAGAATAAATTGAATCTGAAAATTTAAAATTTATAATAACTAATCAAACAAATTTGAAGATTGAAATGAGATTTGATTAAAATAGAATCAAGTTAAATTGAAAAGAAAATTTTATTTGTAAAATGAAAATGAGCTTAAGTATGAAATTTGAATAATTTCAAATAAATTAATTTAAGTTTAAAATTAGTGGAAGCTTGGCTTTGAGTAAGGGTAAAAGTCCATTAAATAAAAGCTTGTGTAAATTTAAATTGGGAAATGGTTATCAATATATAAGCATGGAATGGTTCAAGCTTAATAAAACGGTCTCAAATGAAATGAAGGCGAACATGGAACTAAATGTAAATGAATGGATCGTGAATAAAATTGAAAAGGGATAAAATTGAAACAGAACGTGTCGAGCTAAATAAAATGGTTGTAAATGAATTAAGATAGAAGGAATTAAATAATAAATTGAGTTGGAATCAATTTAAAATGATTATAAGCATAAGTAATTGTTATTCGCATGAATAACATCAAATTTGCATAGAAAATTAGTCATTTTATTGTAAACAAAAGTAAATATATTAACAGAGGTGGATAGAATTGATTTTTAAATCAATTCGAATAATATGGGTTTGCTAAAAATTAAAAATTAATTGATTGTAAGCAAGTGGGTTGTAAACCCTTCAAATTGAATGAAAATGGTATATGAATTAATTGAAAACGGTTGAATTAATATTAAATCTATATAAATTGCTTACGGAAAGTCTTTAGTGTGCATTGCTTTTAGAATTCATGTGTCTAACTATTGCAAATAAGTGAAATGTTGTAAAACTTCATATATATGGCACTAACATGTTTGAATTGAGTAAGTCCAGGTACCGGGAAGACGATTGGCTGGATTTTGGGCACGCTAACTGCTAAATAAATAAGCCGCTTGGTTAAAAATGCTAAATAAAGGTACACCTATGCAATAAAAATGGGATATATGAACTGTTTTTGTTTTCCGACCGGGTGGGTCGATGTATATATATTTATATCTTTTGTCAAATTGCAAAAGCTCATCCGTATAGAGGAGACTCTGCCAAAATTTTCGAGAAATTTGGGAGATACAAAAAATTTTGGGAAAATTTTTGTTACCGACAAAACGATTTAAAATTGGAAATTGAAATACATTAGTGGATGAAATTAATTTAAAATAATGATATGAATCGGTTATAAAAGGAAGATAAAATTCAATACTTAGAGTTGAAGATAAATTGAATTCATACGGAAATGGGAAAACTAATTTGAATAAAAGTAGATATGAAAACTTCTGTAAGGAAATGTATAAAATTATTTCAAAAGCTATGATTGGATATTATTGCTAAGTAGGATATACAGGTATTATAAAGGAAAAGGAAAATTGGTTTTGATTTCAAAAGATAAATTTGCATTGCTCGACAAAAAGGTATATGTTTAAATTTTTGTTTGAAATTTGATTGGATTTTTGATCTAGCCACTTGGCTTTTTGTTTTCTTTTGTAATTTGGGAGCCCGTAGAGGCATTTTGTAGTTGCATCGAGCTAGCCGCGCAAAGGAGACGCTGGAGAAATTTTTCGAAAATTTAGAAAGTTAGAAAATTTTGGAGAAAGTTATGATAATTTAAGTTTGGATTTAAATTTGAATTTGAATAAATAAAGTTAATAATGTTGTTGGAAACTATGCAAAAGTTTGGCAAGTTAGTAAGAATGGTAATGTGTCTTTGATAAAAAGATTATTTCGGGAAGTGTTTGAAACTGAATGGTTTTAGGGAAAAATAATAAATGGGTATTGGACCATTCTTCATAACTAGTAATTTCAGGGACGAAATTCTTTTAAGGTGGAGGAATGTGACGACCCGGAATTTGTGGATGTTTGAGATTGGAATATTTAATTGATATTAAATATTTAGAAGTTAATTTTTAACCTGAATTCAAATATCACTATTTATTTGATAATTAAATTATTGAATTAAATAATTTAAAGTTGGGTAAAATATGAAAACTTGAGTTTTAAGCCTATTAAAAATAATTTGAAGGCTTGTAAAATTTATATTGATAATACTGTAGATAGTAAAATTGTTAAAGTTGAATTTGGAAGTGGTTTGTTCAGTTTTGAATTTATATCGTTTAAATCAATATTTAAAAATAGCCTTCCGAGGCACAGTCTCGAAATTCGATAAAACTAGTTCCATTGGATCCGGAATATTGTATAATTATTGGATTTTGATTTTCATAGCGTTTGGAGTGATCGTCTGGCTATACGATAAGTAAACACGTTGAATTATATAGAAAATTTAATATAATAACTGGGTCCAAAAAGCCGTCTTCTCCATACGATCGAACTAGGACTCAGAACCTTTTTCATTGCGTTCGAAATAGGGTTTAACATTATAAATGCCAAACGGTACGCTTCGACAGGAGTTCGGGATGTCGAGTTACGAGAATGGGATATTTTGGATATTAAAATATAATAGTCATATCGTAAAAGTGAAAGCACCTTAGCCGACCTGGCCTTGTCCAACCACCCTAACCTATCTTCGCCGCCCTCTCATCTGACCATAGTCGCCTTCTAACTTATCTTTAAATCATTTCTGTCTTTCTTCAGTTCATTTTCAACAGAAAAAAAAAGAAAAATATTCTCACGGTTCAATTGAATGCCGAGCAAAATCAAGCAATAGCTGAATTCGATTTAAATTAAGCTCGAGTCGCTCTCTCTCTCAATTCTATAAATCTAGGCATGAAATTCCAAATCGAACCGTTTAGAGAAAAAACACTCGCGTATGCGCACCGCACCTATGTAGCCGAGATCAACTAGGTAGGGGAAAGTCGACATCGGCAGTAGGGGGTTTTAGGGCTATTCTTGTATGCGCGGCACGCTAATCCATTCAATAGCGAGTGGAAGCCCTATTTTAGGCAAAATCGCGATTTCCGATTCTCACATCCAGTTTGTTGCTTGATTTTCATCGCATGTACCGGGTCATGGTGACAACAGTTTCAATCATTGTTATCAAGTCGAGAGAGAGGGACGCTTGCGTTTTGGAAGTTGCGTTCGAACAGGGGAGCAACGACGTCCAAGCGCACGCGAGGCAGAGAGGGGATGTTTGGAACCAGGCATGGTCGTTCTTATCTCGATTTGGTGGTCACGACTTCGGCATTGTCAGGGGACGGCGATCGTAGAGAAGTGTTATGGATGATGCTACAGCTTGGTAGTAGTGAGGTTTGAGTAGATAACTCGTTAAGGTAATTTAATTTGTTCTATATTAGGTAGTTTAAAACTTTTGCAAAAATTTAACAATAAAGGAACTGTTTGTTATTCACAATAAAGGAAAAATGTATATATATCTACTTTATTGTAGGATATTTTTATTAATAGTAAAGTAAATAATTGTTTTATCATTTACTGAAAAAGAAAAAGAAAAGTTTTAATACACATGCCCATCTATGTTAATTATATACACAGAAAAGATTTTGAAGTATATATGGATTTTCAAATGTTTGAGGAATTTATAAAAGTAGATTTTTGAAATCTATAATTTATTTTTATTGGTGTATATGTAGTTTCAAAAGGGAAATTATAGTTTAATTAAATCATTAGCCAATTAAGAGTATTACATGGAAACTGATTATTAAATTAATGCCAATGTTAATAAATTGTATAATGTTTTATACAAGGTTTAAAATCATGGAAACAAGCCAGTTTGGAATGGATTGCAAACAACAAAATAAAAGTGAGTTAATCTCACTCATTTGAATTTTAATTAAATTTAAATGGTTAAATTTAAATAATTTGTTGAATGGTTGAATTGATTTGATGTGCTATACTATAGTATATAATATATCTTAGAATGATTGATTTCCCGCATCATATAGCGGATGAGACCCTATGTGCCGCATAATAGCGGATGATTTTATATTTAAAACCCATATACCGTGATATTCCACCTCGAAGTGGAATTGGTATTTTATATTGTGCTAACGTCTATGTATGCAGGGAAACAGCTTGGAGAGATCCAATTGGATTCCTCAAAATTATTTATATTGTCTAATATTCTCTTTTATGAATATTCGATATTCTGTGATGAATATTATTGATAATTGAAATATTGAATGCTATGGTTTACTTGAATATATTTAGGTACACTGAGTTATCAAAATATATAGAATTGGATTTTTGAAAAGAAAATAAAAGTAAGAGAATTTGTAGGTGAAATAATAATAGAGAATTTAAATAAATTAAGAATGAACTGGATAAGAATAATAGTGGTTTTAAAATTCTAATAATAAATTCCGTATATGAAAAGGGGATTTTGAATCAACAGGAAGATAATGAATTTTAAACTTCAGTGTTATTGTTTGAAAGAATAAAACATTTATTTTAAATTTAAGATTTAAATTATTTAAAAGAATAGAGAAGAAATTTGGAAAATCTACAACTTATATGTTTCAGTTAAAAGATTTAAAATCAAAACGAAAAAAAATAAAGTCTATAATTAATGGATTTTGAAATGAATTGAGTAAGTTAAGAAATTAATTTCAAATGGGGTAAATTGGAAATCAATTTGGAAATTGATTTAAGTGTTTGAAATTGGAAATTTAAAGGAGAATGAGACTTTGAAATTTATAAACTGGGTTTATAAAAGTAAAGTAATAAATCAGTGGATATTTGGAGCAATAAATCCACAATGGAAGTTATTTAAGGAATGAGGATTTTCATTAAATAAATAGTGATTTATTTTTTTAAAAGGATGTGAAGAGAAGTATATTTCCCTGAATAGCCAAGTATGTTTCAAAGTAAATTTTTAAAAGTTTTAATGCCGTTTTGAAAAGTATGTTTTAGAAAATTTACTATTTTTAAATGTTTAAATTCTAAAGTAAGTATTTTCTTTTAATCTATTATAGCAGTAATTATTTAAAAGTGACTTGGTATTTGTTTTTAAAGGAGAAAATCTAGTTTTATATTTTGTGAAGTAACCTTATTTTAAGTATTCCTAAAGTATCATTTTTAATTAAGTATTAAAGTAGTTTTTCTAAATTTAAATTTTAAAGTATGTTATGTAATAAAGTTCTTTAAATTATTTTAAAATCTAAAGGGTTTGTACTTGGTGATTTCAGTGGGAATCGAAATGTTTGGGGAATTTATTCTGTGAGAGAAAATGGGTTGCAACTAATTTCAAAAGGGATTGAAAGTGGAAATATATCTTGCGAAGATATTTTGAGATAAATAAACAATTTGGGAAATTATTTATTGTTTGATTGTTGTTTGTGAATGTTAATTGATAGTTAAATAACCGACTATCAATATTGGCTAATGCGCTGATCGTTTCGAAGAGACCGAGATCGGGATTAATTTCTCGAAAACCACTTCGCTCCGGTTAGAACGTTTTCGTGAGGAAGACGAGTTTGGATTCGAAGCAGTGAAGTGCAAAAGCTAGTCGCTATTAGTTCTGAGGATGATTCCAAAATGGATGTGGTAGGAGTAGTGCCTTCGGTCCGTTCGAACCCGGGATGGACTTGTATGGATGAATGATTTCAGAACATCGTCGGGTGGACAATGGGCATTCTAGGTGAAACGTTCTAAAAAGATAACGCTTAGCCTCAAGCCTCATCAACCGGAAATGACTGAAAATCAAGGGTTATGCAGCAAGACTAGGTAGGTAGTACCCATTTCAGGTCAGGTCATCCATGTCTAGATGTCCCTTTTATTTCGGCTTAGTGGTGCGGTTGCTGACCCCAATCGTGGGGTGATCTTACTCGAGATTATCCATTAAGGGGTATGTTAACCCCGACTCGGCCGTGGGTCACCGGTCCAAAATGATAGACGACCTAACGTTCTGCCAGCTTAACGAAGGGTGCCGACTTAATATCTTAGCACGGAAAACCGACCTAATTGCATAAGGATTAAGAGGGATACCGACCTAAGAGGCTTGAGAAGGAGACCGATCTAGGGCCTTAAAGAAAGTTCCGACCTAACCATTCGCATCGTCTGCCGACCCAACTGCTAAGTGCCGACCTAACGCTTTGAAGTAATGCCGACCCAATGACTTGACCAAGTTACCGACCTAAGGGGCCTGAGAAGATGCCGACTTAAAGTTCAAGGAGATTCTGACCTAGGACTTACAAAAGTCTACCGACCTAACACAATCTCCGATCTAACGACTCAAGTTGTTTGCCGACATAACTGTTAAGAACAAGTTGTCCACACCCAAGTCATGGCCGACCTATGGCTTGTGATAAGTCGTAACCGACCTAGAGTTATGAAGGAAGAAGTAGTGCAACAATTTAACGCGCGGCACGTTACCTCGGCGACGACTTAAGACAGATGATATGAACTCAGATAAGCTTGCTTCTATTAAGCCGTGGACTTGACTCGGTAAATCGGCCACGACATATGTTAAGTCGGCCATGACTTATACTAAGTCGGCCACGACTTAGAACTTGGCAGTAATTCCAGCCCAGAATTCACTATAAATACACGACTACCTCCAACATTCAAAGGACTTTTGGCACATTCTCTTCATACACCGTTACCTTGCTGCATTGAGAACTTCATCAACACTTAGAGCTTTCAAGATTAGACGAATACATCAAAGAAATTCACGAAGAAACCACACATCTTCAGCATGAATCTAAGGACTTTAATCGACATTGAAGCTTAAGACTTGTTCCAAATCACTTGTAACTTGAAGTATATTGTACTTGAGAAGAATTGTATCAGCTTGTAACGGGATTATTAATAAAAGTACTTAGAGTGGACGTAGGCTATACTTTTAAGCCGAACCACTATAAAATCGTTGTTGTTTATTGCTTTTCTGCTATTACTTGCTTGTAATTCTTTCCCGATCTATCGGGTGGTGCTTTCACAACTATAACTCATACACCGGGGTGTTAGCGTTCACATTTTAGCGTTAACATTTTTGGTGCTTTCACTGAGAATTGAACTCAGGGGCAAACTTCAACCATTGTTCAACAAAATTCTAACAGAAATCATGGCTTCAGAAAGGAAACGAAAGTTGTTAAGGTTTGAAGGTACTTGCAGCAATGCCATTGCTCTTCCCACACTAAGTGAAACAGCTTCAAGTATTGGAGTCACAAGGGCTGAATTAAATGCCGTGATATATGGAATATATCAACACATGGAAGTTCAAAGCAATAGGATACTGGATAAAATGAACGCATTGCAGGAAGAAGTCCATCGACTAGAAAGTGATATAAAAACCATTGCCAAAGAGGCCCAGGTTTCAGAAGAATGGAATGCTCCTCAACGAGCAACTGGCATTACTATTGGAACATTCCCCCAAACAGAGAATTCATGGCCACGACCAACTATCCACGAACGTTTGTCAAGGCGAACTTTTAAAAGAATAGTTGATGATTAACAATTGAGTCCTGGTAACGATGAAGAATACATACCGGAAATGATTGAACAGAAAGAGAAGAATGGGGGAAGAAGAAAACAGAAAGTCTTGAAAAAAGCTCGACGCTTCATACCCTCCAACTTCACTCCCTTGACTGACACTCCGGAAAGTATCTTCTTGGCAACAAAGGATGTTGTTGTTTACCCCAAACCATCTCTGATGAGGAGAAGCGCGACAGACAATGGGAAATTCTGTCAATTTCACAATCAACCTGGCCATGAAACTAACCAATGTCGCCATCTAAGGAAGGAGATTGAAGAATTGATCAAGCAGAATGAACTGCAACAGTATGTGAAAAAAGATGAAATTAACTACTCCTCATCCTCTAAGGTGCAGCTGGTTCCCGCTCAACAATGTAGCTCAAGTAAGAGAACCGTGGCACAGGGAGATGAAGGTCCTATCATCAGTGTCATCACAGCAAGCCCTCACCAGGCAGGGAAAAATTGGATGAGGCGGGAAGACGTGCTCACGCTCCAAGGAGACCTTCAAAGTGAAAGGAAGTTTCGATTCTGAAAGATGTTGCCATCCAGTCCTCTTATGCCAAAAAATTCAATTCCTAAAGCCTGGGGCAGCAATTGCTTCCATACCTTACTTGAACACTTTGTTTCAAATTTGTAAAAGAGTGCTGATCCAATGATTCTTGTGTCAAAATCTGTAGTAAAAACAATGCCAATAAATAATAAAACTATAAGTCTTGCTTTCCCTATTATTACGAGTCGCTTATTTTATTTCGATATGTGAAATATTCTGAGAATATCGCTAAGATTATCGATCTAAATTTGCAGGCAATCAATACCAAGCTGATTCATTGCAATATCAAGCAACCCTTGGTAGTATTCAAAAGCAAGCCTTAAACAACAGAATTCCAGGGTCAAATCCTGAATAAGAAGTACTCTAAGCAAACAAACGAGATTTGGCTAGAGTATGTTTCTTCAGTTAAAACCACCCGCCAACAGAAGAAGATGATGCGCACTTAAAGACGGCACTAAGGAATTGCTAATATAATCAATCAAATTCGCAACTGTCAAAAGAAAACCAATTCCAAGAACTTGGAACAGCAACCATTTACATCCATATTTTACATGGAAACTTTGCTAAGATATTGCAAAGAATTTACAAATATATGATTCTCTTGTTAAGGGCAATTGCAAGGCAGGCGAATAACAAAAGCTATAAAGTGGATATAGGCCCAGTTTCGGTTAAACCACTATAATTCTTATGCTCCCTACTATTATAAACTGCTTTGTTTTATTTCGGCATATGAAATACGTTAATCGTGTTACTTAAAAAAAAACGACTTAATAATGCAGGCCATAAAGACAAAGCTTACCAGTCACGAGACCAAGCGATCCGCAACATCATCCGGCAATCAAGCACTGGGCCATTCAAAATTCCCATATTCAAATCCTACAAAAGGAGAACTTCAAACGAAAGTAAGCAAGGTGGATAGAAGCAGATCATATATAGCTAACTACAAATGTTTGAACAAACAAACAGCAAGTTAAAGAACCTAAATCTGCCACCACCAATTCGCTTAACTATAAAATATACTCCTTTGGGTAAGGGAGAGGCCTGGTAGCTGAAAGTGGTGACACTTGCGAAGCAATGGGGATTGTCGACATGAATCAACGGCAAAGAGACATGCGAGAGCAAGCGTCAGCCAGCAAAAAGAATATTTCAGAAGCACAAGCCTTCTTTGAAGGCATAACTCCTCAGAGGATAAAGGCCTCAAGCGGGCTTCACCGAAGAAAGGCGTCTTTCTCGCTACAAAGTCGTGGAGTTATCGGTCGACACACTCCCGAGAATCCATCCAACCGAGAAAAGGAAACTCCAAACTTCCTGACAATAACCCTACTTAGGGGCACGCATTTCACCACAACCGGTCAGCATACTCTTGTGAGATGAAATGTGAAAAGCCCTCTTCGGAGGCGAAAAGCTTCTCTACGGAGACCGAATGCTTCTCCTCAGAGACCAAAGCCCTCTTCGGAGGCGAAATGCTTCTCTACGGGGACCGAATGCTTCTCCTCAGAGACCAAAGCCCTCTTCGGAGGCGAAAAGCTTCTCTACGGAGACCGAATGCTTCTCCTCAGAGACCAAAGCCCTCTTCGGAGGCGAAAAGCTTCTCTACGGGGACCGAATGCTTCTCCTCAGAGACCAAAGCCCTCTTCGGAGGCGAAAAGCTTCTCTAAGGAGACCGAATGCTTCTCCTCAGAGACCAAAGCCCTCTTCGGAGGCGAAATGCTTCTCTACGGGGACCGAATGCTTCTCCTCAGAGACCAAAGCCCTCTTCGGAGGCGAAATGCTTCTCTACGGAGACCGAATGCTTCTCCTCAGAGACCAAAGCCCTCTTCGGAGGCAAAATGCTTCTCTACGGAGACCGAATGCTTCTCCTCAGGGACCAAAGCCCTCTTCGGAGGCAAAAAAGTTTCTCTACGGGGACCGAATGCTTCTCCTCAGAGACCAAAGCCCTCTTCGGAGGCAAAATGCTCCTCTTCGGAGGCACAACTCTTCGGAGGACAAAGACCTCAAATGGGACATATGCCGCAAAAAAGAAAGTTCTCTACTCAACAAAAAAAGATTGGAGGAGTCATGACCCACCAACCATGAGAGAGTAACTTCCAGGCAATGTAAACCATCTCTGGGGCACATTTCACCAGGAGTTGAAGTGTAACAGCCGCTCTTCGGAATTACACTTCACCAGAGTTGAAATGCAAACAAAATAAAGACCTCTTCGGGGGCACATTTCACCAGGAGTTGAAGTGTAACATCCGCTCTTCGGAATTGCACTTCACCAGAGTTGAAATGCAAACAAAATAAAGACCTCTTCGGGGGCACATTTCACCAGGAGTTGAAGTGTAACAGCCGCTCTTCGGAATTACACTTCACCAGAGTTGAAATGCGAACAAAATAAAGACCTCTTCGGGGGCACATTTCGCCAGGAGTTGAAGTGTAACAACCGCTCTTCGGAATTTCACTTCACCAAAGTTGAAATACAAAACAAGATAAAGACCTTCCTGGAAGCCCATGTTTCACCGAGATTGAAATAAAACTTCCAAGTGTCGAAACGTGAAAAGGCTTTCCTCGAAGGCACAACTCTTTGGAGGTACACGTTTCACCAAGATTGAAATAAAACTTCCAAGTGTTGAGACGTGAGAAATCCCTCCTCAGAGGTACAACACCCTCCCGGGGACACAATCAAGAAGAAAGACCTCTTCGGAAGCCCACGTTTCACCAAGATTGAAATAAAACTTCCAAGTGTTGAAACGTGAAAAGGCTTTCTTCAAAGGCACAACTCTTTGGAGGTACACGTTTCACCGAGATTGAAATAAAACTTCCAAGTGTTGAAACGTGAAAAATCCCTCCTCAGAGGTACAACTTTGTATAAAAATAAAAAAATCCTCATCAAAAGCGTACTTTAACTTTCAAAGGAAGAGTAATTTACCTACTATGGAAAATGATCGTCAAAAAAGAAAAAAAAAAAAAGAAAAAAAAAAGAAGTTAAAGTACCCTTCAGAGGTCCGCTTTACCACATAGAGGAATTCACTTGGTAAAATATGCACATAAGCAAAAGAAAAAAGTGATTTCTTCGAACGACAAAGCGTAGAAACTTATACGAAGGGAGTTGTACTCTACAAAAATTTTCTTTAAAGAATAAAATAATTATTCTTTAGCAAATAAGAGTGCAAGTCCCCTCGAAGTATAAAATATTGCAGCAAGCTTAAGGTATGGGGGCAACATGGTATAATAGTATAGCTGCATCAGTAAAGTAATACTCAAACAACATACCATAAGCCCGCTGCAATATCATATAAATAAACTTGTGCAAAAATGAATAATAAATGCATACTCAAATTCAAACAGAAGTATGTACAAATAAAGAATCATTTTATTCAATTGCAGATATTGCAGATACAGGTTTCAAAATAAGAAGCAGGGGCCGGTACCTGCACAACATCCGACCATTACACAAAAAAGGAATCAAAAAGCTCAACTCTTCATTTCTTCTTGCCTCCTTTAGACCCTTTACCCGGCCGAGTGGTTAGCTTTTCGGGTCTTCCAGGTTGGTCTGAAGGCATGAGGGAAGAAGGGGAGGGAGGTACAACTGGCGCAATTTCCGGTTCCTCTTCAGTGGTGATAATTTTCTTCCCCCTCCTCTTCGATGTCCCAAGCTTCTTTCTTCTCTGCGAAGAAGACTCACTCCCCGGAGTAACGAGAGCGGACAAAACTACGTCGTCAGAAGGAGTCCGCTCCGGAGAGATCTCGCCTCCTTCGAGTTCCTCATCTTTTTGCTCCTGCGAGGCAACAGGGTCATCCAAACCATGAAGAGCCTCAATTTTCTCCTCTCGTGACCCAGGTTGTGAAGCAGAAGAAGGAGTCACCTGAAGAGATGGAGGAGGAATAACCAGAGAAGGCGAAGTCTGCACGGCACTTGTTGTTTCAACTGCAGAAGAAGAAAAATTGAAAATGTTAGTATCTTCCCGAAAGAAGGGAGATATGGGTTCATCGAGATTCAGGAGGTAATCGAGAAGCTCATCAAATTTTTGAGGAATAAGCAGGCAATCCACCTGAATCGGACCAATGTCGAAATTACCTAAAGATATTGGCTTTGTCAGTTCAATCTCATAATTCTGAGCCCCAATGTCCTCAAAAGCCTCTTCATCAGTAGGGGTGATTACCCCAGTTCTTGTAGGAGGCGGCAAATGAGAACTAGGGCCTGTAATGTCCACCTCGGGAGAAACTAGAGGACGTTCGGAGATGGTAGGCGGTACTTCTTTTTCAGAACGCTCCTCTTCCGCCATCCCGGCCCGCGCTCTGGCAAGCTGCTCCTTACCCTTGGCAAGAGCGGCACGGGCTTCGTCATCAAGATAATGCTTTTCAAGGGCTGACTCAGCATATCCAGCACCTTTACCACCGAGCATATCAAGTGCTGTCTCCCAAACTTCAGCCAGTGTGATTTCATACTTGGGGCCTAAAAAGGCAAGGCTTCCATGCCCCAAGACGCTGTGCAAGTAGAAGTCGAATAATGTTGAGCTGATGCTGTTTTTGGTCGCCTCATGAGATTCTTCAGCTGCGATTCTGCCGGCGACAGCCTCATCACGCTCCCTTTCAGTTTTGGCAAGCTGAAGCTTAAGCATTTGTATCTCCGCCTCCTGGGAGTTGTTTTTCTTTCGGAGCTCAGCAACATCAGTAGCATAGCCTTCACTGATTCTTTTTTGTACTTCGAGCCTGTCTTCGGCATCCCTTTGGCTAGCGTGAGCGTCTCTCACTTGTTTCAGGAGCACTTCTTCTTTTTGAGAATAGGAAGTAGAGGAAGCAGCAAGCTCATGTTTCAATTCCTCGACTTTTGCTTCAAGCTCCTCATTGTAAGAAGCAATGCTCCTCATTTCGGTGTCGTGTTGCTCAACGACCTTTTGCCATTCGGCCTTATCGTTTTCCATAGTAAGCATGGCCTCTATGTTGACACGGTTAACTCTTTGAAGCTCATCGACAAGCTTCTGCCAGTTTGACATCCTCTCGATATCAAGTTTGACGGCGTCAAGATTGCGCAACATGGCAGACTTGTCGATGGGGACCAAGTCTAGGTCGAACCTCACTCCCTTAAGGCACCATTGAGGAAATCGGCTCTGCAGAGTGGCAGGACCCGGTCCAACTTGAAATTTGGGCCTGCTAATTATCGTTTGAATATCTGATTTCCCAAGAGCAGGAGAATCAGAAGGAATGTCGAGCGAGGCAGGAGTAGTAGAGGCCTGCTTTTCACTGTGACGGGCTCGTTTGCTTAAGTCTTCACTCATGTGACCTTTTCCTCGATCGTCATGAGATTTTCTCTTGTGAGAGTCATCGCCTTTTTGCCAAGAATCATGGCGCTCTTCCCTCTCCCTTCTTTCACGATGTTCTTCTTCAGTCCTCCTTTCATGAGCCTTTCGGGCAGCCCTCTCTTCATCCGACTCTCTGTAAGAAGGAAGGTAACGCCTGTAATCGTACTGGCTACGCCTCCCGTAGCGCTGGAAATCGTCATAGTACGAGCCGCTGCGCCCTATAGGAGAATCTGAAATTAAAATAATAAGCTTTAGAAATCTTTAAAGTACAAGAAGATAAGTGCATGGAAGTGATGAGAAATTCTAAGTGTGTGTGATGTGCAAACTACGCGCATTAGTCTACAAACCACTCTTTATTTGGGGAGTGGTTGTGGGTGTAATAGTTAACGTCAAATCTTGAGTCGACGACGACTGTTGCAAAGTAGAAGTAGCTTCAACTACTGAAGTAGAAATCCCGGCGGTAGTAGGGTCATCTTTGAAGATCTCTTGTGAAGTAGCGAAGAGGTCGCTCAATCCTTCGAAGGTATCGTCCCTGCTTTGCTTGACAGGGCTGGATTTCTTAGCCTTTTCACCAGATTCTTGTGAATGGTGAGAGGATCCCTGAGGCTCTTCTTCCTCGATAACCGGGGCAAGTTTACCAGATGGCCCCGCAACATCAACAGAAGTGGAGCACTTCACCAGCGAAGATTCAGGAGTCTTTATCGGAGAATCGGGGACTTCCGTTGGAACTTCATGAGCATGCATAGAGCGAGAAGTGTGTAGAAGCCCATGTTGATGTAAAAATTCATCCCTCAACAGAAATTTTATGCTCCTCTCTTCTGTGGCCACGACACTCAACCTCTCAAAAACTTGCTTGTGAATTGGGTCTCTAGAAGGGAGAGGAAGTGCTGAAAGGAACAAAGAATGAAATTAGCAACTGGAAGTTCGGATCTCGAAAAAGTTTCAAAACGGAAAAAATAGAAACACTAATCTTACTTCCTACTCTCCAGATGGCATAAAAGCCTGAGGGACAGCGGGCAAAGAAAAACTGGTTCAAAAATCCATGAACGCTTTCAGTAAGATCGGAAATGAGCTTGCGGTTTCTGGCACTTCTCACAATAATAAGGGAAGGATGATCTTTACTCTTTGCAAACGAGCACAGATAACGAATTTCTTCAAAACTCGGTAGGCGATCAAGAGTCCTTCTAAACAAAACACATAACCCCGTCAAGATGGCATAGCCATTGGGATGAAGTTGAAACGGAGAGATTGTCAACCGAAGGAGAAGAGTTCGAAGAAAGTCGTTAAAAGGAGGAATCGCCCCACTTAAGCACATTTGGCGATTGACTGCAACAAAGCCATAGGGAGGATTGTCAGCAGTATCACTTGGCCCAGGTAGAAGAACGTCACTTTCAGCAAAGCCAAATTGAGTGCGCAGCTGGACAAACGCTCTCGAAGTTAGAATAGTCGGGGTTCTCTCCGGAGGATTCTCTATGGGAACAGCTATCGGAAAAGTTTCTTCCTCTTGAGTTACCACTTCTTCTTCTCGGTGAGAAGTCATTCTACATAAACAACTGGGTATTCAAACATGAAGGTGCACGTTTCCTAAAGTGTGTGAAGTGTTGTGTAAAATCAATCAAGCAGTGAACAAATATAACTGGAATGAAAACTAGCAAGCATTCGTTAGTTATGAAATTCAGGGACTATAGTTTTAAGCCTAAATATGCAAGTAAGATGTTGATGCAGATAAATCAGTTCAGATTATTGATACTTTGCATTAATGTTTAACTTTAATTGATTGATTCACAAACATTTCATGCAATATAGTTAAGTTGCTCGTCTTGTCTTGACTAATCTGTCATCTGACGTGGGCAGTCAATGGCAGTATTTTCGCCTTGGTTTTCTTTGTTTGTCATTTTCAGCAGGTTAGCAGCTTATAAGTTAATGCGGCCTGTGAAATAATACAATGAGATTCAAGCAAGTTTAAAGTTGGGGCAGTTCAAAATTCAGACAATTTAGTTCGGTAGCTCAAGACAAATGCTCAAAGTAGGCCTATGCTCCTAAATGATAACACGTCTAAAGCCCAAGTATTAAGTCGGCTGCGGTTCAAAAGTTTTTCGTGAGATAAGGCTAGGTCGGTAGCGGGTCAGGGTCTAAGTAGTTTAATTTAGCAACTCAGTCCTCTAGGCCGCAAGGGAGAGATAAGAAAGTAAGCTCCGGTCCGAAAGGCAGGAACTTTCCAAGTATTAACTCGGTTACGATTCAGGCCTTAAAGTTTAAATCGGCAAGTGTTCTTCAAGCACTGTCTCAGCCACGACTTAAGGTTGCTAAGAGCCAGGTCGGCCAAAGGATAAGCCACCCAAAATCACTGACTCGCTACCGAACCAACATCACACTCCATATACCCATTAACCCGATAACCATTCCATCAACAACAGCCTTCATTCATACTATCAAATCACCCAATACAACAGTTCGAAGTTGTCACAAATCCAATACCCTACCATCAGAGATTGTCGAGCCTAAGGTGATAAGTCACCTTCGTTGTATCAGCGGTCATCTGAAGCCGAATTGAGCAACCTAGGCTTCATCAGCTATAAACGTGATGGGATTCGTGATGGAGCATCATATAGGGAGGCGGTTCGAGTTTAAGCAACAGAATTCACGAATCAATAGTAATCTACGGTCGAAAAAAGAATGAAATCACTTACGTAATGAATAGCAGATGTTTTCAGTAGTTGATTGAAATTAAATCGCCTTTTTGGAGCTCGGAAGATTTTTAATGGCGGAATCGAAGAAATAGGTAATGAGAAGAAAGAAGAAAATGGACGATTTATATCTCACTATGGTAGGGACTGAAGCGACATAGGCCATCCAACTGATGGGTCGCGTACGACCTACCGATTTTAAAAGGAACGGGTTAAAAGATATCGAAGCATACGACCTAACTATTAGGCGTATGTTTCGAGGGGCAAATGTTAACCCCGACTCGGCCGTGGGTCACCGGTCCAAAATGATAGACGACCTAACGTTCTGCCAACTTAACGAAGGGTGCCGACTTAATATCTTAGCACGGAAAACCGACCTAATTGCATAAGGATTAAGAGGGATACCGACCTAAGAGGCTTGAGAAGGAGACCGATCTAGGGCCTTAAAGAAAGTTCCGACCTAACCATTCGCATCGTCTGCCGACCCAACTGCTAAGAGTGTGTCGACCTAACGCTTTGAAGTAATGCCGACCCAATGACTTGACCAAGTTACCGACCTAAGGGGCCTGAGAAGATGCCGACTTAAAGTTCAAGGAGATTCTGACCTAGGACTTACAAAAGTCTACCGACCTAACACAATCTCCGATCTAACGACTCAAGTTGTTTGCCGACATAACTGTTAAGAACAAGTTGTCCACACCCAAGTCATGGCCGACCTATGGCTTGTGATAAGTCGTAACCGACCTAGAGTTATGAAGGAAGAAGTAGTGCAACAATTTAACGCGCGGCACGTTACCTCGGCGACGACTTAAGACAGATGACATGAATTCAGATAAGCTTGCTTCTATTAAGCCGTAGACTTGACTCGGTAAATCGGCCACGACATATGTTAAGTCGGCCACGACTTATACTAAGTCGGCCACGACTTAGAACTTGGCAGTAATTCCAGCCTAGAATTCACTATAAATACACGACTACCTCCAACATTCAAAGGACTTTTGGCACATTCTCTTCATACACCGTTACCTTGCTGCATTGAGAACTTCATCAACACTTAGAGCTTTCAAGATTAGAGGAATACATCAAAGAAATTCACGAAGAAACCACACATCTTCAGCATGAATCTAAGGACTTTAATCGACATTGAAGCTTAAGACTTGTTCCAAATCACTTGTAACTTGAAGTATATTGTACTTGAGAAGAATTGTATCAGCTTGTAACGGGATTATTAATAAAAGTACTTAGAGTGGACGTAGGCTATACTTTTAAGCCGAACCACTATAAAATCGTTGTTGTTTACTGCTTTTCTGCTATTACTTGCTTGTAATTCTTTCCCGATCTATCGGGTGGTGCTTTCACAACTATAACTCATACACCGGGGTGTTAGCGTTCACATTTTAGCGTTAACAGGGTAGTCCCGGTCTTATGTTGCAGGGGGGTCGGTAGTGATCCTCGGTATGCTGATCTAGACCACGTACCGTGACGGGTGGTACCCTAGTGCCTAGTCATTAGTTGGAAATCCATTTTCCCTATGCGCCCGTACGGTTTTGATTGTGTCCAACTAGTGCTGAAATGTGAGACGTAAGCATTTTAGCTAGATTCTATTTTACTTTCTATAGACACCATTATAATATCAGTGAATTTTAATAAAAAGTGTTTTAGCTATCGTAAAGTAATAACCCGACATGTTTATTTGTGGCATGGTCTTACGAGATGCTTTTGCTTTCAAAAGGATTTTGAAACTTTAATAATCAATTTGGGTGTGGTTTTCTCACGCTTGCATTCAAGACTGATTTGGGTGTTATTTAACTATAATGCTCGAGTCAGACCGAGTATTATAGAATACAGGAAAGGACGTTGTGGAGCTCAAGAGACGAGCTGGATGGCGATACGTACTTCCGTACTTGATTTATATTCCGCTGTGTTTTCAATTGTGTGAGGACAGGTTATGATTAATTCCCAATTGTGTGTTATGTGATTGATGTACTATGATGATGTAATGTATAAACAGATATATTTTTTGTGTGTAAAGATCATTTATTATCTATATATTTTATTCTGCTGCGATGGTTAGATTCTGATGTTGTTTTCTATTTCCTTCTTCTACCTATTCTTCTTTAACCCAAATGGTTCGTATTTCTGTTCATCTTGAGTTGGTTGATGTAGAATAGTGTTAACTCAAGCGGTACAGATTTGCGGGTCATTACACATGTGGATATCAACTCATCACCTAGTTAAATGACTATGTACGAAGTCATTTACTTAGTCTCAATTCTTTTGAAATATCTCCCAGCTTCCTTTTTATCCCTGTTAAGTGTACTTCCAAGTTTTCGAGTCGTTTCATTTTCTTCTTGGCGTTCTAACTTCCGTTGACTTCAACATAGTTAAAAACCTGGTTAACACTTGCCCCCCTAGAGTATACATTAATTAAAAACAGAAGCATGCACTAGATCAAGGGAAGTTCTATTTTTCTATCTCTTAATTCTTGATAGTCGTTTAAGACCATTTTGCATAATTAGAATTATGTGACGACCCAGAATTTTGGGATATTTGAAACCAGAATATTTAATTTATTTTAATATTTAAAGTTAATTTTTAACTTGAATTCAAATATCGCTCTTTATTTGATAATTAAATTATTGAAATGAAAAATTCAAAGTTGGGTAAAATATTGAATCTCTAGTTTTAAGCTTGTTAAAAATAATTTGAAGGCTTGTAAAATTTATATCAGTAATATTGGAAATAGTAAAGTTGTTAAAATTGAAATTGGAAGTGCTTTGTTAAGTTTTGAAAATATATCGTTTAAATTAACGTTTAAAAATAGCCTTCTGAGGCATAGTCTCGGAATTCGAGGAAACCAGTTCCATTCGATCCGTATTATTATATTATTATCGGATTTCAATTTTCGTAGTGTTTGGAGTTGTTGTGTGAGTGTACGATATATAAACGCGCTGAATTTAAATCGAAAATTCAATTATATTAACTGGGTCCAGAAAGCTATCTTCTCAATACGATCGAATTAGGACTCGAAACCTTTTCCATTGCACTCGAAATAGGGGTATAACATTATGAACGCCTAGTCTCATGCCTCGATAGGAGGTCAAGATTTTAAGTTTCTAATTCAAGTCGATCTTAAATTTAAATTTAAAATTTGAATACGATATTTTGACTAGTCTAAATTTCACGTCAGGGTCAAAGTCATAGTTGCCTTCCTGCAAGTCGAAGTGAATACATTTCCTTAGCTTCTCTCATACGCTTCTTCGTTTGATAAAATAAATAAAAATAAAAGGTAGATATTTTTCTTCGTTCATAAAAACAAAACCGAAACCTCTCTCTCTTCGTTCAAAAAAAAATAATGGCGCAGCTTTCTCATAAATTCATTCAGAAAAAGAAATCAAGTTCGAATTTAAATGGCCAAGCATATTTATCTTCATCTCGAAAGTAAATTCCAGCATGGGTATTTGGGTGAACCGAACCTAGTTCGATTCAGGTCTAAGCTGGATCTAGTCATGAATTCATGGAGGTAGCGATGTTTTCGTGGGTCGCTTAGTTCAAGTCAAAGACGGTGAGCACGAGCGACTGAGGGGCGAGCTTCGTCGAACGCATGTTAAGGCGGTTCGTCGGTGTTGTCCTCGTGGGCGACTCGTGCAGTTAGGTTTTCTTTATCGGGTGAAATGAACGCAAACTCACGTGTGAGGATGGAAGTGGCGCAGCAGAGACGAGTGAGGTGGCTCAGTGGTGAACGGTGCTTGCAAGTAAAGCATGGTCGAGGCGAGGTATTTGTTTTTTTTAATAGTTAATTTTGATTTAATAGATATAGGAATATAAGTACACATGCATATTTGGTCTAAAATATATTGATAGGAAGAGTAAATTTATTTATAGAAAATAAATTACTTGTTGCAGAAATAGAAACAAAATTAAATTATTAAAATTTTTATTTAGCTTGTTGTTTAATTCTAAGATGTGTACAATGTTGATATATATACGTGCCTGTCTATTTTATTGTAGTTTAAACAGAGAATAAATATAATTTGGTAAAATATAGAAATTTTAAGACGATTTCATAAAAGTCAAGTCTTTGAAATCTATTTTTTTGAGTATATATATGTGTGTAGTCTCAAAATAAGTAAATATATATAAATATTTTAATTTGCTAATTTATTTTTATAATAAGGGTTTGATGATTAGTTTTTTTAATTAACCAATTAATTATTTTAACTATTGAAATAATTTATTAAAGGAAATTAGTTTAAATAAAATTCTTAGTTAATTAAATTAATAAATGGTAATAAACGGTTCGATTAGTTCAAATGATAATAAATCATATGATGTTTATTCAAGGTCTGAAATTGTGAAGAAAACAAGCTGGTTGGGATCGGATCTGCAAATTAAAAATAAAGGTGAGTTAATCTCACTCATCTGGTTTTTTATTTGAACTTAAATAGTAAAATTTAAATAATTGGTTGAATGGTTGAATTGATTTGATGTGCTATATTATAGTGTATAATATATCTTGGAATGATTGATTTCCCACATTATATAGCGGATGAGACCCTATGCGCCGCATAATAGCAGATGATATTTTATAAACTCATATACCGCGATATTCCATCTCGAAGTGGAATTGGTATTGTGCTAACATCTGTGGATGCAGGGAACAAGTTGGAGGGATTCAACTGGATTCCTGAACATTTATTTAAATTATTTAATATTCTCTTTCATGATTATTTGATATTTTGTGATGAATTATATTTGAATATTTAATGCTATGGTATACTTGAATATATTCTGGTACAATGAGTTATCAAAATATATAGAATTGGATTTTTGAAAAGAAAATAAAATAAGAGAATTTGTAAGTGAAATAATTATAGAGAATTTAAATATAATTAAGAATGAACTGGATAAAAATAATAGTGGTTTTAAAATTCTAATAAATAAATTCCGTATATAAAAAGGGGATTTTGAATAAACAGGAAGATAATGAATTTTAAACTTCAGTGTTAGTATTTAAAAGAATAAAGCATTTATTTTAAATTTAAGATTTAAATTATTGAAAAGAATAAAGAAGAGATTTGGAACATCTGAAATTGGTAAGTTTCAGTTAAAAGATTTAAAATCAAAACGAAAAAAATAAAGTCTATAATTAATAGATTTGAAATGAATTGAGTAAGTAAAGGAATTTATTTCAAATGGTGTAAATTGGAAACAAATTTGGAAATTGATTTAAATATTTGAAATTGGAAATTTAAAGGAGAGTGGGACTTTGAAATTAATAAACTGGGTTTATAAAAGTAAAGTAATAAATTAGTGGATAGTTGGAGGAATAAATCCACAATGGTAGTTATTTAAGGAATCAGAAATTTTGTTTAAAAATAAATAGTGATTTATTTTAAAGGATGTGAAGAGGAGTATATTTCCCTGAATAGGAAAGAATATTTCAACGAATTTTTTTAAATATAAGTTAAAAGTTTTAAATGTCTTTTTAAAAAGCATGTTTTAGAAAATTTATTATTTTTAAAATGTTGCAATTCTAAAGTAAGTATTGTTCTCAAATCTATTATCCTAGCAATTATTTAAAGGTGACTTGGTATTGTTTTAACAGAGAAATCTAGTTTCATATTTTATTAAGTAGCCTCATATAAGTATTCCCAAAGTATATATTTTTAATAAAGTATGGAAGCAGTTTTTAACTTAAATGTTTTAAAGGATAATTTATAATAAAGAGTTTTAAATCATTTTCAAAATCTAAAGTTTTGTGCTTGGTTGTTTTCAGTGGAAATAAATATTTGGAAATTTATCTTAGGAGAAAAGTATGGTTTGAAACTGTTTTCAAAAGGTTGAAAACTGAAATATTTCTTGTGGAGATATTTTGAGGTTAATAAATAATTTGGAGAAATTATTTATTGTTTGATGGTTGTTGTGAATGTTAATTGATAGTTAAATAAACGACTATCAATATTGGACAATGCGTTGATCGTTTCGAAGAGACCGGGATCGGGATTAATTTCTCGAAAACCACTTCGATCCGGTTTGTACGTTTCGTCGAAAAAGAGTTCAGAGTCGAAGATGGTGTAATGATGTGCAAGGGCTAGTCGCTACTAATCCCGAGGAGATTCCAAAATGGATGTGGTAAGAATAGTGCCTTCGGTTCCGTTCGAACCCGAGATAGACTTGTATGGATGAATGCTTTCGAAACATCGTCAGGTGGACGATAAGCATTCTAAGTGAAATGCTCTAAAGGGTAATGCTTAGCCTCAAGCCTCATCAACCGGGAATGACTGAAAATCAGGGTTTATGCAGCAAGGCTTGGTGGGTAGCACCCATTTCCGGTGAGGTCATACCTGTCTAGATGCCCCTTTTATTTCAACATAGTGGTGCGGTTGCTGAGCCCAACCGTGGGGTGATCGTACTCGGGATTATCCAGTAAGGGGTAGTCCGGGCCTTGTGTTGCAGGGGGTCGGGAGTGATCCTCGGTATGCTGATCTAGACAAGGTACCGTGACAGGTGGTAACCCGTGCCTAGTCATTAGTTGGAAATCCAATTTCCCTTCGCGCCCGTACGGATTTGATTGTGCCCAACTATTGCTGAAACGTGAGATGCAAGCATTTCAGCTAGGTTCTATTTTACTTTCTATAGACACTATTATAATATCAGAGAATTTTAATAAAAAGTGTTTTAGCTATCGTAAGGTAAAAACCCGACATGTTTATTTATGGCGTGGTCTTACGAGATGTTTTTGTTCTCAAAAGGATTTTGAAACTTTAATAATCAATTCGGGTGTGGTTTTTTCACGCTGGTATTCAAGATTGACTCGGGTGTTATATAACTATAATGCTCGGGTCAGACCGAGTATTATAGGATAGAGGAAAGGATGCTATGGAGCTCAGGAGACGAGCTGGATTGTGACGACCCTCCCTTCTCGACCCTCGAAAATCGACACAAAAATACCCCACGGTATGATATGCCGACGATCAAGTGCCGGAAAAGACAGATTATTGAGGAAAAAGGAAAAAGGTAGAAGAAAGAAGGAACTAAACAATATCAGAATCTCACAATCGAAAAGGAATATAATATAATATATAATATCATATCATTACACAAAAGGAAAACTATATATGTTTTATACAATGTATCATCAGAGTATGTCAAACAAACAACATTTACCAGTCAGACAATTTCATATATTCACAACAGCGGATATATACAAGTACGGATAATACGTCTCGGACTCCAGCTCCTCTCCTACTCCATATCATCCTGTCCTGAACATATAATACTCAGTCTGACCCGAGCTGTAACGACCCGTAAATTTTGATTAACAAATTTTTTAGTTTAAATTAAATTTTTAACTAAATTCGGGAAGAAATAAGAATCTTAGAAGTTATAATGAAGAAAAGGTTAGAAATTTCAATATATCAATTGAAATTAAGGTTTACGAATTCAAAATGTAAGTGCAATCAATTGAAATCATGAAATTTGTCACACTTGGTTATAAGTTTAAATAAAAGGAACAAACGAGAATATTGAATTAACTAATGAAATGTTATAATCAGAAGTATAAATGAAATGCTACTAAATTAATATAATAAGAAGGTAAGTAATATAAATAAATGATTGCAAACTTTAGTAAATGAATTTATGAGCAAAGGAATTGAATTAAACATGAATAACAATAATATTAATAAACGAAATTATGTAATAATTGATAAATGATGGCATTCATGAATGAAATAAGATTTCTAAGTAATAAAGGAATAATTAAAATAAACATTAAACCAATGAATAAAAGAAAAAGGATAGAATAAAAGTGAATGCAATCAGTAATATGGAAATAAATGCCAACATTGAATTGCAATAAATGTAATTAAATGTTACATTTGTGTGAAATGTAAAGACAATGGTTAGAGTTTTAAAAGGGGTATATTAAAGTAACGAATGAGAAAAACGAATCAATTAATATATGTATTTATTTCTTTAGTATATTGCATAAGATTTGGAAGTCAAATTGCAATTAAAGGAAATTAGGTAGTATGATATTTGGAAATAAGGTTAAGGGTACAACTATTATAAATTACCTAATTTATTTGGTCAATGAATTATTTGAAATAAAGTTCAAATTATGTTAATTAATTAATACGTAAAGTATGTAAAGAAATTAATAGAATGAAAAATTTTATGTTGAGAATTTTATAGAATGTAAAGTATTTAAAAACCTTAATTGATGGGTTCAATAGATAGAAGTACACATTTAAAAATGTAATATTCATTCAAATTAAAATGTAAATAGATGTATATTGATGTAATAAAATAAACTAGCATTGGATATGGAATACCTATTACCTGGAATCAAATTTGTAAAGTTGTAATTGGTTTGAAATCTGTAAAATGGGAATAGATTCAAAGTTACAATTAATTGATAGAATTACAAGGGATAAACTGTAATTTGATTATTCAATGTGATTTATACCCATAAAATGTCAATTTATTGAATTGCAAGATTTTTAAATAAATAAACGGTTTTATTGAGATTTCTATTGATAATTAATGAAGTTTAATATGAAATCAATTGCTATTAATTGCCCTTATTTGTGCAGTTAGGGTAGACTGATTTGTCATTAAAAATGGTTAATTCTATAAGATGTAATAAATGCTAGTTTTATTTATAATATGAGGACTGGTTGATTTAAGGAGTGAAAATCAAGATTGATTTATTTATTTATAATTTGAAATCTAATAAGTGGACTTATTGCAATTAAGTGGAATATAATATTAAAATATTACATAAATGAGGATTTAGATGAAAATTAAGAATGTTAAATATGATGGATTTTGATTCCAATATTTATTTCATCTGTTTGTAATAATGAATTTGAATAATATGAATGAAAATTTGATTTTTGAAATTTTAATTTATAATTTCTAAATTTAATGAAATTGGAATTTAACGCTAAAATTATGATTGAATCAACATTTAATTCACATTAAAAATTTGTTTAAATCGTTGAAAATGTTTGAGAATTTATAAAGTGACAAAGATTGCAAATTTTAGAATTTAAACAAGAAATTTTATTTAATTAATTTATTATTTATTTAATTAATTAATGAAAAAATAGTCATTTCGGCCACTTACTCGGATTACAACGAAACAAGTTTCATCGGATCCATAACGGTGAATTATTGTAGGATTTCAAGTTTCGTATCGATCGGACTTGTCATTTGATCGTATGGGCTTGAAACGCCTTGAAATAAATGAAACTGAAATCAATTTGAAATCGATTTGAAAATATTGTTTTTAGCATAACTTATTCACAAGATACAATTTGAACCTGAAACCTTTTCCATTGCGTTTAAAATATTTTAAAACACCTATTTTGATATATGGGTTTACCCAATTTTGTTCCGGAGTCTGAACGGGCTTTTTGGGCCAATTGTCGTTGGGCACGTTCATAATGCAGATCCATCTGTCTATTCCAACTTTATCTATAAATACCCTACTAAACTCTAGCCTCCGCCTATTCTCATTTATCTACGCGTAAAATTTCATCAGCTCCTCTTCTTCTTCAATGGATGCAAACACTAGATCCAATCACAATTCAAAATCAAAGTCAAAAAATTCAAGTCCTTGGAAAATTTCAGAAAAAATATATATTGAAGCTCTCAATGAGCGTAATCTTCTGGTACTGTTCGTTTTTTGATTCGTCGCACCATTTGTGTAGAAATTGCAAATCAATTCAGACCGACCTTATTATGGTTTTAACGTTCGACGGTGGATCTTCGTCCTGGCGACGATCGGAAGGCATGAAATCGAAGAGGGTGCTGAGGGGAGGAGATCCATGCGGCCAAGTCATGTCGTTTGTTGCTGTTTTCGTCGTGGTTGGCCATAAAGGGGAGCGGCGGCGGCTGCAAAATTTTGGGCCGTGGAGGTCGCGCGAGGTGCCAGGGTGGGCGCCTGAAGCAGTGGAGGTCGTCGCGAGGTTCGATGTGTGGAAGAAGTCGTGGCGACGGCGTAAATTTCGAATGGAGGTGGCGGGTTCTAAGGCTGACTCGATCGCGTGCGCACTTGGGGGGAAGAAGGACTTGCTGATTTGATCGCGTGCGTTACTTCCTGATGACGTGGACTTGCTTATCTATGCCTGGTTCGGCCCAGCCGAAGTTTCTCGAATTCTGGTAGATACAGGAAGCTCCGTAAACATTCTATTCAAGCATGCTTTCGACAAAATGAAGCTGTCAATGAAGGATGTGTCACCCTGCAACAAACCACTACATGGTTTCACTAGAGATGCAAAGATGCCCCTCGGGCAATTGGACCTCTTTGTTGAAATAGGAAGTCAACCCCGCTCCGTTGTGCGGAAACAAACATTTGTGCTAATAGATAACCACTTGGCCTGCAACGCCTTTTTAAGAAGACCAGCCTTGTCTGACTTCCAGATTGTCCTGGCCCCTTGGTGCCTGAAGATAAAATTTCCAACAGATAATGGGATAGGGGAAGTAGAAGGAAATCAAGACGCCGCTCGAGATTGCTATGTAACCGAACTTCGCAATAACCGCAGGAAGGATAAAGGGAAGTATGCAGAGACTTCTCTCTGCAAGAAAAACTTGGAAGCATAGCAACTAAAGAAAGCCCCTCCTCTTCGATATACCAGTAATCCTTTCAATGAATTAGACCCCAGGGACAAAGAGGAGGAGGCCACCGCCGAGCCTGCAGAGGCTATGGAATTCGTATCTGTAAACAAACACGACCCCCAAGTAGACTGCTGAGAGTCGGGTCTCAGTAAGAGCAGAGTTGAAGGATCAACTCGTCGATTTTCTTCGCCACAACATGGATGTATTTGCATGGACGCACACTGACATAACTGGAATCTCCCCAGACGTAGCATGCCACGTACTGAACATCGTTCCCACCAAGGTGCCAGTAAAGCAGAAAAAGAGAAGTATGGGGGCAGAACGATCAGCAGCCCTCAAGGAAGAAGTAAAGAACCTACTTGCTAATAACTTCATATGAGAAGCCATCTACCCAGAATGGATCGCCAACCCGGTACTTGTAAAGAAGGCTAATGGAAAGTGGCGAACATGCATTGACTTCTCCAACTTAAATGACGCTTGCCCGAAGGATTGCTTCCCACTCCGCCGAATCGTTCAACTCGTGGACAGCACAGCCGGGCACGAACTCTTATCTTTTATGGACGCATAATCAGGATATAAACAGATCCCTATGCACGCCCCCGATCAAGACCACACTAGTTTCATCACTGACCGGGGATTGTATTGCTACAGAGTAATGCCTTTTGGACTTAAAAACGCCGGAGATACTTATCAGCGCCTCGTCAACAAGATGTTTGCGGAACTAATAGGACGAACTATGGAGGTTTATGTGGATGACATGCTGGTAAAATCGAGGAAAGCCAACGATCATGTAAGCCACCTGGACGAGATGTTTCAAGTACTTCGCCAATATGGAATGAACCTGAATCCTCTCAAGTGCTCCTTCGGAGTATCGTCGGATTCATCGTCCATGCCGGGGGACTGAAGCAAACCCCGAACAAGTCCGGGCTTTGCAAGGTATCAAGATACCGTCCACTCGAAGAGAGATGCAAAGCCTAAATGGGAAGGTGGCCGCCCTAAGCAGTTTCATCTCCAAAGCAACCGACAAATGCATCCCTTTCTTCAAAGCCCTAAAGAAAGACAAAGGAAAGTTCGAATGGACTAACGAATGCTCAACAGCCTTCCTTAACCTAAACAAACACCTCCAGAGACCACCAGTACTGTCAACACCAAATGAAGGCGAAGAACTATACCTATACCTTGCTGTATCGTCCCATGCTCCAAGCGTCGCTTTGGTGAGAGAAGACAACCGCGCGCGGCGGCCCGTATACTTTGTAAGCAAGAGATTTACGGGGGCAGAAGCCAGATACCTTAAACTTGAGAAGCTAGCATACTGTTTGCTAACCACATCACGGAAACTGCGACACTATTTCCAATCTCATTCCATCAGAGTTTTAACAGATCAACAGCTAAGGCAGGTACTCCATCGCCCCGACACTTCTGGGAGACTACTTAAATGGTGCATTAAACCGAGTCAATATGATATCACCTACCATCCTCGTACCGCCATCAAGGGACAAGTCATGGCCGATTTCATTGCCGAATTCACTAGCAACGAAGGAAAGGAGCAATCTGAAATAGCAGAAGATATCAAGTGGATTCTCTTTGTAGATAGAGCATCAAACGAATAAGGCTCGGGGGCAGGTATTGTGATAATCACCCCCAGGGGAAGGAAGCTGCACTATGCCCTAAGGTTGGAATTCGCCGCCACCAACAATGATGCAGAATATGAAGCAGTAATAGCAGGATTAGAACTTGCCATAGAAATTGGAGTCAGTTCTTTATGTCTTCATAGTGATTCTCAACTTAGCGTAAACCAAGTACTAGGAGAGTTTCAGACTCGAGGAGAGCGACTCACAGCATATCTAAAGAAAACCAAGCTGCTACTCGATCAATTGGACCACTATTTAATCAAACACATTCCTCGAGAGGAGAACCGAGAGGCTGACGAACTGGCAAAGCAAGCTAGCATGAAGAACAACACCATTTCCGGAACAGTAGCCATCTCAAAACAACTAGCCCCAAGTTCCGAACAAGAGGATCTGATAGCGGCAATCGAAGGAGAAACTTGGATGACTCCTATCCGTAAATACTTACAAGATGGCACACTGCTCGACGGGCATAACGAAGTTAAGAAAATCTTGAGGAAAGCTTCCCACTACACAATACAAGAAGGCATCCTCTATCGGTGCGGCTACTCTAACCCCTTATTAAGGTGTGTCGCTGGAAGGGAAGCCAAGGAAATCTTATCCAACATCATCAAGGAAGTTGCGGAGATCACACTGGTGGGCAGACTCTGGCAAAGAAGATGCTTCGATATGGATATTACTGGCCCACTTTAAACAAAGACGCCTTAGACTTCGTCAAAAGATGTGACAGATGTCAGAAATTTGCTAAGATTCCTCGACTACCAACAAATGAGATTACTCAAATGACCAGCCCTTGGCCCTTTGCAGTATGGGGGATTGACTTGATTGGCGAACTGCCGATGGGCCGAGGCGGAGCCAAATATGCTATAGCGGCGGTCGACTATTTCACTAAATGGGTGGAAGCGGAACCTTTAAATAAAATATCTTTAGCAAAAGTTATTAACTTCTTGATCGAAAATGTTCTATGCAGGACGGGGTTCCACTCAAAATCATATCGGACAATGGACTTCAGTTTAACAGCGAGGAGTTCGCCGACTGGTGCCAAGAGCATGGAATTCACAAAAGCTTCTCATCTGTGGCTTATCCCCAGGAAAATGGACAAGTCGAAGCTGTCAACAAAATTCTTAAATATCTAATCAAGAAGAAGTTTGAAAAGTCAAAAGGCGCTTGGGTGGATGAACTTCCTACGGCACTTTGGGCCTACCGCACGTCTTTAAGAACATCAACAGTGCATACTCCTTTCTCTTTGGCATATGGATCGGAGGCCATGCTCTCAGTTGAAACTATAGTGCCATCCCACTGTAGGATACACTACAACCCAGAAGAGAACGAAGAACTCCTCCACATGTCTTTGGATCTAATCGAAGAAAGAAGAAATGATGCAGCACTCAAAGCAGCAGCTCACAAGCAAAAAGTGGCAGCACAATACAACTCCAAAGTCAAGCATCGTAGCTTACAAGAAGGAGATCTTGTCCTTAAGCGAATCTTCCCGTGCCCCGGAGCGCTAGATCCAATCTGGGACGGACCATATGTAATTCATAAAGATCTCCACAACGGAGCTTATATTTTGTCAACAGTGGACAGAGAGGTGTTCCAGAGGGCATGGAACATCCAACACCTTCGTCGATACTTTTCTTGACTTGTACTGCCCATATAAAGTGAATTAACAAAGAGAATCAGTGGACGTAGGCATTTTCGTGCGAACCACTTTAAAAACTTGTCTCTTTTTTTAACTTGTTCCTTTATATCTTGGCTACTTGCTGAGCTTTATCCTTTTCTGTTGAACAAAATCCTGTGTAGACGGCATCTCCATTCAGGGAATCACAGCACAACTTCACCTGGACAAAACCTAACAGGTATTATACGAATCTATGCCCTCGCCAATGAGACACTTTTGCTCCAGCATCCCTCTGCTGCGGGTTAACTCATTGCTCGTGACAGCTCTTAAAGCGAACTGTAATGAGCCGAGTATAAGCCACCGAGAAGGCCAACCATAGCCTAGGCAGCTCATTACGGCGTTCGGCTCGCCGGCAACCGTGAACCGATCATAAGCCCTAACATAAGGTGTGGCCGGCCAGGGGCAGTTCACAGTTGATGATCGGCACCCGCGCTAGCCGGCCACGGTAAATCGAATAATACCCACGATTACGGGCCATAATGGCCCGGGTAGTTACCGTGCGCGATCTCGGCTTCGATGTGTCTTAAGTACGACTGTGGTAAAAAAGAAAACTCCCCGCGAAGGCGTAAGATGGGTGACAAATATCTCCAAGACCCACAGCTAGGGAAAGCGACTACAAAGCCCGTTTGCCACGAACAATAAGCGCGTCGAAGGCCTTCCGTGATTGGAAGTTTTACTATTTCTTATATTTCCATTTTATTTATAAAACTTTCCTCCTATCCTCTATAACGATCACTAAAGTACAGGGCACAAAATAGGAGACACTCGCTAATGGGAATAAGAACCACAGCTGGATGCCAGGTCACTCAGCTGCATTCCATATTCGATTACACAAGGCATTCAAAGCTACTGTCTACAGCAAAAACTTGAAGGGTGGTACTTTCTTCTCTTGTACATAAATATGTAACTATAATTTATTCGCACATCACACTAACATTGCAAGACATGAAATTATATTTTAAGGAAGAACTTAGCGTCAAACACAATTGAATCACTAACACATGCACAGCTATATTTTATGCAACACATCAAAATAACGACAGCATTCAAACATGACAAAATCAGCTTATGTTATAAAGTTACATGCCAAAAATCAAGTTGTTCGTTACATAATTAGAGCCTGAAAATTACATTAATGTTTTAGGACTAACATAGACAGCAATGTCAAGTAAACTGAAAAATGTCCAGATCAAGCTAAGGAGCCGACTGCATCGGGGCTTCGCCTCTATCCTGCTGACCCTCCGGGGTCTACTTAACCGCCGGATCAGAACTCCCAGCATGCTGACCAGAGGTAGTTGGCGCTTCAGAGGTGCCGCCTGTCCAATTCAGAAGAAGAATTCATTGAATAAACAATAAGCAACCAAGCTATGAAAATGCTAAAAGGGAAGACTTACCAGCATCTGTTCCATGATCATCATCCCCCAACTGCACACCTACCTCCTCAGCAGCGAGCAGCCGCATGCCCTCCTTCACCGCCACTTTCTCCTCCTTAGTGAATTGGGCCGTAACCACATCCATTCTGAAGGCCATTCCACCCTCCTTATCCGCATCAGCCTTGGCCTCCTCCAGAGCCCGAAGATAAATCCTGGCCATGGTTCGGGGATAATCATCCATCCAGGATAAGTTGCCCTGCTTCCAAGTACAGAAATACATGTCTTGGAGCATCTCATCCATCATCCCCTCATTCTCCTCAAACTCCCTCATTCGGACCTCAGAAGCCAACAGCTTTGCAATGGCAGCATCCCTCTCCGATCGGTATCGCGAGCGGTCAGCCTGAAGGGATTTCCTCATCGCCTCCATCTCCTCCTTCAGCTTGGCTTGAGCAAGCTCCGCGGCTTCAATCTTCCCAGATAACTACTCTACTCGCTCGAGATCCACTTACCGAACCTCATCCACCGTTGCAATGGCCATATCGATCCGTTCCTTGCAGATGGCCTCCATTTTCCGCAGCTCGGCTCTGCTAGCCTCTTCCATGGTTTTCTTTAGCTGTCTGGAGGCAGCCTCGTGCTGAGAGATCTGGATGGCCTGATCGGCGAGTTGATTGGCCTGGTCGGAAACCACTAACCGCAATCTTATATTGACACTCCCAATTTCCTCCCCGGCCTTGACCAGTCGGGCATGATGGCCCATCAACTTCCTAGTCTCCTCTGCAACCCGGTCGATATTTGCCTTAGCTTCATCCCCCATAGTTACAATCCGAGTAGTAAGAAAATCAAGGTCCAGGGCCTTGGCCTCATCAAGCACCCTTACCATAGGATTGCGAGGGAGAAGGTGCTCACCAATAACCTCGTCAAAGGAAATATCATGAGAACCCGGATCCATATCTGGATGACCCGCAAATGGATTACGAGCCAAGCCAGGACGATCAATCTGAGTAACGGTAGGATTCTCAGACGGATGCGGAGAGGGTATGAACTCAGTATCCTCCCCCGTGATATCATGAAAAGGCTGGGTTGGGCGCTGAGGACTAGGTGAAGGTTCGAATAAGGAGCGCCTCCTCTTTTTCTTTTGAATATCCTCTTCAATAACTCCGAGAAGAGGACGGTAGCCGACTACATCCCCGAAACGGTTGGTCGGAGGCTTTGGTTTAGCGGAAGCTTTGAGGAGTTTGAATTGTTCGAGACGGTGCAGAATGTCTGATGTCTTGGCCACCTTACCCGTTCCTGGAATAAAAACCAAGTGTTACAAGCATGCATGGTACTATAATCCAAGAAACATGTGAACTTAAAAGAGGAGTCAAAAATTTATCTTGAATCGCCGGAGTTGCCCTAGCTGAAATGCTCATGGAAGATGAACCGACACCAGTCCCGGCCTTATCAGTTTTCTTTGGCTTCTCCACCAAGGCCGATCCTTCCTCCAACCCCTCAAAAGCCTGGATGAAAGCATCATCTGTCCACTCTTGGATCTCCCCTGCTTGCCGAAAAGACAAAGCCCCGGCACCATCACCGCTCTGTCCTTCGCCACCATCGCCACCATCACCTTCTCCATCACCTCCACTCTCCTCCTCGCCTCTTTCCTCCTCTACATTTTCCTCCTCCGGAACATATGGACATGTGCTAGGGGAGGGTCCATCGGATTTCTTGAGCTTCTTCCCCCCGGAGACTGGAGGTATCGAGAAGGGTTTCTTCTTGCTGGTCTTCATCGTGGCCCCTCCTTTAGCTTTGACAGCCCTCCCCTCAGTTGTGTCTCTCTGCTTGACCACAGACTGACGTGGTAGCATCAAATTGCGCTGCAAAAGCATTCCTGATAAGGTAAGAAGCTGACCTCTCCCTTCCCAAAATGGCTTCTATCTCCGTAGCCATCTGAACCAGGCGATCGTTCTCCACGACCGCAAAGCCACCTATCGCTAGAAAGAAATAAAAACACATAAGGAGAAGCATTGCAGTTGGAACGGAAATTATAAATAAGCTTCAACTTACAGCCGGAGGTGAAGCGATGGATAGAAACAGAGTCATCCTTGACGAAAAACCATTCTTTCTTGAACATGCTGAACTTTGAATATAAGACCAGGACCGGCTTGAAGGACACGGCCGATTCCAAGCTGATGTATGGTGACCCCTTCTTATAGCTCCTCAAGTTGTACAAATACCGGATCTCCCGGTTGGAAGGGGGACGCCCGTATTTACTCTGGAAAATGATGAATAGACTCACCAAGATAGCATAAGAATTGGGCTGAAGCTGGAATGGGGCCACCTTCAAATAGGTAATGAAGCTGACTATCCAAGCACTGATCAGGGGAATGGCCCCGCACATGCAATGGTACCTACTATAAGCGAAATATCCTTTAGAGGGGTCATACGGCATAACTCCATTCCCTGGTAGCACCATGTGTGCTCTGTCAATCCCGAAAGAACGAGTTATAACATCAAGCTGCTCCTCTTTAAGGGAGCTAGGAAAGAAGTCAGGTGGCGAGTTCAGGAGCTCCTGAGGGCCGTACCCATCTACTAGTGATCTCGGGGGAGGTCCATGACGTCCCGATCCTGACTAAGCTGGGGGCACTGTGGAGGACTCTTCTCTGTCCATGGATTTCTTCTTATCTGATTGAGTTTCTACTTTAAGAGACATTTATCTGCAAACACAAAAAGTGCGTCGTTAGAATGAGGGAAGTAAACAAACAAATGCATGAAGTCTAGAATTTCATTTATAAGTTAAAACATAAAAGCATAAGGTTCATTTAGCACTCAAGCCCATTCGGTACTTCAAGGTTTGAAAGCCATTCGGCACTCGTACTTCTCATATTCATCCGGCAGCTCAAAGCTCGAAGGTTCATTCGGCACTCGTACTTCTCAGATTCATCCGGTAGCTCAAGGCTCGAAGGATCACTCGGCACTCACACTCCACGATTCATTCGGCAGTTCAAAATATAAAAGTCATTCGACAATTACCTGGACAGGTAGTCAAACAGGTTTCGGCAGTATGGTTGATTCGGCAGAAAAGAATCTGGTTCGGCTATTTCAGTTAGTAAGGAATAACGAAAGTGTATGGCCCATACTCATAGGCAAATAGAAACGACCGGACCAACCGGTTCGGCGCTTGGGACCGAATGAAAGTGTCCAAGTCGAAAGGCCTAAAACAAAGCACGACATATGCTGGCATATGCCCCACTTTGGGGGGAAAATGTTGGGTGCGTTTCCACCACCGCCGAGTCAAGGAGAAGAAAGCATCGCCAAACCATAGGGAGGAAAGTCCCACCGAACCAACCCTTACTCCACTACCTACCGAATCAAACCCAAAGTATCACTACCGAACAAACACGTCTCCAAGGCCCTGCCGAACCAACCCTTGCTCCACTACCTGCCGAATCAAACGCAAAGTATCACTACCGAATTAACCCCCACCGATCCAAGGCCTCACTGGACCAACTCACAACCGATCCAAGGCCTCGCTGGACCAGCCTCCACCGAATCAACCACACCAAACCAATCCCATCTCCTCTACTACCGGACCAAAACGCTAGTCCACCCATCTACTACCGAACCAACGTTGCCAAGCCAGATCACTTCAGCCCAGGCCCACCAGCAGCTATATACATCCAAGACTCCTGCCCCCAGCCTCACTCTATAAATAGAAGGGCAGGGGTACAACAATGGCAGACAAGTTTGAGAGCTCAAGCACGGACAGAACTTTCAAACAACTTTCGTATACTTGTAATCAAAGCTTTGTACTTGTAATCTGAAGAGTGAAGGAGAATAACATATAAAGTGGACGTAGGCGCATTCTGGCCGAACTACTATAAATCTGTGTGTCTTTTATAGTTTAGTCCCTGCTTTTTACATATTTGCATGAATCACCCAAATCACTAAGAACAACTTAAAATCGACTAAATCATACGACTTGGAAGTGTTTGCCTATATTTTGTGCAAACAATTGACACTATTATAATAGCGAAATATACTACATAGTAAATAGTTTAACGGATCCTTTAGAGATGTAAATCCCGAGCATCTCTTGAGTTACTTCACTCATATTTATTTCTGTTAATTTAACTTACATAAGATCTTTTAGTTCTGACTCGAATGTTTTGTCTTTTTAATTCGCTCGGGTCAGTCCGAGCGTTCCAGGATTTCGAAGACCTTAGCTCTGGAGGACAAAGACGGAGATTTATATTGTTTTATTATTATTATTTTTAGTCCACCATACTCATGCATTTCCACTGCATTGTTATTGGTATGTGTAACTCTGATAAATGTTGTAAGTATAATCGAATATTTTGTAAAACGACTTTATAAACTGTATATTTGATTATTATATTTTATCCTTCCGCTGTGAGATTGTATTTTGTTTTATTTCTTCCTGTTTTTCTGATTTACCCCATAACAATCCGCCGTTTTGTATGGTTTGAAATGGCACGTGTGTCGATTTATAGCCTACGGAAAGGCGGGACGTTACATCTGGTATTAGAGCTTTGGTTTAGTGAAAATCTTAGCTTTGTGGGGTCTAACTCTTTGTTAATAGGGTAATAATACCCTATGGGTGTCGTTGAGTGCATATATATGAGAGAGCGTATTTGTTAGTGTTATAAAAGGTTTTAATATTGTGTTTATTTGTTCCGTCTTGTATTTAAAAATTCAGGTTGATGCATGGGACGCTATGACATCAATAAAGGTTTCTAAACACTTAACAGGACAGACCGACATAATATTTGTTTTATATAGGTGAATGAAATAATTTTGCCTATTATATTTTCTATGTATATAAAGTAAACTTTATAAATAAGATATATATTTGGTTGCTATATATTGGTTGTTAGGTGTTAAAAATATAAAAAAATACTTGAAATAAGATTGGAAATGAAATAAATGAAAATTGGAAATTTTAGAACTTAATTTCCGGGGTTTTTTGAAAATTTCTTTTGAATGATTTTGAAATATAATAATAATTTATTAGAAGTATTTTCTAATATAAGCATTTCAATATAACTGGAAATAATTGTTTTAAAAGAAATTTTTGAAAGAAATAAGTTTGTACTTCCCTCTCTATCGCTGAAAAATAATTTCGGTGATGGCAGCCGCATCATCGACATTCATTTTCGAGTTTCGAAGGGGGAAGGCCACTGTGGTAGTTTTACTACAGATTTATTTTGATAAACAAAAATGAATTTTTAATTCGCTTTAAATATAATTGAATTTATAGGTTGTAAGTATATATTTATCTATTATTTTAAAATGATTTGAAATAAAACCAGGTATTTAATTCTTAAGTTTCCATTAATAAATATTTCAATTAATGTAGTGAATTGGAACGTAGGTAATTAATAAATTGAAACCTCTAAAGGAATTAAGAGATTTAATGCTAGGTTATAAATGGTATTAAATGAAATTTGGAATTGGAACCTATGAAACAAAGAATATAATTATTGAACATTTAATAAATATTAAAGGAAATAAGATAAACTTGTATGATTATCAATTACATTCTTAAAGGCATATATGTAACTTACCAAAAGATAAAAAAAGTTGAGATGTTTAATAAGAAATTGTAATAAAATATTTTACAAGTAAATCTTAAATAATGAAAGTATTCAGTGAAATTCCCTAACTAATAAGAATATGTAATAGATATTATACCATTAATTAACTTGAGGTAATGAAAGTAATTAATGAAATTCTTTATTTATAAAAATTGATGTTTTAAAGTTATAAATTTAAGTGTAATTAAAATGTTACTATAATTAAATATAGTAGAAATGTAAGCATTAAATAAATGAATGAAATTGAGAAATGCATAAATGTAATGCAATAAAAATGAAACTTACATGACTTGAATAAATGAAATGAATCTTTGTAGAGAATAAATGAAAATGAATACAATTAATAAGAATAAACTAATCGTTGTTGTTGTTTTGGTTTATGGTTGTTGAGTAAGGATACTTTAAAATGGTTTGGATGAATGAATAATCTATTTAGTTTCACCTAAAACTATTGAGTGGAGGGTACACTTAGTAGTTTTTCTTCATTCTGTACAATTTAAAGTTTGAACCTGAACAACTATTTGTTTTGTTTGATGAATGAATGATTGATTTGTGGTGTTTCATTTTGATGGTTGTATACCTGGTTGCAAGTGATTGTTATATGTATTGATTGGTTGTTTGTATTTGAAAACAATGCTATATATTTCATTTTATATAATTATTAACTCTCTTGGATTTTTATAATTGAAATACAGATTATGGAAGCAATTGCAACTGCATTTAGTTTCCTAATAAAGCGTTATTGCACGACAAATAGGTACATTTTCGGATTACGGTATAGTGCTATTATATTATTTTTCACATGTTGGGATTTTTTTATTATTTTGGAAAACATATGTTGTATATTATTATAATTGATATTATATTTTCTCCCGAGCCTCCCCGTACAAAGGAGACTCTGCCGAAATTTTCCGTAAAAATTTGGACTTAGAAAATTTTGAAAATATTTTCCAAACTTTATAGATTTAAGTATAAAAGAAATAATGATTGTAAATTTGTATATTTTGTTTAAAGTAACAAATTTTGTAATTTAATTATTTATAAAATTTATGTTTGAATAAGATATATTGATTTCTAAACTCTTCTTTTCCCTTCTTTTTCCTTTTCGGGGACGAAATATTTTGAGTGGGGGAGAGTGTAACGACCCATAGATTTTGATTAATAATTTTTTTAGTTTAAATTAAATTTTGCAATTAAATTTAGGAAGAAATAAGAATCTTAGAAGTTATAATGAAGCAAATGTTAGAAATTTCAATAAAGTAATTGAAATTAAGATTTACGAATTCAAAATGTAAGTGCAATCAACTGAAATCATGAAATTTGTCATACTTAGTTATAAGTTTAAATAAAAGGAACAAACGGGAATATTGAATTAACTAATGAAATGTTATAATCATAAGTATAAATGAAATGCTACTAATTTAATATAATAAGAAGGTAAGCAATATATATAAATGATTGTAAGCTCTAGTAAATGAATTTATGAGCAAAGGAATTGAATTAAACATGAATAACAGAATAACATGAATATTAATAAATGAAATTATGTAATAATTGATAAATGACGGCATTCATGAATGAAATAAGATTTGTAAGTAATAAAGGAACAATTAAAATAAACATTAAACCAATGAATAAAAGAAAAAGGATAGAATATAAGTGAATGCAATCAGTAATATGGAAATAAATGCCAACATTGAATTGCAATAAATGTAATTAAATGTCACATTTGTGTGAAATGTAAAGACAATGGTTAGAGTTGTAAAAGGGCTATATTAAAGTAATGAATGAGAAAAACGAATCAATTAATATATGTATTTATTTCTTTAGTAGATTGCATAAGATTTCGAAGTCAAATTGCAATTAAAGGAAATTAGGTAGTACGATATTTGGAAACAAAGTTAAGGGTACAACTATTATAAATTACCTAATTTATTTGTTCAATGAATTTATTTGAAATAAAGTTCAAATTATGTTAATTAATTAATACGTAAAGTATGTAAAGAAATTAATCGAATGAAAATTTTTATGTTGAGAATTTTATAGAATGTAAAGTATTTAAAAACCTTAATTAATAGGTTCAATGGATAGAAGTACACATTTAAAAACGTAATATTCATTCAAATTAGAATGTAAATAAGTGTATATTGATGTAACAAAACAAAATTAGCATTGGATATGGAATACCTATTACCTGGAATCAAATTTGTAAAGTTATAATAGGTTTGAAATCTGTAAAATGGGAATAAATTCAAAGTTACAATTAATTGATGGAATAACAAGGGATAAACTGTAATTTGATAATTCAATGTGAATTATACCCATAAAATGACAATTTATTGAATTGCAAGATTTCTATATAAATAAACGGTTTTATTGATATTTCTATTGACAATTAATGAAGTCTAATGTGAAATCAATTGCCATTAATTTCCCTAATTTATGCAGTAAGGGTAGATTGAATTGTCATTAAAAATGGTTAATTCTATAAGATGTAATAAATGTTAGTTTTATTTATAATATGAGGACTGGTTGATTTAAAGAGTGAAAACCAAGATTTATTAATTTATTTATAATTTGAAATCTAATAAGTGGATTTATTGCAATTAAGTGTAATATAATATTAAAATATTACATAAATGAGGATTTAGATGAAAATTGAGGATGTTAAATATGATGGATTTTGATTCTAATATTTATTTCATCTGTTTGTAATAACGAATTTGAATAATATGAATGAAAATTTGATTTTTGAAATTTTAATTTATAATTTCTATATTTAACGAAATTGGAATTTAACGCTAAATTAATGATTGAATGAACATTTAATTGACATTAAAAATTTGTTTAAATCATTGAAAATGATTGAGAATTTATAAAGTGACAAAGATTGCAAATTACATAATTTAAACGAGAAATTTGATTTAATTAATTTATTATTTATTTATTTAATAAATGGAAAATAGCCATTTTAGCCACTGACTTGGATTTCGACGAAACAAGTTCCATCGGGTTTGTAACAGTGAATTATTGTAGAATTTCAAGTTTCGTATCGATCGGACTTGTCGTTTAATTGTATGGGCTTGAAACGCCTTGAAATAAATGAAATTGAAATCGATTTGAAACCGATTTGAAAATATTGTTTTTATCATAACTTCTTCATACAATGCAATTTGAACCTGAAACCTTTTCCATCGCGTTTAAAATATTTTAAAACACCTATTTTGATATATGGGTTTACCCAATTTCGTTCCGGAGTCAGGACGGGCTTTTTGGGCCAATTATCGTTGAGCACGTTCATAATTCAGATCCATCTATTCCAACTTTATCTATAAATACCCTGCTAAACCCTAGCCTCTGTCTATTCTCATTTATCTACGCGTAAAATTTCATCAGCTCCTCTTCTTCTTCAATGGATGCAAACCCTAGATCCAATCACAATTCAAAATCAAAGTCAAAAAATTCAAGTCCTTGGAAAATTTTAGAAAAATATATATTGAAGCTCTCAATGAGCGTAATCTTCGGGTACTGTTCGTTTTTTGGTTCGTCGCACCGTTAGTCCAAAAATTTTAGATCAATTCAGACCGTCTGTATTAGGGTTTTAATGTTTGACGGTGGATCTTCGTCCCGGCGACGATCAGAAGGCATGAAATCGAAGAGGGTGCTGAGGGAAGGAGATCCATGCGGCCAAGTCGTGTCGTTTGTTGCTATTTTCGTCGTGATTGGCCATAAAGGGGAGCGATGGCGGCTGCAAAATTAGGGGTCGCGCGAGGTGCCAGGGTGGGCGGCCTGAAGCAGTGGAGGTCGTCGCGAGGATCGATCATGTAGAAGAAGTCGTGGTGGCGGCGTAAATTTCGAATGGAGGTGGCGACTTCTAGGGCTGATTCGATCGTGTGCGTACTTGGGGGGAAGAAGGACCTGCTGATTCGATCGCGTGCGTTACTTCCTGATGACGTGGATAGTAATTAGGGTAGGTATGTTTCTATATTTTTTTTATTTTGATCTCAATCGTCTTAGTAGCATAACTTTCTCATACGACCTCGTATTCACGCGTGGTTTCTTGCATTAGGATCGTATTTAAATTTCGGACATTTTGATACTGGTCTGGGCAGATTCTGAGGATGTTGAAATTTTGGGTTTAAATTGGATTTGAATTCAATTTGAATCCCAAAGGTGATTTTTTTAACCCACTCACCACTTCTAAGATTTCTTATGTTTGTTAAATTGATTTATGATGTGTGTAGAAAGTTATTTATAGCCGTTTGGCATATATTTCATCATTATCTCAGTAAATTTGCATTCACATAGTTTACTTGTTATTTAATTCATTTTTGCATATAAACTGCCAGTTAAAATTTTAGTTAAATTTATTATTGCATATAAACTGCTAGTTAAATTTATTTATTATTGCATATAAACTACAGTTAAACAGTTATTTAATTCAATATTGAAAAATTAAATGTCGTTAATTAACTATTATTCATTGATTTGATTGTTTGAATTGGATGATAAATTGATAAATGTTTGATGATTGATATGATGGATGAATGGATGTTGTATTTATATTGTATAAACTGCAAGTTATTATGCATTGTCATTCATTCGGGATTGCGGTTTGAAATGATATACAACAGCATTTTTTTATTTTTAAATTGCGGATTGAAAGGATAAATATCTGCATCACTTGACCCTAGGATAGAAAATTATATACAGGCACCGCGGTATATATATATATAATTATTTTTGAAATGATTTTTATGATTTTGGAAAGAATACGGTTTAATAAATATTGAGTTTTGATATATATATATATATATAGTAAAATTTCTTGAATTTAGCTATGAATGAATTTGTTTTGAATTTTAAAATAATCTTAAAAAATGAAGTTGATTTCGTTTATATAATATGGTTAAGAATATATTTGAAATTCTATTGTATAAGGAGTTTATAATAACTCAAATAAAAGTAAGATTGAAGATAAATGTGAATATGATTTGAATTAAGGTATCTAAGCATTTTCCTCAAAAAATTGTTTTGAAATGTAAATAAATTAAGATTTAAAGGGTAAGATCTTATAACTTGATTTTGAGTAGTGGATTTAAACGATATCAAATTTATTTAAAGAATATTATCAAGTTAATTTAATTAAAATAATATCCTGTTATTGAAGTTTAAGGGTTCTTCCTGAATAATATTTGTTTAGTAAGTAAATATTTCAAATTTAAATAATAGGAATTGGATTTGATATATATTAAGTTTTCAAAGAATCCATTTTGAAATAGTAGAATATTTAAAGATTTAAATATATAAACTATAAAGTTTTGAAATATAGAATATTTAAGCTTTGAAATATACGGGAATTAAAATGGTTTATTTGGAGGTTAAAATTGATATTGGGAATTTATTGTGAAATTTGAAGAAGCGGTTTATTTTATAAAGTAATATAGTATTTGAACATTATGTATTAAAATTTATGTTTCAAAGCTATGGTTTCAAGGTATATATATTTGAAATATTATGATTTTGTGAAAGGGATAGTTGTAAAATAAAAATGATATCATATTGATTTGGGTTTTAAAAATATAAATGATACCGTATTTATATGGTTTGAAGGAGATATTATACTCTAGTTTTAAAGTACAAATTATTTTAAAAAAACCGCGGTGTTATAATAACGATTGGTTGTTGAAGAGACCGAGATCGGAAGTTGTCATACTCTCTGCCAACCTCGAAACCACTTTAACAACCATGTACGTGGTGAGGATTCCAGAATAAAGTAGGATGGTGGCGGCGTTTCCTTTGAGGTAAATACGTGGACCCGTCTCCCTTGAGTTGGTGTAACAACCCGCATATTTTACGATTGAACATTAAATATTTTATTTAAATATTTTATCGTTAGTTGGATTTTAGTCCAAAAAGTTACTTTTTGCATATGGTCGAATTAGGACTCGGGACCACTTCCATTAGGTCCAAAACGCCGTTTGCGATCTTTTTGAGTATAAACTTTGATATGTTTGGAATTAGCGGAATTTTGCCACTTTTTCACTTTGGGCTTTGGGTTTGGTTTGGCCCATTAGCCTAAACTATTAACTCTAGCTTAATCCCTTTTTCCCTTCATAACTTAACTTTCGTTTCCTAACACTCAAGTTTCATCAAAAATGGAGGGAGGAATGGGAAATTAAAACTCCAAGCCCTAGTTCATTTGCGAATCCAACATCTAACTCCAAATTCAAAGAGAAGCCATTAATTCAAGCTTCTTGTGTTGAGATTGAAGTGTGGTTGATTCTTCCTTTGCTTTCAAGCTTCTTCTTCATTGATTTTGTGAAAAGGTGAGATTTTTATCTCACATCTTTGTCTATAACTATCTTTGATTGTTAGGTATGAATTCCTAACACTTATTCATGTGCATTTGCTTTTGGTTCGGATTGAATTGGTGAAAATCCCAATTTTTAGTGTTTTGGGTTCAAATCTTTAAAAATCCTAACTTTTATGATTGAACACGTTTTTGGTGATGCATCGAGGAGCCAATAGAACCGGGTAGCCGATGGATGAAATCCCCTAGCGTCCGTGCTCTACCGGTTGCAAGCTGAGAGAGTTTTTGCGCTTCTGTTCCTTAGGTCGTTCGGCCTGTACACATATCTCTCGGCCTGCAGTTAGGTCGCACCAACATAGGTCGCGCCATGCTTCGGTCGCGCCATGCTTAGGTTGAGCCATGGGATAGGTCGTTCCCTTTCTTAAGTCGCTCGGCTATTAGGTCGTTCCATCCTTAGGTCGCTCGGCTTGGCCGCACCCCTTAGGTCGCACCACTTAGGTCGCTCGGCCTGCTTGCACTGATAGGTCGCACCTGTTATGGGTCGTGCCATACCTTAGGTCGCAACCAACTTAGGTCGCGCCATGTTAGATCGCTCGCCTTGCTATCTCGCACCAACTTAGGTCGCACCTACATATAAGTCGCACCCAATAGGTTGCAACCACTTAGGTCGCTTGTCTCTCTTCCTGTTAGGTCGCACATGCTATAGGTCGTGCCATACCTTGGGTCGCACCTGCATTTAAGTCGCAACAAATTAGTTCGCGCCATGCTATAGGTCGCGCCATGCCATAGGTCGAGCCATGTTAAGTTGCTCTGTTAGGCCGCATGCTATTTCTTAAGTCGCTGATCTCTTAGGTCGTGTGCCGTGGAGTCGCATGTTTTGAGCCGCTGATTTCTTATGTTGAATTATGCTAAGTCGTAAGTCGTGGCCGTTAGGTCACAAGGGTATTTCCACTGATGGATTGGGAATCGAATTCTTTGGATTTTATTCACGTCTTCGAATGTGAATTTTTGTGACTTATTGTTTCTACAATCATTTTTGTGATTTGTCATTTTAAAAATATGAAGGTTTCAACACTAGCAGTAAATACCAAAACTCTTTCATCAAAACGATTTCAACCCTATTTTATTACCAAGCTCGTTTCTTAAACCATCTTCCAATCTACTAGTATATACAAATCTTTACCTCACTCGTATGAGAAATCTAATTAAACTAATTAGTAAAACAAGTGGTATGAAACGCTTGCGTTTACTTCGTTCATTAATTTTTGGTTTTGTTCGATTAAATCTCTTGTGACAATTTTCGAGTGGAGATCTACAATTTGTTCGTAAATATCTAAATTAAGCTTGTGGTTATGGGACATGAAGCTAAGCTTATATATTTACTAGCTTGCTGTAATTTACACTTCTTGATGATCGTTGAAGATCATTTTTGTGATTTAGACTAGCAAACATGTGATGTCTCTTTGTCTACGAGGGAGACTAAACCCCGTTTCTGTGGAGCTTCGACTCAATTCGGTGGGGTAGCGACCCACGGTCTTCAGGCCGTTTTGTGGAGCTTCGGCTCAAAATTAATGATTAGCAACTACGGAATAGCATTCCATTTTGTGATACACGTGTTGGTGAGTTTTCATTCTCCCGTTTTGTGACAGGCCTCCCCCTTTTTGTGATTTCTGGATTTCCATTGATGATTTCTAGAATTTATGTTTCACCAATTTTCGGGATTTAGATTGATAAGTTTTATCAATATTTGTGTACTGGTGAATTTGCGTGTCATTTACTTTTGTGATTCGCATTTATATGATGATCAATACTTATGGTTTTTGTGAATAAAAATAAAAAGTATGACATTCTTTTTTATCTTTAAGAAGATTCTTGTGATATTGATTAATCTCTTATTGATTTTCAATTACATACTTATCACAGTATGGTTTTATGGTTATCATACGTTTTTGTCATATCTCTTATTCTTTATCATTTCATCTTATATTTATAGTGAGACTGATCCGTTTATTATTTTCTTATTAAATAATACTCGGGTCAGACCGAGATGTTACAGGTGCTTCTGCTTGACTTCACATCTGGGATTATCACCCTGACTTTTGGCGAACTACTTAGATTAGTAGTTTTTATTGTATACATTTGAGATATAGACTCATTGATGTATCCATATTCTTTTGTCTAGCGCTTGTAACTATTCTTTTGTGACATTGTGGATCTTGTCTGACCACTACTCTGATGAACACTTTTACGTGTTATATATTCATAGCTATTTCTGCCTTTGTGACATGGATGTTTGTGGCTAATTTGTGTTATGTTTATTTCTATATTTGTTTCCGAAGAATATATATAGCCACCGGATAGTAGCTTTGAGTTTGTATCGGTATGTCGGATTTCCTGCATGTTGTACTATATGACATATCGGTGCTCGCACAAAGCAATTAGGCGGATGGTCGCTCCTCAATAACCTTATTCTCCGCGCTAATTGACGGCATTACCCCGTAGTGTCCTTGGCTAGAGTGGGTATTGAGGTGGGACGTCACAGTTGGAATAAGGTGGGTAAAATAGGAGCGATTCTCGGGCCAAGGGGATTAGCGCCCTTTATCGGATACTCCTCTTCGATATTTTACTCTAACTATGGATTGATTCCGTGGCCACTTTTGATTTCTTTGATTTTAGGGGGGAGTTTGTCCGAGGTGGGCGGTAGCTGCGGCTACGCGTTACCACCAGCCCGGATGCGTAATTAGCATATCTGCCCTGTCATTGCCTAGTTGTGCTGTGTCACCTACCCTATCGCGCCTTGTACGAGTTTCTATTTGTGTCGTACCTATGGAGTATCCTCTGGTAACCTCCCGATCAGGAGGTATTACGGTACTGTATAGACTATTGGCATTATTTGTGTTAAGGGCTATATGGGTAACCCCTTAACGATATTTAAAAGTAAGTTTATTTTACAATTAGACACTATTATAATAGCGAAATATACTACATAGAAAATAGTTTAACGGATCCTTAGGAGATGTAAATCCCAAGCATCTCTTGAGTTACTGCACTCATATTTATTTCTGTTAATTTAACTCACATAAGATCTTTTAGTTTTGACTCAAGTGTTTTGTTTTTCAATTCACTCGGGTCAGTCCGAGCTTTTTAGGATTTCGAAGATCTTAGCTCTAGAGGACGAAGACAAAGATTTATATTATTATTATTATTATTATTATTAGTCCACCATACTCATACTGTTCCGCTGCATTGTTATTGGTATGTGTAACTCTGATAAATGTTGTAAGTATAATCGAATATTTTGTAAAACAACTTTATAAACTGTATATTTGATTATTATATTTTAACCTTCCGCTGTGAGATTCTATTTTTTTATTTCTTATTTTTTTCTGATTTACCCCATAACAATCCGCCCATTTGTATGGTTTGTATTGGCACGTGTGTCGATTTAAAGCGTGTGAAAAGGCGGGACGTTACACGTGCATTATAACGAAATAACATCCGTGTCAATCTGGAATACCAGCTGATAATAATGCACCCATATTGATTATTAAAGTTTCAAAAATCCTTTGGAAAACAAAAGCATCTCGTATGACCACGCCACAAACAAACATGTCGTGTTTTTATCTTACAATAGCTAAAACACTTTTTATAAAAATCCTTTGATATTATAATAGGGTCTATTTACAAATACTTATAAAATAGCCGAAATTGTTACATCTATTAAATTATGGCACTAGCCACAGAGTGGGTAATACAAACAAAACTCATAAAAGGCGCGTAGGGAGAATGGATTTCCAACTAATGACTAAGCACTGGGCTACCACCTTTCACATTACCTGGTCTAGATCAGTGTACCGAGGACCACGCCAGATCCTCTGCAACACAAGGCCCGAATTATCCCTTACTGGATAATCCGGAGTAAGATCACCCCACGGTTGGTATCAACAACCGCACAACTAAGCCGAAATAAACAGGGACATCTAGACAGGAATGGCCTTACTCGAAAATGGGTGCTGCCCGCCAAGCCTTGCTGCATAACCCCTGATGTTCAGTCATTCCCGGTTGATGAGGCTTGAGGCTTATCGTTACCTTTTAGAACGTTTCACTTAGAATGCCCATCGCCCACCTGACGATGTTCCGAAAGCATTCATCCATAAAAGTCCATCCCGGGTTCGAACGGAACCGAAGGCACTACTCCCACTACGTCCATTTTGGAAATATCCTCAGGATTAGTAGCTACTAGCCCTTGCACTTCACTGCTCCATCTTGGACTCCAAACTCGTTTTTCCCACGAAAACGTACAAACCGGATCGAAGTGGTTTTCGAGAAATAAATCTCACTCACGGCCTCTTCGAGACGATCAACGCATTTGTCCAATATCGATAGTCGGTGATTTAACTATCAATTAACATTCAGAAACATCCATCATACAATAAATAATTCCCCACATTATTTATTTCCTCAAAAATATCTTTGCGAGATACAAATTCATTTCAAAATCCCTTTGAAACACTTTTCGAATCCAATTCTTCTCATGGAACAGATTTCCACGTCTTTACTTCCTCTGAAACATCCTAGTACCCATATTTAAGGTTTAAAATAATTTAAATACTTTATTCTATATTTAAAACTTCTTACATACTTAATTTAATACACACACACACACACACACACACACACCTTTAAAAATATTTTGAATCAAACTGCTTTATAAAATATAAACTATTTCCTTCAAAATAAAGTTAAGTCGTAAAAATTTTAAAATAAAGTTATGAAATCCTATACAAGCTTCAAATAAAACTTTAATTAATTATCTTTAAATTAAAACCATTTTATAAAGTATAAATGTTAATAATATCCTTTTAAACATAAGACTACTTACCATTAAAATAAGTACTTCTATAACTAATTCAATAGATGTTCACTTTTTAAAATTCTTACTACTTAAATGATTTTCTTGAAACCATTCTAAATATAACTTCTAACTTTTTAAAAATCAGCTTAAAAACGTACTTGGCCTTTCAGGGAAATATCCTTCCATTTTAGGATAACCTAAAGAATTCCTTCTATAAATCTTACACGATTTATCCCAATTCAATTTTACGTTCATCCCTTAAAATCCTTTCCATACTTTAAAAAAAATAGCTCCTTTTATTTTTAAAACACATTGCTATTTCCTGGAAATCACTTTCAAGTATATGTTTAAAATATTTAAAATAAAGCTTCTACAAATTATTTAATCAAAAATAATACTTAAGGATTCCTAAGTAATTTAAGTCAAATTTAACTTTTAAAATAAAGTTATTAAGTAAAATATTTATATCATAATTTCCTTTTGAAAACTTAATATTGCTTTACATTTTATAAATAATTAAATACCATAATTACTTAATCAAATATTTGATTTCACTTAAAAATAATTTAAAATAATATTTCTTTCTAAAATATTCTAAACATATTTAAACTACAAATTTATAATTCGAAAGCTTTCTTAAAAACAAAATAAAATTTCCAGGAGAAAGCACACTTCCCATTCTTTAAAAATAAATCTCGCTATTATTTTTAACAATTATCAATTCCCTTTTTAAACCACGATTTCATACACTTCAAATTATCAACCAATTACTTGAATTTGATTCCTTTTAAATTCTTTACTTAAGAATTTCTTTAATTTCTTTAAATCCAATTTATTTATTTATATTTAAAATTGCCAAGTTGTATTCATCCAATCATAATACAACACAATTTAATTTCCCATTCAGTCTATCATAGTATATAAATAGAGCACAACATAACAAGATCTAAAACAATATATCACAGAATATAAATAAATTTCTATCTATGAGGAATCCAGTTGGATCCCTCCAACCTATTTTCCTACATCCACAGATATTAGCACAACAAACAAATATCGATTCAATCAGATAATAATTATCATACTCAGCTAAACAACCAATCAAACTTTTAAATATTAGCTATTTAAATTACTAGCACCCAAATGTGAGTGAGAAAAACTCACCTTGGGTTTTCGACGAGCGTTCAAATTTAAATTAAATCGAACGGCGTTCGATTTAACCTAAATTTTTACTTGCTCCAAATGATTCCAGAACTACACCACTGTATAGAACGTGTCGCTGCGATTCCGGCGTCGCCAGTTTCGTCGAATTTCGACCTCGCATGCATTAGTTATGAAATTTATTGGTTCCATTACAAATTTAAACAAAAATTTCTTTTTTTTCTTTTTAATTTTACCATATACAAAACACGGCCGTTCCTATCTTCTTCCTTCTCACGTACGCACACCAGAAAAACGAACCCATAGCCACGATTTAAGGTCGAACGCCGCTCCTTCCACGATCGATAAGGAATCAATCAAGCACCATCACTTCGCGCGCGCACCTCTGCTCCACCCACGGCCCAATCCCGGCGAAACTCGGTCAGCCCATGACCTGGGAAAACGTGCACGAACTAGCGACATTCGTGGCTAAATTCCTGACAAATTGCTCAATGATTTCCGTTAACTACCGTTGGATGCTTAGATCTCGAGGTCCTCTACGCTTTTCCAGTTGAAAGTTTTCGTAATCGTCGCGTGGATTGATTTAAAATTGAGGAAGAATAGGAAACGTTTTCGGCATTAATAGATTGAGAGGCGGCTGAGAACGAAGATAGGTTTCGGCCCTAAATTTAATATACATATATATATATATGTATGTATGTATGTATGTATAATATATATATATGTATATAAACGTTTAGTTATATTATTTTAATATTAAAACCATTATAAAGCAACTTTTCAAGCGACCTCCAAACAACGCGTGCCGATTGGCGTTTCTATGGTTTTACCTACGTTCCGAACACAATGGAAAATGTTTCGGAAGCTAATTTGGTCGTATGTGGAAGATAGCTTTTTAAATCTAGTTTAAATATTAAATTATCTATTTTAATTTCAACGCATTTCTCACCCGTACAAGCAAACGGTAACTCCAAACGCTATGAAATTTGAAACCCGATAACAACTAACTATTACGGTTCCAATGGAACTGGTTTCGTCGAATTCTGAGACTGTGCCTCCGGAAGGCTATTTTAACTCGTCGATTATTTCGAGCAATTTTTAAAATCGTCGAAATCACTTAAAATTTCACTTTTAAAATGTTATTAGCCCTATTATAAATCATATAAAATTTACATTCACATTAGAAATCATTCGGATCCATTCCAAACTAAATTATTTGCATTATTATATTATTAAATTCCATTATTAAATTAATATAAAATTCCAAATCTTAATTTATCGACTTTTGATTCCATCCAAAAGTCCAACATCATTATTTAAATCCAAATAGACTTAAGATAAATTTTAGAATCTATTTTTATATCTATTTACACTCAGAATCACCAATTATTCCAATTCTAACATTAAGTTATTATTATTCAAATTTCAATTAGATTACCGTATATTAAATTTAACTAATTTTATTAACTTATCCAAAATCTTTTTTTTCAAAATCAAATTATAAGACATATTCAACATTTAAAACGATTTAAATGTTCAAATCTAGAGACCTAAAATTTCGAGTCGTCACATTCCCCCCTATAAAAATTTTGGCCCCGAGATTTGCTACGGTAGAAGAATGTTCCAAACTCAATAGCAAAACCTACTAAGTGAAAGTCTCAAATTCACTTTGCCTAAACTCTTTAGTTTCGAATCAAAACTACTAGTTTCAATTCCTATCCCAAAATTCTTTTTATTTAATTTTAATTTGAAATCAATTTTTCATTAGCAAAACGTTTTCAAAAAATTTCAAAAATTTCTAACTCCCAAAATTTCTGGAAAATTTTGGCAGAGTCTCCCGTGTACGGAGGAGCTTTTGCAGTATCACAATTGATATAAATATATATACATCGACCCACAACGTCAAAAAAACCAAAAACATTTCATATTTCCTATTTTTATTCCGTAGGCGTACCTTTATTAGCATTTTAAAAGCAAGCAGCTAAATGATATTGCATATACGCACTACAACTCTATCTACTACCTCCCGTACCTTTACTTACTTAAACAAACACATCAGTTTTCAATAATATGAGAATTTATTAACATTCTATTCATTAAACTAACCAAACACATCAATTTCATAGTTTAAACAAGCAAACATCATAAGTAGGCATGTTAACTTCCTTTATAAGCAATTCATAAGTTCAACACCATTTTTATCCTCTTTACAAATCCAAACTTCACTTTGTTTCACTCGAATAATTTACATTCAATTTCACAATATATAATTCATATATATTACAACCAATTCAATTTCAAATTGGTTCACAACAAAATTCTTATTTTCGATTTGAAGCATTTGCATTTCTTTTATGATCCATTTTCATTCATATGCAAAACCATTTAATAAAATTTCCATTCATTCCAATCAAAAACCAATTTTATTTGCTTTTTTAAACCAACTCAATTCCGAATACAACAAAACAACCAATTCTTATGCATATCTTCATGTCATTCAAGCAAATAACCATCACTTAAGCTTGTAACCATTAAAATTAATTCCAGTTTTAATTTATATTAATTTTATTCCATTCGGAATTATTCAAAACCCAAATACACTTATTCCCTTGCAATTTTAAATTCAATTCCTTATTCTCACTTCAAATTTATCATTTAACTTAAGTTTATATTAATATCATCCCATTCTATATTATTTACAACTCACCCATTCTTATTTCATCACAATAACTAATTAAAATCCTTTCACTTGCATTTCAATGTTTATTACCTAAACAAATTTCATTCAACATCACTTATAAAGCTTAACCACAGTCATTTTTCTCCATTTTGCTTAATTTCTTGTTTCACAATATTTTATTTCTTCTTAAATCAATTTTATTTTTATTTTATTTGATTCTCATTCAATCAAATTCCAATCCATTTACAATATTTAATTCAATTTGTTTACTTATTCACTCCATTTTAAAAAAAATTATTAACAATGAGACCACTTTAAATTATTTCGCTCATTTGAATTTATTTACAATTCAAACCATCACTATGATAACCTAATTTCATTATTCATTCACACCCTCATCTTTTTATTGCCAAAACTAAATCCCATACTAGAACTGGGTTTTTATTTTCGTTTTCAAAATTTTCTTAACAAACCAGCAAAGTTTCATCTATGTCAATACAAATTCCATTTAATTTAGTTTACACTAAATTCATCTTTAAGCTTCTATTTATTTAATTCAGCTTACGCTAAATTCATTTTCAAATATTTCTTTGAATTAAGTTGAGTTAAAATATTATTCATACAATATCATTCTTACTTAATCTAAATTTTCCATCAATTTAATTCTTTTCCAAATTAGTTCAAGTCCAACTAAATTTTATTTAGTCAACTTAAATTCATTCCACTTCCTTTTACTATTTTAAATAAGAATTTAATTCTATTCAAAATTATTTGTAACATAACTGTTGATTTTAGTTCAATCCAAATTCAACTCAATTCCATTTAATCGAAGTTAAATCCAATTCAATCCAATTTTAATTCTCCATATACAAGTTCAAAACTTATTTACTGACTTAAGTTCATTCACATCTTTTATATTTCATATTTTCTTCGTCTTATTTCAATTCACATTTCATTTAGGATTTAAATTTTGAATTCACCAAACTATTTAACTATTTCCTATCTATGATCATAATTCCATTTTCCTATTTATAAGTTTACCAACTTATTTACTTAAAAGTTTATATTGTTCATTTTAATCCATTTACATCTTATAATCACAATCCCAAATTTTATATATATGTATGTATCACTGAAGTCTTAAGGATGCAAATTTTCTTTCAATCTAATACTTTGCATAATTTTAAATCCATAATTTTAGATTATAAGTATAACACTTAGTAGCTTATGGGTACAATTTACTACACAATGACCCACACTTACGAAGTCATTTTACACTTCGGTTTAATCCAAATCAATTTAATTCTAAGTCCAATTTATTTAAGTTATCCCAAGTTAAATTCAAATTTTCTATTCACTTCCATATACTCAAATTAAATTTTAAATCCAGGATTAAAAATTTTCATTTCTTCCTTATTAATATCCACTTCACTTAATAAGTTCAATAGTTGATCCATTTTAACCTTTACATTATTTAAATAGAATTTTCCAGAATTCAATTGCCCGGTTTTATTTCAAAACAATTTTGAAATAATAAATAACTCATACTCTCCTGGTATATCAAATCCAACTTCCAGATTTCTAAAACAATCTATTTTTTTTTACCAAAGAAATTTCCCTTTTTGAAACTTCTAAAACCACTTGTATCTCAAACAAGTCCAACAAATATCATAATAACTCAACATGGTAGCAATCCATCACTTTAGAAACTCGAAAATGAATTCTGATGATGTGGCCATCATCATCAGGATTATTTTCCAACGACTGAAGTGAGTTCAGTGCTTCCTCACTTTCACAAGTTCATTTCAAAACAGTTTCCATTCAAAAATACTTCCCAAAATAATATTCCATTATTTCCTTCAAACATCTTAGCAAACATTTCAAGCTTTCCCAGGATTTTAAATTTCCAAACTTTTGTTTTCAATCATTTAAAACTCTTTTCAAAATTTCCAGGATTTAAATTCTGGTTTAATTCAAATTTAGTTATTCTTCTTTTGTATAATTAATACTCATTGAATTTTATTTGGTTATAACCATTTCAAATTTTAGATTAAATTTTAGATTCTTATTTGATTAAGATATCCACATCCAAACAATCAAATATATATAATATTCTCAGGAAAAATATTTCTTTTATATCAAAATATAATTTTGGGTAAAATTATATCATTTACCCGCTTTAAAAACAATACTATGCGGTTTATCTTGTTTAAGAGTTTAGAAACCCCTATTGACGCAGCGGATTAATCAAACAAAACTTCAATCGATGAAATGTAGCAATCGGTGAGTTGAAGATACCAAAAGTGCCCAAGTTCGTTGATCCAAAGATACTGAACTCTAGCTATCTCAAACACGTTGATAGCGCACTATACCGTGTTCAAAGATCTACGATTCTTCGCACGTTGATCTAGCGCACTAGATTCCGTGAATCGGCTTCAACAAACGTGGATTCGAGCGCACGCGAATGACGTAAGTGGAGATAGGAGATTACACTCAACTACCAATTGGTATGAAAGCACAAAGCTAACAAAAGAGAATTTTATTCAAGAATCAACCCCAAAAATATACAACACACCCTCTATTTATAGCTTGACACAACCGGCCCCTTTAACCCGTTGCCGACTCATAAGCTCCGACACATCATAAGTCGTTACCGACTTAGCACACAACATACCTGTGTACAGCATACGACTCATCGATGTACGACTCAAAGCAAGCGACTCAAGACTTACAACATACAACAGTACACGACACATTACAACAAACGACTCAACAAGCCCAGCCTCATCACCTCCGACTCAAGAAAACATGACGACTCACGACTCAACTTCCTCCGACTCAAGCTTCCCTGCGGCACATCCCTTCCAACCGAGTCAACACCGACCGACTCATCTAGGTCGTAACCCGTCCCCGCCTTATGGATTTCAATTACTGGAACCCCTCTTTGTCTCCTGATGAGTCGTGGACGACTCATAGTCTTGCAGTTAGCTTTTCCCTTCTTCATCTTAAGTCGCTGACGACTTATGCGTTGAGTCGTGGACGACTCAATTCCTCCCCCTTGTAACTCCTTAAGTCGGAAACGACTCATGCCTTTAGTGAATCGTGGACGACTTAATTCCGTTGCCTTGTTATCTCGGTTTAACTTCTCCCATGGCTTGTTAGATCGTGGACCTCCTTCCTTAGCTCGGGACCGACCCAAACCTTCACTGAGTCGTGGACGACTAAACACACTACACCACAAACTCATGTTTTCAGAAATTAAAGTTTGCACAACTTCTTCTCTGGCCTTAGCTGCATCATCCTCCCCTGGTTGAGAAAAATTCGTCCTCGAATTTGTAAATTCTTCCCTCTCAGATTGTCCATCTCCATAATATGGCACAAGATGCTTAACATTGAATACGTCAGAAGTGTAGACATCCTCTGGTAGCTTCAACTTATAAGCATTCTCATTGATCCGTTTCACAACTTCTACAGGTCCAATTTTTCTGGCTTTCAACTTATTATATGCGCCCACTGGAAAACGATCTTTGGTCAATACAGCATAAACCAAATCACCTTCGTTAAATTCAACATTTCGTCGCTTTAAATCTGCAAACTTCTTATACTTCTCATTCGATTTCTCCAATCATTCCTGAACGATTTTATGACATTCATTCAGCTTATCAACAAAATCAACAGCTCGTTTGACTATCTCTTTCGATTGAGGTACCACTGCTAAGTCCAACGGTCCCCTGGGTAAATTTGAATATACGATCTGAAATGGACTGAATCCCGTGCTACGATTCACTGCATGATTATGGGCAAACTCAGCTTGGCATAATTTCATGTCCCAACTTCTCAAATTATCCTGTACAAGGCATCGCAACAAATTTCCCAACGACCTGTTAACAACTTCTGTCTGTCCATCTGTCTGTGGATGATAAGCACTACTAAATTTCAGTTTCGTTCCCACCTTCTTCCACAAACTCAACCAAAAGTGACTCAGAAAACGAGTATCTCTATCCGACACAATAGATTCTGGCAATCCATGAAGTCGATAGATCTCCTTGAAAAATAACTGTGCTACTCGAGCTGCATCCGCTGTCTTCTTGCAAGCAACAAAATGTGCCATCTTCGAAAACCTGTCCACCACAACAAATATCGAATCATTTCCCCTTTGAGTTCTAGGCAAACCCAAAACGAAATCCATGCTAATATCAACCCATGGCTTAGATGGTACTGGTAATGGCATATACAACCCTGCATTCGTTGTTGTTCCCTTTGAAACCTGGCAAATATGGCATCGCTCCACAAATCTCTCAACCTCTCTTCTCATCGACGGCCAAAAGTAAGATTGTGAAATCAATTGTAAAGTGCGATCACGGCCCACATGCCCTTCCTCGTGTAACTCTTTGACAATTTTCAACCTCAAGCTACAGTCTGGAATACATAACTGATTTCCCTTAAACAGAAATCCATCAACCAACATAAATTCATCGGTACTCCCATCCTTCACTTTCTCAACATATTTCACAAAGTAAGGATCTTCATTAATCATCTCTGGCAACATTTCAAACCCCGTCACTTCAACCTTCATTGTCGTTAATAAATGACTCCTCCTACTCAAAGCATCAGCTACCCGATTTGTCACCCCTGATTTGTGCTTAACGACAAAAGTAAACTGCTGTAAATAAACAATCCATGACGCATGTCTTGCTGAAATTTTATCCTGCCCCTGTAAATGTTTCAATGCTTCGTGATCAGTGTACAAAACAAATTCCTTCTGAAATAAGTAATGTCTCCAATGCTTAACAGCTTGAACAACAGCGTAAAATTCAACGTCATATGTACTGTATCTCATCTTTGCCCCTGACAGTTTCTCACTAAAATAAGCAACTGGCTTCCCATTCTGACTCAGAACTCCTCCAATACCAACCTTCGAAGCATCAGTATGCAGTTCAAATAATAACTGGAAATTAGGTAGAACAAGAATTGGCGCTGTCGTCAACAGTTCTTTGATTCGTTCAAAAGCAACTCCTGCTTCCTCTGACCATGCAAACTGTTTCCCTTTCATGCAATCAGTAACTGGAGCCATCACGCTACTGAAGTGTGGAATGAATCTTCGGTAGAATGATGCTAGCCCATGAAAACTTCTCACATCCGTAATTGTCTTTGGCTGTGGCCAATTCCTGACTGCTTCAACTTTACTCTGGTCAACTTGAATACCTTCTCCTGAAACAACATACCCAAGAAATAAAACAGTATGCGTCATAAACACACATTTCTTCGTAGCAGCATAAAATTGTTCCTCACGGAGAATAATCAATACTTCCCTCAAATGTAGAACATGCTCCTCCGTACTCCTGCTGTATATCAAAATATCATCGAAGTAAACCACGACGAACTTCCCAATGAATGGTCTAAAGATTTGATTCATCACCCGCATGAATGTACTAGGTGCATTTGACAAACCAAAGGGCATAACCAACCATTCGTATAACCCCTCTCTTGTCTTGAAAGTTGTCTTCCATTCATCTCCAGGTCTGATTCGAATTTGATGATAACCACTCTTCAAATAAATCTTTGAAAATATAGTTGCCCCACTCAATTGATCTAACAAATCGTCCAACCTCGGCATAGGAAATCTATATCGAACAGTGATCTTATTCAAAGCTCTACTATCTGTGCACATCCTCCATGTTCCGTCCTTCTTTGGTACTAATAATGCTGGCACGGCACAAGGACTCAAGCTTTCCTGAACACGTCCCTGTTCCAACAACTCTTCCACCTGCCTTCGTAACTCCTCATGTTCCTTCGGACTCATTCGGTAATGTGGTCGATGTGGTAAAACTGCTCCTGGCACAAGATCAATCTGATGTTGAATGTCTCTAAGTGGTGGTAACTCCTTAGGTAACTCCTCTGGAAAGACATCTTCAAATTCTTTCAAAATTGGCTTTGCTTCTTCTGGAATTTCAACTTCTTCACTACTCTCTCTCCCAATCAACAAAAATACTTCAGTCTCTTCCTCAACTTCCTTGACAAACTCCTTCAAAGTCAACAGAGTTTTCAATTCCTCAATCTCCTCTAGCTTGCTCTCCTTCTGCTGTTGCTTCTTGGGAACCAAAGTGATTTTAGTACCCTCGAACATGAAACTGTAACTGTTGGCACGACCATCATGTTGTACGGCTCTATCAAACTGCCATGGTCTGCCCAACAACAGATGACACACATCCATGTCTACAACGTCACACCAAATTTCATCTTTGTACTTCTTCCCAATAGAAAAATTAACACAAACTCTTCGACACACCTTCACTTCACCACCCTTCCTTAACCATGCTAGCTTGTACGGTTTAGGATGCTTCTCAGTCTTCAAGTTCAATTTCCTCACAGCCTCTGTAGAAATAATATTATCACAACTTCCCACATCAATAACGAACTTGCAAACCTTTCCCAGAATAGTGCATGTCGACTGAAAAATATTGCTTCTCAACCAACTACAATCCTCCTCCTGCTTTGGTGTAAGACATGACCTCCTCAACATAAGATTACAACCTTCATCTCCGAACAATTCTTCTTCCTCCTCAATATAAGGTGTATTTGAACATTCTGCCTCCTCACCATCATTCTCCTCAACTTCTGCAACCATGGTTCTCTTCTTCGGCTTCGGACATTCATTACTTTTGTGACCCAACTCCTGACAATTATAACACTTGAACCCACTGCTAACCTTCGCCTTCTCAGCCTCCTTCACCACTGGCTTTGAAACAGGTTTAGGAACATTAGAACTTCCACCAACACCCCTTGCTTGATTATTGGAATTTGTAAATACACCACCTCCACGTCTTCCTTGTTTCTCCCAAGCCAACGCTTTCTGATGTGCCTCTGCAACTGATCTAGGATCAAACATATTAACCATATCCTGGATCTGCATTCTCAATCCCCCAATGAATCTAGCAGTTAGCTGTTCTTCTGTCTCCATAATATCATTCCTGGCAATGAGTTGGTAAAATTCATCAGCATAATCACTAACAGACTTCGTCCCTTGCCTCAGATTCTGCAACATCTGATACATAAGTGATTGATAGTTGTAAGGTAAGAAAGTAGATCTCATCAACTTTTTTATCTTATCCCATGATTCTATCTTTGACTTCCCCATTCTCTCCCTGGTAAGTTTAGTTTGCTGCCACCACGCCAAAGCTCTCCCCCTCAACCTAGTAGCAACCAACTTCACCCTTCTATGCTCAGGAACCTCCTTGAAATCAAAGATCTCTTCAACATTAGAAATCCAATCTAAGAATTCTTCAGCAACCATCCCGCCTTTAAATTCTGGAATTTCCATCTTCATACCCGATTCCCAACGTCTATCATCTTCAACATCCCGATAAGAATTTCGAACTTGGTCTCGATCTCGATAATGAATACTAGCTCTATCACCTTCTTCAACAAAATCAAAAGTACGCCTACATCGATCTCGACCATTATCATCCCTTCGTTCATGCATGCTTCTTTGACTATGTCTCTCTTCATCCCTATATGCTTCATGGTCAAATTCACGTTGACTTCTTCTCTCTTCATGTGCATAGTCATGATGATCTCTTCGTGATGAAATTGATGTTTCTCTTCTATTTCTACAAGAATGTGGTGATACCCTCCTCGCTTCCGTAACCGATGGCGAAACTCGGTTTCCTCCATGGTTCGAGTTTGGTGATCTCCTCCTTTGATTCAAATCATTCATCAATTTCTCCAATTTACCAATGCCTTCATCAAACTTCTCATTAATACGTTGTTCCATAAGCTCGGCTTCTTCTCGACGATACAAAGCTTCAACGTTTTGATGACGATTAGCTCTCCTTGGTGGCATGATTGAAAATTTCACAAAACTTCAACAATTCAAACACAAAACTTCAAAAGCTTTCACAAACAACAAGGCACGGCTCAACAGTGCACGGCTTCCTTTGTCTCGGTTTGCTTTGTAAGACTCAAAGTAACTCGGTCCAACACTTCAAACCTTGGCGTGCAAAACCCAAGACCAAATTCAAACAATGTCCAACACTTCGATCCAAAATGGAATAGATCAAACACTCCAAACTTGATGCAACTTCAATATGAACACAATGAACAACTTCAACCTCAAAAACTTCAAAAACTTGGCTCGAAGAATCAACTTAGCTATGATTGGCTAAGTATGGCTCCGATACCAATAATGACGCAGCGGATTAATCAAACAAAACTTCAATCGATGAAATGTAGCAATCGGTGAGTTGAAGATACCAAAAGTGCCCAAGTTCGTTGATCCAAAGATACCGAACTCTAGCTATCTCAAACACGTTGATAGCGCACTATACCGTGTTCAAAGATCTACGATTCTTCGCACGTTGATCTAGCGCACTAGATTCCGTGAATCGGCTTCAACAAACGTGGATTCGAGCGCACGCGAATGACGTAAGTGGAGATAGGAGATTACACTCAACTACCAATTGGTATGAAAGCACAAAGCTAACAAAAGAGAATTTTATTCAAGAATCAACCCCAAAAATATACAACACACCCTCTATTTATAGCTTGACACAACCGGCCCCTTTAACCCGTTGCCGACTCATAAGCTCCGACACATCATAAGTCGTTACCGACTTAGCACACAACATACCTGTGTACAGCATACGACTCATCGATGTACGACTCAAAGCAAGCGACTCAAGACTTACAACATACAACAGTACACGACACATTACAACAAACGACTCAACAAGCCCAGCCTCATCACCTCCGACTCAAGAAAACATGACGACTCACGACTCAACTTCCTCCGACTCAAGCTTCCCTGCGGCACATCCCTTCCAACCGAGTCAACACCGACCGACTCATCTAGGTCGTAACCCGTCCCCGCCTTATGGATTTCAATTACTGGAACCCCTCTTTGTCTCCTGATGAGTCGTGGACGACTCATAGTCATGCAGTTAGCTTTTCCCTTCTTCATCTTAAGTCGCTGACGACTTATGCGTTGAGTCGTGGACGACTCAATTCCTCCCCCTTGTAACTCCTTAAGTCGGAAACGACTCATGCCTTTAGTGAATCGTGGACGACTTAATTCCGTTGCCTTGTTATCTCGGTTTAACTTCTCCCATGGCTTGTTAGATCGTGGACCTCCTTCCTTAGCTCGGGACCGACCCAAACCTTCACTGAGTCGTGGACGACTCAACACACTACACCACAAACTCATGTTTTCAGAAATTAAAGTTTGCACAACTTCTTCTCTGGCCTTAGCTGCATCACCTATCGATACGGTTGTACTTCACGTACCGACCAGAATTCATAAACACTCAACCAATAAGTCAACATAGTATAAAAACAATTTTTATATTCACTAATAAGTACGCTCTCATATCTATTATTACGCTCAACTAATTATAGAGTACTATTGGCTCTATTTAATGAGTAATTTCCCCACCAAAGCCTAGGTTGTCACCAACCTAAGCTCTGATACCAAGTGTGACGATCTAGGCTTTTCAACCATCGACAGCGCTCACTCGACCGGTAGGCATTTCAACCATCCCAGCCCCACCGTGGCTCACAGTGATACCTCGGGTTTGCTTTTACGGCCAGCCTCTTGACATGCAACAAACCCCATACTACCCCCAGGGACATGTAGGGGTAAGAGTCTCTCGTTCGCCACCTAACGCAAAGCGAGAACCCCCTATCATGTTGTAATATAGCAAACCTGATCCCCTGCAACACAAGGCCCGGATTATCCCTTACTGGATAATCCCGGTAAGATCACCCCACGGTTGGTATCAACAATCGCACAACAAAGACGAAATAAAAAGGGACATCTAGACAGGAATGACCTTACTCGAAAATGGGCGCCGCCCACCAAGCCTTGCTGCATAACCCCTGTTGTTCAGTCATTCCCGGTTGATGAGGCTTGAGGCTTATCGTTACCTTTTAGAACGTTTCACTTAGAATGCCCATCGCCCACCTTACGATGTTCCAAAAGCATGCATCCATAAAAGTCCGTCCCGGGTTCGAACGAAACCGAAGGCACTACTCCCACTACGTCCATTTTGGAAATATCCTCAGGATTAGTAGCTACTAGCCCTTGCACTTCACTGCTCCATCTTCGACTCCGAACTCGTTTTTCCCACGAAAACGTACAAACCGGATCGAAGTGGTTTTCGAGAAATAAATCTCAATCACGGTCTCTTCGAGACGATCAACGCATTTGTCCAATATTGATAGTTGGTGATTTTACTATAAATTAACATTCAGAAACATCCATCATACAATAATAATTCCCCACATTATTTATTTCCTCAAAAATATCTTTGCGGGATATAAATTCATTTCAAAACCCCTTTGAAACACTTTTCAAATCCAATTCTTCTCATGGAATAGATTTCCACGTCTTTACTTCCTCTGAAACATCCAAGTACCGATATTTAAGGTTTAAAATAATTTAAATACTTTATTCTATATTTAAAACTTCTTACATACTTAATTTAATATATATATATACACACACACACACACACCTTTAAAAATATTTCGAATCAAACTGCTTTATAAAATATAAACTATTTCCTTCAAAATAAAGTTAAGTCGTAAAAATTTTAAAATAAAGTTATGAAATCGTACACAAGCTTCAAATAAAACATTAATTAATTATCTTTAAATTAAAACCATTTTATAAAGTATAAATGTTAATAATATCCTTTTAAACATAAGACTACTTACCATTAAAATAAGTACTTCTATAACTAATTCAATAGATGTTCATGTCACGACCCAACTTCCTATCTCCAAGAAGTCGCATCATTAATAAGAAAGAAAGGGATAGAGAATAGAAAGAAAGAGAAGAAAGAAGAAAACAACACATCAAAATCTAAACAGCGGAACGAATAAATTATATTAATAACATAAAATATTACATAGTTTACAACAACTATCAGAGTACACGGATAATACAACACATACCAGACAGTTAAAAACAACTGTCTAGTATTTACAACATAATACAATCTCAGGGTCAATCACAGAACACACAGCGGAATACTAATATCTAACGCAGAAGCCTCCTGCTCCATTGCTCCTCCAATATTAGTCAAAGCTAACCTGCATCCCAACCTGAATCCCTTGGCTACTCGTAAAAATTTGAGTACCCAAGAGTTTATGAAAAACAAAAATAAACTCCGGGTCAGACATGGGTCTGGTGTGAGTAACAGGTTAAAGTTTCTTAACTTTGAAAAACCTTTAAAAGAAAGGTATCACGTAAGACTTCCCACACATAAACATGGAAAAGTTTTTACCTTACGCTAACCAAAACATTTGATAGGAAATCCGATGATATTATAATAGTGTCTAGGGTTTTCAAATAAATATGAAATAGCCGAAATTGTTACATTATTAAATTCCAGCTACTAGCCACAAAAGTAGGTAATACAATCGAAACCGTTGGCACTTATTGTATTTTGGATTCCATACAATGGCAGGGCTACTGGGGTACCGCCCGTCACAGTATGTGGCCTAGATCACCGTACCGAGGAGTACTTCCACTCCCCTGCAACACAAGGCCGGACCCGTTCCTTACTGAACAGTTCCGAACAAGACAACCCCGGCAGTTGTCGCGAATCAACCGCCCACACAGCCGAATAAAAAGGGACCTCTAAACAGGGATCAATCTTGCTCTCCAGTGGGAGCTACCCACGAAGCCTTGCCGCACCTCCCCTGTTTTATCCATTCCCGGTTGATGAGGCTTGAGGCTACGATTACCTTTATAGGACATTAAATCTTAGAATGCTCATCGTCCACCTGGCGATGTTCTGAAAGCATTCAATCCATACAAGTTCGTTCCGGGCTCGAACGAAACCGAAGGCACTATCTCGTTGCACTCATTATTGGAATCACCCTCAGAGTCAACGACCATAGCCCTTGCACTCTGATTCACCATCTCGAATCTATAAGCACTATTCCGTCAAACTCATTACAGAATCACCCACAGAGTTATACTGACGCATAGCCCTTACACCTCGAGTCTTCACTTGCTCCACTTAGATTTACGACCTAACGTTTAATTGGAATCGATGTGGTTTTCAGATTCCAAATATGGAAACCCGATCCCGGTCTCGTCGAAATCCAAAGCGTGTCTTTTAGGTCCAAGTTGTTTTAAGTTTAAAACAATTCAATTTTAATTATCCATATATACACAGATAGATAATTCATATCATCACAATAGATAATTAATGTTATCATAAACAAGTAATCTATATTATCATCATAACTTGATAATCTACATTGTCATCATCCGTAGATAACTCATATCACCATCACAATGCAACCAATGCATCCATAACACACAACACTATTTATCTCATGTCTGAGATTCAAACCATTCAGGGTAAACCATATCATCCATTCATAAGCAAAGATCTATAATCACACCATCTATAATTAATTTAAAATGAATTAAATTAATTACTTCTATCTCTAACTAATTTAAAATGAATTAAATTAATTACCTATCTTTAATTAATTCAAATTGAATTAAATTAATTACTTTCTCATTTTAAATCTTGCTTACTTAACCATTAATTGATTACCAATCAATTAAATAATTATCCTCAAATTAATCACCTTAATTAATCACCCTTCATTGATTATCTCTTAATTACATTCAAGTAATTATCTTTAATTAATTTTACAAATTAATTATCCTTAACCAAAATCAGTAATTAACCTTTAATTATTCATTAATTAATTAATTACATTAATTAATTACTTCCTTAATCACTAACCATTGATTAATTAATCCTAATTAATTAATCCTTAATTTCATCATTAATTATATTAATTAATGATCCTTAATTAAATTAAAAATAATTACTTATTTAGATTAAATGTAGTTAACCTTAATTAAACCACATTATTAATCATACTTGATTAATTACATTTAGTAATTAACTACTCTTAATTACTTCTTAATAACTTCTAAATTAATTACATTTAATAATTAATTATATTTATTAATCATCCCTGATTAATCTCATTAGTAATTAATTACTCTTAATTAATTACATCACTTATTTATTTCAAATAACTCAATTAATAAATGCTTAAATTAATTCCATTAAGTAATTAACTACTAATCACTTCACAAAGTAATTAATCCCAAATATCATACTTTAATTAATTACTTCCAGTAATTTACTTAACTTAATTACTTCTCTAAGTAATTATTCCTCATTGATCTCTTATCAATCCATTCAATGATTATTCTAAATTAATTAAACTTAATTAATTAATTTAAACTAATCAAATTAATAAATTAATTACAAAGAGTAATTAATATCTTTAATTATTCCAATAAAATAATCATACTTAATTAAGTTTCATAATTGATTATCTAAATTAGCTAATCCAATTAATTGTCAAAATTAATTACATTAATTAATTAATAAATAAATAATCACAAATTAATGAGCTTCATTAACTTATTAATAAATTATTAATTATCTTTCTTAAATATTTAACTTAAATTAATTACAAATTTAATTATCCTTAATTAATTTATTTCAAATCTTTAATTAATTAAAAAATAAATTAATTAAATTATGTAAATTATCTTACTAATTTAATGAAACAAAAATCATTACATCTTAAATTTACTTTAAAATAAACATTTCTTATTCATGATTACTTTATCATAGATAAAGTAACTTAAAACAATTTAACTCAAAACTGTTTCAAATTACATTTTAAATTTAAAATTTAAAAAGAAATCAAACTTAACTTAAACAAAGTTTTAAAACATTCAAAACCTTTAAATCTTATGCTAAAGATTCCTTATTTTATAAATGAAGTTAAAATAAATTTAAACCCCAAATTCATTTCAAAATACAAATCATATATATATGTTTTAAAGTTGTTTAAAACATTTAATATATTTAAAACTTCTTTTCTTTCAAAACCTGATTCAAATTTGATTCTTGTTTCCAGATTTGAATTTATGTTTAAATCTTCTATTTTAAATTTAAAGTTTTAACATTAAATTTAATCATTTAAACCCTTTTAAAGGTTGCTTCAACATTTCAATTTAAACAGTTTAAATTAAATTTAAACTTAAATTCAAATCTATTTTTGAAATTCACGCTTTGAATTTTAAGTCTAAATTCCTGTTTTAAAAAAAACTGCTCCTCAATTTTATTTTATTTCAAAACTTTATTTTCTTTGTTCTGAAAATATGCAGGATTTCCTGAAACCCTATAACATTTTAAATTTGAATAGGTTTGAATTAAATTTTGAAAATTGGAATTCAACTTGAATTGAAAACCATAGTTTAAATTTAGTTTTAATTCCTTGATAGAAAACCTGCATCTAGATTTTAAAACAAACTTTAAATTAAAACTACAGTTTTCAAAAACCTGTAATTTCAAAAAGCAACCCGAGTTCCCCCTTTATTTTCTTCGAGTAGAACCCATTAAAACTTCAAGCAAAACACTCTACTTACTCGAGAAAGCTCGAGCAACTAACGCCCCTTCAAATCCATCTCATCAGAACACAAAGAGGTCCACCATGCACATGCACGGTGGCGCCGCTCATTATTGATCATCAACGCTGACCTCCGCGTATCTGAAACCATCCAAACATCCTACCTCGATCATCAGGTCATGCCACGATCCTCTAAATCAAATTCGAGAACTTAAAACCAACCCGGAAATTGAAGTCACCGCCATACCCATATCTGTCAACGTGCCGTCCCCACGTCTCTGACCATCTGAAGGTCTGCAATTCCGCCATCGACTTCGCCTACGACCAAGCTATTTTCCCTCAAATCCTTACTGCACTCGATCGATTGAGTAGACCGTGGTGATCGATTTTATCAAGTACAGTAAAACAAGGTTTACAAAACAAAATGCTCAGCCATCGTCACCCTGATGAACTTCCACCACCTCCACTATTTTTCCTTCATTCACCCATCATTCATCTACCTCCAGGATGATCCACAACCTCCCAAATTCCAGAGATCATTAGAAATCTAAAAAATTCTAATTTTTGGTTAAACCAGAACCCCCTTACTAAAAACTTCCATTTTAGTTTTAAAAATCCAATTTTAGCATTAGTTTTTGATTCATAATCCTGAATTTACAATCCATAACAATTTATTTTTTGACATGGTTTAAGTTTACACTGTGTTTAGTATCTCCAGAAACAAATACCAAGCTATTTTAACTTAAACTAGTTTTTAACTAAAATCTATGATCTAACAAACATACTTGTTTAAGATTTATGCCTCAACAAAGTTTGGATCAAGAGCAATCGAATTTTGATAAGGATGCTAGTCAGAAATCAAACAGAGCACAACACATATACACAGCATACACACAATTTAATATTCACACCTGATATTCACATATATACCTCTGTAAACACTTATTCACTTAACATACTAGCAAGCAAACAAATTTTACCTTAAGTTTTTTTTTTAAAAAAGTGAAGTTACTCACCTGTAACTAGAGATGGAATAGAGCTTTTGGAAAACTGTGTTGAAAGTTTTTTTTTTCTCTTATGCCTTTTAAAAACTGAGTTGCTGTTGAATTTAAATTTGCACGCATGCTTTGATGGCTTGATTTCCAGGTTGCAGAAGACAAAAAACCAGATTCAATTTGCTTTTGAATTAAACTTGAATTGCTTTTACTTCTTTTAATTTTCTGATAAAACTTGACTTGCTAGCATGTAGGTTTTCATTATGCTTTTGAAAATGGTTTTACAGAGGAAAGGAAATTTCAGGTTTGGTTTCCAGGTTGCAGGCTTCATTTGTTTTTGAAAGGATTTCAGGTGTAGGCTTTTAGAAATGAATTTTGTTTTTTTGAGAGTTTGAAAAACAAGTTTGTTTTCAGTTGAGATTCTCTCTTTTTTTTCCTTGAGAAATGAAAATTAGAAAAGAATAGAAATGAAGGAAACATGTTTTTAAATAAGTGTGAATGATTTTAAAAAAAATTTGAAAGAAAATCAAAATAAAAGACACTTGTAAAAAGAACTAACACTTGTCATAAACACAACTTAGTTTAATAACATGTGTCTTAAGTATATTTAATTTATTTGTTTTCGTTGATTTTTTCTTTATTTATTAAACACATATAAAGTAGTTTCATAAACAAATGTATATGTATTTCTTTTTAGATGAAGTAAAACAATTTATAAAACATGAAAGCTCACTTACAAAATTTAAATATGGTTATTCATATATGTTTATTCATTTGAATTTCAAAATTAAATCAAATTCAAATGTTATTTATACATTAAAATTCCACTTAAAACTAATTTATATTAACAAATTTAATTTGACAATAATAATATTGTCTTTAAAAACATATCTATATTTATACATATATTATTATTAGAAAATAACTCATTTATCAATTTTAAATCATTTATAAAAGAAATCATAAATTACTTGTCTTATTTATCTTAATTAAAAGAATTAATGTTCAATATATAAAAAGTATCTTAAATTTTCATATAAATTCCAAATTATAATTATTAAGCTATACTTAAAACAAATAAAATAAACTTTTATTTTCCTTATTAAAATTTGAACTATATTTAAAATACAATTATACAATTTAAAACAATTACTTTAAGTATTTTAAATAATTATTTATTTATTAATAAAATAAAAATCTTCAAATTATCAAATGAATATTAGAATTTTTAAAAAAACCATATTTTATTTGTTTATTTAACATCAAATCAAATTTATCCATTCACAATATATATATATATACACACATACATTATAAATAGGAATACAATTATTAGCTTTTAAAAGATAAAATTCATCAATTAAACATTTATTTAATTGGATTATTAAATCAAGTAAATTTTATTAAAATTTTATCAAATCAATTTAATTTTAAATACAGATTATTAAATTGATATTGCTAAAATTTCCAAGATATCACATTCCTCCCCCCTTAAAAGAATTTCGTCCCCGAAATTTAAAAGCAAAAGTAATTTAATAACCCATTTAAAATTTAAAATCGCAAGCATAGATTCATCATATGCTAACAACTATAGCAACCAATCTATTTAATCAAACAAATTTAATTATCCAGATAAAATTCTAGATGATTTCCCACGAGTTTCCCTAAGTATATATATATATATATATATATATATATATATATATATATATATATATATATATATATCGGGATACTCGCCCTATATAACCCAAACAATCTAAACTACGAAGCTCTCATCTAGATCTATAGAACTAGACAAGATATCAGACTACAAACGAGTCTGACCCAACCACAAAACCTTCTTAAACAGCTGGTTCCATTTCCAGATATAACTCATACACGTACTCCCTCAGAGATACGTGAAACTCATCGAATCCCAGTTATCCAAACTGGCAATTCAATTCTTGAAAACCAAACACCAATCTAACCAAAACACAGAAGAGATCCAAAAAAAATCTCCGACTCCGGAATTCAAATTCCTTCGTCTCTTATCCAAACTGATCAGCTCAACTCTTGTTGATGCCCTAAAAAGAAACAATCCGGCACAACGATCTTCTCAAGATCAACCAAGACTAAGATCACCAACTCTACTCTTCAAACATCAGAAGAACAAACTCACTTCTTCTATTCAGAAAAGACAAAACAGAAGCATTCCCAAACTGCTTTCACTGCACAAATCTGATCTGGCACAGAAGACACTGCTGATGAAGAATATGAGCACAAACTGGACATCACTTCCCAGAAATATGGCTCAAGATATCCAAGAAAACTCAGAAGTTCTACCAATCCTGAGCTGCCTCACCAAACCTATCTCGAGAAACCATCCTTCTACTAGCTGATCCACCGGTAGCACTCCTGGAATCCGGTCGATAAGAATACTCAATCTCCAGATGCAGAAAAACCTCGTCTTCTTAGAAGACAACCAAAAATTCTTCAATACCTCAAAAGAACACTCAAACTATCGCAAATTACTTTTGCGATCAATAGAGACCAATTCCCAAAGAAAACTGTTCTCTCTTTACCAAACAGAACAGCTTACCCTTAATTAGCCAATCTAATAAAGTATTGGATCCACTCTGCTACTTCTGAACTCCACCTTCAAATACTACTCAGCCAGCCAACTTCTGCCAACACAGACACTCTGAGTTGCACTGCTGACACCAATGCAAAAAAAACTTCCCGATCCAAAGTTCTTTGAGAAATTCAGGCCTCAAAGCCAAACACAAACAACCAGCTGAACTCAGCCACATCACCAAAACAGACATACCTCCTAAATCTTGTTCCAAAGAAAACATCTTCAGACATAATCCATAGTCACTGCATCTCATCACTCAGCTATTACTTCCTGAGGTACCAAAATACCATCACACTCTTCTGCCAACCAACAGATCCAAACTCTACTCATCCATCTTCATAGATAGACTCTGAACCCTAACAAGTTTCCTTCAGAGATTGATTAAATCTCTACACTCTGCACATCTCACTCGAGACGGTATTAGGTCTACAGTCTCAACAAATACACTTCCAACCTCAAATATTCAAACTCCAACCAATGGTAGTAATCGTGTTACACACACCACTACCTTATCTACCTTTATAACTTATGTTGGAAAACCTGAATGGGTAACCCAACAGATAGGTAGAAATAATAAATATATATATATATATATATATATATCAAAACTACAAATACGCTCTCTCAAGATAGACACCACTCCAGAGCCTAGGTATTCACTCAACCTAATGCTCTGATACCACTGTCATGACCCAACTTCCTATCTCCAGGAAGTCGCATCGTTAATAAGAAAGAAAGGGATAGAGAATAGAAAGAAAGAGAAGAAAGAAGAAAACAACACATCAGAATCTAAACAGCGGAACGAATAAATTAAATTAATAACATAAAATATTACATAGTTTACAATAACTATCAGAGTACACGGATAATACAACACATACCAGACAGTTATAAACACCTGTCTAGGATTTACAACATAATACAATCTCAGAGTCAATCACAGAACACACAGCGGAATACTAATATCTAGCGCAGAAGACTCCTGCTCCATAGCTCCTCCAATATTCGTCAAAGCTAACCTGAATCCTAACCAGAATCCCTTGGCTACTCGTAAAAATTTGAGTACCCAAGGGTTTATAAAGAACAAAAATAAACTCCGGGTCAGACATGGGTCTGGTGTGAGTAACAGGTTAAAGTTGCTTAACTTGGAAAAACCTTTAAAAGAAAGGTATCACGTAAGACTTCCCACACATAAACATGGAAAAGTTTTTACCATACGCTAACCAAAACATTTGATAGGAAATCCGATGATATTACAATAGTGTCTAGGGTTTTCAAATAAATATGAAATAGCCGAAATTGTTACATTATTAAATTCCAGCTACTAGCCACAAAAGTGGGTAATACAATCAAAACCGTTGGCACTTATTGGATTTTGGATTCCATACAATGGCAGGGCTACTGGGGTACCGCCCGTCACAGTACGTGGCCTAGATCACCGTACCGAGGAGTACTCCCACTCCCCTGCAACACAAGGCCGGACCCGTTCCTTATTGAACAGTTCCGAACATGACAACCCCGGCAGTTGTCGCGAATCAACCGCCCACACAGCCAAATAAAAAGGGACCTCTAGACAGTGATCAATCTTGCTCTACAGTGGGAGCTACCCACGAAGCCTTGCTGCACCTCCCCTATTTTAGCCATTCCCGGTTGATGAGGCTTGAGGCTACGATTACCTTTATAGGACATCAAATCTTAGAATGCTCATCGTCCACCTGACGATGTTCTGAAAGCATTCAATCCATACAAGTTCGTTCCGGGTTCAAACGAAACCGAAGGCACTATCTCGTTGCACTCATTATTGGAATCACTCTCAGAGTCAACGACCATAGCCCTTGCACTCTGATTCACCATCTCGAATCTATAAGCACTATTCCGTCAAACTCATTACGGAATCACCCATAGAGTTATACTGACGTATAGCCCTTACACCTCGAGTCTTCACTTGCTCCACTTAGATTTATGACCTAACATTTAATTGGAATTGATGTGGTTTCCGGATTCCAAATATGGAAACCCGATCCCGGTCTCATCGAAATCCAAAGCGTGTCTTTTAGGTCCAAGTTGTTTTAAGTTTAAAACAATTCAATTTTAATTATCCATATACACACAGATAGATAATTCATATCATCACAATAGATAATCAATGTTATCATAAACAAGTAATCTATATTATCATCATAACTTGATAATCTACATTATCATCATCCATAGATAACTCATATCATCATCACAATGCAACCAATGCATCCATAATACACAACACTATTTATCTCATGTCTGAGATTCAAACCATTCAGGTTAAACCATATCATCCATTCATAAGCAAAGATCTATAATCACACCATCTATAATTTATTTAAAATGAATTAAATTAATTACTTCTATCTCTAACTAATTTAAAATGAATTAAATTAATTACCTTTCTTTAATTAATTTAAATTGAATTAAATTAATTACTTTCTCATTTTAAATCTTGCTTACTTAACCATTAATTGATTACCAATCAATTAAATAATTACCCTCAAATTAATCACCTTAATTAATCACCCTTGATTAATTATCTCTTAATTACATTCAAGTAATTATCTTTAATTAATTTTACAAATTAATTATCCTTAACCAAAATCAGTAATTAACCTTTAATTATTCATTAATTAATTAATTACATTAATTAATTACTTCCTTAATCACTAATCATTGATTAATTAATCCTAATTAATTAATCCTTAATTTCATCATTAATTATATTAATTAATGATCCTTAATTAAATTAAAAATAATTACTTATTTAGATTAATTACATTATGTAATTAACCTTAATTAAACCACAATTATTAATCATACTTGATTAATTACATTTAGTAGTTAACTACTCTTAATTACTTCTTAATTACTTCTAAATTAATTACATTTAATGATTAATTATATTTATTAATCATCCCTGATTAATCTCATTAGTAATTAATTACTCTTAATTAATTACATCACTTAATTATTTCAAATAACTCAATTAATAAATGCTTAAATTAATTCCATTAAGTAATTAATTATTTATCACTTCACAAAGTAATTAATCCCAAATATCATACTTTAATTAATTACTTCCAGTAATTTACTTAACTTAATTACTTCTCTATGTAATTATTCCTCATTGATTTCTTATCAATCCATTCAATGATTATTCTAAATTAATTAAACTTAATTAATTAATTTAAACAAATCAAATTAATAAATTAATTACAAAGAGTAATTAATATCTTTAATTATTCCCATAAAGTAATCATACTTAATTAAGTTTCATAATTGATTATCTAAACTAGCTAATCCAAATTAATTATCAAAATTAATTACATTAATTAATTAATAAATAATCACAAATTAATGATCTTCATTAACTTATTAATAAATTCTTAATTATCTTTCTTAAATATTTAACTTAAATTAATTACAAATTTAATTATCCTTAATTAATTTATTTAAAATCTTTAATTAATTAAAAAATTAATTAATTAAATTATTTAAATTATCTAACTAATTTAATGAAACAAAAATCATTAAATCTTAAATTTACTTTAAAATAAACATTTCTTATTCATGATTACTGTAACATACGCGATTTTTCGTGCCGAAAAACCGAATAGTTAGGGTTTTAAGAAAAAGAAAAGAAGAAGAAAGAGGTAGAAGAAGAGAGAAGAAGATAGAAAATAAAGAGAAAAGAAAACAGAAAATAACAGAACAACATCAGAATCTCACAATTCGCAGTGGAACAACATATAATAGATAAATGAATAATCTTTAAACAAAGAACTATATAAGTTATTACATTACATTACATTACATCATATCATCAGAGTGTACAACAACAAACAAACAGCGGAAAAGAAAGTACTATATAAACTAGTGATACGCCAATGCCATCAATCTTGCCTCCAGCAACTCCTGAATTCCAGAATATCCTGATAAACCTAACTCTTGACTGCCCGTGTGGAAATTGGTGGGCACCCAGAGTTTAGGAAGGAAAACAATAAACTCCGAGTCATTCATGTGACTGGTGTGAGAATTCAAACAGTTTATTTTTCTTTACAATCAAAAATAGAGGATTATTTTTAAAGTCAATTCGCAATGATTTTAAAAATGAGACTACCATAAGGCCTCCCGCACACACACACAATGCAAACGCAGAATCGGAGGAGATTTCTCCTTATGATAGTCAAAGATGCTTGGTACGTATTTAAAAGAACATTTGATATTATTACTAGTGCATAGTATAGAGAAAATTCATTTCGAAAATAAAGATATAAATCTTAGCCGACATAGACATTTCGAACTATGCCTACTATAGCTACCATGTTCAATAGCGGGTTACCGCCATATTCCATAGCAGGTTATACAACTAAAACCGTACAAAGCTCGTATTTGAAGAATGGATTTTCCAACAAATGGTCAGGCCAAGGAACTTCCCATTGCCACATGGAAACGCCTCTGGAAGGACGCCCCGAGAACCAAACCGTTCTCTGCTAAACAAGGCCGGGAACCCCTTTTCCCAAGGGATATTACAAACCCTCAGATATGCCACCCCCGGTCCTTTGGGACCTTTAAACGAGCGCTCGTCACCATCATCACACAATCATAACAAAGCGTTTTCAACATGAGTAAGTATCTGGGCTCCATACCATGATACCACCCTTTTCCAGAAGGAATGGCCATACCCTAGGGAAGCGATACCTGGAAACCTTGCCGCACAATTCCTGTTTCGACCATTACCGGTTTGTGAGGCTCGACGAAGTCACGTCCACAAAAACATACTTTATACAAAAGCCATGCTTTGGGTCAACAAATGATCATAGAAATGATCACCAAGATAGACGATCAAATAAATGATCCTATCACAAATAATCAACACAATGATCATTTCACAGCAACACTCAGTATGTCACATTACCAAGATTGGGAGTATATCGCTGATAACCTTCAACTATATAACCTCTGAGCTCCTACGTCTCAGAGAAGGGTGTTAAGCTAAGAGAATAAATTCTCCGCCACCAATAGAAATATATTTGAAAGAAATCGGCTTTACATCTCAATTTGTAATGTCAGACACACAATCCATACAAGTCTGTTCCGGGATCGAACAGAACCGAAGGCACTTACAAAGAAGTCCTTGCAATCCGAATAATCTCTAATCACGTTCGGATTTCCCATCACATATGGAGATCTCAATACCGGGGATCAGCCAGTGCAGAGACAATCAACAAGAAACCCTTTCTTTTTCGAAAATATCCGGTCTTCAACACCGATCTTCGAATGCAATTCATAATGACGTATCACATATTCAGAATGGGTTATACGACCCCAAGGTCCTTTCCCGGTTAACCCGAATAGTGAGCGCTTATTTTAAAAAAAAATAAGTGTGGCATTCAATTTCAAGCAAATCACAACAAATGCCTATTTAAAGGTAAATATTGATAGTCGGTTATTGAACTATCAATAGATATGCCAACATCACCGATTCCAAATAATTTTCCAAATTATTTATTTTCCAAAAATATCTTTACAAGATATACATATTTTCCATTCTTCAAAAATAAATCAATATTTATTTTTAAACCCAATTTCCAATTTCATTTATAAATTCCATATTGAATTTACATTTCCAAAATATTTATGAATATACGATTTCCATTCGATTTCTAATATTCATTCTCAATTTATCTTCAAAAGGATAAATTCAAAATATTCACTTAATATTGGAAAAACATTTCCATACTTATTTATTTATAAGAAATTCACAAGCCTTTTTATTTTCTATACTTAGAAAATATTTAATATACTCTAATCGAAATTAAGTATATATTTCATTCTTTAAGGAAATCATTCACTTAACCATATTTATTTGGGCCAAAACGAATGTTGCGTAAAACATCGTTACGACAACCCAAAATCACTAGTATAGGGATTCGAAATTAAAATAGATATATAAATCCCAATACTATACAAAACATTTCCTTTCGGAAATCATCTATTATAACAACAGTGTTATAATCTACCATTTCCTTCTATTTCTCGAAAACGTCTATTTCAACAATGAATGTTGAAATCTATGGTTTCGATAGTTAATATATTTTAAAACATCTTTAGATCGTTTTAATTCTATTTAAAACATCACCTCCAAAACAATTTCTTTAACATATTATTCACTATTCAAAAACGTGAATATACTTGTTAACCAATTTCATCATTTCCTATTCCTTTTATTTTAAAGGATTATTCACTGTCTAAAACGTGAATATAATTCCATTAATAAATTACAACAATTTACTTATCAAAATAAGTAGTTTGCGGATTTATAAAACAATGTTTATAAATTTCATTTCTATTTATTTTATAACAACTTCCTTTTATAAATTTCCTTTATTAACTTATTCGATTTATAATTCAATTATATACCGAAAGTCCATATTATAAGTTAAATGCTTATAATTTATTTGTTTACAAAAACATTCTTTTAAACTTCATAATCATAAATCTTATGACTTATAAGATTCATTTATTTATTCAAATCTATTCTTTTAAATAACTTTACAAATTTTATAAACCTACTGTTTATAAAATTCCATTTATAACTTCACCGTTATAATCTTATAAATTTCATTCACTTATGAAATTCATTCACAATTCATTCTAACACTTAGAAAAGCTCGGTTTACACTTCAAATATTTTTAATTTATAAATATCAATTTATAAATCTTTTAATATAAAACAATTTATATTACTATTTTAAAACGTCTTTAAACTCATTTATAATTTCATCATTCTCTTAGATATACAAAATAATCAAACTTCATAAATCCTATATTTAAACCTTTTATAATAAATTCAGAAATCTCAGTTTAAACTATTTTATAAAATCATTAATCCCATATTTTCAAAAATCAACTTTTAACTGTATTTCTCAAAAATCATAATTTTTATAATATTAAAATTATAACGTTTATTTATTTAAGATAAATCAATTCCAAAAATATTTTATAAACGTATACTTTCAAAAATCACTTTAGAAATCTCTTAAAATCAAAATCGTTATTTTTAAACTTCAAAAATTGGATCCGATGATGCAACACATCTAATAGTCAATCACGACTTTCCAATATCATATATCGATATGATAAACAATCAAATATCACAATATCTAAAATCAAATAAATATTTGTGAGGAATCCATTTGGATCTCTCCAACCTGTTTCCCTGCATCCACAGACATTAGCACAATACCCATTCCACTTCGAGGTGGAATATCGCGGTATATGGGATTTTATAAAATATTATCCGCTTACTAACGGCGCAATAGGGTCTCATCCGCTATACAATGCGGGAAATCAATCAACTGCAATATATACATATGCCAATATATATATATATATTGCTATATATATAATATAATACTAATTCCACTTCAAGGTGGAATATCGCGGTATATGTGTGTAATAAATAACCTCCGCTTACTAACGGCGTATAGGGTCTATTCACATCCAATATATATATATATATATATATATATATATATATATATATATATATAACAATCATCATTCAAGCATTCAATCAACACAACTAACAATTTTAAATCTAACTATTTAAAATTTAAATAAATCCTTTTGAGTGAGAAGTTCTCACCTTTGCTTTTATTAGCAATCCATTTCCCATCTTGACTCGATTTTCTTGATTTATACCTTGTATAAATATTTTTATACAACTGATTAATATTCGAAATAATCGAGTAATAAATTTTCGTTTTGATTGTTAAATTAATCAATAGTTTTATTTAAACCAGTTTCTTCTTTAAATAAATTTATTTTAACTAAAAATTAAATTTAATTAACCAAACTCTCTTTTAATAACTAAATCAATTTTAAATTCAATTTTTAACTAAAAATTTCTTTTTAGTAACTAAAATAGATAAAACAAATTAATTATTGTAAATATTGTTTATAACTACTTAACTAATCATTTCACTTTAAATTAATATCTTTAAATCAATTTCTTTTAAATAAATTTTATAAAAAATTAAGTTTTAATCTAAATTCCCTTTAAAAATTTATTTAACTAATTTTCCTTTTATACATTAATTTAGATTAACCAATGATTTTCTTTTAAACTAAAATAATTTCTAACTAGAAATTTCCAATTGAACTAAATTTCCTTTTTTATTAATTAAATCAACTACTTTTAATTTTAAACTAACTCCTTTGAATTTTAAACAGATTACTCCTAACAAATTTATCTAATAAAATTTAAATTTCAACTAAATTTACTTAAATAAATTTATTTAACTACAATTTAATTTTAAAACTAAATTTTCTTCTAGTTTTAAAAATTCCTATTATTTTTATTTTCATATAACAACCTTAGTCTATCTTTCCGTATACACATTAAATCGAAAAGAATCTATACTTCCGAAATTTATCCGAATATATATATATATATATATATATATATATATATATATATATATATATATATATATATATATATATATATATATATATATATATATATTCTGTAAATATCATAAATAGCTATTTTGTTGCTGTAAACTTTTTCTACATGTATATATTTTTTTTCCTCCTAATTCACAGTATAAAAAAAAGAAAAAACAAAACATAAACTGCTACCTAACTGCAGATCGTGAGCCCCTTCCTTCACCATGAACGCCACCCTGTTGAAGCCTTCGACTTCGACGTTCGCCACCTCCAATCCCCACGCGTGCACGAGCCTATACCCAATCGCCGAGTGCCACCACTCTGAATCGCACCTCCCCACGAGCCCAGCTCCATCGCACCCTCGCGTCGAACCCTAATCATTGCGAACGCCGACCCACCCACTGACTCGCGCGCCGCCGCACTTACCACTGCCTGCGCCTCCTTGAATCGCACGCCCCAAATGTTCATCCCCAAATCATCGCCGCCACTCGCCGCCGCTCTAGCCTCAAACGCGCGCCCCCATTTATTTCTTATTTGATTTTTTTTTTATTTTACTGCGTTTCGGTTTTGAATTGAAGAAGGAAATGGGGAAGATAAAAGACGCGAATTTGAAGATGGGGCTTCGGCCATTAAAATTTGAACGAAGAGATTTTTTTTTTCATCGGCCATTTGATTTTCTTCTGCATTGCTCGTGTTTTTAAAAAGAAGAGGGAGGGACAAGAGATCGTGTCTTTGCAGAGGAAAGATCGTGCTTACCTTACACTCTATTGTGTTTTGATGTTGACCAATTAATAAATTTAAACTTAAATTTAATTTGAATTCAATTTGATTTCGACGCGTTTATATCTCGTGTGCTCGCATATCAACTCCAAAAAATACGAAATTTGAAATCCGAGAATAATTCAATATTACGGACCCAATGGAACTGGCTTCGTCGAATTTCGAGAATGTGCCTCGGAAGGCTATTTTTAAATATCGATTTAAACGATTTAATTTCAAAACTGAACAATTCACTTTCAATTTCAATTCTAAAGCTTCTATTATCTTCAGTATTATCAATATGAATTTTACAACCCTTTGAAATATTTTTAATCGGCTTAAAATTGAAGATTCAAATTTTTATTCAGCTTTCAATATATTAAATTCTAAAATTTAATCGCCAAATTCATTCTGATAATTTGAAATTCAATTCAAACCATCATTCAAATATTTAAAATTAATTAAATATTTCCAAATTAAATTATTCAAAATTCTGGGTTGTTACAATTACTTTATCATAGATAAAGTAACTTAAAACAATTTAACTCAAAATAGTTTCAAATTACATTTTAAATTTAAAATTTAAAAAGAAATCAAACTTTACTTAAACAAAGTTTTAAAACATTCAAAACCTTTAAATATTATGCTAAAGATTCCTTATTTTATAAAGGAAGTTAACATAAATTAAAACCCCAAATTCATTTCAAAATACAAATCATATATATATGTTTTAAAGTTGTTTAAAACATTTAAAATATTTAAAACTTCTTTTCTTTCAAATCCTGATTCAAATTTGAATTTATGTTTAAATCTTCTATTTTAAATTTAAAGTTTTAAATTTAAATTTAATCATTTAAACCCTTTTAAAGGTTGCTTCAACATTTCAATTTAAACAGTTTAAATTAAATTTAAACTTAAATTCAAATCTATTTTTGAAATTCATAGTTTGAATTTTAAGTTTAAATTCCTGTTTTAAAAAAAACTGCTCCTTAATTATTTTATTTTAAACTTTATTTTCTTTGTTCTGAAAATATGCAGGATTTCCTGAAACCCTGTAACATTTTAAATTTGAATAAGTTTGAATTAAATTTTGAAAATTGGAATTCAACTTGAATTGAAAACCATATTTTAAATTTAGTTTTAATTCCTTGATAGAAAACCTACATCTAGATTTTAAAACAAACTTTAAATTAAAACTACAGGTTTCAAAAACCTGTAATTTCAGAAAGCAACCCGAGCTCCCCCTTTATTTTCTTCGAGTAGAACCCACTAAAACTTCGAGCAAAACACTCTACTTACTCGAGAAAGCTCGAGCAACTAGCTCCCCTTCAAATCCATCTCATCAGAACACAAAGAGGTCCACCGTGCACATGCACGGTGGCGCCGCTCATCATTGATCATCAACGCTGACCTCCGCGTATCTGAAACCATCCAAACATCCTACCTCGATCATCAGGTCATGCCACGATCCTCTAAATCAAATTCGAGAACTTAAAACCAACCCGGAAATTGAAGTCACCGCCATACCCATATCTGTCAACGTGCCGTCCCCACGACTCTGACCATCTGAAGGTCTGCAATTCCGCCATCGACTTCGCCTACGACCAAGCTATTGTCCCTCAAATCCTTACTGCACTCGATCGATTGAGTAGACCGTGGTGATCGATTTTATCAAGTACAGTAAAACTACGTTTACAAAACAAAATGCTCAGCCATCGTCACCCTGATGAACTTCCACCACCTCCACTATTTTTCCTCCATTCACCCATCATTCATCTACCTCCAGGATGATCCACGACCTCCCAATTTCCAGAGATCATTAGAAGTCTCAAAAATTCTAATTTCTGGTTAAACCAGAAATACACACCAACCCCCTTACTAAAAACTTCCATTTTAGTTTTAAAAATCCAATTTTAGCATTAGTTTTTGATTCATAATCCTGAATTTACAATCCATAACAATTTATTTTTTGACATAGTTTAAGTTTACACCGAGTTTAGTATCTCCAGTAACAAATACCATGCTATTTTAACTTAAACTATTTTTTAACTAAAATCTATGATCTAACAAACATACTTGTTTAAGATTTATGCCTCAACAAAGTTTGGATCAAGAGCAATCGAATTTTGATAAGGATGCTAGTCAGAAATCAAACAGAGCACAACACATATACACAGCATACACACAATTTAATATTCACACCTGATATTCACATAAATACCTCTGTAAACACTTATTCACTTAAACATACTAGCAAGCAAACAAATTTTACCTTAAGTTTTTTTTAAAAAAGTGAAGTTACTCACCTGTAACTAGAGATGGAACAGAGCTTTTGGAAAACTGTAATGAAAGTTTTTTTTTCTCTTATGCCTTTTAAAAACTGAGTTGCTGTTGAATTTAAATTTGCATGCATGCTTTGATGGCTTGATTTCCAGGTCGCAGAAGACAAAAACCCAGATTCAATTTGCTTTTGAATTAAACTTGAATTGCTTTTACTTCTTTGAATTTTCTGATAAAACTTGAGTTGCTAGCATGCAGATTTTCATTATGCTTTTGAAAATTATTTTATAGAGGAAAGGAAATTTCAGGTTTGATTTCCAGGTTGCGGGCATCATTTGTTTTCGAAAGGATTTCAGGTGTAGGCTTTTAGAAATGAATTTTGTTTTTTTGAGAGTTTGAAAAACAAGTTTGTTTTCAGCAGAGATTCTCTTTTTTTTCTTGAGAAATGAAAATTAGAAAAGAATAGAAATGAAGGAAACATGTTTTTATATAAGTGTGAATGATTTTAAAAAAAAATAAAAGAAAATCAAAATAAAGGACACTTGTAAAAAGAACTAACACTTGTCATAAACCCAACTTAGTTTAATAACATGTGTCTTAAGTATATTTAATTTATTTGTTTTCATTTATTTTAAAGGTAATTGAAATCTTCATTATTTATTAAACACATATAAAGTAGTTTCATAAACAAATGTATATGTATTTCTTTTTAGATGAAGTAAAACAATTTATAAAACATGAAAGCTCACTTACAAAATTTAAATATGGTTATTCATATATGTTTATTCATTTGAATTTCAAAATTAAATCAAATTCAAATGTTATTTATACACTGAAATTCCACTTAAAACTAATTTATATTAACATATTTAATTTGACAGTAATAATATTGTCTTTAAAAACATATCCATATTTATACATTTATTATTATTAGAAAATAACTCATTTATCAATTTTAAATCATTTATAAAAGAAATCATAAATTACTTGTCTTTTTTATCTTAATTAAAAGAATTAATGTTCAATATATAAAAATTATCTTAAATTTTCATATAAATTCCAAATTATAATTATTAAGCTATATTTAAAACAAATAAAATAAACTTTTATTTATCTTATTAAAATTTAAACTATATTTAAAATACAATTATACAATTTAAAACGATTACTTTAAGTATTTTAAACAATTAATTATTTATTAAATAAAATAAAAATCTTCAAATTATCAAATGAATATTAGAATTTTAAATAAAATTATATTTTATTTGTTCATTTAACTTCAAATCAAATTTATCCATTCACAATATAGATATATATAAATATATATACATACATTATAAATAGGAATACAATTATTATCTTTTAAAAGATAAAATTCATCAATTAAACATTTATTTAATTGGATTATTAAATCAAGTAAATTTTATTAAAATTTTATCAAATCAATTTAATTTTAAATACAGATTATTAAATTGATATTGCTAAAATTTCCAGGATATCACAGTTCACTTTTTAAAATTCTTACTACTTAAATGATTTTCTTGAAACCATTCTAAATATAACTTCAAACTTCTATCTTTTCAAAAATCAGCTTAAAAACGTACTTGGCCTTTCAGGGAAATATCCTTCCATTTTAGGATAACCTAAAGAATTCCTTCTATAAATCCTACACGATTTATCCCAATTCAATTTTACGTTCATCCCTTAAAATCCCTTCAATACTTTAAAAAAAATAGCTCCTTTTATTTTTAAAACACATTGCATTTCCTGGAAATCACTTTCAAGTATATGCTTAATATATTTAAAATAAAGCTTCTAGAATTATTTAATTGAAAATAATACTTAAGGAAATATATAGAGGTTTCCTAAGTAATTTAAGTCAAAATTAATTTTTAAAATAAATTTATTAAGTCAAATATTTATATTTTAATTTCCTTTTGAAAACTTAATATTACTTTGCTTTTCAAAAATATTTAAATACCATAATTTCTTGATCAAATATTTGCCTTCACTTAAAAATAATTTAAAATAATATACCTTTTTAAATATTCTAAACATATTCAAACTACAAATTTATAATTTGAAAGCTTTCTTAAAAACAAAATAAAATTTCCAGGAGAAAGCAGACTTCCAATTCTTTGAAAATAAATCTCGCTATTATTTTTAACAATCCTCAATTCCATTTTTAAACCACGATTTCATACACTTCAAATTATCAACCAATTACTTGAATTTAATTCCTTTTAAATTCTTTACTTAAGAATTTCTTTAATTTCTTTAAATCCAATTTATTTATTTATATTTAAAATTCCCAAGTTGTATTCATCCAATCATAGTACAACACAATTTAATTTCCCATTCAATCTATCACAGTATATAAATAGAGCACAGTATAACAAGATCTAAAACAATATATTACAGAATATAAATAAATTTCTATTGTGAGGAATCCAGTTGGATCCCTCCAACTTATTTTCCTGCATCCACATATATTAGCACAACAAACAAATATCAATTCAATCTGATAATAATTATCATACGCAGCTAAACAACCAATCAAACATTTAAATATTAGCTATTTAAATTAGTAGTACCCAAATGTGAGTGAGAATAACTCACCTTGGGTTTTCTAAGAGCGTTCAAATTTAAATTAAATCGAATGGCGTTCGATTTTACCTAAAGTTTTACTTGCTCGGAATGATTCCAATACTGCACCACTGCATAGATCATGTCGCTGCGATTCCGGCTTCGCCAGTTTCGTCGAATTTCGACCTCGCATGCATTAGTTATGAAATTTATTAGTTCCATTACAAATTTAAATAAAAATTTCTTTTTTTTCTTTTTAATTTTACCATATACAAATCTCTGTCGTTCCCATCTTCTTCCTTCTCGCGTACGCACACTGGAAAACCGAATCCATAGCCGTGATTTAGGGTTGAACGCCGCTCCTTCCACGATCGACAAGGAATCGATCAAGCACCACCACGTCGCGCGCCTCGGCTCCACCTACGGCCCAATTCCGACGAAACTCGGTCATCCCATGACCTGGGAAAATGTGCACGAACTCGCGGCGTTCATGGCGAAATTCCATACAAACTGCTCAACGATTCCGATCACTACCATTGGATGCTTAGATATCGAGGTCCCCTACGCTTTTCCAGTTGAAAGTTTCCGAAATCTTCGCGTGGATTGATTGAAAATTGAGGAAGAAAAGGAAGCGTTTTCGGCTATTAATCGATTGAGAGGCGGCTGAGAACAAAGATAGGGTTTCAGCCCTAAATTTAATATACACACACACACACACACACACACACACATATATATATATATATATATACACACACATATATACAAAAGTTTAGTTATATTATTTTAATATTAAAACCATTATAAAGCAACTTTTCAAACGACCTCCAAACAACGTGTGTCGACAGGCATTCCTAAGGTTTTACCTACGTTTCGAACACAATGGAACATGTTTTGGAAGCTAATTTGGTCACATGTGCAAGATAGCTTTCCAAATCGAGTTTAAATATTAAATTATCGATTTTAATTTCAACGCGATTCTCACCCGTACGAGCAAACGGTAACTTCAAACGCTACGAAATTTGAAATCCGATAATAACTAACTATTACGGATCCAATGGAATTGGTTTCGTTGAATTCCGAGACTGTGTCCCGGAAGGCAATTTTAACTCGTCAATTATTTCTAGGGATTTTCAAAATCGTCGAAATGACATAAAATTTCACTTTGAAAATATTATTAACCCTTTTATAAATTGTATAAAATTTATATTCACATTAGAAATCATTCGGATCCGTTCCGAACCAAAATCTGATTATTTGCATTATTATATTATTAAATTAATATAAAATCCCAAATATTAATTCATCGACTTTTGATTCCATCCAAAAGTCCGACATCACTATTTAAATCAAAATAGACTTAAGATAATTTTTAGAATCTATTTTCATATCTATTTACACTCAGAATCACCAGTTATTCCAATTCTAACACTAAATTATTATTATTCAAATTTCATTTAGATTACCTAATATAAAATTTAACTAATTCTATTAACTTAACCAAAATCTTTTTATTTCAAAATCAAATTATAAGACATATTCAACATTTAAAACAAATTAAATGTTCAAATCTAGCGACCCAAAATTCCGGGTCGTTACATGGATGGCGATATGTACTTCCGTATTTGTGTTAAATATTCCGCTGTGTTAAGATTGTAAGGACAGGTTATGATTACAGTCCAGATGTGTGATATGTATACTCTGATGAAGTAATGTATAAACAAATGTATTTGTTCTTGTGTAAAGATCATTGATTATCTATTATGTTTTATTCCGTTGCGATGTTAGATTCTGATGTTGTTTTCCATTTTCTTCTTCTACCTTTTCTTCTTTAACCCAAATGGTTCGTATTTCCATACATCATGAGTTGATTGATGGAGAATAGTATCGACTCAAGGGGTACGGATTTGCGGGTCGTTACAGTTGGCATAGAGCTTAGGTTGGTGATAACCTTGACTCTGGTGGGTATTACTCATTGAAAATAGAGTCTGTAGTACTCTAGAATGAGTTTGAGCGTATTAATTGATATGAGTGCGTATTTGTTAGTGAATATAAATTGTTTTAATACTGTGTTGACCTATCAATTGAGTGTAATATGAATTCTGATCGAGTAAGTTGGCCGCTATTCGAGAAGAGTTTATAAACATCTAACACGATAAATTGACACGGTATTGTTTTAAAGGTGAGTAAATGAAATAATTTTACCCAAAATATATTTTGATATAAAAGAAAAGTTTTTGAAAACTATTTTAGCTAATATATGGTTGCTTGGATGTTAGGAATGGTAATATTAAATTATTATCATTGTTGTGTTGAAATTTAACTAGAAATTGAAAATAAAACCAAAGATTAAGGAAATAAATTCAATTGTAAAATGAAATTTATAAATATGAATTATAAATGTGATTTATACATTGAAATATAATCAAATGGGAATTTGTATGAGCATAAATTATATATTTGAATTATGGTTAAAATTTGAGTTAGGTCAAAATTTGAAACTTTAAAACCTCGGAGATTTTGGAAGTGTTTTTCCAAGTGTTTTGAAGACAAATAATAGAATTATTGTTTTAAAGGTATTTCTGAAAGGAAATTGTTTCAAATAAATTTTGGAAAGGGATATAGCATTGAACTCACTTCAGTCGCTGGAAAATAATTTTGGTGATGACTGCAGCATCGTCGATGTTCGTTTTCGAGTTTCTAAGTGACGGATTGCTGCCAAATTGATTTGTTCATAAGAACTAGTTTATTTTTGAAAATTTCAAAGGAAATTTGTTAGGAATAAAAACCAGGATTGGTTTAAATTTTTGAGTAGTGTGATTTTGAGATGTTGGAGATTTCGAAATGATTTGAAACCAAAAGGCGGGTGTTTAAGAATCCTGATGAGATGATTTTTAAATCAGGAAGGAAATAGGAGCGTTGAACGTTGGAATTTAAAATTAAAGTGAAAAGTTAAAAATGAAATTAACTTAGATTGAGTAAGAAAATGGAATCTGATTGAATTAAATAAATATGAGTTAAAATAGAATTGAATTGGAATAAAATTCATTGAGTTACGGGTGATATTGAATGGAATTAGATCCTTACTTAAATCAATGGAAATAAGTTGGATAATAATTGGATTGGAATAAGAATAACTTATAAAAAAATGAAAATTCCATGGAATAAAAATGTGCTTGGGCTATAAATAAGCGTAAATCTCGAGTTAAAAATAAAAGATGAATATATTCAAGCCTAGGATGAATGGAAATGTGTAAAATAATAAGTTGTGACTTATAAAATTGAGAAGTGGAATCGAAAACCAAAATAAATATTGTTTGATGATTTGGAAAATAAAACAAAAATCCAAGAATTATAAAATAAATTGGACTTAAGAAAATTAAATGAAGTAATTTTTGAGATCAAAAATCAAGTATTGAATTATAAATAGGGGAAGAACTAATTAGATAATAAATTAGTTAGTGAAATATGCAAATGGAACCTGATGTAGTTAAATAGAAGCTGAATTGTGAGTTAATAATGAAGTTTGGAAATAAATAAAACTCAAGTTATAAATTAAATTCGACTTGAATTGTTAGTGAAGAAAATAAAATTGAAAATGGCTTTGTAATCAATTAAATGGATTGAATCTGAAAATTTAAAATTTATAATAACTAATGAAATAGATTTCTAGACTGAAATGAGATTTGATTGAAATAAAATCAAGTTAAATTGAAAGAGAAATTTATTTATAAAATGAAAATGAGCTTAAGTATAAAATTTGAATAATTTGAAGTAAATTAATTTAAGTTTAAAATTAGTGGAAGCTTGGCTTCGAGTAAGGGTAAAAGTCCATTATATAAAAGCTCGGGTAAATTTAAATTGGGGAATGGTTATCAATATATAAGCATGGGATGGTTCAAGTTTAATAAAATGGTCTCAAATGAAATGAAGGCAAATATGGAATGAAACGTAAATGAATGGACCGTGAATAAAATTAAAAAGGGATAAAATTTAAATAGAATGTGTCGAGCTAAATAAAATGGTTGTGAATGAATTAAAAATAGAAGAAATTAAATAATAAATTGAGTTGGAATCAATTTAAAATGGTTATAAGCTTAAGTAATTGTCATTCACATGAATAACATCAAATTTTCACAGAAAATTTGTCATTTTGTCGTAAACAAAAGTAAATTTATTAACAGAGGTGGATAGAATTGATTTTTAAATCAATTGGAATAATATGGGTTTGTTTAAAATTAAAAATGAATTGAATGTAAGCAAGTGGGTTGTAAACCATTCAAATTGAATGAAAATGATATATGAATTAAATTGAAAACAGTTGAATTAGTATTAACGACTATATAAATTGTTTACGGAAAGTTTTTAGTATGCATTACTTTTAGAATTCATGTGTTGAACTATTGAAAATAAGTGAAATATTGTTAAACTTCATATATATGGCACTTACATGTTTGAATTAAGTAAGTACAGGTTCAGGGAAGTCGTTGCGCTGGATTTGATTGCGCAAAATGCTAAATAAATAAGCTGATTGCTTTGAAATGCTAAATAAAGGTACGCCTACACAATTAAAATAGGAAATATGAATTTTTTTCCTACTCGATGGGTCGATGTATATATTTATATCTGTTGTCAAATTGCAAAAGCTCCTCCGTACAAAGGAGACTCTGCCAAAATTTCCCGGAAATTTTTGGAGTTGGAAAATATTTGTAATTTTTTAGGAAACTTTTGTTAGCGACGAAACGATTTCAAATTGGAAATTGAAATAAATTAGTGGATGAAACTAATTTAAAATAATGATATGAATCAATTATAAATCGAAAATAAAATTCAATATACACAGTCGAAGATAAATTAAATTCATATGGAAATGGGAAAACTAAATTGAATAGAAGTAGACATGAAAACTTCTATAAGAAAATGCATAAAATGATTTCAAAAGCTATGATTGGATATTATTACTAAATAGGATACGCAGGTATTATAAAGGGAAAAGAAAATTTATTTTGATTTCGGAAGACAAATTTGAATTGCTCGACAAAAAGTTCTGTGCTTAAATTTCTGTATAAAATTTGATTGGATTTTTGATCTAGCCACTTGGCCTTTTTATTTTCTTTTGGAATTTGGGAGCCCGTAGAGGCAATTTGTAGTTGTACCGAGCTAGCCGTACAAAGGAGGCGCTGGCGAAATTTTTCAGTAATTTAGGGAGATAGAAAATTTTTGAGAAATTTTGAAAATTTGAAACTTGGTTTTAAATTATAATTTGAACGGCTGAATAAGTAAAGTTGTTTGGAAACTTTGGAAAAGTTTGGAAAGTTAGTAAGATAGATAGTTTGTCTTTAATAAAGATTGTTGGTTTGTTGTTAAAAAGTGTTTGGTTTTGGAAAATAGTAATGGGTATTGGATCATTTTTCTAACTAGTAATTTCGGGGACGAAATTCTTTTAAGGGGGAGGAATGTGATGACCCGGAATTTTTTGACATTTGAAATCGAAATATTTAATTTATTTTAATATTTTTAAGTTAATTTTAACTAGAATTCAAATATCGCTCTTTATTTATAATTAAATTATTGATTTAAAAACTGAAAGTTGGGGAAATATTGAATCTCCAGTTTTAAGCTTGTTAAAAATAATTTGAAGGCTTGTAAAATTTATATCGATAATATTGAAAATAGTAAAGGTGTTAAAATTGAAATTGGAAGTGCTTTGTTAAGTTTTGAAAATATATCGTTTAAATTGACGTTTAAAAATAGCCTTCCGAGGCATAGTCTCGGAATTCGACGAAACCAGTTCCATTGGATCCGTAATATTATATTATTACCGGATTTCAATTTTTGTAGTGTTTGAAAAGTTGTGGTGTGAGCGCACGATATATAAACGCGCTGAATTTAAATCAAAATTCAATTATATTAACTGGGTCCAAAAAGCTATCTTCTTCATACGATCGAATTAGGACTCGAAACCTTTTCCATTGCGCTCGAAATAGGGGTATAACATCATGAACGTCTAGCGGTCTGCCTCGGTAGAAGGTCAGTATTTTAAGTCGCTAATTCAAGTCGATCTAAAATTTAAATTTAAAATTTGAATATGATATTTTGACTAGTCTAAATTTCACATCAGGGTCAAAGTCATAACCGCCTTCCTACAAGTCGAAGTGAATACGTTTCCTTAGCTTCTCTCATACGCTTCTTCGTTTGATAAAATAAATAAAAATAAAAAGTTGATATTTTTCTTCGTTCAGAAAAACAAAACCGAAATTTCTCTCTTCGTCCAAAACAAAATAATGGCCGAGCTTTCTCATAAATTCATTCAGAAATCGAAATCAAGTTCGAATTTAAATGGCCGAGCAAATTTATCTTTAATTCATCTCGAAAGTAAATTCAAGCATGGGCATTTGGGTGAATCGAGACCTAGTTCGATTCAGGTCTAAGCTGGATCTAGCCGCAAATTCAAGGAGGTAGCGATGTTTTCGCAGGTTGCTCAGTTCTAGTCGAAGGTGGCGAGCACGAGCAACTGAGGGCCGGGCTTCATCGAGCGCGTGTTAAGGGGGTTCGTCGTCATTGTCCTGGAGGGCGACTCGTGTAGTTATGATTTCTTTATTAGGCGAGATGAACGCAAACTCGCGTGTGAGGATGGAAGTGGCACGGCAGAGACGAGTGAGGTGGCTCAAGTGATGAACGGAGCTCGCAAGTAAGGCATGGTCGAGGTGAGGTATTCGTTTTTTTAAGCGGTTAATTTTGATTTAATAGATATAGGAATATAAGTACACATGCATATTTAGTCTAAAATATATTGATAGGAAGAGGAAATTTATTTACAGAAAATAAATTACTGGTTGTAGAAATAGAAACAAAATTAAATTATTAAAATTTTTATTTAGCTTGCTGTTTAATTCTAATATGTGTACAATGTTGATATATATATACGTGCATGTCTATTTTATTGTAGTTTAAATAGAGAATAAATATAATTTGGAAAGATATGGAAATTTTAAGATGATTTCAAAAAAGTCAAATCTTTGAAATCTATTTTTATGAGTATATATATGTGTGTGTAGTCTCAAAATAAATATATATATATAAATATTTTGATTTGCTAATTTATTTTTATAATAAGGGCTTGATGATTAATTTGTTTTATTAACCAATCAATTAATTTAACTATTGAAATAATTTATTAAAGGAAATTATTTTAAATAAAATTCTTAGTTAATTGAATTAATAAATGGTAATGAACGGTTCGATTAGTTCAAATGATAATAAATCATATGATGTTTATTCAAGATCAAAAATTGTGAAGAAAACAAGCTGGTTGGGATAGGATCTGCAAAGTAAAAATAAAGGTGAGTTCATCTCACTAATTTGGTTTTTCATTTAAATTTAAATAGTTAAATTTAAATAATTGGTTGAATGGTGAATTGATTTGATGTGTTATATTATAGTATATTTTATATCTTGGAATGATTGATTTCCCGCATTATATAGCGGATGAGACCCTATACGCCGCATAATAGCGGATGATATTTTATAAATCCATATACCGCGATATTCCACCTCGAAGTGGAATTGGTATTGTGCTAACATCTATGGATGCAGGGAATAGGTTGGAGGGATCCAACTGGATTCCTCAACATTTATTTAAATTATTTAATATTCTCTATCATGATTATTTGATATTCTGTGTTGAATTATATTTGAATATTTAATGTTATGGTTTACTTGAATATATTCCGATATGAGTTATCAAAATATATAGAATTGGATTTTGAAAAGTAAATAAAAGAAGACAATTTGTAACTGAAATAATTATAGAGAATTTAAACAAAATTAAGAATGAACTGGATAAGAATAATAGCGGTTTTAAAATTCTAATAAATAGATTTCGTATATAAAAAGCGGATTTTGAATAAATAGGAAGATAATGAATTTTAAACTTCAGTGTTAGTATTTAAAAGAATAATGCATTTATTTTAAATTTAAGATTTAAAATATTGAAAATAATAAAGAAGAGATTTGGAACATCTGAAATTGGTATGTTTCAGTTAAAAGATTTAAAATCAAAATGAAAAAAAAGTTTATGATTAACAGATTTGAATTGAGTAAGTAAAGGAATTTATTTCAAATGGAGTAAATTGGAAATCAATTCGGAAATTGATTTAAATATTTGAAATTGGAAATTTAAAGGAGAATGAGACTTTGAAATTTATAAACTGGGTTTAAAAAAGTAAAGTAATAAATTTGTGGATATTTGGAGGAATAAATCCACAATGGAAGTTATTTAAGGAATGATAAATTTCATTTAAAAATAAATAGTGATTTATTTTAAAGGATGTGAAGAGAAGTATATTTCCCTGAATAACCAAGTATGTTTCAAAATAAATTTTTAAATATAAGTTAAAACTTTTAAATGTCTTTTTAAAAAGCATGTTTTAGAAAATTTATTATTTTTAAAATGTTAAAATTCTAAAGTAAGTGTTATTCTCAAATCTATTATCATAGTAATTATTTAAAGGTGACTTGGTATTGTTTTAACAGAGAAATCTAGTTTCATATTTTATTAAGTAGCCTGAGCTCATTTAAATATTCCCAATGTATATGTTTTTAATAAAGTATTGAAGTAGTTTTTAACTTAAATGTTTGAAAGGATAATTTATAATAAAGATTTTTAAATTATTTTCAAAATCTAAAGTTTTGTGCTTGTTTATTTTCAGTGGAAATAAATATTTGGAAATTTATCTTAGGAGAAAAGTATGGTTTTGTGATGCCCCACCTCTATACCCACACTAGCCAAGAACACTACGGAGCAATGCCGTCAACTAGCATGGAGAATAAGGCTGTTGAGGAGCGACCACCCGTGTAATTTCTTTGTGCGAGCACCGATATGTCAGATAGGAAAGCAGGAAATCCGACATACCGATACAAACTCGAAGCAATGACACCGTGGCTATATATAATCTTCGGAAACAAACATAGAAATAGACATAACATAAATCAGTCACAGATAATTCATATCACAAAGGCGGAAATAGATATGAATATTACACATATAAGTGTATATCAGAGTAGTGGTCTAAAAACATCCACAACTATCACAAAAGCATAGATAAAAGTGCAAGACAAAAGAATATGTGTACATTAAGGAGTCTATATCTCAAGTGTATACAACAAAAACTGCTAATCTAAATAGTTAGCCAAAAGTCAGAGTAATGAATCCCAGTGGAGAAATCAAGCAGAAGCACCTGTAACAACTCGGTCTGACCCGAGTATTATTTATAAGAAAATAATAGACGGATCAGTCTATCTATAAATATCAGATGACATGATATAAAGTAAAAGATTTGGCATAAACAGATAATATCCATAATGGCATACTACTATAAGCATGCAAATGATGATCAACAAAAGATCGTTCAATAACACAAGAATCTTCACAAAGATCCAAAAAGGGTTTCATACCCAAAACTTGTATTCCCAACAGGTCAATGACACACGAATTCACCAATGCACGAAAAATGATAAATCATATCAATGAAAATCACTAAAATTGGTGAAGCATAAATTCCAGAATTCAACACACGAAATCCAGAAATCATAAAAGGGGGGAGGCCTATCACTCGAACGGGAGCATGAAAACTCACCAACATATGTATCACACGGACGAGACGCTATCTCATGGTAGCTAGCCATTAATTTTTGACGCACGAATGGCCCGAAGACCATGGGGCGCTACCCCACATATGTGAGTCGAAATCACACAGAAACGGGGTCTAGTCTAAATCGCAGACAAAGAGACATCGCACAATTGCTAGTCTAAATCACAAAAATGATCGTCATGATCATCAAGAAGTGTCAATTATAGTAAGCTAGTAAATATATGAGCTTAGCTTCATGTCCCATAACCACTAGCTTAACTTAAATATTTACGAACAAATTGTAGATTTCCACTAGAAAATTGTCACAAGAGATTCAATCGAACAAGTCCAAGAATTAACCGACGAAGTAAACGCAAGCGTTTCATACCACTTGTTTTACTCAGTCGTTTAATTAGATTTCTCATACGAGGGAGGAAAAGGTTTGTATATACTAATAGATTGGAAAATGGTTTAAGAGAACGAGCTTTATAATAAAATAGTGTTGAAATCATTTGATGAAAGAGTTTTGATATTTACTACAAGTATTGAAACCTTTATATTTTTAAAGTGACAAATCATAGAAATGATTGTAGAAACAATCAATCATCAAAATTCACATTCGAAGACGTGAATAAAATCCAAAGAAATCGATACCGAATCCATCGAAATGGATATTCCCAAAAATCCCGACATAAAAGTCATCAAGTACATAATAAATGATAATCAAAAAATCAGAATCAACATAAATCGATTAAAGTTGGAATTCTCAAGCAAATAGGTTAATAGGAAAAAGAGTGCGGATTCAGACGTCTGAAATCAAGGATTCAGACATCTGAATCTGGAAAATAAACTATTTTCCAAAACAGAATTCAGACGTCTAAATCTTTGATTTCAGACGTTTGAAATAGGCACTTTTTAGCCTATTTCCTTTCTGGTTCCAAATGAACCAATTCAGACGTCTGAAATCAAGGATTCAGACGTCTGAATACTACATTTCAGACGTCTGGATCAAGGGTTCAGAGCATTCCCTGAACCTAGGCCAAAATGGCAAAACGAATACCGGAAGCGATCGATCGAGCGACAACGACTAAGGATTTATGCCAAGCGACAACCAAGCCTTAACGGCTCTTCGATACGCCTCAAATAACAATGTCCAAATATCCATAAAAGGATTTTCATAGATTTTGATTTCAAAACACCAAAAATTGGAATATACACCAAAATCAATCCAAACCAAAATCAATTGCACAAGAATAAGTGTTAGGAATTCATACCTAACAATCGAAGATAATTATAGACTAAGATGTGTGATAAAAATCTCCCCTCTGAACCCAAACAAATGAAGAAGCAGCTTGAAAACAAAGGAGAATCAACCACTCTTCAAATCCAACTCAAATACCTTGATTCTAAGCTTTAAAAGAAGAACATTCCCAAAGTTAGGTTTAGGAATTTCTGAAATTGATAAGAGAACGAGTTGGAGAAGAAGAAAAAAAGGCTTACCAATGGGTTCTTCTATTAGTTTGGAGGTAGAGTTTGATTTGCAAAAGAAAACTAGGGTTTGGAGTTCTAATTTCCCATTCCACTCACCATTGTTGCTAAAGCTTGAGTACCAGGAATTAGAAATGAAGTAATAAAGAGTTGGAGTGGAGTTGGGACTGAATAATGTGCTCAGCCCAAACCAAAGCCCTAAGTGAAAAAGTTGCAAAATTCCTCTAACTCCAAACATATCAAATCTTATACTCAAAAAGATCGCAAACGGCATTTTGAACTCAATAGAAGTGGTCTCGAGTCCTAATTCGACTATATGCAAAAAGTAGCTTTACGGACTAAATTCCGAGTATCGATAAAATATTTAAAACAAATATTTAAATATAAAAATCGATAAATGTGCGGGTTGTTACAGACTCCCCTCCTTAAAGAAATTGCGTCCTCGCAATATTTAAGAAGAAAATTTATAGTAACAACGACGAGAGCATATTCAACACAAAAGAAATCTGAAATAAAAGGTTCACCTTAAAGAGCGCAGGAAAGTAAGTCCGGATGTGTTCGCTCGATGAACTCTCTAGATTCCCAAGAACAATCTTTAGGATTTGAAGACCATTGGACTTTCACAAGCGGGACATCTTTATTTCGAAGGCGTTTGACCTCCGAAGCAATAATTCGAATAGGATGCTGCTCATAAGTTAAATTAGGCGAAACTTCAATCTCTTCCACAACACCGGGCTCAAGAATAGAATCGGAATCTCGAAGACATTTCCGTAATTTAGAAACGTGAAACACGTCATGCATGGCAGAAAACTGAGCCGGTAATGGAAGGTGATAAGTCATGGAACCAATACGTTCAGTGATAGGAAATGGCCCAATATATCGAGATGCTAACTTTCCCGACCGACTGAAACGTACAACACCTTTCATAGGTGAAACACGAATAAAAACAAGATCTCCAACAGAAAATTCTAATCCCCTTCTTCGATTATCGGCATAGGATTTTTGTCTACTATGGGCTTCTCTCATCCTATGTCGAATAAGTTCAATCTTTTCTGTGGAATCTCAAATAAAATCTACACCTAAAACCAGCTTCTCACCGGCCTCAAGCAAACAAGAAGGAGATCGGCATGGCCTTCCATAGAGTGCCTCGAAAGGTGACATACCAATACTAGATTGGAAGCTATTATTATAGGAAAATTCAACAAGAGGAATATGATCTTCCCTGCTTCCACCGTAATCAAGCACATAAGCACGAAGAAGATCTTCAAGAGTTTGATTCACATGCTCGGTTTGTCCATCGGACTGGGGGTGATAAGCGGTGCTAAAATTAAGCTTCGTTCCTAAAGCTTTTTGAAGACTCTTCCAGAATCCACTAGTAAACAATGGATCGCGATCACTAACAATAGAAGTAGGAACTCCATGTAATTTAACAATCTCTTTAACAAAGAGTTTGGCCAAAAGAGGAATGGTTCGGTTAGACCGAACGGGAACAAAATGGGCGGATTTAGTAAGTCTATCAACTACAACCCATAAGCTATCATGACCCGAACGAGAACGGGGAAGGCCATCTATAAAATCCATGGAAATTTGATCCTACTTCCAAACTGGAATTTCTAAAGGTCGCAATAACCCACCGGGCCTTTGATGTTCGGCTTTAACGAGTTGGCAAGTCATGCAACACTTAACGAAGTTAGCGATGTCAAGTTTCATTCCCTCCCAATAATAAAGTCACTTCATATCCGCGTACATTTTACTACTACCGGGATGAATGGTAAATTTAGAACGATGCGAATCTTCTAAAATATCTTTACAAAGATCATTAATATTTGGCACGATAAGTCTACCAAATTTTCAAATGCCGCCACGAGAATTGATATCAAAGTCTTTCAAACCATCAATATCAATTTTGTCCCCAATATTTTTGCCAAGAAGAGCCAATTCGGGATCTAGCCTTTGAGCTTCAAGAATGCGTCTAAAAGAGAAGGATGAGCCTCAAGGCTACATAAAACAAATGATGAGCATAAATCGGATACGCGTTCTCGAATCTCACAAGTGGATAAGATCTCGAGATCGTTCCATTCGGATATCATCATAGAAACAACTGTTTGTTGCTTACGGCTAAGAGCATCGGCGACACGATTACCCTTACCGGGGGTATAAAGAATATCAAGATCATAAGGAGCAAGGAACTCGAGCCAACGTTGTTGACGCAAATTAAGTTCCTTTTGAGAAAATAAATACCTCATAGACTTATGATCGGTATAAAGAACAAATTTCTCTCCTAAGAGATAATGACGCCAAATCCGAAGAGCGAAAACAATAGCCGCGAGTTCTAAATCATGTGCGACATATCTAATCTCGGCCGACTTCAATTGCCTAGAAGCATAAGCTATAACACGTTCTTTTTGCATAAGAACGACACCCAAACCAATGCGGCTAGCATCGGTATAAAAAATAAAATCTTGGTTTCCATCTGGAATCACAAGAATAGGAGCATCAGAAAGGAGTTCTTTCAATTTTTGAAAAGAGGCTTCACATTTGCCCGACCAAATGTATTTAAATCCCTTCTTAGTCAATCCAGTGAGAGGCACGGCAATCTTAGAAAAGTCTTTAATAAAACGACGGTAATAGCCCGCCAATCCAAGAAAACTACGAATCTCTGTCACACTCTCCGATCTCTTCCAATCTTGAACCGCTTCAATCTTTGAAGGATCCATGGAAATTCCAGATTCGGAAATAATATAACCGAGAAACTTCACACGAGATCGCCAAAAGTGCCATATAGAAAATTTTGCTTTTAAATGATTACTCCTAAGAGTTTCCAACACAATCCGAAGATGCTTTTCATGTTCCTCCTCGGTTTTTGAATACACAAGGATATCATCAATGAAGATGAGAACAAATCGATCGAGAAAATCTTTGAAAACTCGATTCATAAGGTCAACGAAATAAGCCGGAGCATTCGTTAAACCAAATGGCATAACAAGCCATTCATAAGATCCATAACGGGTATGGAACGATGTCAAAGGAATGATATCCTCTGCAATACGAAGCTGATGGAAACCGGTAGCCAAGTCCAATTGGGAAAAGACCTTAGCACCACTAAGCTGATCGAATAGATCATCAATCGGAGGTAAAGGATATTTATTTTTGATAATAAGATCATTAAGCTTGCGGTAGTCAATGCAAAGTCTAAGTGTACCATCGGACTTCTTCCCGAAAATAGCCGAAGCTCCCCAAGGCGAGGAACTAGAGTGAATAAATTGCTTTGTCACCAATTCGGATAGTTTTTTACGCATCTCCTCGTTTCCTTATTGGACATGCGATAAGGAGGACGAGTGATAGGTTGAGCTCCAGGGATAAGATTAACTTTGAACTCAATTGCTCGCTTAGGTGGCAATCCTAAAACGGGCTCAAATATGTCGGAAAATTCACGAACAACGTGAATTAGAGCAATGACATCTTCCTCGTCATCATCATCGTCATCACGAGGATTTAAAGAATATAAAGATGCAGTCAAAGAAGAATCGGAATCATTAAGAATAATAGGAATATGCTTTACAGATTGCGGGTGTCGGAGATAAATAGTCCGCTCGGGACATAGGATGTGAACTTTATAACGGTTAAGCCAATTCATTCCCAAAATCATTCCAAAGCCTAAATAACGCATGACATGCAAGTGGGCTAGGAAAGGAAAATCACACAAAATAATCTCCACATCTTTACAAAGCAAACTAAGAGTTGCGGATCCACCAACCGTATTCACAATTCTTAAAGAAGTCATTAAAGAAACAACACTTAAAAAAAAGGTATCGGCAAGTTCCTTTGATAGAAAAGAGTGGGATGCACCCGTACAAAGAGAACGCGAATAGGTTGATCACGAAATACAAAAATACCATCAAGGATAGAATGAGATATACCTTGACCACGAGATGTGTTGCCAAGGGCTTGAGCAACATTTAACTTTCCCTCCTTCCTATTTTGAAGTTTGGGACATACCTGCATAAAATGGTCCGGGCCTTTACAATAGCGACAAGGACGGGGCTTTGAACACTTGTTCGCAAAATGGTCTCTGGAACCACAGTTAAAGCATTTCCCTTCAGTAGAGGAAAAAGTCCTCGCTGCAGGAGTTGCCTGTTTACCCTTTTTACTGGGATAAGGGCCTTTGAATTTGTTTGGCCTCTTCTTGTTGTTGAAGTTTGGTTTGGAACCCACCACTTCAACATCACTTTCCCTATCTGTCTCTTCAAGACGAAGAGCGATATCAATGAGTTGGTCGAAGGGAACTTCTAATTTTAGAAGTAATGGCTTCTTGAGATAATTTGTTTAAGCCATAGACAAATCTTTGGTTCTTCTTCAATGGGGTGTTGATGTATTCAACCACATATTTGGAAAGTGACTCGAAGGATGCAACATAATCAGTCACGGAGGCTTCACCCTGAACAAGGTCTATGAAACGTCGAGCCAATGTCACTTTCTCTGCTTCTGGCACGAATTTTAATTCGAAGCATTCCCGAAATTGCTCCCAGGTGAGATCCGCTTCATTAAGCCTAGAAATAAGAAGTTCGTACCAGTCCAATGCTCTCTCTTGGAGCATGCTGGAAACCACCTGAACACGGTGAAGATCGACGAGATTCATGCGAATGAAGATTCGATCGCAGGTCCTCAACCAAGCCTGGACCTCGATGATAGTTTCAGAACCTTTAATTGGCTTCCCACCTAGGTTGGTGTAATCATTGCACAAACGTGAAAACCTAGATTTAGGGTGAGTAGGTTTCGAATTAGAACCAGCTGCTTGAGCATTCATGACAAGGTCAAGAAGTTGCTGGGTAGTCATAAAAACTCCATCTTGGGGTGGAGCACTAGATGGTCCAGCTCTGGGACGACCTGGTCTAACCATTTCTCTTCCTTAAGAAAGAAAATAGGAAGAAGAAGAAGGTTATTCACAAAATGAATATCAAGCAATCTTAATAGATAAAACAAGGAATCATAAAGAAAATAGGATGAATCGGTACGAAGACTCGAATTAAATCCTAAAGCACGACTCCTAAGATAGACTTAGGACGATGATCCTTGCTAAGTTATTCTACATTGTTCTGAAGTTTGGCTCTGATACCAAGCTGTGACGCCCCACCTCTATACCCACGCTAGCCAAGAACACTACCGAGTAATGCCCTCAACTAGCACGGAGAATAAGGCTGTTGAGGAGCAACCATCCGTGTAATTTCTTTGTGCGAGCACTGATATGTCAGATAGTAAAGGAGGAAATCTGACATACCGATACAAACTCAAATCTATGACACAATGGCTATATATAATCTTCGGAAACAAATATAGAAATAGACATTACATAAATCAGTCGCAGATAATTCATATCACAAAGGCGGAAATAGATATGAATATTACACATATAAGTGTACATCAGAGTAGTGGTTTAACAAGATCCACAAATGTCACAAAAGAATAGATACAAGTGCAAGACAAAAGAATATGTATACATTAAAGAGTCTATATCTCAAGTGTATACAACAAAAACTGCTAATCTAAATAGTTAGCCAAAAGTCGGAGTAATGAATCCCAGGGGAGAAATCAAGCAGAAGCACCTGTAACAACTCGGTCTGACCCGAGTATTATTTATAAGAAAATAATAAATGGATCAGTTTATCTATAAATATCAGATGACATGATATAAAGTAAAAGATTTGGCATAAACAGATAATATCCATAATGGCATACTACTATAAGCATGCAAATGATGATCAACAAAAGATCGTTCAATAACACAAGAATCATCACAAAGATCCAAAAAGGGTTTCACACCCAAAACTTGTATTCACAGTAGGTCAATGACACACGAATTCGCTAATGCACGAAAATTGATAAATCATATCAAAGAAAATCACTAAAATTGGTGAAGCATAAATTCCAGAATTCAACACACGAAATTCAGAAATCATAAAAAGTGGGGAGGCCTATCACACGAACGGGAGCATGAAAACTCACCAACATATGTATCACACGAACGAGACGCTATCTTATGGTAGCTAGCCATTAATTTTTGACACACGAACGGCCCGAAGACCATGAGGTGCTACCCCACATGTGTGAGTCGAAATCACACAGAAACGGGGTCTAGTCTAAATCGCAGACAAAGAGACATCGCACAATTGCTAGTCTAAATCACAAAAATGATCGTCGTGATCATCAAGAAGTGTCAATTACAATAAGCTAGTAAATATATGATCTTAGCTTCATGTCCCATAACCACTAGCTTAACTTAAATATTTACGAACAAATTGTAGGTCTGCACTAGAAAATTGTCACAAGAGATTCAATCGAACAAGTCCAAGAATTAACCGACGAAGTAAACGCAAGCATTTCATACCACTTGTTTTCCTAAGTCGTTTAATTAGATTTGTCATACGAGTGAGGAAAAGGTTTGTATATACTAATAGATTGGAAAACGGTTTAAGAGAACGAGCTTTGTAATAAAATAGTGTTGAAATCATTTATGAAAGAGTTTTGATATGTACTACTAGTATTGAAACCTTTATATTTTTAAAGTGACAAATCATAGAAATGATTGTAGAAACAATCGATCATCAAAATTCACATTCGAAGACGTGAATAAAATCCAAAGAAACCGATACCGAATCCATCGAAATGGATATTCCCAAAAATCCCGATATAAAAGTCATCAAGTACATAATAAATGATAATCAACAAATCGGAATCAACATAAATCGATTAAAGTTGGAATTCTCAAGCAAATAGGTTAATAGGCAAAAGAGTGCAGATTCAGACGTCTGAAATCAAGGATTCAAACGTCTGAATCTGGAAAATAAACTATTTTCCAAAACAAAATTCAGACGTCTGAATCTTTGATTTCAGACTTCTGAAATAGGCACTTTTTAGCCTATTTCCTTTCTGGTTCCAAATGAACCAATTCAGACGTCTGAAATCAAGGATTCAGACGTCTGAATACTGGGGAATAAAAATTCCCAATATAATATTTAGACGTCTGAATACTACGTTTCAGACGTCTGAATCAAGGGTTCAGAGCATTCCCTGAACCTAGGCCAAAGATGGCCAAACGAATACCGAAAGCGATCGATCGAGCGACAAGGACTAAGGATTTACGCCAAGCGACAACCCAGCCTTAACGGCTCTTCGATACGCCTCAAATAACAATGTCCAAATATCCATAAAAAGATTTTCATAGATTTTGATTTCAAACTACCAAAAATTGGAATATACACCAAATCAATCCAAACCAAAATCAATTGCACAAGAATAAGTGTTAGGAATTCATACCTAACAATCGAAGATAATTATAGACTAAGATGTGAGATAAAAATCTCACCTTTGAACCCAAACAAATGAAGAAGAAGCTTGAAAGCAAAGGAGAATCAACCACTCTTCAAATCCAACTCAAGAAGCTCGATTCTAAGATTTAAAAGAAGAACATTCCCAAAGTTAGGTTTAGGAATTTCTGAAATTGATAAGAGAATGAGTTGGAGAAGAAGAAGAAAAGGCTTACCAATGGGTTCTTCTATTAGTTTGGAGCTAGAGTTTGATTTGGAAAAGAAAACTAGGGTTTGGAGTTTTAATTTCCCATTCCACTCACCATTGTTGCTAAAGCTTGAGTACTAGGAATTAGAAATGAAGTAATGAAGAGTTGGAGTGGAGTTGGGACTGAATAATGGGCTCAGCCCAAACCAAAGCCCTAAGTGAAAAAGTAGCAAAATTCCTCTAACTTCAAACATATCAAAGCTTATAGTCAAAAAGATCGCAAACGGCGATTTTGTAACAACCCGCATATTTATCGATTTTATATTTAAATATTTTATTTAAATATTTTATCGTTAGTCGGATTTTAGTCCGAAAAGCTACTTTTTGCATACGGTCGAATTAGGACTCGGGACCACTCCCATTGAGTTTAAAATGCCGTTTGCGACCTTTTTGAGTATAAGCTTCGATATGTTTGGAGAAAGTTGATTTTTGCTACTTTTCACTTTGGGTTTGGTTTTGGGCTCAGCCCTATGTTAACTTATGCTCAAATCTGAGCCACTCTTCCCCACTCACCCTCATTCTCTTCTCTTTTCAGTTTTTAGAGTATTAATGGTGGGAGAGATTGGAAATTAAAACTCCAAAACCCTAGCTCCTCTTGCAAATCCAATTCTTAGCTCCAAACTCAAGAAGAACCCATTGGTAGGCTTCTCTTCTTCTTCTCCAACTTATTCTCTTACCAATTTCAGAAATTCCTAAACCTAATTTTGGGAATGTTCTTGTTTTTGAGCTTAGATTCAAGCTCATTTGGGTTGTGTTGAAGAGAGGTTGATTCTCCATTTGCTTTCAAGCTTCTTCTTGTTTGATTTTGTGAAAAGGTGAGATTTTTATCTCACATCTATGCTTATATTTATCTTCGATTGTTAGGTATGAATTCCTAACATTTATTCGTGTGCATTTGCATTTGGTTTGGATTGATTTGGTGAATATTCCAATTTTTAGTGTTTTGACTTCAATCCTTTAAAAACCATAACTTTGAGGTTCAAATGTAAATTTTGGTGATGCATCGAGGAGCCAATAGGGCCGGGTAGCCGTTAGGCATAATTCCCTAGCGTCCGCGCTCGTTCGGTTGCGAATTGGTGGAGGTTCCATATCAATTTATGGGCATCATTGTGCAGAGCATCAGGTTCGGCCGACCGACCCCCCTGGTCCGGTCGACCGACCTGCTAGTTAAAATTTGCCTCTGTTTCTGGTTCGGCCGACCGACCCCCCTAGTTCGGTCGACCGACCTGGTGCCCGAGAAGTTTCCTACCTCTGGTTCGGTCGACCGACTCAGGGAGTCCGGTCGACCGACCTGCTTCTATTTGCCAAATTAGCCTATTTTGCTAATTCGTTTGAATATCCAACTTTAATTGATCTGTGTTGTCTCCCTTTTGTTGTTGTCATTTATTATCGACTTTGATGACCTTTTCTTTGGGAATTTTAGATATATCCACTTTGATGGATTTTGTATCGATTTCTTTGGATTTTATTCACGTTTTTGAATGTGAATCTTAGTGATTGATTGTTCCTACAATCTTCTTTGTGATTTGTCACTTTAAAAATACAAAGGTTTTCTATACTAGTAGTAACTATCAAAACTCTTTCTTTAAACGATTTCAATACTATTTTAATACCAAATTTGTTTATAAAACCGTTTTCCAATCTATTAGTATGTACAAACCTTTACCTCACTCGTATGAGAAATCTATTAAATGACTTAGTAAAACAAGTGGTATGAAACGCTTGCGTTTACTTCGTCGGTTAATTCTTGGACTTGTTCGATTGAATCTCTTATGACAATTTTCTAGTGGAGATCTACAGTTTGTTCGTAAATATTTAAGTTAAGCAAGTGGTTATGGGATATGAAGCTAAACTTATATATTTACTAGCTTAGTGTAATTGACACTTCTCGTTGATCATGACGATCATCTTTGTGGTTTAGACTAGCAATGTGCGATGTCTCTTTGTCTGCGAGGGAGACTAAACCCCGTTTTGTGGAGTTCTGACTCAATTTGGTGGGGTAGCAACCCATGGTCTTCGGGCCGTTTGTGGAGCTTCGGCTCAATTTGTGATGGTTAGCGACCATGGAATTAGCGTTCCGTTTGTGATACACGTGTTGGTGGGCTTTATGCTCCCGTTTGTGATAGGCCTCCCCCCTTTGTGATTTCTGGATTTCTTGTGTAGATTTCTAGAATTTGTGTTTCACCAATTTTCGTGATTTCCATTGATAAGTTTTATCAATATTTGTGCATTGGTGAATTTGTGCGTCATTGACTTTTGTGATTGACATTGATATTATTGTCAATATTTGTGAATTGGTGAATTTGTGCGTCATTGACTTTTGTGATTGACATTGATATTATTGTCAATATTTGTGCATTGGTGAATTTGTGCGTCATTGACTTTTGTGATTGACATTAACATAATCGTCAATATTTGTGGTTTGATGAACGAAATAAGGAGTATGGCATTTCTTTGATTCTTGTGTAGATTTGGTGATATTGATTAATCTCTCGTTGATTTTCAATTACTTATATATATCACAGCTTTGAATTGTGATTATTATGTGTTTAGTCATATCCCTTATTCTATATCGTTTCATCTGATATCTATAGTTAGACTGATCCGTTTATTATTTTCTTATTAAATAATACTCGGGTCAGACCGAGATGTTACAGGTGCTTCTGCTTGACTTCTCTCTCGGGATTGATTTCTCTGACTTTTGGTTAACTACTTAGATTAGTAGTTTTTGCTGTATACATTTGAGATATAGACTCCATAATGTATACTTATTCTTTTGTGTAGTTCATGTAACTATTCTTTTGTGATATTGTGGATCTTTTTAGACCACTACTCTGATGTACACTTCCTAGTGTAATATTTATATCTATTTCCGCCTTTGTGATATGAATTGTTTGTGACTGATTTATGTTATGTTTATTTCTATATATTTTTTCCGAAGACATTATAGCCACTGTGTGATATCTTTGAGTTTGTGCCGGCATGTCGGATTTTCACTTAAAAAGAATTGCATGTTATACTATCTAACATATCGATGCTCGCACAAAGCAATTACATGGATGGTCACTCCTCAACAGCCTTATTCTCCGTGCTAGTTGACAGCATTACTTCGTAGTGTTCTTGGCTGGCGTGGGTATAGAGGTGGGGCGTCACAAATTTGAACTCAATAGAAGTGTCTCGAGTCCTAATTCGACCGTACGCAAAAAGTAGCATTTCGGACTAAATTCCGAGTATGGATAAAATATTTAAAACAAATATTTAAATATAAAAATCGATAAATGTGTGGGTTGTTACAGGTTTGAAACTGTTTTCAAAAGGTTGAAATTAGAAATATATCTTGTGAAGATATTTTGAGGTTAATAAATAATTTGGAGAAAGAATTTATTGTTTGATAGTTGTTGTGAATGTTAATTGATACAGAAATAACCGATTATCAATATTGGACAATGCACTGATCGTTTCGAAGAGACCGGGATCGAGATTAATTTCTCGAAAACCATTTCGATCCGGTTTGTACGTTTCATGCAAAACGAGTTCAGAGTCGAAGATGGTGCAATGAAGTGCAAGGCCTAGTCTCTACTAATCCTAAGGAGATTCCCAAATGGATGCAGTAGGAATAGTGCCTTCGTTTCCGTTCAAACATATGACGAACTTGTAGGATGAATGCTTTCAAAACATCGTCAGGTGGACGATGGGCATTCTAAGTGAAACGATCTAAAGGGTAACGCTTAGCCTCAAGCCTCATCAACCGGGAATGACTGAAAATCAGGGGTTATGCAGCAAGTCTTGGTGGGTAGAACCCATTTTCGGTGAGGTCATCCCTGTCTAGATGACCCTTTTATTTCGGCTTAGTGCTGCGGTAGCTGATCCCAACTATGGGGTGATCTTACTCGGGATTATCTTGTAAGAGGTAGTCCGAGTCTTGTGTTGTAGGGGGTCGAGAGTGATCGTCGGTATGCTGATCTTGACCAGGTACCGTGACAGGTGGTACGCCAGTGCCTAGTCATTAGTTGGAAATCCAATTTCCCTACGCGCCCGTATGGTTTTGATTGTGCCCAACTATTGCTGAAACGTGAGATGCAAGCATTTTAGATAGATTCTATTTTACTTTCTATAAACATTACTATAATATCAGAGAATTTTAATAAAAAGTGTTTTAGCTATCGTAAGGTAAAAACCCGACATGTTTATTTGTAGCGTGGTCTTACGAGATGCTTTTGTTTTCAAAAGGATTTTGAAACTTTAATAATCAATGTGGGTGTGGTTTTCTCACGCTGGTATTCCAAACAGACTCGGGTGTTATTTAACTATAATGCTCAGGTCAGACCGAGTATTATAGGATATAGGAAAGGATGCTGTGGAGCTCAGGAGATGAGCTGGATGGCGATACACTTCCGTATTTGGGTCAAATATTCCGTTGTGTGTTCAGATTGTGAGGACAGGTTATGATTACTGTCCAGATGTGTGACATGTATACTCTGATGATGTAATGTACAAAAAAATGTATTTGTTCTTGTGTAAATATCATTGATTATCTATTATATTTTATTCTGCTGCAATGTTAGATTCTGATGTTGTTTTCTATTTTCTTCTTCTACCTCTTCTTCTTTAACCTAAATGGTTCGTATTTCCGTACATCTTGAGTTGATTGATGGAGAATAGTGTCAACTCAAGGGGTATGGATTTGCGGGTTGTTACAAATTATATTCTTCATTCTTCGTGCTAAAGACAACACTAATGCTCTAGATATCTTACATATGCTTTAAAGGTCGTTCCATGCCTTAGATCAGCATACTCCCTCTTTGCTATGAATTGTTTATATTTTTCCTTTTTCATTGCCCCTAAGAGGTTTTAGGACCTACCAATGAGTGAGATTCATCCAAGGTCGGAGGAATGTCAATTCCTGTGGCGTGGCGATGGTGATGATGGCATTGGTGGAGTCGATTCCTTCCTAGACGGAGATTGTCGGAGTTTGAGTTGCACTTGACTTATAGTCGATCTCTAGCTTGTCCTAGTTTGTGTTCACACCACTTTGGAGATATGCTCAACCCACCATCTTTAGCCAAATCATATCATGCACGGTTGTTCTTGTACTACCGCTTGAATCCCAATAAGATGGTTCTCTCTAGGAACGGTTTTATAGGATGATTCCATCACTACACTTTTCAACTGTTGTGCTCCTCGTGTTCCTATAAAAGAAAAGCTTTCCATGTCGCTCTAGACAATGGTTTCATTATCGATTATTCATTGATAACGGGTAAGTTCCGAAATATAATATCACTATATGACATAGCTGGCTTCTCTAGCACAAGTGAGTTATCTACATGGGATGATCCATTCATCGCATATAGGACACAAGATTCATACTACATAGACTGGCACTTCTCACTTGCCCTAGTCAATGCTCAGAATCCGACTGGCCGACATGCATCGACATCCTTTGGACTACGGGCTTTTATAAACCGCGTTTTAATTTTCAAAATAAAATATATACGATCGTGTTGAATGTCATGTTTCCATTTTTGGAATGACTTGCTGATCGCCTCGCTTCAAGTCCAACGATGGTACATCTACACCTCCCGAAGGTGGATTCTTCATAGCTTAGGCTTTAGTTTCTATTCACGTTATTCCTAAACGATCGGTCATGATTGGATTATAAGGCAGCGTTTCTTTTATAGAGATGTTGCTAAATCTGCCTTCTCCTCTAAATGAGTACATGGCTTTATGCGTTTTGGAACAAGAGGAAATAGAAATTAGAGATCCCCCGAAGCTTGATGGCCTATTGGCATTCTCTTTAGTCGAGTTTACGTGGGAGAAGCCTTTAATATCTCGCAACCTTGGGCATATAAACAAAATCCTAGCAATTACTCTTGTTATGTTCCTTTATTCGACCCTGCATACAGTTGCTAAAATGCTCTGCTTGGCAAAACAAGGTCGTCATGTAACCAACTCTGTGGCCATTTGTGGTTGTGTTTGGTCGTGTTCCTTTTGACCAACTATTAGCCATAGTTAACCTCATTTTCATACTGCTCCTAACCGTCATAAGGATCAGTTGGGATGTTCATCTCCTTATTGTATGATCTTTTCCATGAACCAAATATTGTTTATGGGACATGGGCAACAACAATAGCTAAATGTTGTGTGGAAAATTATTCAAATGCCCCCTGTCTAAGTGTGTTTTCCCAATCCTGGTCCTAGAATAGGAAAGTCCAAAATGCCTATCTTAGATTCTCCATGATTATTCCTGCTTATTATCGACCAATAGTGTCCACCTTGATGCTAGCATTGTCATGGGAGTTCGATCATGGACTTGTTTCAATCTCCGAAAACTAACGCATGAATTTGTCAATTTCGAGCATCCTTTTTAACATTAGCTACCCCCGAGAAACGGCTGATCCCGATAAGCTGGGGTTGAATTATTTGATCAACCCTAGTATGGTTGTTCCTCCCTGATGTTGTCTATCTCCGGGCAACGGTAGGTTCCTAATAATTTAGGTTTAGTTTCCCTTTCGTACAATTTTTCGTGAGTGGTCCAAGTTTCGCACAACTTCCTAACACTAGGAACACTATCTATAATATTTACTCCTTATTCATACATTTCTATCATGAACTAAACCCTATTCGTGAATTTTTCTGCCACGAGTTCGGGCGTTAAGTGAATTAAGCATGTAGGGCTGATTTATCGATTGCCCATAGTCCAATAATACTTGTTTTCAATCTTCCACGACAATCCTTTCTTTATCTTTAATCAAGCATATACTGCTTGGTTTCCAATGCGATTGCTGAAATATGGTCAGTCACTATGGTCGACACTCCGACTGTGTGCTTGTTTTAATCTTGGAGATTAGCACATGAATAATTCAAGTCCTATTGTTTATTCTTGGCCTTATTCATCCCAGGGCTATGGCTGATATCTGCAGGTTAGATTCGAATGATTTGATTGGAAAATTCAATCTGATTCAAACCCATCTTTCTTTGTCAAAAAAGTAAAATTTGAACAGAAGGTACACAAGAATTTTTCTGTTTTTATGTTATTTTGTACTCTACAATTCCTTTTTGTGGGATCATTTTTCCCGAGAGGGTAATGAGAAGAATTATAGAATGGATTTAGTGTAGCTGTTAATACGAATAACAGAAACTCTGTTATAGCCATTTCTGTACATTCAATGTACTCTACGGATAGAGGAATACATAGAGTCGAACATAGTAAAATAAGAAATTGAAAGATTTCATTGAAATTGTTCGTATGGAAATTCCCCGAAAAGCTAATTATAGGTTCTTCTTTCCATCGGAACAATAGGGTCGTTATGCTCATTACTAAACTTGTTGAAGAGATGGAATAGAACCATCCATTCGATCTATTTCTTTATTTCCCCATGAATCGTATGCTTGCGACAATAACGACAAAACTTTCTCAAGTCTAATCGACTGAGTATTTTAACAATGTTTTCTGTGATATTTGTGGATACTATTCGAACCGTTCCATTTTTACTCATGAATAATTCTTCCTAAAGTTGCCAATCTAAGGGCCACACAAGATTCCTTTAATTCTTAAGGTTATACCTCCCTAACATTCCCTATCTTCAAGTGAAGCCGACCACTGAATGTTACAAGACGTTACCTTCTTGATGTTGCCAATCTTTGTGCAGGATTAGATTCCAAAAGGTTGGGCTAAAGATTCGATTGAGCTCCAGCTTTTGCCTCTGAAAGTCAGTATATCGATGGTTTCATTCTAGGGTTTCTCCTTAGCATCGATATTCTTCGCACGATGGAATATTCTGAGAAGTTGGGACCGAATGATCAGTTGGTCCTTAAATAGTTTATCAGTCCTTCTAGCCATCACCAGACTTTGAGCAAAGGCAATTTCCTGAAGGCCAAATTTGAAAAATCCTATTAGTTCCTAGTTTGGTGTTGAGAACCTTCTCGATGTTACCGATCTTTGTGCAGCAACAAATTATAGAAGGTAGATTTTGTTATCAAGTCTCCTTGTCACCGTCTATCTCCGAATAGCGATGTATTCTTAAGGGTTAGGTGCTTCTTCCCTACGTTATCGCTATCTTCAAGCAATGGAAGATTCTTGAAGGCTAAAGTTTTTCATTCTTAATGATGCTTATCTTTGGGTAATGCCAGATTCCTGAGAGTAATAATTGAAAACTCAATCGAGCACCTGCTTCTATCTCTAGAAACAGATGAATTAACTATTTTATCCTGGAACTGCATTATGTCATCGCCTATCAATGGTAAGCTCTCTTCTAGAAATTGTAAAGAAGCCCTAACCAAGTGTCTGAGAAAGTTCACGTATGTTCCTACTGCGGTGTACCTATATGGGTGAAGCTGGGCAGGCGTAAATTTCAATAATTGGAGAATCAACCAGATAAATTTACTGAATGAGGGAACGCCACCAGAGAGGCACATGTACCGGCTATAGGAAGTATAAACCTTCATAGGATTTGGTGCTTTTCAATAAGGTAGTGGAGTCAGAGTCTCTTCGAAAGGGATGTCATGGCGATCATAGAAACTTTTAACGTCTATGGCAATTAGTCTTAAGGCCGAGGAGTCCAGGGTTGTCTAGGATCATCATGCCTTCTATATCGACATTAGGAACCGATGTGAGGTTCTTCCATAGCTACAAATGGGATAATTTAAGCGATACTTTGGGTTGACAATGTGATTGTTGAGGCCTGGAGGGCGTCGTGATAGATGTCGGGTAGAAGATGAACCTACCGTTGGAGGAGTAAACTCGAAAGTACAAAAGCATGCACCTAAAGCCGAGGCACGCTGCTCATGTCTAAGGTCCATGATGAATTTAAAGCTTTAAATATAAGGATGGTTAGGTATAATTAAGTTAGGTTCTTACTTTAATTAAATCCCATGTAGCCGATGTAGAGAATCAAATGGATATCGACGTTTGTTGACTAATCGTTTTACGTATGTCGAATGTTTAGTGATGTATAATTCATTTTATGTAGTGTGTGTCCCTTGTCCATAGCATGATGAACGGATGTGCTTTGTGTAGATAGTATGCTCATGTTGACAAATGAGCTTGGGCATGCAATGGAGCTATTTGTTGAACATCACCAGTTAACTTAAGGCATGTTTACAAAACCGTTCTCTAGGGCGGTGTAGAGCTATAGTTTGCAAGACTATATGTATTTTATATCGGGTTCGAGTGTTGATTAGACATGTATCCTAGTGTCCATCGACCCTTGAGACCGGTCAGTATCGAGGCATAATTGTGAGGTTAACTTCTCCAGTGCTGGTGATCAAACTCTGTGGTGCCAACCCATATCCCAAGTGGATCAAATCTAATGTATGACTATTGTCCTTGAACTTCACCACCTCCACCCTAAGTATTATGGGTAACACACCATAGCCATGGAGGTTTTATGGCGATGCCGACGAGTAGCATGTGGGAACTAGAAATGGATCAACGACATAGAGAAGTTTGCACTAATGGGTGATGGATCGATGGCACGTAAAACCATAGCAGCGACAACTCACCTAAGTACCTAGATTTGAAACAAGGAGAAAGACGTCGAAACTTGACGGGGTTTGGGATGGAACATTAATGGTTTGGAAGCGCTTTGTTTGCACGGATCGACGTTGGAGTTTGGTCGAGATTGGTTAATCTTTGGCACTTAGAATCGACGTCGGTGTTGGTGAAGTTATGGTTTGTATTGCAGCGGGCACATAAGAGGGTGACAAAGGCAAAATCTTTGGAAAATAAGGTGAACGATGAAATTTCACTAATTGTTACTTAAATTGTAGCATGCTCGAACCGATAGGTACCAATCCATACATATTAGTACCAATCCATTTAGATTTACATGTAGATTAAAAAATTGACAAACGATGGAAAAGAAATGGAATCCTACCTGACCAAAGGAAGAAAATAATTTTTGGAAATCTCAAAACTGATTAGAGAATTCTAGCAGGAAACTTCAACTCTTACATCTACCAAAGAGATGTAATTCTACGACTTTTCGGAGCGGTGTGCTATCATATTAAGAGAGGATTCAACATTTCACGAAGAGGATTTAGAAGATAGCTAGAAGCTTCTTTGCTGATCTGGATATGGACTCGATTGCTTTTCTCGATCCAAAGCATGCTCCGTGTTCAGTAAAACATACCTTTGGGGCAAGTATATCTGTCATTTGAATCGAGCAATGTTTCGATGGATCTGGATTATATAATGATCAAGATGGTTGGCAAGTATCATGAAATGAAGAACACAAAAGAAATTGCTATGTATGGTGAAGAGAAATTGATCGGTACCGATCCATATAGACTGGTATCGAATGATTTTTGAAAAATTAATTTACTCGGCCAAGATAAATTTCATTGCAAAGGGATTTGAGAATAGGAGTCCAAGACAAAGAAATGGATTGATACCGACCCATATTGCTCGGTATGGAACCATTTAGGTTCTTTCTTGAGCCTCACTAGTTTGCTCTGAGGAGATGCTCAATGTCAAGAAGAAGTGGAAGAAAGGTCAAAAGGGTGGATCGGGTACCAATCAGCACCAGACCATTTTGATCATGGGATTTGTGCCTTATAACCGATTCTTCATGCTAAATCTTTGGATCAAAAAGAATTCAAACCGACTCCAGCAATTTTTTTCATTGATTTCGTACATAAATACCAACTCAATTGCAAATTGAAATGGATCTTGAAATTTCTAATGATTTTTGGTGGGAAAGCTTTGCCGAATTCACACCCAATCGGTTTTAACTAGAAAATCATTGTATTTCATTTGTATCTACTAGATTAAATCCATAACAAAGTTGACAACGGATGAAAGCATGTGATTCAAACCGAAACACTTTAAAAATATTTTATTTGTCCTCTTTCATCTCGATTCCCTAATTTTAATTTTTTGCATGTCTTTGAATTGCGGTATTTGCCCATATTTTGAGTAAACAATAACGAATGAATGGAAAAAATTGTTAGATGATGAAGTTGGTTAACAATTTAAGGATTAGGGAAACCCTATTCATGTGCTTCCAGCTAGCGTTTCTTTTTCTTTTTCATATACATCTGAGATTATATACATATAATTTTAATTTTATTATAAAATTTATAATTTATTAGTTTATATACACCCCCTTATGTGTGTGTGTATACACATGTGTTTACATACATACACAATAGATACATACGCACACATATGCATACATGCATACACACACGTACATACATATACATACATATATGTATGTGTGTGTGTGTAGGTTCACACTCGTGTATGTATCTGTGTTAGTTAAACCCTAATTCACATTTGATCATCTTTAAAATAACACAAAATTAAACACACATCCAATTAATTGTATAGCTATACCATGAACATATACATGTGTGTGTATAGAGATACATACCTTTTTTTTTGTGGTGCATTATATCGTGTTGATTAATACATGTTATTAAATGCACACATTATCAAATCTTTATGGTGTATAACACACACTGGTATACGTTGGTATACACATATACATGTGTGTCTATAGAAACACACTGGTATACCACACATATACATGTGTGTGTATACAGACAGGCACTGGTATATGTATCTTTGTTAGTTAAACTCTAATTCACATCTCGACTTCAAAATAACACAAAATTAGACACACATCGGATTAATTCAAATATACTTCTTCTGTTTAAAGATATTATTACCTATAGCTCCAAAAAACCATCTAACATTTACATTGTAACTAATAAATGGATGTTCTTTGCTTTTTTTATGTGTTCTCTCCTTTCTCTTACTTCTATTTTTTATTTTTATTTTTGTGCTGTAAACTGTACTGATTAACATTTCAATAATGTTTTATTAAATGCACACATTATCAAAATATTTATAAGCTGCTAGCGAAATCTGTTGGAAAAATGAATAAATGGTTAAAGCAAAAAATTTGGCAAAATCATTTAGTCCCACATCGGGGAAAACTAGCACCTATGCCACTACTTATATTAAGGCATGAGATGTTATTACAAAAGAAAGAAGAGATGAAGGAAAGAGGCAATGGCATGAACAAAGCATGCATATATTTCATATTAAATTAAAAAGGTCAAAGATAAGGGCCTTGGGCCTTGGGGCTCTTGGGGTCTCGTGATCGATTGGGCCTCCAAATGCGAATGGGCTCGCTGCCCAGCAAAACGGTTATTTTTTGAATTCGGCCGCGCAAACGCCAACGGAAGTATCTGTTGGTAAAGGGTCGCAACCTTTCCAACAGTCACAGCCGTTGCAATTCAAACGGAAGTACCCGTTCCTGAACAGATGCCTCTTCACAGCCTATATAAAGGCCTGCGAAAATCAAATTAAAAATATCAATTTTCTTACTCTTCTTCTCCGTCGTCCACTGCTCTGTTCTGTAAAAACAAAAATCCTACCTTGAGTTCGTCGTCGCTCTGCGGTTGTAGCGCAACATCGCAGAGTACGGTCCGTTTAACCTTGGGAGGCGAATTGCTCATCATCTCCTCTGCGCCAGTGGGAGAGCAATATTGCTTTAAGGGAACAGTATCGGCTACTGGACTCGGACAAATTGCACGCACACGGACTGTGATTGAACGGTACTGCCTACCTTCTTTTTCACTCCTCATGTGGTACTGTACACTATACTGAATTGCAAACATTCCGATAGTAATTGTTGTTTGCATTCGTTTGCTTTGCTGGTTTTGATATACTTAGAATAACAATCTTAAAGCAATATTGTTCTGTTTTCTAAGTATTCTCTTTGCATCCAGACGATGGCAAAGGACGGTAATACTTCGGCAACCAAACCTGTTGTGCCCGCATCTCAAACTGCTGCATTAGTTGCTCCGACTGTCACCTTCTCGCATGGAGAACGACCAGAAAAATTTACTGGTGTTGACTTCAAAAGATGGCAGCAGAAGATGTTGTTCTACCTTACCACTTTAGGACTCGCGAATTTCCTTACAGAGGATCCTCCTAAAGTAGACGAATTGGAGCCTGACGCTACCAAAGTCGAGGCGCTCACTGCTTGGAAAAATTCCGACTTCATATGTAAAAATTACATATTGAACGGCCTGGATAACAGTCTATACAATGTGTATTGTACTATGAAGACGTCAAAGGAACTTTGGATGTCTCTCGATAAGAAATACAAGACAGAAGATGCTGGCATGAAGAAATTCATCGTCGGTAAATTTCTGGATTTTAAAATGATAGACTCTAAAACAGTGATTAGCCAAATTCAAGAGTTGCAAGTCATTATACATGAGATACATGACGAAGGAATGTCTCTAAGTGAGTCGTTTCAAGTGGCTGCCGCTATAGAGAAATTGCCTCCGTTGTGGAAAGACTTCAAGAATTATTTGAAGCACAAACGTAAAGAAATGACAATGGAAGATTTGGTTGTTCGACTCAGAATTGAAGAAGACAACCGAAAATCTGAAAAGAAAGCAACTAATACTATGGTGGCAAAGGCGAATGTGGTTGAAACAGAAAAGAACAACAAAAGAAAGAGGGAAAACAACCCAAACGCAAAGAAGGCTAAGAAGTTCAAAGGAAACTGCCATAATTGCGGGAAGAAAGGACATAAGGCAATCGAATGTCGAGGTCCAAAGAATCAGAACAAGAAGAAAGACCAAGCCAATGTTACAGAATTCGAAACGCTTTCCGAGAATGTCTCTGAAATGAATTTATCCGCAGTGATCTCAGAATGCAACTTGGTTGGCAACCCGAACGAATGGTTTGTGGACACTGGTGCCACAAGACACATTTGCGCCAACAAGTGGATGTTTTCCGACTATAAATCTGCGACACAGGAAGAGCAACTCTTTATGGGAAACTCGTCTACGTCAAAGGTTGAAGGCAAAGGAAAAGTGGTTCTTAAAATGACTTCTGGGAAAGAACTTACTCTAAACGATGTTCTACACGTTCCAGATATCCGCAAGAACTTGGTTTCAGGATCATTGCTAAGTAAAAATGGCTTCAAATTGGTCTTTGTTTCTGATAATTTTGTATTGTCTAAAAATGGAGTGTATGTTGGCAAAGGGTATGTGAGTGATGGTCTGTTCAAAATGAATGTAATGACCGTTGTACCAAAAGATAGTGATAATAAAATTAATTCTTCTGTTTATATCACTGAGTCATTTAATATATGGCATGCGAGATTAGGTCATGTTAACTTTGATACATTGCGAAAATTGATAAACTTAGAATTTATACCTAAGTTTACAATAAATTCCAATTACAAATGTGAAACATGTGCCGAATCTAAACTAACTAGAACATCCTTTCATCAAGTTGAAAGGAATACGGAACCACTAGACTTAATACACACAGATGTGTGTGACTTGAAAATGTGTCAAACTAGAGGTGGAAAACGGTATTTCATCACATTTATTGATGATTGTACGAGATACTGTTATGTGTATCTTCTTAGAAGCAAGGATGAGGCATTTGACATGTTTAAACAATACAAAGCGGAAGTTGAAAATCAACTTAATAAGAAGATAAAAGCCTTAAGAAGTGATAGAGGAGGAGAATATGAATCTCCATTTGAAGAATACTGCGCCGAACATGGTATTATACACCAGACAACGGCACCATATTCCCCTCAATCAAATGGCATAGCAGAACGTAAAAATCGTACGCTAAAAGAAATGATGAATGCTCTACTCATTAGTTCTGGTCTACCAGATAACCTATGGGGAGAAGCTATACTTTCTGCGAATCACATTCTAAATAAAGTGCCTCGAAAGAAGACTTCGAAATCACCGCATGAACTGTGGAAAGGCAGACCACCATCCTACAAATACTTGAGAGTGTGGGGGTGTCTTGCCAAAGTAGAAATACCGAAACCAAAGAAGGTCAAAATTGGACCAAAGACTGTAGATTGCATATTTATAGGATATGCTCATAATAGTGCTGCTTATCGATTTTTGGTGTATAAATCTGAAATTGATGACATTCATGAAAACACCATTATCGAATCTAGAAATGCTAGATTCTTTGAACACATTTATCCTCTTAAAACATCCATTGAAACTATTATTCAAAAGAGATCAAGAGATACAGATATTCCCGAGGATGATGTTAATCAAAATTTGAATGAAAGGGATGTTGAAACAGAGGTAGAGGAACCCAGAAGGAGCAAACGTCAAAGGACTTCTAAAACCTTTGGACCCGATTTCTATGCATACATGATAGAAAATGAACCTCTAACCTATCAACAAGCAATGTCATCTCCAGATGCTCCTTATTGGAAGGAAGCTGTCAATAATGAAATAGAATCTATTTTGCAAAACCATACATGGGAACTAGTGGATCTCCCTAAAGGATCAAAACCACTAGGATATAAATGGATATTTAAGAAAAAACTCAAGGCTGATGGCTCAGTAGATAAGTATAAAGCTCGTATAGTAGTCAAAGGATTCAGACAGAAAGAAGATCTGGATTATTTTGACACTTACTCACCAGTAACTAGAATAACATCCATTAGGATGCTTATTGCAATCGCCTCTATACTAAATTTGGAAATACATCAAATGGATGTAAAAACAGCTTTTTTGAATGGTGAGTTGGAGGAAGAAATATATATGCTACAACCTGAAGGGTTTGTTAGCCCAGGAAATGAAAACAAAGTATGTAAGTTGGTGAAATCACTTTATGGTCTTAAACAAGCACCAAAACAATGGCATGAGAAATTTGATGAAACTATGTTATCAAATGGATTCGCTATAAACGAATCAGATAAATGTGTTTACGTGAAATACACACATATTGGATATGTCATTGTATGTCTCTATGTTGATGATTTATTGATCCTAGGCAATAATAAGGCCATAATAACATCAACAAAAGATATGTTATCTTCTAGATTCGATATGAAAGACCTAGGACTGGCTGATGTAATATTGGGTGTAAAAATTGTGAGAACACCACAAGGATATGCATTATCTCAATCACATTACATAGCCAAGATACTTGAAAAATTCAAGCAATACAATATAACTATTGCAAAATCACCAGTAGATATGAACCAAAATTGGGTTAAGAACACCGGTGACAGTATATATCAACTGGAATACTCTCGTGTATTAGGAAGTATCATGTATGTAATGAACTGCACAAGACCAGATATCGCATATGCTATAAGTAAACTCAGTAGATTTACCAGCAATCCTGGTAAACATCATTGGAAAGCGATAATAAGAGTTCTTGGATATCTGAAATATACACAGAACTTTGGTTTGCATTATTCGAATTATCCTTCAGTAGTGGAAGGTTACAGCGACGCAAATTGGATAACCGGATCACATGATACTAAATCCACAAGTGGATACGTATTCACATTAGGAAATGGAGCAATCTCGTGGAAATCATCCAAACAAACTTGCATAGCAAGGTCAACAATGGAATCAGAATTCATTGCTCTGGATAAAGCCGCAGAAGAAGCAGATTGGATTAGGAGTTTTCTGGAAGATATTCCAAATTGGGAAAAACCAGTACCTCCAATATGTATACATTGCGATAGTCAATCTGCTATAGGAAGGGCTAACAGTACACTGTATAATGGTAAATCTCGACATATTCGTCGTAGACATAAAACCATAAGACAACTTCTCTCTAATGGAGTTATCACTATAGACTATGTAAGGTCAAAGGATAACATAGCGGATCCACTAACAAAAGGCTTGCCAAGAGAGAAAGTTCAAACCTTATCGATGGGAATGGGCTTAAGACCTATTAATTGAAAAGTTTTCTAAAACGGAAACCCCACCTAGTTGACTGGAGATCCCAAGATCTAGGTTCAAAGGGACAACTAAGTTTGAGATAAACTTGACGGCACTACTCAATTAAAAACCATTCCTATGATAAGTCAGTGCACAACCCGTCGGAGAATAGGATAAGCTTTGCTTTTAATGATGTCTATACTGTGGTATTATAAAGAACCAAGTGGGGTATTACGGGATACTCTTTATAGAATCACCTATGTGAGTGCGAAGGCGCCGCTTCAAGAAGGATTGTAAGGTCGAATTCTTTAAGCACTCATGAAACCAAGGCGGTGTTCATGGCAAAAACGAACACAAACAGAGAACCAAGGAGTTAAAGAACATTTATCACGTGTTATCTTTATAGACTTACACAAACGGCTTACAGTTCAAAGACAGTCTAGTCCACTGATTCGCTAGTTAGTTATAACGATAAACACTAGGAAAAGTTCAAGGCCTTTGTGCTACTTTTACCCATATGATAAATGTTTCGCAATTTTAAGAACAGATCATATAACCACTCATTCATGTGGGGGATTGTTGGAAAAATGAATAAATGGTTAAAGCAAAAAATTTGGCAAAATCATTTAGTCCCACATCGGGGAAAACTAGCACCTATGCCACTACTTATATTAAGGCATGAGATGTTATTACAAAAGAAAGAAGAGATGAAGGAAAGAGGCAATGGCATGAACAAAGCATGCATATATTTCATATTAAATTAAAAAGGTCAAAGATAAGGGCCTTGGGCCTTGGGGCTCTTGGGGTCTCGTGATCGATTGGGCCTCCAAATGCGAATGGGCTCGCTGCCCAGCAAAACGGTTATTTTTTGAATTCTGCCGCGCAAACGCCAACGGAAGTATCTGTTGGTAAAGGGTCGCAACCTTTCCAACAGTCACAGCCGTTGCAATTCAAACGGAAGTACCCGTTCCTGAACAGATGCCTCTTCACAGCCTATATAAAGGCCTGCGAAAATCAAATTAAAAATATCAATTTTCTTACTCTTCTTCTCCGTCGTCCACTGCTCTGTTCTGTAAAAACAAAAATCCTACCTTGAGTTCGTCGTCGCTCTGCGGTTGTAGCGCAACATCGCAGAGTACGGTCCGTTTAACCTTGGGAGACGAATTGCTCATCATCTCCTCTGCGCCAGTGGGAGAGCAATATTGCTTTAAGGGAACAGTATCGGCTACTGGACTCGGACAAATTGCACGCACACGGACTGTGATTGAACGGTACTGCCTACCTTCTTTTTCACTCCTCATGTGGTACTGTACACTATACTGAATTGCAAACATTCCGATAGTAATTGTTGTTTGCATTCGTTTGCTTTGCTGGTTTTGATATACTTAGAATAACAAAATCAAGTTAAGACTTCCAAGTATTAGTCGAAGTCCTAGGCAAAATATACGAAATCAAGATAAGACTTCCAAGTATTAGTTGAAGTCTTAGACAAAATATACAAGCTGCTAGCGAAATCATAATTATTACTAATTTTTTACCTTAGGCTTTCTAACCACTACATGTATTTTTGCTACCGTTATTATTATAGCGTCATTTGCAAGTTCATCTACTAAGTTTATTTCAAAAAGACTTGCAAAAACGAACAAGTCATTAATGTAACTGCAGACAGTTTGTTTATGAGTGCTCGAAGAACTTAGAATATGCAAGAGTCATTTTCTATCCCCTAAACTGTCATTGCAATTTCGACGGTATTTGAACATTTTCAACAGTAGATACGTATTCGTATTAAAGGACTTTAACAACAGGCAAATGAAGACAACATAATTTTGGTCTTTTATATTATATATGATGATTATGATGTGAATTGAGACAACAACGCGAGAAGTCAAGTCTTCGACATATTGCAAGAAATGTAGTATTATTCTTAGATGACTTGAGGTAGCCAGCTTGAGTCGGGAGTAGCTAGTTGCTAAATGAAAAACGTCATCGATGATGTTTGCTCTTTTGTATTACGTGAATAAATAAAGGGATGCAAGTTGAAATTAACACGTGATGTTAAAACTTGAAGGCAACACCGACCTTGACCTTGAACGTTAATTTGATTGACTACCGACTGTATCTGAGTTTAAATAATAATTCGGCGCCGTACTTTCACTTCGCATTCACACATGTTTTCAATGGGTTTTATCTTTTTTTTCCTAGAAAAGATTCTTTATGAGGGGCGAAAGAAAAAAAAAGGAACGGCAAATTTAATTGACCGGCCAACTAAATCAAAGGAGTATGGATCGCACACCTCACCTATAAACTATGGGGTCTCTGAGTTAACATACGATGAATTAACATTATCGGATCCGATTCTTGTTTAATTTAGCATTTTTTTATCTGATACTAGTTTAATTTAACACTTTATCATCTTTCGGGCCAAAAATTTAAATATGTGCTACTTGAATAAAATTTTATTTTGGGTTTTTCCTTTTAAACTATTCCCTCTAAGAATAATTCCAAAAAGTTCAAAAATACATTGTAAACAAAACGTACAAAATTTGCATATCAAAAATAAAACAAATAATCACGTAAACATGTAATTTATTTCCTAAATTATATTTACTTAACTGACAATCGCGTATGATGTTCACTGAAACTGGAAATAATTTTTTATGTTAATATTAATAATGTAGAAACAGAATTAATAAAACAAAATGTAGGACTTGTGAATTTTCCAATTGTTAAAACAACGTAAAAATAAATGATACGCTCTAGATTTTTGCAGCTTTCATTTTTAACTGATCTTTTGTTAGATTGGATGCATTGAGCAAAAGGTTGAAAGGGAAAACTCTCGAAAAAAAGCCCTATTGTTCGTTTATGCACAAGTTCCCTAACACAATTTGTTTTTTTATTCCAAGGGTGGTACTTAAGTATTTTGATGTTTAGGTGGGATCAAAACCCAATACATCTAAAGGCACAATCCATAGGTCTTCCACTTGAGCTAGTGGCTTGTGACAAAGATCTCTAATATGCGTAAATATGCGTACTCATGAATAATGTCTAAAAAACAAAATCGTATTTTGTATTAATTGGAATTTAGAAGTGACTGTTTTATTTTCATTTTGATTTATTTGTAAATTAAATTGATTGCTTTACTTAAATTTAATTTTATTTAAAGTGAGTATCGTTATATTCATTAGTGTTTAATAGAGACAATTGTATATTATACAATAATGATATAATATGCATCCATAAAACATATCATATCATTATTTATAATATATGCGGTAACATTGCTTATAATTATATAAGAAATAATATATGAAGAAAATTAAAAAAAATAAAAACATATGTTTGAAATAACATATATTAAATTCATTTTATAAAAGTGTGTAAAGCAATAAAAACCAAATTGTAGAATATATAAAGTAGGTATAATATATGCACGTCATGTTTTAGAAATTACATTGTGCATTATTTGAAAAAGCATAGAAAAAATAAAATCAAAGTGCATAATATACGTACTTGCAAAATTAACCATTTAAAAAAGTTCAAATAATATTTACGAAACATTAAAAAAAAATCATTTTACTTTAATAGGAAACTTTCATGTTAACTCCTCTTCTCCACGACTCAGGGACCTAAAGGATTGAAAGGTCCGTCGACCTAAAGTTATCAACGACCCATCGACCTAAAGCATGAAGCGACCCAATAGCTAAATGGACTTAGCGACCTAATAAAATAATGGACTTAGCGACCTAAAAAGAGTTCAGATGCCCAGCGACCCAATCGAGTGGCATAGTGTCAGTTGAAGAGCACCGCGACCTAATAAGCCAACAAGCTCAACGACCTAAGGGTTGAACGACCTAGCGAGTTAATAAGGGGAGCGACCTAACAGGGAAGAAGTTCTACAGCGAGCTAAGGTGTGACAACCTATTCCTAAGTCGCTCACGACCTAAACATACCAAAGGAGCTTCCTATGCCGCTTCCTACCTAGGTCGGCCACGACCTATGACTTGTTAGTTTATCCAGAATGATCAAGTATACCATATTTAAGCCGTAAACCGCACCCACTAGGTGGCGGACGACCTACGACCTATTCAAGGTCGTTTGCGACTTACGACCTAACTCCGAACTCTCCTATAAATACCCCGCCTACTCCAACTAAAAGGGGATCTTTTGGCTCATTTCTGGAACGCCAATACTCTGCTGAATTCTCGACTCACTCGACACTTCAAACACGAAGGACATCTCAACAAACTTCAAGAGGAAATCTAACGCAATCAACATGGATTCAAAGAATTCTTCTACATCGAAGTTCTAGTTGTTTATCTCATTAGTATTGTAATCGAAGATTGTTGTAAAGTTGTAATTGATTCAGCAATAAAGAAGATTAAAGTGGACGTAGGCTTAACCTTAAGTCGAACCACTATAAAATTGTTGTCTTTTACTGCTTTCTCTTTGATTTTTCTACTTGTTTCTAATTCCCGCATTCACGGGTGGTGCTTTCACTTAATCTCTATATACACCGGGGTGTCAGCGTTCAATTTTAAGCGTTAACATTTTTGGTGCTTTCACTGAGAACCCAACTCAGGCTATTTTCGTCATTGCTTCTCAGAAATTTGTTGAAAGAATCTCTCTCAAAACCAAAAGTCTATCAGAGATAATGGCTCCTGGAAGAAAGCATGGATCTACAAGACCTAGTAATGTCCATGAGAATACTGCCACTTCTCCTTCGTCATGTCAAGCAGCACCAAGTGCCGGAATTACACGAGCGGAGTTAGATGCTGCAGTATCTTGGTTATACCAACAGATGGAAGCCCAGAATGCTTTGATGCTTGAAAGATTAAATGCATTGCTCGGAGATAACCGTCAACCGGTGAGTAATGAAGGAAACCTTGCAGATGATGTTCATAATCCTGAAGAGAGGAATATTCCTCAAAGAGCAGCTAGCCCCGCCAAAGAAACACCTCCTCAACCTGGAGGATCGAGACCACAGCCAACTCTCCGCGTACGTTTGTCTCGACAAACTTCCGAGAAAATGACCGAAGTCTGTCCTGCAGATCCTTTAAATGATGAGGAATATCTTTCGGGCATGGTGCAACAAATCATGAAAGAAAGCACGCAGAGTGATGAAGATGAGAAGGAATGGGGATTCGCTCCAAGCAAAACTTCGTTCACTGAAAGGATTCTAAAGGCGGAATTCCCAAGGAAGTTTGTTCCTCCTACCATCTCGGCTTATAAGGGAACAAGCGACCCTAATCAATTCTTGTATAAGTATGATTGGCACATGACTGGTGCTAGAGCGTCTGATGAGATCAAATGCCGGTACTTTCCGGTATATTTGGAAGGAGTGGCTCTACTCTGGTTCACAAAGCTTCCAGTCCGATCCATATACCAGTTCGCCGATTTGACTCGGAAGTTTAAAGAGCAATTCAGGTTGTATGCTTCAAAGGCAAAGGATATTATATCACTGTCAAGCTTGGAACAGAATCCTGGGGAATCTATCAGGTCTTTCTTGAACCGCTTCAACATAGATTTGGCTGAAGTGGACAATGCAGAACCATGGATGGTCTTGACATACCTGATGAGGGCAATCGACAAATCAAGCGAATTTGGGAAGTGGCTGAAGATGAAAGAACCAAATTTGCTTGAGAAATTGTATAAGAAAGCTGATAAATTCATGCGCTTGGAAAACCTTCGAGCACCAGTTAAAGTTGCATTGACAGAGGTGAAGAATAATACTACTGCTCCTACCAAAAAGGAATTCGGAAGTCAAAAAAGGGAGAATAATGGTGGGAAGAAACAGAAAGATATGAAGAAATCTCGCTTCTTAAAACCATCAGATTTCACTCCTTTGACTGACACTCCGGAGAATATCTTTTTTGCTACCAAAGATGCAGTAGAATATCCTAAACCGTCTAAGATGAGAGTTAGCAAAAAAGCCACTCAGAGTGGGAGATTCTGTCGGTTTCATAATCAACCCGGTCATGATACCAACGAATGTCGCCATCTGAAAATTTTAATTGAAGAACTACTGAGAGAGAACAAGTTGCAGCAATATGTTATGAGAAGTAGAAATGACCCAACTTCATCTACTAAGGGCCAGCAACTTCCTGCTCATCCATCTGGCTCGGGTGAGAGGAATACCGTGCATGAATCGGAAAGGCCTGTTATCAATGTGATTACAGGAGGTCCTCACCCAGCAGGCAGAAGCCGGGGCGAGATGGAAAGATATGCCCGTGCCTTGAAGTATCTATCAGCGGAAGAGAGTATTTTTGTGCTAGAAAATGAAGCACCTTTGAAGCAGTAGAAAACTTTCAATGATGATATTGTGTTCAAAGCCTGGAACTCTATGAGTATTGAAGCTCCAACCATGGATCCCTTGGTCATCTCTGTAGGCATTGGGCCGGCTATTGTGAGAAGAGTGCTTGTAGATTGCGGCGCTTCTTGCAATATTCTCTTCAAAAAGACGTTTGACCAAATGAAAATTCCGATCGCTGACGTTCAAGCCTCATCTCAGAAGATCGTTGGGTTTACTGGGGAACCGAGGCAGCCCGTTGGAACTATCGACTTGTTCGTGGAGCTGGGAGAGGGGCAGAATAAGGTGGTTCGAAAACAGACTTTTGTAATTGTTGATGAATTTTATGCCTACAACGCCTTCCTAGGCCGACCAACTCTTGCGGTTTTAAGGCAAGTCTCGTCCCGTGGTGCCTCACTATGAAATTTCCCACGGATAATGGCGTTAGATTTATTAGAGGGGATCAGAATGCTGGGCGAGAATGTTATCTAATAGAGTTGCGTGAAGCGAGGAAGTGAGAGATGGGGAAAAATGCGCAGCCCCAGTCCGCATCAAAGAACCAACCTTGTAGCAATTACAGGGTGGCCCCTGCACTGGCGAGCATAGCGGGGCGCGAAGAGAAATGGATCCCAGAAAAGCTAGTGCAGGGGAGAATAGAGTGGTGCCACTGGATGTAACGGTGCCAGTACCTGTTGACCTGAAAGATCCGGACAAAGTGGTGAATGTGGGTTCGCAACTTAGCGTGACGGTTCAAATTCCTTAATATCATTCTTGAAAGCAAATCTGGATGTATTCGCTTGGACTCATGCAGATATGTGCGGAATATCCCCAGAAATTGCAGTACATACTCTGAATATTGATCCTAAGTTTACATCGGTAAAAAGAAAAGAAGAACCCAGGGTCCTGAAAGGTCAGCAGCGTTGAAAGAAGATGTAGACCGGCTTATGGAGAATGGTTTCATCAGGGAGTCTACTTATCCGAATTGGGTTTCAAATCCAGTACTGGTTAAGAAAGCTAATGGGAAATGGAGAGTTTGCATTGACTTCTCAGATTTAAATAAAGCCTGCCCCAATTACTGTGGAATATGCGAGTATATGATTTTTGTTTGATGATAATAAACATATATATATATATTCATTTAAATGTATTTGTTAATGTACTATTTTATTTTTCATAGATTAAATAAATATTTGTTGAATAAAATAAATTACATAGAATTTGAATGGAATTTGAATTCAAATAGAAATTTTATTCAAACAAATATTTATTACAATCTTGAATAGTAAAAATTCAAGCTCTCACTATACATATACATTTTTGATTACATCACAATTACGTCACAATTCAGTTTACATAAATTCCTCACTACATATCACTCACACTCGTAGTTTTATCTTCAACTTCATTCCAGTTTGAATCCAGCATCTGAGCAATCTGCAAAAATATACCCTAACGCAGTAAAATTGAAAAAGAAATATTTTTGCAATATAAAATGAAATATGATTTTTGAAAATATGATTTGCCTCAGTTATTTGGGTTGTTCGTCATCATTCACATTTGAATTCATCATACACAAACAATGTGACATGCACAGTGTATCACTGTACATGCCACAATGCCTCGCACATCAATATACACTTGATAATGCTACAGGGACAGGTGAGCAAGGTCAAACCCAAGTGAAAAACCGGGTTCAACTCACGTGCAATATACTCAAAATCACGACACGAGCACAAGGTCAAACCCGAGTTTTTGAAACTGGATTCAACGCAAGTGAAATTTCAAAAATCAACATGAATGGATGCAAAGACCAGCTGCAACATAAATGAACAGTGCAAGCATGAAGTATGCAAGCTCGACTAACAGGTTCAACAATATCAAGTTCAAGCCAGACCAACATAATGCAAACTACAATTATAGCAATATGCTTGAAGACTACAGCACGACCAAGTATGACAGTGAAACTCAAGCAAGTGCACAACAAACTCAGTGAAGCCAAAGTGATGAAACAATTGTCCAGACAATCAGACAAGTGCATCCAGAAGTACAAGATGACCAAGTCAAAAATTCAAGTCTCGACCAAAACCAGTTACTCAATGCATGCAACATGGTGTGCAAGCACAGCCTCAAACTAGCATCATGTGTTGAACAACATGAAGAGTGACACAACAATATGAATGCTATGTTCAAACATGAAACAAGACTAAAACCAGGCAACAGTGAATGGGGAACACAATATGGATGATCTCGAACAGACACACTTGAACGAGAAGACCGCAAAGACAACAGCCAGTGCCAACAAAGAAAAGAGACGACCAAGTGAAACACAGTGCATATATAACAGCTACATGAAGCAAACAACAATATGAAGACAACAAGTAAAGTGCATCAAGTATGATCAAGTCCAAATGCATCAGTGAAGTCACAATGAAACTGCAGTGGACATGTATACAATAAAAGAAGAAGTGCCAAGAATACATGTACTCGAGGCAATATGCACAAGTGAAAACCAAAATGGCACAGCAGTTCATACAACATATACAAGACAGAAGAAGCCATGGTCAATGCAAAGAAAAAGTGAAGTTACAGTGAAATTCAACAAGTCAAGTCAATAGCGTGGTACTATGCAAATACACAGCAGTCTCAAGTGATACAAATGCACAACAACATGAATAATGCAACAACCAGATGAAGTCGAAGCCAACTAAGTAATTCAAAGTGAAAGCCGAAGTAAATTTGCAAATTCAAGTCAAAGCCAACAGAGAATTCAATAATGTGTTTCGAATCAAAACAGTGCCGTGATGATCAAGGAAACAACTTGACCAAGTCAGAAATCAACGCAGCACAGTACAAAAATGGAAATTGCCGAAAATAGGAAAGTGAAGCAAAATAAAACAGGAAAGTCTTTGCCGTTTGACAAAAGATAAATCAAACGTTTGAAAATCAAGGACGTGAGTAACAAGTTAAAAATATATCAGGAAAGCCGTGCGCATCAGAAAATCGAAAATTAGGAAAGTATCTAATTGATACGAGCAAATTCAAGTGTCTCGAATTCATATAAATATCACACCCAATTATCATCATAGGCATCGAGTCAAGCACCCAATCAAACCAGCAACGAAAAATATTACATACCGCAACAGTGAACTCGATCGTCTCGAAGAAACCAAGTCCAAATTTCACAAAACGATCAAAGAAGCAGCTGCGAACGAGGCAAGCAACGCAAACCATCGATCATCAGAGAAGCCGTGAGCAAGAGCAACACCAGAGAATCATATTTGAAGAAAGCCCCAATTGGATCGAAGAACGAAGCGCTAATTTAGTGGCAAAGGGGATCGGCCGACATTATTCTCACAAGCCAAAAGAAAAGGTACGGGCTAAAGCAAAAAAAAAGAGGATCGGGTGAAAGAAAATTGGGCCGGCATTGTTAAAAGGGGAATTGGTTTTTAAGAATTTATTCTTTATTTTTAAAGGGGTTTTTGTTTATCAGTTTTATTTTTTCTTTTCGAATCAATTCTTGGTAAATCACCACCTAGGTTGTAGGTAGTGTCAGATTGTCTAGATAGAATTAGTTCAGTGAGTAGGGTGTGCGAGTTTGCAAAACTCTATAGGCGGGAGCAAGGGTTTGCGAGTTTGCAAAACTCTATAGGCGGGAGCAGGGGGTGCGAGTTTATTAGAGTGTTTGTAAGCGGAAACAGGGTTTGCGAGTCTGTTAGAGTGTTTATAAGCGGGATACTGTTTAATTCTAATAGAAATCTGGGAATGCAGCAGTAGGCAGGGGTTGCCGAAGCTGGGTAAATTTTGTGTGTGATTTAATTTTTAGCATATTTATTTCTGCAATTTGTTTCTGTGTTTAAATCAAGAAAATTTGCTACAACCCTATTCACCCCCCTCTAGGGTTAATCTAGATCCTACAAGTGGTATTAGAGCATGGTATTTGTCTTTAACTTTAGAGTCATGAATTCATCAAATCATGCTTTTTCTGAGGGGCAATCTATTGTTAGGCCACCCATGTTTAACGGGAATGATTATGCTTATTGGAAAGTTAGGATGGGTATTTATCTTAGTTCTGTTGATTATGATGTTTGGGATATTATTGAAACTGGCTATAAATCTCCCACTATAACCGTTGGTGATACTGAGATTCCTAAACCTAAGGATAGGTGGGATGCTAACGACAAGAGATTAGAAACTACAAATGCTAAAGCCATGAATGCTTTGATCTGTTGTAACGATCCGCCTTTTTGGACAGTTTAAACCGACGATCAAATACACATGCTAGTTCCAAACCATTCAAAAGGGCAGATGGTTATTGGGGTAATTACGAAAAGAAAGGGAAGGAGAAATAAAGGAAATGAAACAACATAGAATCTCGCAGCGGAACGATAAAATATAATAGTCAAATAAACAGTTCATGAAGCTTCTTACTATACTTTGACAATTATTTATACAACATTTATCAGAGTTATACATATACAACAGAACAATTAAAATAATGCAGCAGATAGCAGATGTAAGGGTAATAATAGTAATAGTATACTAAATCTTCGTCTTCATCCTCCAGAATAGATCTTTAAAAATCTGAAAAACTCAGGACTGGCCCGAGCGTAATGAAAAGACAAAACACTCAAGTCAGGACTAAAATATCCTTATGAAAGGTAAATTAATCGTAAATAAATTTGAGTGTAACGGCGTCAGAGATGTTTACGAGGTTTGACATCTCCTATCCAGTGTCAACGTGCGTGCAATAACTTAAGAGATGTTACAGGATTTTCCATCTCTCAAGGATCCGTTAAACTATCTACTATGTAGTACAATACGCTAAGTATATAATGCCTATTAGTAATATAAAGTATCAAAATAGCGTTAAGGCATTACCATAATCCCCCTTAACACATTTTTATAATGCCATAGTCTATACAGCACCGTAAGCCCCACCGTAAAGTGGTGGTTATCAGAGGGTACCCCATAGGTATAACACAAAACAAAACGTAGTTGTCGCGAATAGGATAATCAGTATGACATGGTACATGAGGCGATACCAACTAGGGTACTAGTAGTTGCGTGATCCGGACTGATGTTGAGCATAGCCAGCAGCTACCCCAACCCCGTGAAACAACACTCCCAAATCAAGGGGTGTACCCAAATCGAATCACAAATGTATTAGATATGGTATCGAAAAAGTGTGTCCGCTAGAGGTGGCAAACCTCAATGGCCCGGCGCGGCTCCTGTTTTAGTCATGTCAGGGGTCATCCAATAATCGTTCTCTTTCTTCAATCAACACGTTCACCAAACCATCCACTTCATTCTGGATCAACACTCCGCGTATAATAGTTATTAAAGTGGTTTTCGGTATCGACAGAGAGTATGTCCACATCCGATCCCGGTTTCTTTAATAACTACGTATTATCACACCGTTGGCTCTTTTACATTTCAAATCAATTCATGATTGATATCAAAATATCATATTCGTTTCAAAAAATCAAATCCATTTCAAATATCATCGTATCTATTCAAAATGTAAGGTCCCGTTTCAAAAATCATTTTTCGCCTCAATATCTCATTTCGATTTCCAAATCATTTCGAATTTCAATTTAGGTTGCAACTTCATTTAACCCAATTCGTATTTACATTCGAGATTTAAACATAAACATTTCACCTTATCGACCAACTTGAATTTTTTTAGAGAATAGTTTTAAGTAGTTTAAAAGTAGTTTTAAATAATTAAAATAGTTAGAATACTTAAAATCTTAAAATGGATTTAAAATAGATAAATTAGTTTAAAATAATTTAAATTGGATCAAGAGATTTAAAATAGATTAAAATAGTTCAAGTATTCAAAAATGGTTTATATAACAGAGTAATTTGGGAAACAAAATAAAACAGCTTCAAAACTAGTCCATTTCAATTATAACTTCCCAATTCAAATCAATTTCAATTTCCATTCTACAGATTCAATTTCGATTTCAATTCAAATCAATGTCAACTTTGACTTTAACTTAATTCAATTTTACATTCACCTTCAATTAATTCAATTTCAATTTATATCGATTTGGAGCTTGATTTTCAAAATATCAATTTATAACACTTAACAAAATTATCCTTCAATATTCAAATTTAAATCCAAATTTCAAATATGATTCAATTTCAAGCTCAGTTTCAAAATATCATTTTTATGTCACTTTTACTTAGTAATACTCAAAGCTCGAAATAATGTTCAATCTTTAAAACAAATAAATTTTCGAAATTCAATCATACCCCGATTTTTAATCTCAAAGTCTCAACTTAAATTATTTAACAATATCCTTTAACCAAAATTTATTTCAACATTCCAAACTCAATTTTCCGATAAATTCGATTTCTATAAATTGATTTCTATTTATAACTTTTAAATCAAAACATTTAAATAAATTTCAAATCGACGATTTTAAAAATTATTAATTTAGCCAATCCGGTGTCCATATATAATTTTCTATCCTATGGCCAAGTGGTCAGTTATTTCAATTAAATGTCAAGGATGACTATATATCACTTAAATCAAATCATAGTGTCATATGTACACATAACAGGATATTTATAAGCAAATAAACATCCAAACATTTAAATATCAACCAATAGCATCCATCGAAATACATCATCCAATAGACAATACAATTCACGGTAATTTCATAGTTATCAATATCAGGTAATTTAATCGCAATTCAATTTTTAATTTCAATTTGACGGTCAATTAAATTTTCAATGGTGAATTCAAATGACAATTAAATTTTATCAAACAACGACAAATAAAATTCATAACACTTCATAATGTCAAATTTAACAAGCATAAAGATATTCAGTACGTTGTGAGCGTTATAAAACACTCACATTGATTTCAATGTAGTTTCAGCGTTTTATTTCGAACAAAATTAAACGAGCGTTTAATTTTACCCGAAATTTTCACTAGCTCCAAACGATTCCAATTTAGCTCCATCGCGTAGTGCTCGTCGATACGATTCCAACGCAAAAAGTTTCGTGCGTTTTCGACCTCGTATGAAAAAGTTATGCTATTTTAAAGTTTATACGAATTTAAATATACAATTTCAGCTTTTATTTTAAATATCAAACCCTCAACCTCATCCTGGCCGTTCATTCAAGCATCTGCAGATCTGGACCGCTGCTGTATCTTCTTCCTCTTCACAAGAAAACTCACGTATAAACAACCCATAGCCGTCAAGCTTCAACGAATTTTCACGACCAAAATACATGACTTGAAGACGATCAGCCACCTCCATCGCGTAGCCCTCGGCGAACTTTACCTACACCGTGAATAGCATGAAACTCGGCTACCCCTTTGGCCTCGAAAAACGTGAAAAACACAGTGACTTTGAACGCGATTTCCCATCGATCCGAAGCTCCATTTCAGATCATGACCGTTGGATTTGTAGATCTCATCGAGATCTACAACTTTGTAGTTGGAGGTTTTTGCTAATTATCGATGGATTGTGAGATATTGGAGGAGAAAGGCGAATGATTTCTGGCCATAGAAATGGTGAATGGCGGCTGCACTAGAAACCCTAGCCTTTTTTTGCAAATTGTGAAATGGAGGGCCTTTTATAGAAAATTGCAAAAACACTATTCGCCGAAAATTTTCCGAACTCCAAACGAAGCATGCCGGCAGGCGTTTCTAAGGTTTACCCCGTGTTTCGGACACAATGGAATAGGTTTCGGAGGCTAACTCGATCGTATGTGCGAGTTACGGAAATAAACGATCGACTTTAAATTAAATCGATTAAACTGATTTTTATGCGTTTCGGCTTGCCCCGTACAAATGGTAAATCCGATTGACACGAAATTTGAAACTTTACAGTAATATGACATTACGGATCCGATGAAACTAGTTTCGTTGAAATCCGAGACTGTTTGAAAAATGGCTATTTTAACTCGTCAATTTAATATTAAAATATTCAATTTTCACAAATTTACTTTTAATTCGATTTTAAAAGTTCTACAACATCATTCTAATTTTAATATGATAAAATAAAATTTTACAAATAATTTTTAATCATATTAGACCCGTTATTCAATTATTCAATAAGTTTTAAATATTTACTTTAAACAATTTACCTGTTCAATATTCAATTATTTGATTTTAAATAGATTTTACTTATCAATCAATTACTCTATTATACCCAATGAATTCAAAATTTATTATCCTATCCAACTATGGATTGCAAAGACATTCACTATGTAACGTTTATTTTTCAATACTTACTACTATTCAAATCTTCGAAACCAATCTATTAAAATTTGTATTTCTACCTAAATAATTCACAATTCTTACTCACTTATTTACATTTGTTTTTCCATATATTCCCTTAACCAAGTTATAACTTTTGAGTTAATTCAATTAGATTGGAATTCCATTCAATCCATAAATAATTACTTGGATAGTTATTGTCGCAATTCATTCCAGGTATTATTATTCCAAACGAATTACATTTTTTTTTAACATTAAATCACGAAATCTTATTAAATTAGCTATTTTAATTATCGAAAATTTATGGGTCGTTACTTCTGTGCTCTTGATAAGAATGAATTTAATAGAATTTCTCATTGTAAAACTGCACAGGAAATTTGGCATACCTTGGAGGTGACACATGAAGGAACTTCTCAAGTCAAGGAGTCTCGTCTAGCCTTATTCAGCAATGAATACGAGAACTTTGTGATGGACAAAGGCGAGAGCATAAAGGACATGTTTGGACGCTTTTCAACTTTTGTGTACAACGCTAGAGCGCTTGGGAAGGTATTCACCGAGGTAGAGCTTGTGAGGAAGGTGCTACGAGTTTTACCAATGAACTTTGAGGCAAAAGTCACGGCAATACAAGAATCGAAAGATCTGAGTAAACTAAGCATGGAGGAGTTGATTGGCAACTTGATGACATATGAGCTTCAGCTAAAAGCAAAAGAGGAACGCAACAACTCCGAACCAAAGAAGAAGACGATTGCCTTAAATAGCAAAGAAGAGAGCGATGAAGAAGAAGAAGATCCAATTGAAGAGCTTGCAATGGCTGTCAATAATCTTAGCAAATGGTCAAGATTCAAGCCACGCAAGAAGAAAACAAGTGGTAATAGGTCAAAAGATTCTGACAATTCCGATAATGAATCGATGTGCTTTAACTGCAACAAGCCTGGCCACTTCAAACAACAATGCCCACTTCTCAAAAACAACAAAGGAAAGAAAAAGAAGAAGAAGGCCTTTGCAGAAACTTGGGATGATAAAGAAGGTGAGGAAGTTTCGAACAGTAGCTCAGAGGAGGCTAACTTGTGACTTATGGCAAAATCAGATTCAGAAGCAAGCTCAGAGGAATCTAGTAAGGCAGGTGACTATTCTTATAAAGATCTTATTTTTATGTGTCTTGATCTTACTAAAGTAGTTGATACTCTTGAATCTAAAATTGAAAAACTGAGATCTGACAGGAGAGAACTTGCTCGTGAAAATTTTAGGTTAGAAACTGAACTTGAAAATATTCAAAACCTAAAATGTAAAAAATGTAAAATTTTAGATTCAGAATTATCAAGACTTAAGAATAGCTCTGAGAATCTTGAAAAAGAAAACTTGAGTCTTATGGAAACCATTGACACTAGGAAAAAGGATTTTATAAATAGATGCACCTCACTTGTAACTGAAAACACAGCACTAAAAGCCAAAGTCCAAAATCTTGAGAAATCTCTGAATGACTTTTCAAGAGGCGAAAAATCTTTCAACATGCTATTGGGAAATCAAATTTTAGCTAACAACAGAAAAGGACTTGGTTTTGGGAAAACACAAGTTGGTGATAATGCAAAAAGTAAGAGTGTCTTTGATAGATGTGAAATAATTGGACATCGTGTTGAAAATTGTAGTCATAGGAACAAGAACACAAAATTTATACAAGTTTAGGTTCCTAAGAATTCTACAAACAAATTTCATGTCTATTGGAACAAGAATGAAAGGACTAAACAAGTTTGGGTTCCAAAGGGTTTGTTTATTCACAATGCTTCAGCCACTAACAATCATGGACCTATAAAAGAAATAGGTCACAAAAATCTTTCATCGTGTAGGTATGGTGGCAGGCTAAGGAACAACAACAGTGTTCTCTGGATTTTGGCAGTTCCAGAAACACAACTGGCAACAAAGCAAAGTTTCTTAGCCTAGTACAAAAGGCGACAGAATCACAATGGGCAACCACGAAAAATTATCGTAAAGGTAAAACAGGTGAAGGTATATTAAATGTGATAATCTGCATCGTATTCTGAATGAAATCAGCCAATATTGAGATGTTGTAAAGAGATGATTTTTTGATTCTGGCTTGTTCGACATAGTTGGCCAATTACAGTTATGCCAAAAACACTATTCTCTGAATAACTTCATACATATACGTTTGGATTAAACATAGCGTTTTGTTGGATACATTTGGTTATAATATGGCTAATTCTATATTCACAGTTTCTGATTATTTACACGACTTCAATTTCAAGAATGCTGTAAAAATTTGTGACTTTGAGTTTTCATGCACACTTCATGGTCTAGTCTATCAAATTTAATTAGTGATGTTTTTGAGTGAAAAAGAAATTCAGATGCAAATTACACTGGTAATCTAGTTGATAGAAAATTTACTAGTTGAACGTGATTTTTGAGACATTTAGTAAACTGCATCGTTTTTCAAAGAAAATATCTGCATACTTTCATTACAAATAATTTTCAATTAGCTGAATTTTTTTTCTCATATAACCCCTTCGAGAAAATCATTTTTGACCATATTTTCAGATTAGCCATTTTTATTTGATTTTAAATGACAAATTTTTGACTAATCCGACTCTCTACTAATTATCAAAAAAAAAATAGTGATTGAAAAGGTGATAAGTGTTGATATTTAACATACATTACTCAAGAAAGTATATTTGGAAAATTTCTTTAGGAATTCAAACAAGAGTTATAAAACTTTTTGTTGGGTAAAGATTCCATGACCATTTCTATATCTATCATATTTCTATCGACCATTGTTTATGAAATCTTAAATATAGTTTGTCGATATGTGGTACTATAATCAGGGATCATTTGTTTTTCATTACATATTTTTTTTTAAATAAATAAATATCCAAAGTATTCACTCTCATTTAAAAGTCCTCACGGTTATGCATGGGTGAATTACTTGGATTTTTGATTATGTGCTTCCATGCTCATTTAAAAGTCCTTACGGTTATGCATGTATGGAACGCATATCAAAATTAATTGATTAAATAGACAAGTTGATTCTAATCCCATTTAAAAGTCCTCACGGTCATGCGTGGTTAGAAGATACTTGATTTCATTTTTTAAAATTAAATTGGAATACTACTAATCTCATTTAAAAGTCCTAACGGTTATGCATGATTAATAGATATTCAAATTCCTGATATAAAGGTACCACAAGTTGATACAATTGTATGATTTTATATTAGAACATCATTTCCATTCTTTCTAAAAGTGGAATATGCGCCTAATAAGGGTAGTTATGATTTTTGTTTGATTTTTATTGAAGTTTAATATTTATATTCAAATTGAGTTTTAATGTTGGATTAATATCGATCACTTTATCTCTATTTTCTCTAACACTATTATTCTTTTGCTGATAACAAAAGGGGGAGAGAAAAGTTAAGATTTTGTCAAATAGAATCAAGCAAAGGTCAAATAATTTTCCATTTGCATCAAGGCTCATTTGTATATTTCTATTTGTATGCATATATGTAGGAGGAGCATCGTTAGAGAGGACGCATTTAAATAGGGGGAGCAATTAGTGTATATCATTGATCAAATACATTTAACACAGTTAAAATCTTAAATATATGTTTGTTATCATCAAAAGGAGGAGATTGTGGAATATGCGAGTATATGATTTTTGTTTGATGATATTAAACATATATATATTCGTTTAAATGTATTTGTTAATGTACTATTTTATTTTTCATAGATTAAATAAATATTTTTTGAATAAAATAAATTACACAGAATTTGAATGGAATTTGAATTCAAACAGAAATTTTATTCAAACAAATATTTATTACAATCTTGAATAGTACAAATTCAAGCTCTCACTATACATATACATTTTTGATTACATCACAATTACGTCACAATTCAGTTTACATAAATTCCTCACTACATATCACTCACACTCATAGTTTTATTTTCAACTTCATTCCAGTTTGAATCCATCATCTGAGCAATCTACAAAAATATTCACTAACGCATTAAAATTGAAAAAGAAATATTTTTGCAATATAAAATGAAATATGATTTTTGAAAATATGATTTGCCTCAGTTATTTGGGTTGTTCGTCATCATTCACATTTGAATTCATCATACACGAACAATGTGACATGCACAGTGTATCACTGCACATGCCACAAGGCCGTGCACATCAATATACACTTGATAATGCTACAGGGACAGGTGAGCACAGGTCAAACCCAAGTGAAAAATCGTGTTCAACTCACGTGCAATATACTCAAAATCACGACACGAGCACAAGGTCAAACCCGAGTTTTTGAAACTGGATTCAACGCAAGTGAAATTTCAAAAATCAACATGAATGGATGCAAAGACCAGCTACAACATAAATGAACAGTGCAAGCATGAAGTATGCAAGCTCGACTAACAGGTTCAACAATATCAAGTTCAAGCCAGACCAACATAATGCAAACTACAATTACAGCAACATGCTTGAAGACTACAGCACGACCAAGTATGACAGTGAAACTCAAGCAAGTGCACAACAAACTCAGTGAAGCCAAAGTGATAAAACAATTGTCCAGACAATCAGACAAGTGCATCCAGAAGTACAAGATGACGAAGTCAAAAGTTCAAGTCTCGACCAAAACCAGTTACTCAATGCATGCAACATGGTATGCAAGCACAGCCTCAAACTAGCATCATGTGTTGAACAACATGAAGAGTGACACAACAATATGAATGCTATGTTCAAACATGAAACAAGACTAAGACCAGGCAACAGTGAATGGGGAACACAATATGAATGAACTCGAACAGACACACTTGAATGTGAAGACCGCAAAGACAACAGCCAGTGCCAACAAAGAAAAGAGATGACCAACTGAAACACAGTGCATATATAACAGCTACATGAAGCAAACAACAATATGATGACAACAAGTAAAGTGCATCAAGTATGATCAAGTCCAAATGCATCAGTGAAGTCACAATGAAACTGCAGTGGACATGTATACAACAAAACAAGTAGTGACAAGAATGCATGTACTCGAAGCAATATGCACAAGTAAAAACCAAAATGGACAGCAGTTCATACAACGTGTACAAGACAGAAGAAGCCATGGTCAATGCAAAGCACAAGTGAAGTTACAGTGAAATTCTACAAGTCAAGTCAACAGCATGGTACTATGCAAATACACAACAGTCTCAAGTGATACAAATGCACAACAACATGAATAATGCAAAAACCATATGAAGTCGAAGCCAACTAAGTAATTAACAGTGAAAGCCGAAGTAAATTTGCAAATTCGAGTCAAAGCCAACAGAGAATTAAATACTGTGTTTCGAATCAAAACAGTGCCGTGATGATGAAGGCAACAACTTGACAAAGTCAGAAATCAACGCAGTACAAAAATGGAAATTTCTGAAAATAGGAAAGTCAAGCAAAATAAAACAGGAAAGTCTTTGCCGTTTGACATAAGAAAAATTAAACGTTGGAAAATCAAGGCCGTGAGTAACAAGTTAAAAATATATTAGGAAAGCCGTGCGCATCAGGAAATCGAAAATTAGGAAAGTATCGAATTGATACGAGCAAATTCAAGTGTCTCGAATTCATATAAATATCACACCCAATTATCATCATAGGCATCGAGTCAAGCACGCAATCAAGCCAGCAACGAAAAAGATTACATACCGCAATAGTGAATTCGATCGTCTCGAAGCAACCAAGTCCAAATTTCATAAAACGATAAAAGGAGCAGCTGCGAACGAGGCAAGCAACGCAAACCATCGATCATCAGAGAAGTCGCGAGCAAGAGCAACACCAGAGAATCATATTTGAAGGAAGCCCCAATTTGGATCGAAGAATGAAGCCCTAATTTAGTGGCAAAGGGGATCGGCCGACATTATTCTCACAAGCCAAATGAAAAGGAACGGGCCAAAGCAAAAAAAAGAGGATCGGGTGAAAGAAAATTGGGCCGGCCTTATTAAAAGGGGAATTGGTTTTTAAGAATTTATTTTTTATTTTTAAAGGGGTTTTTGTTTATCAGTTTTATTTTTTCTTTTCGAATCAATTCTTGGTAAATCACCACCTAGGTTGTAGGTAGTGTTAGATTGTCTAGTTAGAATTAGTTCAGTGAGTAGGGTGTGCGAGTTTGCAAAACTCTATAGACGGGAGCAAGGGTTTGTGAGTTTGCAAAACTCTATAGGCGGGAGCAGGGGGTGCGAGTCTATTAGAGTGTTTGTAAGCAGGAGCAGGGTTTGCGAGTCTGTTAGAGTGTTTGTAAGCGGGATACAGTTTAATTCTAATAGAAATCTGGGAATGCAGCAGTAGGCAGGGGTTGCCGAAGCTGGGTAAATTTTGTGTGTGATTTACTTTTCAGCATATTTATTTCTGCAGTTTATTTCTGTGTTTAAATCAAGAAAATTTGCTATAATCCTATTCACCCCCCACCCTCTAGGTTAATCTAGATCCTACAATTACTACTTCCAGTCACGCAGGATAGATCAGTTGGTGGATGGAACAGCGGGGCATGAATTGTTATCTTTCATGGATGCGTACTCCGGATACAACCAAATTATGATGCATGAGCCGGATCAGGAGGATACATGCTTCATCACCGATGTTGGTCTCTGCTGCTATAAAGTCATGCCCTTCGGACTTAAGAATGCAGGGGAAACTTACCAAAGACTCGTCAATGCTATGTTCAAACCGTAGATTGGCAAAACTATGGAAGTTTATGTTGACGATATGTTGGTGAAATCAACGAAAGCAGTAGACCATATGGATCACTTGGCTGAAATGTTTGCAATCCTCCGGAAGTACGGAATGAAGCTTAATCCTTTGAAATGTTCGTTTGGGGTGGAGTCCGGAAATTTCTTGGGTTTTATTGTGAGTGCTAGGGGCATTGAAGCTAATCCTACTCAGATTTCTGCCTTAAAAGAAGTCAAAGCTCCTAGATCGAAGAAGGAATTGCAAAGTCTTAATGGAAAGTCGCTGCCTTGAGTCGATTCATTTCTAAAGCTACTGATAAATGCATTCTATTCTTCGATGCACTGAAGAAAGGAAGGAAGAATTTTGATTGGACTCCTAAATGCCAGAAAGCTTTCGATGAATTGATTCGTCATATGGAAACGCCTCCAATACTTTCTAAGCCCGACGATGGTGAGGATCTTTTCGCATATTTGGCAATCTCATCTCATGCTCTTAGTGTAGTGTTGGTACGGGAAGACGCAAAAATTCAACGCCCGGTCTATTATATCAGCAAGAGATTCACCGGGGAGGGGATGAATTATTCAAGATTGGAAAAGCTTGCCTATTGTCTACTGATTGCATCAAGAAAGTTGAGGCCGTATTTCCAAGCTCATCCTATCAAAGTCCTCACCGATCAACCTCTAAAGCAAGTCCTGTTTCGTCCTGAGGCTTCGGGTCGTCTTCTGAAGTGGAATATTGAACTCGGCCAATACGACATCACTTATCATCCCCGGAGATCAATCAATGGATAAGCTTTGGCGGATTTTATCGCAGAATTTACAGATAAAGGTGATAGTGAGGAAGAAGTGACTGATAATCCCCCAAATCGATGGAAATTATATGTTGATGGTGCAAGAAACAATTACTGTTCCGGAGCTGGGGTTGTGCTTGAAACCCCTGAAGGGCGGTCATTGTGCTATGCATTGAGATTGGAATTCCCTTCGACAAACAATGAAGCAGAATATGAAGCTCTTATTGCCGGCTTGAGAATTGCTAAAGAATTGAATGTCAAAGTGTTGCAGATCTTCAGTGATTCATAGCTTATTGTATGCCAAGCCAAGAAAGAGTTTCAAACTAAAGGAGGAAATCTGCCGGCTTATTTGTCAAGAGCCTGGGAACTTCTCGATGATCTTGACCATTATATGATAAATCATATACCCCGGGAAGAGAACATGAAGGCAGATTCTCTGGCAAAGTACGCAAGCACTGGTGAAGCTCAATTATTGGGATTAGTTCCTGTAGAAGTCCTGTTAGCTCCAAGCACTGATGAGATGGATATTGACTAGATCATGACTATATCTCAGGAGCAAGAATCGTGGATGACTCCGATAATGGAATATCTGCTCAACGGTTCTCTACTAGAAAATTCGAAAGAACGACAAAAGTTGCTAAGAAAAGCCTCTAGATATATAATTCAAGATGGCCGATTGTATAGGCGGGGATTCTGAATGCCATTACTTCGATGTGTGACCAAGGAAGAAGCTAAGACAATTCTAGCTGAAGTACACGGAGGAAAGCGTGGAGACCATTCAGGTGGTCAAACTCAAGCAAAGAAAATTCTCCGTTATGGGTATTTTTGGCCAGATATTAATCGTGATGCTGCAAGCTATGCCCGAAAATGCGACCGATGCCAGAGATTTGCAAAAATCCCAAGAGCACCTTCCACCGAGATAACACAGATGGTCAGTCCATGGCCATTTTCTATTTGAGGAATAGATCTCATCGGGCCTTTGCCAACCGCCAAGTCCGGAATCAGATATGTTGTTGTTGCTGTTGATTATTTTACTATATGGGCTGAATCTGAACAATTAGCTACTATTACCTCTATAAAGATGATAAACTTTGTAACTAAGAATATCATTTGCAGGTATGGTGTGCCTCAAAAGATAATCACTAGATAATGGAACCCAATTCAAAAGTGAAGAGTTCCAAGATTTTTGCAAGCGATTCAAGATCCAGAAATGCTTCTCAGCAGTGGCTCATCTGCAGCCAAACGGGCAAGTGGAAGCAGTAAACAAAATTATCAAATCAACCATCAAAAAACAGCTGGAAAAAGCGAAAGGTGGTTGGGTCGATAAGCTTCCACTAGCACTATGGGCATATAGAACCACCTGCAAAACTGCGACCGGGCACACTCCATTTTCATTAGCATATGGATCAGAAGCAATGATTCCGGTGGAAATAGAAGTCCCTTCACATAGAAGAATTCATTTCAAACAAGCTGAAAACGAAGAGTTGCAACTTGAAGCACTTGACTTCCTTGATGAAAAAAGGGAAGAGGCTCAACTCAGAATTATAGCCCGTCAGCAAAGAGTTGCCAGGCATTTCAATTCCAAAGTTCGCCAACGCAGCTTTGAGATTGGAGATCTAGTCTTGAAAAGTGTCATGACAACAACAGGAGTGTTTAAGCCAAACTGGGAAGGGCCATATGTCATAGGCAAAAAACTTCTTGATGGCACTTTCAAACTGACAACTGTAGAAGGAGATCCAATTCCAAGAGCTTGGAACAGCAATCACTTGCGTCCATATTTTACTTAAAAGCTTTGCTTAAATTTGTAAAATGATTATGGATGTTTCATTCTTGCATTGTAAACCATTGTAAAAGCAGAATGAATGAATAATAAGAACTATAAAGTGGATGTAGGCCCAGTTCTTGGCCGAACCACTATAAATCTTGTGTTCTTTACTATTATAAACTGCATGTTTTATTTCGATATATAAAGTACTTCAATTGTATTACTAAAATGTCGATTTAATATTGCAGGCCATTAAAACAAAGCTTACCCATCATAAGACCAAGCGATCCCTGACATCACTCAACAAATGAATGTTCAGCCATAAAAAAATTCCAGACTCAAATCCTATATAAGAAGTGCTTCAAGCAAACAGTTAGTGGTTCTGCCAGAGGTAGACCTTTCCTAACAAATTGTGATCGTTTGTGCAAACAAACATCCGATTAATTAGCCTGTATCTGCCCCTGCGAAATCATTTAACAATGAAGTACACTTCTTTGGATAGAATAATCTACTTGCAAAAGAAAGGAATGTGTGTTTGAAAATGATAACAGGGAACCGCTAATATGAACAAATGGCGAAAAGACATGGGTGAGCAGGCAGCGAGCAGCAAAAGACCTCTTCGGAGGTGCAAGCCCTCTTCGGAGGCACAACTCTTCGGAGGATAAAGACCTCTAATGGGACTTGCCAGAAAAAGAAAGTTCTCTTTCTCAACAAAAGTTGTGGAATGACCGGTGGCACAGGACACTCGTTAACTAGCTGAGAACGTTTGTGCAAACGAACAATCCAAGTAACTTGTGTCCGCCCCATGAATCCATCCAACCGTGAGAAGGAAACTTCCAGGCAAAAGCCCTACTCGGAGGCACATATTTCACCGTGATCTGAAATAAAACTTCACATGAGTTGAAAGGTGAAAAGACCTCTTCGGAGGCACGCATTCCACCGAGATCTGAAATAAAACTTCACAAGTGCTGGAATGTGAAAAGCCCTCTTCGGAGGCCCATTTCACCATAGTTGAAATGCTAAAAGAACTCTTCGGAGGCACATATTTCACCGCGATCTGAAATAAAACTTCACATGAGTCGAAATGTGGAACCCTCTTCGGAGGCCCGCTTCCCAACGGACAGGGAAAAAATAAAAGCCTCTCCCCAGAGGCAGAGACAAAAAAGCCCTCTCCCTAGAGGCACAATCACACAAAAAAGCCCTCTTCCCAGAGGCACAATCAAACAAAAACAAAACCCTCTTCCCAGAGGCACAATCAAACAAAAAAACGCTATTCCCAGAGGCTCAATCAAACAAAAGGCCTCTTCGGAGGCACAAGCAGGTCAAAGCCCTTTTTCGGAGGCCCACTTTACCACGAAGGAAAATTCACTTGCCAAAAATAAAAGTGGCTTTCTCCAAAAGTGAAGTGTAAAAACTTCGCAACAAAAAAAAGACTTCTCCAATACGAGGCGCATTCTACTAAATCAGAAAAATATTTCCTTAAAACGGAAATATTATCCTATAAAGTACAGATGCAAACCTCCTTCAAATGGAGAAGTTGTTCTCTAAAGAAAAAGTACAAGTCTTCTCGAAACAGAAGAGTTGTTCTCCAAAATTTTGCCAATATGAAAGAGATTGCAGTAAACCATGGTACGGGGGCAATATAACATAGTTGAAAAAATAAAAACAATGCTCGAGCAACATACCATAGGATTACTGCAACATCACACAGAGAAAATAAAGAAACTTGTATGAAAAAGAAGAATAAATGCATTTTCAAATACAGAAAGAAGTTTGTGCAAGTAAAAGAATCATTTTATTCCATGCTATAAAGTTTCTTTTATACATGTGCAGGTCTCAAAACAAAAGAATGCGGGGACCGGTACCCGCACAATCTCCGGTCAACACAAGTGTTTATATATACAAGCAAAAAAGCAAAAAGCAAGACGAAAAGCATAAGTCCTGAACCCATCACTTCTTCTTCCTGCCGCCTTTCGAACCTTCGTTTGGCCGGATGATTAGTTTTTTGGGCCGGCCTGTGTGGGTAGGAGAAGAAAGAGGAAGGGGAGAAATTGGACTTTCTAATGCTTTTTCTTTGCCCGCAGAAGCTTCTCCCTTTTTCTTTGAGACTCCGCGCTTCCCCCTCTTCTTAGAAGAAGATTCACTGCCCGGAGTGAAAAGAGTGGATAATTTTATGTCATCAGAAGCAGTCTGTTTCCGGAGTTCTCTCGCCTTCTTCAGGTTCTTTGGCCTTCTGTTCCTGAGAAGCAACAGGATCATCCAAGTCACGAAGAGCTTCTATCTTCTCTTCTTGCGACCCTATTGAGAGACAGAAGGAGGAGTAATCTGAAGAGATAGAGGGGGAACAACTGGAGGAGGGGAAGTCTGAACCATACTTGGTGCTTTCTCTACAGGAGAAGAAAATTTAAAGTCAGTATTCCTTATAAAAAGAGGGGACAATGGCTCATCGACACATAAGAAATAAGCAAGAAGCTCATCGAACTCGGTCGAAGCGAACGAGCAGTCCACTTGAGAGAGATCGACAATGACGTTACCTGGAGAAGTAGGCTTTACTATGTCAACTTCGAAGTCCTACGCTTCAGCGCTTTCTTGAGTCTCATCTCCAGTGTGGGCGGTGGCACTTTCAATAAAAACTTTAGCAAGAGGAGGAGAATGGGAACTGGAGCCAGCAATATCGATATCGGCCGAAACTGAAGGTAGAACTGGGTCGGTTGAGATTGCCTTTCCTAAATGTTCTCCTTCTGTCATTTCGGCTCTTTCTTTGGCGAGTTGCTCCTTTCCCCTGGCAAGAGCGGCACATGCATCATCATCTAGATAGTGCGCCATTAAATCTACTTCGGCATATCCGGCTCCTCCAAGCATATCAAGTATAGCCTCCGACAGTTTGGCCAAAGTGATTTCATACTCCGGTCCCAAAAATTTAAGGCTACCGCGCCCCAGAACACCATGGATGTAAAACTCGAATAGAGTGGAGCTGACTTCGGCTTTAGTTGCCATATGAGATTCTTCGACTGCAGCTTTGCCGGCAATAGCTTCATCACGCTCCTTTTCAGCTTTAGAAAGTCGAGCTTTTAGCAATTCAATTTCCAGGTTCTGGGAGTTGGTCTTTTCTCGTAGATGAGCAACGTCGGCTCGGTAGCTATCCACAACCTGTTGCTGTGCTTCAAATTTAGCTTCAGCTTCTCTCTGTGCCGCGTGAGCATCTCTCACTTGTTTTTGAAGCACTTCTTCTCTCTGAGAATAGGAAGTGGAAGAAGTGGCGAGCTCTTCCTTAAGTTTTTCAACTTCCGCTTCAAGTTTCTCATTATAAGCGACAATACTCTTCATTTCGACATCATGCTGATCGAGTGTTTTCCGCCACACAGATTTGTCATTTTCCATAGTCAGCATGGCTTCAAGGTTTGCGCGATTCACTCTCTCAAGCTCGTCAACGAGTTTCTGCCAGCCAGACATTCTCTAGATATCGAGTTTGACGGCATCAAGATTTCGCAATATGGCTTGCTTATCAATCGGGAACAAGTCAAGATCGAAGCATACTCCCTTTAAGCACCAGTGCGGGAATCGGCTTTGAAGAGTAGCCGGACCCTATCCAACATGATAGGGGGGCCTTCTTATGACGGTTTGAATATCAGCTCTTCGAAGGGAGGGAGAGCCAGAAGGAATTTCCAAAGAGACGGGAGCAGCAGGCTTTTCAGAGAGTTCGGATGTCAGCTTTTCACCAAGTTTGGCCCATTTACTCGGGTCCTCGGTTACATGGCTTTTTACCTTGTCATCATGGGACTTTCGCTTGTGGGAGTCATCCTCTCTCTGGGAAGAATCATGTCGTTCGTCCCGTCTCCCGTAGCGCTGTTCATAAGCGCGCTTCTCACGAGCCTTCCTCGCAGCTCTTTCTTCGTCAGTTTCCCAAGAGGCAGGAAGATACCTCCTGGGGTTATAAGAACCGCGCTTCCCATAACGCTGGAAGTCATCGTAGTAAGAGCCACTTCTTCCCATTGGAGAACCTGAAAATGAAGAAAAATAAACTAAGAAATCTTCAAAGCCAGGAAGTTGAACGCATATAAGTGCTGAAAAATCCTAAGTGTTTGTAACGTGCAAACTACGCGCGTCGAACTATGAACCACTCCTGGGTTGGGAGGTGATGATGGATTTTATAGCCAGTGTCAACTCTTGGACTGATGGAGTATGTTGCAGAACAGATGTCGCTTCAACTGCTGGAGAAGTAACTTTAGCAGTGATAGGATCATCTTTAAAAAGCTCCTGTGAAGTAATCATCAGGCCGCTCAACCCCTCAAAAGTATCATCACCGCTGTGCCTGGCGGGACTTGCTCTCTCAGTTCCTTCATCACCAAATTTCTCGGATTGTTGGGGAGGTTCCTCTTCTTCGATGACCGGGGCGAGTGCAAGTTTGCTGGATGACCCCGCAACATCAATTGAAATAGAACACTTTACCAATGAAGCCTCAACAGTATGTTCTTTCGGCGTAAGTTCTTCGATGGAGACTGGGGCATCCGATGTCTCTACTGGAGAGTCGGGGAATTCATGAGGTTGAGTAGAATGGGAAGGGTGCAAAAGCCCGTATTGGTGAAGAAGTTCATCTTTCAGCAGAAACTTAATACTTCTTTCCTCAACCGGCACGACGCTTAATCTTTCAAAAGTCATTTTCTGACTGGGATTTCTAGAGGGAGGAGGAAGTGCTGTAAAAGAAAAGAATGAAATTAGAACTTAGGAATTCGGATCTCGAAAAACTCAGAAACAGAAAGAACGAGGATGAGCAATCTTACTTCCTATTCTCCAGATGGCATAAAACCTTGGGGGGCAGCGAACGAAGAAGAATTGATTCAGAAAATCGTAAGCATTTTCGGAAAGATCGGTGATAAGTTTACGGTTTCTGGCACTTCTCACGAGTATGATGGAGGGGTGGTCCTTATTCTTTGCGAATGTGCATAAGTAGCAGATTTCTTCGAAGTTCGGGAGACGTTTAAGTGTCCTCCTGAATAAAACACACAATCCCATCAGAATGGCGTTGCCATTGGTATGCAGTTGAAAGGGAGAGATGGTTAGTCGGAAAAGGAGTTGTTGAAGAAATTCAGTGAAAGGACGAATGGAACCACAAAGGCACATCTGAGGTTGACGGCGACAAAACCGAGAGGTGGCCTGTCAGTAGTATCATTTGGCCCAGGAAGTATAGCATCCGCTTCGGCAATCCCAAATTGAATACGTAATTGGTTGAATGCCCGCTGACTCAGGGTTGTTGGAGTTCTTTCCAGAGGATTATCCAATGGGTTGGCTATCGGGAAGACTCCTTCGGATTGCTCTATTATCTCTTCTTGAGAAGACATTCTACACAAGGAACTGGATATTCAAATATGAAGGTGCACGTTTCCTAAAATGTGTGAAGTGTTGTGCAAAACTAATAAAACGACAAGCAAATATAACTAAAATCAAACTAGTATGCATTTGTCAATTTTAAAGTTTCAGGGCTTGTTGTTTTAAGTCCAAATACAAGTGCAGTGTTGATGCAAACAAGTCAGTCTTAATTGCTTAATATGACTTTGCTTTAATACTTCACTTGAATTTGTCGATTCACGGCATTTCATATAATTTCTTTGAGTCGATTATCTTTTATCGACTAATCTGTCATTCGATGTGGGCAATCAGTGCCAGTATATTCGTCCCATTTTTTGCTGCAAATGTTGTATTTAGCAGGTTATTATCATTAAAGTTAATGAAATCTGTAAAGAAGCGCAACAAATTTCAAGCAGTTCATTCCTTAAGTCACAGGAACGACTTAAGTTAGCTCGAGACTCCTTTAGGTCGTCTAGTTCATGTCCAAGCGACCTAGCATAGGTCGAGCTCCCCTAGGTCGCTCTGCTCAAGTTAAGAAGTTAAGTCAACTATTCTTCCTAAGTCGTATTGTTCAAGTTAAAGAATTCAAGGCATGAGGCTTCAGGTCAAAATAAAGAAAATTTGTCTAAGTTCTAGCTTGGCCACGACCTAAAACCTATGCCACAGGAAGATAGGTCGTTAATCTCTTAAGACGTTCTACTTTAAGCTTTGTGTTATTCCAGTAAGTTAAGTCGCGAGCATGTTAGGTCGCAAGCAAGTTAGGTCATATGAGTCACATTCAAACCGACAACCCCAATCCTACTCTCCAATTACATTCTGCCACGCTTCCACCACATGTGTATCACCCAGAGGCAGCACGACACAACTTGCTATTCACCAACCCATCAACCCGATAACCCATCATCATCATCTTTCCACATCACCAAAATCACCTAAAACGGAACAAAATCATCTCAAATCCATCATGAACCTGATGCATTGCCATGATCGCGAGAATTACAGTAATAGCGCGATCGATGACGAGCAAAAATCAATCGCAGTGCGACTCTTGGTGAAACGCAGCATAAGAAATCGGGTTAGGGAAGGAAAATGAGGAGTTCATGACCCGATGGTGATCAAGGATCGAATAGTGAGCAAATCCACTTACACGATGAAGATGATCGATGGCTAGTTGGTTGAATTTTTGCCTTCGAGAGCTCAGTAATTCGTCAATGGCGGTTTCGAACAGTCAAGCAAGTAAAGAGAAGAAGGAAGGAGATGGATAACTTATATGCAAGGACGGTGGAACCTGAATCGGTGCGAACAGCTTAACTCCACCTTTAGGTCGCTCATGACCTAGCGACCCAACAATACACGAGTTAAAAACTGTCGAAGCACACGACCTAGTCCTTAGGCGTATACTTCGAGGGGCGAGTGTTAACTCCTCTTCTCCACGACTCAGCGACCTAAAGGATTGAAAGGTCCATCGATCTAAAGTTATCAATGACCCAGTGACCTAAAGCATGAAGCGACCCAGTAGTTAAATGTACTTAGCGACCTAATGAAATAATGGACTTTGCGACCTAAAAAGAGTTCGGATGCCCAACGACCCAATGGAGTGGCATAGTGTCAGTTGAAGAGCACTGCGACCTAACAAGCCAAGAAGCTCAGCGACCTAAGGGTTGAACGACCTAGCGAGTTAATAAGGGGAGCGACCTAACAGGGAAGAAGTTCTGCAGCGAGCTAAGGTGTGACAGCCTATTCCTAAGTCGCTCACGGCCTAAACATACCAAAGGAGCTTCCTATGACGCTTCCTACCTAGGTCGGCCACGACCTATGACATGTGAGTTTATCCAGAATGATCAAGTATAACATATTTAAGCCGTAAACCACTCCCACTAGGTGGCGGACGACCTACGACCTATTCAAGGTCGTTTGCGACCTACGACCTAACTCCGAACTCTCCTATAAATACCCCGCCTACTCCAACTAAAAGGGATATTTTGGCTCATTTCTGCAACGCCGATACTCTGCTGAATTCTCGACTCACTCGACACTTCAAACACGAAAGACATCTCAACAAATTTCAAGAGGAAATCTAACACAATCAACATGGATTCAAAGAATTCTTCTACATCGAAGTTCTAGTTGTTTATCTCATCAGTATTGTAATCGAAGATTATTGTAAAGTTTTAATTGATTCAGCAATAAAGAAGATTAAAGTGGACATAGGCTTAACCTGAAGCCGAACCACTATAAAACTGTTGTCTTTTACTGCTTTCTCTGTGATTTTTCTACTTGTTTCTAATTCCCGCATTCACGGGTGGTGCTTTCACTTAATCTCTACATACACCGGTGTGTTAGCGTTCAATTTTAAGCATTAACACTTTCATAAATAATTATGTAAACATGATAATAATTTCTTAAAATTATTAATATAGTTGTCAATCATATGCCATGTTCGCACAACTAATATTTTAGCATAAAAAAGCAAAAAAAGTGAATGGTGGACTCGTGCGTTTTTCGATTTTCAAAACTACATAAAATTCATTATTATTTCTCAAATTTCTATGCCCAACATTTTTACGTTGTTCGATGTATTTTATCCATTTGGGTGGCTTTAAGTAATAGAATTGGTGTATGCCATATGGGCAATTCTATAATTTACTGTTAATTGTTATCTATATAATAAAATCCTACCCAAAATAAAAATTGTTTTTCATTCTAGTAGTCATATACTTTTATGTTATTTTTTTAAATATATTTAATAGAAAATTTCTAAATGATGTGTTTTGTGATAGTAACTATAATGTGTTATAATCATGAGAATTTTTTTACAGCATATTGCTTTATATATTCCTGATTAAGATGTTTCGAGATGGGATATTGATTCGTCTATAGAGACTCGATTACGTAGCGCTCGCCAATCTTGGACAGTGTATTACTCATGGCTGCTGGGGGCACCAAGGGGTTATGTGCTGCTAGTTATTAGATACTACAGAATAACTCACTTGATAGTTTTCTGTTGGTTAATAAAAATAAAGTCTAATAGAGAATATTGAAGTGAGAATATTACATAGTTCTCTCAACTTGATAATATTGTTAAACTTCAATGTTGACACTCCACGCTGATCATAGTTTAATCGTGGCACGATGCAAATCGAACAACTACAGTTGGGTCTGAGTTGAAGCATTGAAAGTGAAACATAATTCAAAAGAGAATTCGTCTCCTATGTTATATGAGATAATTATCACAATCAAACAGTAGTCGGCTCAATATCAAGATCCATATATAAATTATATATATAAATATATAGTTGTGCATTTTTTTTCAAAATGCATTTATATACATACATACATACATACATAAGTATATCAATAAATTAATAATAGACAGTATATACATAAGTAAAAGGGCTAGTGTATCAGTCACATTATGAATCTAGCACTTATATATCGGCACATTAAACCATGTTTTGCCCATTTTTTTCAGACGAATTAAAAAGCCAATCAAAGCCAATACAACCAAATCCAGCCCATGTACTTTACAATGGGCCTACATAAGATGGCCCAAGCCCTTAATGGACACGATCCATCCCTTCCATTCGACATAGCACCAAGATAAGGCCCGCTCATCTCATTCCTAAGCACCTATCGTATTTAGGAAAGATCTAGGCCCAACGCCTCATGGTCCAGCTTGGTCCGTCATAATGACAACCAACCTTCATATGACAACCTTTTTACGACACAACTCCAAGTGAGCATGTTCGCCCGATGTCACTCATGTTGACGGTTGGCATCTCTCCAACCGCTTAAGTAGGTGGTAGGCATGTCAACAGATACTTTCAAATGCAGATAGTGTGATATCTACATCTGAAATCATTTTTGGATATCGAATATGTGCATCTATGGTTAGTGACATATATTTGATAATTATCCTACCCGTGAACGATAGACAAATCAAGAAACATAAGTAGAAAATTTTTTATTAACGTATTTTTTTCAGTGTCTTTGACTATAAAAGAATGTAAAATCAACAATATGATGATAATAAATAGTTTTGAGCAATTATATGTGTTTAATGAATATAATATAAACTATTAATTTAATAAAACAATAAATAAATATCTTTCGTTATACTAAAATAAGCATAAAGCAAATTATTATCTTGATAAAAACTGGATAGAATTTTTTGGATGAGAATCTTTTTCTATCTACATTTGTATCCACTTTTCCTGATAGATATTTATCCAGCTTTTGGATATGGATGCGGACGAAAATCTGATTTTTCAGGTAACCACTAACAGCATTAACAAGTGGCACATTAAGCAAGATAGGCCCAAGCATGGCCTATTCTTGGCCAGGCTTTAGTTTAACCGCCTCCAGTCAGTCCCAAACAACCCTCCTAGTCACCTCATACCCAGTAGAACAACATCTTTCTGAGATGGTCCTTAGTAAGATTCCTAGCTTCTTTCATATCATGGACAGTAGATCGACAGGCTCATCAAGACTTGTCATGCGAGCACTCAAGTAAACAAAAAGCTATTCATCCACCGACCTGAAGCACTATAGCTGAGCGGCTAGACTGATATGGCTAACCATCAACATTAAATGCACATTTAATGATGAGTCAATGCATTAAATGTGAGGCCAATACCTAGTGTAGAGAATAATGAGTATATTTTCATCCCTCGCACATCTTCTCATGCTTGTCATCCATCTGCCCATGTAGCCATATCAACAGTCAAACGCTTTTCTCGCCAGTTCTACAGTTCAATCTCAACCGTCCATCTTCCACATCGGCTGCTATAAATACCTCCTATATTGCAACATCAAAGAGGTTGGAATATACAAGGATTTTGAATACTAAATACAATTCAGGGCTCTTTATAACAAATGTCCTTAAGGTAACACAACTATATTAGTTTTAACTGCTTCCTTTTTTCTTATTATTTTCTTGTAGTTCCTTGTGGTTGTAAGAGAAATATATAGTAAGAGAACACCATAGAGATGTAGGTAGTTTTGTCAAACCACTTTATATCTAATGTTATTTACCTTTCAACTACGCACTTATCTCCTCGTTTTAAAATTAATCATAGTGTTAGCAAGCAAAATTTATGCATTAGTCAAATTTCGAAGTTGGCTACACCTTTTGTCAACATTTTGGGACTAGAGGAAGAGCCTCCCCTAAAGCTCTCACCTTTCCCAACTTTTTTACTTCACAAAGAACCTATCTAACTTGCTATCATGGACGATCTCCCGCCATTCGAAGGCAACAACTCCAAAAGGCGCAAAACATACAACAACACTCTCGTTGGTGCTGCCCAGCCCAATCCTGGCATAAATGAAGAAATAAGATGTATTGTGATGCTAAAGCTGTCAAATGTGGGTCAGTTGCGCCATGAAGTGCATGGCTTAAAGGCGTAGCTGGGCGCTCAAGCCATCATAAACTTTTTCCCCTCAACTCCTCTGTTTGTTGACTTAGTTGATCTGCCTGCTCAAGGATACATTCTCCCCAGCAGTGTACCATCCTTATGCATCCTTAGGCCTGACAACAATCGAGACCATACCATGAATCACAATCGCACTGAAATATGAGATGGCAGGAACCTGATGTTCCTTGCCATTCCCCAAAGAACTAAAGATCCTATATGGTATGGAATGAATAATTTACTACTTGCTGGAAGGCGGGATCGTCAAATAAAACCTCTCTTGCCCTCTTATTAATAGTCGACTCATCTGCGAAAGATGGAGGCATCTTTACCCCAACTCCGACATGAACATCCATACCGACTGAAGAGATTATGGAACACATGTTATACGCGATAGACCCGTGTGACTTAGAAACCTGCTTATAACTAGTGGATTACCCTCTTGCTTCTCGCAAAGGTCATTCAAGCATTAAAGCCTGGTCCACCACTCCCTTCAAGTCTATCATTGTGGACAGCAATGACCCCATCAAGATTGTCCAAATCGGTAATGAATTTGGCCTTAAGATTAGGAAAATCCTAATCTGGTTCCTAACATAGAAAAAAGAAGTATTCGTTCGGGGGCACTATGATATGTCTAGGATTGATCTTAGGCTTATTTGCCATGCATATAATATTGATCCACAGGTCACCTCATCTGCCAAAAGAACCGACGGTTCAACCTACATAGGCATGGAGCTCTCAAAGTAGAGTTTAGAAGATGTTAGCCATCAACTTCATCAAGGAGGCGGACTATCAGTAAGGCTAGCAAACCTGACATTGGTCAAAAGGCTAATGGGACTTGGAGCACGTGCATTGATTTCTCTAACCTTAACAAAGCTTGCCTTAAAAAAGTTTTTTATTTTCCCTACTTTAATCAACTGGTACACGTGACTAATGGACATGTGACTAAAGGACATGAGCTCATCACCTTTATGGGCACCTATTCTAGTTACAATCAAATTGCTATCCATATCCTAGACTAAGAACATACCTCCTTCATGACTAACACCTGCTTTACGATTTTGGTGCCATGGCTTTCATTTTGTGAAATGCAAATGCAACATACTAGTGGATTGTCAATCACATATTCTCCAAAAGATTATTTGAACCTTGGAAGTTTATATGGATGATATGTTATTCAAGTTCGAGGAGGCAAGGGGCACGTGCAAAATTTGGCCGAAACTTTCGGCATCCTTTGACAATAATACATGAAGCTGAATCCTAAGAAATGCTCTTTCGCCTTTCGGTCTAACAAATTCTTCGGCATGTTGTAAGTGCCACGAGGATTAAGACAAACCCTGATAAAATCGTAGCCATCTAAGATAGGCAAATCTCTAAAACCATGAAATAGGTGCAAAGCCTAAATGGGATGGTTGAAGCATTAAGCCGATTTGTGTCAAAATCAACCAACTAGTGTCTACACTTCTTCGACCTCACTAAAAGGGAAAAAACATTCACTCGGAGTGAGAAATGCAGCACCACATTCGAAGAGCTGAAGCAACATTTGGTTACCCCTCCGATACTATCTAAAGCAATGGATATGGAGGAGCTTTATCTATACTTAGCCATGTCTAATCATGCGTTCAATGTCACCTTAATAAAAAAAGATAAGAAGGTCCAACAACTTGTTTATTTTTTAGCAAGAGGTTGATCCATCTGAAGAAAAGGCACACTAGGCTAAAGAAACTCACACTTTGCCAGTTCATTGCAGCTTAGAAGCTCAAGCGATACTTTTGGGCTCACCCTATCAAAGTCCAGATAAATCACCTCTTAGGGTAATCCTCAACCAGCCCGACACAACAAGCCAATTATTAAAATTGTCTGCCTAGCTTGGACAACATCACATCTTGTTCCAACCTTGCACTTCCATCAATGGTCAAGCCATTGCCAACTTCTTTACAGAATATTCAAGTTTAGAAGGCTGGGAAGAAACCATAACTAACAGACCTGCATGGTGCCTACATGTTGACGGAGCGTCAAATCAGAAAGGGGCATGGGCGAGCATGGCCCTCATGACACCTTAGGGAAAAGAGTTGTGTTTTGCGATCCGCCTTACCTTTAAGGTGACAAAAATGAAGTCAAGTATGAAGCTGTACTGCACGGCCATAAGATGGTAAAGGAACAATGCATGGAATCTATGCATATTTTCAGTGACTCATCTATAATCGTCAATTAGATTATCGAACTCTTCTAAGTAAAAACAAAACACTAGCCTTATGTGTTGCCGAGGACAAAAAGATCATTAGTACCTTTGCGAAATTTGAACTTGAAAAAGTACCTAGGGAATAGAATGTTAAAGCCGACCAGTTGGCCAAAGAGTTAAGTGACTTGAAGGGGACATCACTCCTTGGACCCTGTTAGAAATCTGAGATACCACTGCCGCAAGTCGTAGGCAGAAACAAATGAAATAGACGCACCCTCTACAAATGACTAGATGATGCTTCTGATAAGATATTTATTAAATGAAAACTATGTACTAGTCGTAAGGAATCCAAGAAGATTCTCTACTGGCCCATAACTACACGATCATAGATGGGAGGCTCTACAAGATGCATATTCCATACCACCCCAGTGGTGCACATATATAGATGAAGCCATTTAGCTTTTAGAAGAGCTACATGAAAGATTTTATGGCTGCCTGGCAGGCCTACCATGACCAAGACTTTATGGAGTATGAAAAAAAATGCGACCGATGTTAGTGGTTTTTCAGGATCCCCTAGGATTTTCCTAAACATGTAACCTTAATGATCCCCTCGTGGCCATTTGATACATAGGGAATTGACCTAATGGGTAAGCCAACAAACTCTAAGGGGAGAAAATCACGATATAGTGGCCATAGACTACTTCACCAAATGGGTCGAGGCAAAACTTCTTACTATGGTAACCGCCCTTAAAATATTGAACTTCATAATAAAGAACACCATCTGTCGTTTTCACCTACCCAAGAAGATTGTTACCTATAGTAGCATAAAATTTGATAGTAGCATCTTTCAAGATTTCAGTGCAAGGAATAGAATTGAGAAATGCTTCCCTTCCATCCCCCATCCCCAAGCTAATGGATAGGTAGTGACCATCAATAAAACCACCAAGACCACCCTCGAGAAGCGCCTTATAAAAGCTAAAGGAAATTGGGCGAAAACCTACCACTAGTCCTTTAGTCCTGTCACACCTCTAACAGGTCAACCGACCATGCTACTTTCTCAACATCCTATTGGATTGAATGCGTGCAACCCATCGAAGTTAACTTCCCCTCACCTCGATGTCAAACCTTCAGGATCGAGTAAAACAATGAGTCACTCAAGCTTGGGCTCGACATTTTAGAAGAACGAAGGGCCGAAATTGAGCCCTATCCTACAGCTTAGAAGAGGAAGATTTCCAAAACAATACAACTCATGAGTAAATCTCTAATAGTTCATTGTCGGTGACCTAGTCTTATGGCGGGTGTTGCTAATGCAAAGGGCCCGATAGATAGAATTCTTGGCCCAAACGGGGAAGGGCCATATGTCATTCGTGAAGTCCTTAAAATCGATGCCTACTATTTCTCTTACCCTGATGGAGAAACAGTCTCCCGTTATTGGAACCCCATCCACCTCTAGGTCTACAACATATGAGAGAGGGACAAGTTATAAGGTTGTGTAACCGTTTATATTAACACATTAAAGATTTAATGAGCTAACATTGTTCATGATCTGCTAGGCTATTCAATAAATGATGAGCTTTTATGTGCTCATTTACCTCATTGGGGACTATTGACCCTTACCTCCAAGTTCGTAGCGAGCCATAATCCCCACTTGTCGGTCGACTATCAATAAGGTTGAATTATCGTGCATTTATTTCCTTGTCGCAGACTGCTACATAGTGTTCAAGTTAGAGCCAAGCTCAACTTCAATACTTAATCGGCATTGTGTTACCCCGAAGAACCTTCGAACAGCCCAGGCTAAAGATGAAGGATGAATTTTTACATGCATATTAGCCTTGTTATGGACTGCAGAATCTTGCCGCCAAGTGCATAGCAAGCCATGCTCTCTGTTTTTTGGCTATCCACGAGTATGAATTATCGTGTGTTCATTCCTTATTAAGGACTACCACTAACGTTCTAGTTTAGGTCAGACTTAACTCCCACATTCAGCTAGCATCTTGTTACCCCAAAGAACCTTTGAATAGCCCAAGCTACCCAATGAAGGATTATTTTTTATGTTCTTATTTTCCCTGTTGGGACTGCCAACCCTTGCCGCAAGTGTGTATTGAGCCATGCTCTCTACTTATTTGCCGGCTACCTACGAGGATGAATTACGATGAATCTACTTCCTTGCCGGGGACTGCCACCTAGCATTTAGGTTCAAGTCGAACACGATTACCACACTTAACTTGCATCACATTACCCCTAAAGAACCTTCGAATATCCTAAGCTATCCTAATATGGATGAGTTTTTATGTGCTCATTTACCTTGTAAGGGGCTGTTAACCCTCATCGCCAAATGCGTAACGAGCCATGCTCCCGGCTTGTTGGCCAGCTATCCACGAGGGTGGATTACCTTGTATTCACTTCCTTGCTTGGGGATGCCACTCTTCCTTATAGCTTGCCACTCAAGAGAACTTGCAAGCCACTCGTGGCTTAGGTTCAAGGTAGGACCACTCCTCAATAAAATAGAGCAAGTAAGATCTAAAAAATATACCGATCATTATGCCCAAATAGATGATAGGTTTACATATGCAAGGCTCATATCCAAGTTCTTTGGTTGGACCAACCCATCATCTAGAAATTTAATGTAGTATGCAAGAATGGCAACGTTCAACTACCCTCACTTTTGGCCAATCTATCTTATTAAAAAACGAAGTGCGAACATAAGGGGAATATCTGCTCAAAGTACGCTATCATACAAACTAGGCACAAAAGGACAAGAGAAAAAATTGGTAATCAAAGTACATGGAAAAAATTCGACAAAAAGAAGTTAATGTTTAAACCCAAAAGTATGAGGACATATAGCCCGCCCCTTAGGTAAACAAAAACAGAAATAAACATCTACAAACTTGGCTTCTCATTGCCCGACCCCTTAACCGGCTAAGTCAAGTGGTCAAACTACACCTTGGTTAGTATGACCATCGTTGGAAGTTTATTAGCCTGCATCAACATTGCCACCACTTCCTAGGTCTTGGAAAAATTCATGGCATTGAGCTTGCAAATAGTATTGGTGAATTGGTAATTCTCCCAAAGAATGACCCTTATTATGTTCTTTAGTCAGTTCTTCTTGGTGGCTGCCACCTATTCCTGGGTGGCATCAAAATCTGCATCCATCCACCCTCCACTAGGACGCATTGCCAGGTTTCGACCTCCCTTGCGACCTTAGCCAAACACTTCTTGAGATCCGCTACCTCTTTATCCTCTCTCTCAGCCCTAGCTCGACGATTGGCATCTTCCTTCTCCACTTTATCTACCAACTCTAGGGCCTTAACCACCTCCCTCTTCGCTTTTTCGACTACCTCGATCTCCTTTCTACTAACCTTCATAGCCGCCTCTTTCTCCTCCTTAACCTTTGCATCTCCTACCTCGAAATCTTAACGAACTTTCCTTTCATAGTCTAAATTGGCCTACATCTGCTTCACGTCACCTACAGACGTGCATGCACCCAAAGCTACCGAAAAGGAAATTGAGTGTTAAAAGAGCCAAGTAAGAAGGTTAAAATAGTTACCTATAAGGTATTCTACGTTTGGATGTTTAGAACACATCCATGGAATGTCCGTTCGAACAAGACTAGGGTCGGTATGGATAATTAAATACCTCCATAGCCATGAGTTAAGAGGGTGAAAGAAATCGATCCATGTCCATGGGACACATATCATGTTAAACATTTAGGATCGCCTCCCCGATCAGCTTGGCTATTCGATCGTCAATCAACTACTTAGTGTCATACAAATTAAGGGACTTCTTATAAGGAGCTGGCTCCTCTACCCCTGATGATAGGCCGGCCAAGTCCACTTTACTTTTCTTGGATTATTGGATCAAGCGAGTTAGGCTAGAAGGCAATTCTTAGGGCACCCGAACACTATCACGAATGTCGAGAATCGTTGAACACTGGGGTGGAGGAGGCACATATTTCTCATCGACAGCAAGAGGTGCCACTTCGAGCACCACCTCCTTGATCAACTAATCATCAAAAGTAGAGAAACCTAACCCATTAGCCACTACAACAATAAGAACAAAAGAGTAAGTCAAAATGCAATGCAAAATAAAGATAAGAAAAAGTATACTACCATTAGTAATGGCCTGGCCCTTTTTTCTATTAAGAGGTCAACATGATGAGGTTGAGTTGCCTACGCTTGTTTCATATGTCCCTATGTGATGCTCGCTCGTAGAACTACCCACCTATCAAGGATGTAATGGATCATATTCAAGATATTGATAGGAAGCATTCGCATACCGTCGACACCCGGATCACGTCCTCCCCCGTTGTATTATTCTCCTTGAAACTCAAACAAGTGTCCCGAAGTTAAGGGGGTGTCTAACGACATGAAACGAGGACATCAACTAGATACCAAGGGTCAAATTGTTGCCACTCAAGATCCGGCACTACGTATTAAAATTTATCATAATCAAACGGCATCCATTCCCCTTTCTTCTCACTCATAACATCGTTATAATACCAGTTAGCATTTGGTTTGGCCCAAAATTTGGTTTTAAAGAATTATTCCAAAAACCGTCCCTTTTCTTTTTTGCTGGCTTCTCTACATCGACTACCTTTTAACTAGCTTCCTCCTCTACGGCTCACTGACCATTGACTGACCCTCCCTCATAAGCCCAATCAATTAAAGGCTGGCTTTAAACAACCAACAAATTTAAGTCTAAATGCTGGGGAATGGGCATCTTCAGCAAGTTTAGATAACCAATCAAGATTTTACGGTTGATTCCAAGATAATTAACCTCGACTCTTGTCAATGAATGAGTTAAGCAAGGGAAAGAAGTGAAAACGATGAAGGTAATAATAGAGGGACTTACAAAGATTCTGAAAGGTTACATTCTTCTACTCAACATTAACTACATATGGCATAATAAATTACTTCGTCATCTATCCAAGCGTAGTCTAACCAAGTATGCCAAAAATTCATAGGCTTAGTAACGGCCTAAAGGTGATAAAAGGCGTCGATTGGATAATCGGACTCCTTCTGCTATCTAAAGGCCATCTCAACAAGGTTAGCTTTGGACTCCAAGAGGCCTGATGCCATGTAAAAGACATAGATACCAAGAGGAAACTGAAAGTTATTCAACGTCAACTGCCCGGAAGCAAGATGGTATGCATTAAGGATAGAGGCAATGAGAGGGTGGAGGAGCAACATTACCCCAACTTAAAATAGGTCGCTAAAAATGCAAAGTAGTCCGCCAAGGACTTGTAGGGATGTTTGTCCAAATTGGAATAACGAACCACCATTATATCCACCCATGACTACCTAACAGTTTAGCTAAGTCAGTATTGTCCACCCTTAGTTCAGAGGTCTTAAGAGTGGCACCCCCAACCGAAGAAGATTGATCGGTAGATGTGAAACCTAAAGTTTCCATTTGAAATACAATTGACTAAATTATACAAAGCAACGACAAAAGTTTCCATTTGAAAAATGAATTATACAAAGTTGTATTAAAATCCAGAAAGAAGAAATTAAACTTAAAGAAAAACTAAGTAGAATATAACTAGTTCTGGCAATTGCTGTTTAGACTTTTAACAATCTATCCCCAAGAATTTGAAATAAGGAGCTAAACGTCTGTATTTAAACAAAGTAAAATCTAAAAGAAAAATGCTAGTTTATGAATAGGTTCAAATGCCTAAAATTTAAATTCAAACATTTGAAATCAAAAGTCAGAAATTTGGAAGTAAGTTTAGACATATGCTTACACGTAAATGATTTGGTACTAGAAGTTGGATGTTTGAACCAAAAGATTAAATGTCTAAAAAGATGACCAAATGTTTTAATATTGTGAGATGCCTAAATTATTGTATACATCCCAAGTTGAACTTAGACCTGGTGCAGTCTAAGTAAGATGGTTCGTGGAACTTGTTCTCGCTTCCTTGTCTTTTGAGAGTTCATATATCTGCATGGAGTGATGTAACATGCCAGACTTGTTTCAAACGTGGTGAAATACCTTAGTTTGCAATTCATGATGATTAATGTGGCGTGTGATTATATTGTAATTACACGCTCTTACTATTACTATAACCGGCTCTGATCGCATATTTACTTACTATGTTGGAGCAGGGATGGAGATGTTAACCATAGTAAGATGAGCATGTGATTAAGTGGTTGAGCCTACTAGGGTGTCAAATTGTTGGTCGACCCTTTTTGCTGCGGGTTGAATGATATAAAGCATAAGATACGAGCAGTAATGAGGAGGTTATTCGATGCTTTGGTGGAAAGTTATCATCGAGACCATGTCCTCAATGTGTATGCTCAAGGCTTGTGATGTATACTCAGACATATGCAACTGAAACTGTTTACCACTGAGAAAGTTTGGTCCATATTTAGTTAGGCGGTTTACCATTAAGACCATATACTCATAGGTATACTCAGTTTCTGAATGTCCAGCCTTTAGGTAAAAATATCGTAGATTATTAGTGGACTTAGATGTGCTAATGATTGTTAACCCACAGTGTGTAAATTTTCTAATTCCTGATATGTAGTAAATGCACACAAATGAACACCCTTAGGTAATGTAGACTATAATGATAATTTAACTACCCTTTTGCAGTGTACCACTAGTGATATAACTATCTTGGACCTTGTCCGAACCCCTCTAAATTTTCTTCTTTATATATATTAAAGGACGATGGAGTAGTAGATGAGGTAATAAGGATAAGTTGGGTTGAGGAGTTCATAGTGCGCTTTAAAGATATGTCTATTTATAGTCATCTTCCTATATACCTTATTTTATTTATCAGTTAAACATATGTTGCAATCTAATTTTGAGACTCTTTTTAGATACTTCTTATGGACCACATCAATTTTTAGACATTATTAGTTTGGATTATTTTTAGCATTTATCTTTTATGCCTTTCACTATCAGATTAGAAAGTGTAGATTTTTTAAAGTATATTTATCTCTATCGCTTATAAACCATCACAAACTTAACAATTCATACTTTTTGTCATGACGCAAGTTCGAACAATATTTTTTGGCTTTGAATTCGTGAGCCTGAATGTGCGGGCTATATGGCTAGTATCAGAGCTTAAGTCGAGTAATTTCTAGAAAATTTGGGTGTATAGGAGAACATATTTGTACTTTTCTAGAATATGTTGTATATATATGCATGTATATATACATGTATATATATTAATATGCCACACTTATATATTTTTAATTATAAAGTAGTAGTTGGCTTGTCTCTTATAAGCAAACAATAATGATTTAAAATAAATGTTAAGATTATAACTGTTTAGGGTGAAAAATAAATCCATCGCATTTACTACAATTTTCTATGAAAAGAAATACTAATAAAGATTCCATATACTAACAAGCAATGGTAAGTAAATTACGGGTCTAAGGATGAAGAAAAGAAGAGTAGTAGCGTTGATTCAAAAAAATGTGAAATTGATAAGGCGTAATAGAGGCATTGGGAAAGACTCCTCAAAATAAGAGCTGTGTAGTTGAAGTGTTCATACTTTAGAGTTGGATATTAAATTTGAGTGAAGGCTTAAGATAACCAGTTTTAGAAGAAGAGTAGTTGAAAGCTTATGTACTTAACGCACTATTATATGAAGTAGTTAGGCTTGTGGCATTTATGTCATTTTCATCTACTCCAACTCAAGTGATAAACTATTTGAAATGTTTTTCTCAAAAGGTGGAAACCTTAGAGTTTGGGAATTTTGGGAAAAGCATAGAAGTTGAAGTTTGAACTAGTAAACCCTTATTTTAAGCTTTAAACATGCGAAAATTTATTAAAAAGTAATCATCCATAACTATTTTTAAAAAAAATTATTTTTGTAAAAAGTTTAATGTAAGGCACATCGTTATGCTTGTCTATTGATGTATACATGGCTTTCGACGATGGGACTTTTGGCAGGTAAACTGAGAAGTATGTAAAATCCATCTTTGAAAATATTTTATTTCGTAAATATTTCTGTCACACTTTGTAAAAAAAAGAATCAAAAGATCACATTTACTTTTAAAATACACTTTTATGAAAATTTCTTATTTATAAAAGGGAAATTTATAAAGATACGTTTACATATCCACTTTTCTAAGTTAAGTTGAACTATTAAGGATATAATTTAAATTGAAAAAAAGACACCATGGCTTTTGTTAAAAGGAAATGTTTTTTAAAATTAGCAAAGAATTTTATGATTTTTGAATCTTACTAGTTTTGGGAAAAATAAGATTAGAAATCTGAAGTTTAACTTAAAAAATAGAATTGGAAAAGTTATTGATATTTACACTTGAAGTTAAATTGGAGTTAGAAGAATTACACAACCCATAAAGTGTGAACTAATTAAGGGTTAAATATTAAAAATAATCAATATGATAGTGTGCGATGGACTTGCAAGTATTAAACATTAGGAAACTGTGAAGTATTGGAAGGTTTTGGGTAAAGGAAAATTAGCATTGAAATTTTGTGGTCTTTTCAATCAATGTTCGATTTGGAAGGATAAAGTACGAAATTGAACCTTTCGGTAATAATTAAGAAGACAAGTTGCATTTGAGAAAAGTTGTTAGTACTCTCCGTTGACATAAGTTGAAAGATTTTCCAAATCGCTTTTAGCGTAAGGAGGTTCACTTTCTCAGTCATATTGTTTCTAAGCACGGATTTTTAGTTGATCTAAATAAAATTTGCTACTATTCACCGAATTCTTGGTTTGGCTAGTTATTACGGGAAGTTTATTATATGTTTTGCGACGGCTTCTACGCCACTGACACGCCGTACGAGGAAGAATTTAGTTTTCTGGTGGAACACGAAATGTGGTGCCCCATACCAAAATTTTGATTATTTGATTTTAAATGTTTAATTAATTTTAAAATATGTAAATAGTTGGATTTTAGAATTTAATTTCTTATAATTCAAATATGAGGAATGTTCAAATATTTGAATTGTGAATTGAATTTCAACTAAATGGATTCAATAATTTTATTTAACTCCTTTTAATTAGTAAATAGTATTGATGGATTTAATATATAGATTATTTACAAAAATAAATAGAACGGATAAATATCAATAATTGGAGCGAAAATGTAATAATATTTAAATCTGTGAAATTTGACTTTCAGGGTATTGTCTCGAATTTTGACGGAATCAGATTCATCGGATCCGTAACATAGAATGATATTATGCCCTCGAATATCATAGCAATCAGACGTATCATTTGGTCGTGCGAGTTCGAAATGCACAGCAATTGATTTTAGATAATTAAATTATTATAATTTGATTTAAAAAGCTATCTTCTACATATGGTCAAATTAGGGTCGAGACCAGTTCCATTGCATTCAAAATTAGGGTATAACATATAGAACGCCAGATGGCACACCCCGATTGGAGTTCATCAATTTTTATAGTGTGAATAGTACCAGATAGGATTCCTATATAAGGAGCTTTACCTTCCATCATTCTCATAAAACCCTAACCTTAAATGGCCAAATCTAACGGCCAATATTGCACCAGCCGCTAGAGGTAATCTTAGGCAATAAGCCGAAAAGGAAAAGGGTGCGCCTCATCTTCTTGAATTCATCGCCACCATCTGACCTTCCATTGGCGGCCTACGACGGCCAAGATTGGGCCTAAAGTCAATGGATGTTTTGGAGATTGTGCTCCATCAACGGCGAGTTGGAGGCAAAGGTAGCATCACTGGGTGCGGCTGAGGTGGCGCGTTTGCGTGTAAAGCTGCGATGGTGGTTGGTGAGGCGCAGCATGATGGGGAGGCTATGAAAGTAGCGGCTTAGAATTTGATAACGGAATAGAGCAGTTAGAGTTTAGATAATAAAGGTTAATTACGTTCAAATGTTAATTAATTTATTTAGTTAATTAATCGATTGAATCTTCATTAACTCATAACTTGTTCATACGAGGTCAGATTCGAGCTCGATACGTTGTGTTGTACTCGTGGAATCAATGTCTTCAATATGGAGTAGGAGTGAAGGAGATCGGAGCTTGTAGAATTTCAAGCTAAAATCAAATGCCCATTCAGTTTTAGTTCAGTACAAAACGATTCGACTATAACCTAAAATTTCTATGAGTTGACTCACCTTGAATTAACTATATAATATTTGTGATGCTATAAATTTTTTATTGTGCTTGTTTGATTGTTATTTTTGGTTGAAAATCCCATTTGGAAAATAGACGATGTATTAACTTAATTGTTGTGAACCCATAAGATTATATATATTGTCCGTAACCATTGTTTTGAACGAAATATTTATAGAGGGACCCTAAGGGGTTTCTCGCCAATAATTTGTTAATTATTCCATATGTTGCTTATATTGATGTTTAGTTGTAATTAATCATAATATCCTATTTAAATTGTTTGAATGTCGTTATAGCAATTTTCGCAATATCGTCGGTTGTTGAATATCATATACTAAACCCTTCGTGTGCGTTGTCTTGAGCTTGGATTTTCACAATATATAATTTAAATTCATTAATCAATATTATTAATGATATTTAAATTAATTATGTTTAAAATTTAACAAACCATTTTAACTAATGATGTTTGAATTGAATTAATCCATCTAGCTAATGATATTTGGATTTAATTAATCCTTCTAATTAAAGATTATTTGAATTAAATAAATTGTTCCAATTAAAGATGTCTAAATTTAATCAATCGTTTGAATTATGATATTTGAATGAATTAATCATTTTAATTAATGATATTTGAGTTTGATAAATCCTTTTAATTAGTTATTTTTAAAAGTAATCAATCATTTTAAATATGATGTTTGAGTTTAATTAATAATTTTAATTAAAGATGTTCTAAATTTAGTTAACCGTTTTAGTTAACGATGTTTGAATCTAATTTGTCATTTTAGTTAACAGTATTAGAATTCGGTTTATATTTTTAAATAATGTTGTTTTTAAAAGTTAATTAATTTATTTAATAAAAGAGTTTAAAATAAATTAATAGATTTAATAAAAGTGTTTTAAAGTTAATTAAATGATTTAGTGTCTTAAAATAAATTATCTTAATTAATAAAGGTTTTAAAGTAAATTTAATGATTTAATAAAAGTCTTCTAGAGAATTTACCGTTTAAACAAAGAGAATTGATTGATTTATTTAAAAAAGATTGCAAATTTACTTTATTATCTTTTGGGTAATTAACACTGTTATTAAAATTATAAAAGATTAGAAATGTGGCTTATTATCCTTCGGGATAATTAGTGTTGGTTTAAATGTAAAAGAGATATAAAATTTGATTTATTTTTTTCGGGAAATTAATTTGCTTTCAAAAATTATAAAAGGTTATATACATTATCCACCGGATGGTTAACCTTTGATTTAAAAATTATAAAATAAGTTTAATTGATTTATTATTTTTTGGGATAATAAATATTGTTTTAACTTTTTACAAATAATAGTCTATAGACCAGAAAATCTTTTATAAAGAATTGTTTCAAATAAAGCTAAGTGTAAATGGTTTAGATTTATAATAAACAATGTTTTGACCCTGGTTTTAATACACTTAGAAAATATAATTTGTCCTTTTAAAAGGATATTTTAAAGAAGAATGTTTTTAAAGTGTCTTTAAAAGTATTGTGATGTGAAAATCAAGCACAAGTAAAACAACCATCTTATCATTCCGGATAGTTTATTTATCGACTATCAACATTGACTCTACTTCATTCTTTTTATATCATCACTTTATGACAATGTGTTGCTCATCTAAAATTTGTTACCCTTTGCCAGAAATGACTAAACCCAATGAGCGAGTGAGGACCAAGCTATATGGGGTCGCTCCCATCAAGGTATTTTTGTGAGAAATGCAGAATGTGGATCTTAAAGCTAGGATTAACACTAGAGGGGACGGTGAATAGTGTTTAAAGAAATTACTAAATCTTTTCGAGTTTTTGTTAATTTAAACAAAGATGCATGCAATATTTAGGAATAGATATGATCACAGAAACAAACACAGATGCTGAAATAAAGTAAAAGCAGTAAAGGAAAGAACACACCGGAGTTTATATTGGTTCAAAGTTACCCTACATCCAGTCTCGCACACAAGTACGGATTTCCTTTCAAAAGCAATTGTACAATTACACCCTCGATTTCAAGGCCATGAGGTACACCCTCCAGATTCACAATCCTCTGGTTAGAGATACTTGATTTCACGGGCAACAAGTTCACCCAAATGATTTCCTATGCTACAATCACACCTTTTACACTTGATTGATTTCTAAGGCTACAATCACACCTTTTCCCGCTTGATTGATTTCCAAGGCTACAATCACACCTTTTCTTGCTAAATTGATTACAAAGAAGTCTATAACACTGAATAACACTAAGGATCTTGTTGAGATAGTGATAGAGAATCAAACCAAAGATAATCTAGTTAGATTCAATGTTGATTTCGGCAGAGTAATGTTAAGAATATGTATAAAGAAATATGGAAGAAGAAGAGAAATGAAAACCAGAAAATATGATTGAAAATTCATTGAAAACAACCTCTATTTATAGAAGAACAACAACAATGTCCGTTCGTGAAGAGACATGACGAATAAACAGTTCTTTTGAAATTTAAATTTTGAAGTTAACTAACACTATATCGACATGGGTATATTGAGCATGTCGACATCCCAAAGGAATTTTTGGTGGTTTGTTTTTCTTTGAAAATAACATTTATCTTATATTAGAACTATTTTAAACTTTATAAATATACTTGACTATAGTTAAAATACATAAGTAAATATAGAGAATAATATATATATATATATATAAATTTTTGTATTTAAATCTAAGTATAAATAATAAAAGTTAAATATATTAATATTAAAGATGTTAACGTGAAAATCGGACGCTAACACCCCGGTGTCAATTGAAGTTGGATGAAAGCACCACCCGTGAAAACGGGAACTACAAGTAAGTAGGGAAAATACAGAAAAAGCAGAAAAGACAACAATTTTTATAGTGGTTCGGCTTAGAGTAAGCCTGCGTCCACTTTAACTCTCTTTATTACTGAATTTGATTACAACTCTATACAACTTGCTTCAATTACAATACACTTTGGACTAGTAGCTCAAACTTCAAAGAAGTATAATCTCTCGAATTCATGTTGAATGATGTTGATTCTCTTTTGAAGTTCGTTGTAGCGTCCTTGATGATAGAAATGCTTGAAGTGTTGTTTGAGTTGAGAATGCAGCAGAGTAATGGCGTCCTCCCAGAATCCCTCGAAGATCCCCTGAATGATGGAGCTAGTGGCGTATTTATAGGGGTTTCTGAACAGGTCTTAGGTCGTAACCGACTTAAGGTAAGTCGTAGGTCGGCCGTTGCGACTTATCATAGGTCGTGGGTCTCTTCTGAGCGAGCTAACAAGTTATGGACGACTTAGGGATAAGTCGGCTAGGATAGGTCGGCTATAACTTAGGTCGTGGGCGACCTAAGGAATGGCAGGGGAGAGAGATGCGACCTACCAAATACGGCCTAAAGGAACTGCTCCGACCTACTTAGGTCGCGAGCGACTTAGTGATACTTAGGTCGCGAGCGACTTAGTGATTCTTAGGTCGCGGAGTACTTAGGTCGTTACCTGTTAAGTCACTTCTCCTGTTAGCTCGTTAACTCGGTTGAGCCGCTTTATGCCTTAAGTCGCTGAGTTGCTTAACTCGCTAAGTCGCGATGCCTTTTAAGTCGGTAGGTCATGCCACTTGTTAAGTCGGCTACCTTATTAAGTCGGCAACCTTGTTAAGTCGGTAACCCACTTCAGAAGTTAAGTCGCTTGGCACGCTTCATGTGTTAGGTCGCTGACTTCGTGTAGAAGATAGGTCGCTCCATTCTCTAGGTCGCTGACTTCGTGTAGAAGATAGGTCGATCACCGTAGCGGTGGCGTTGCCCCCGCACCCCCACCTTGAGGGGTTGGCACCCCCCCGGACCCCCCCTCCGTAGGGGATCTTATCTGAAAAGCCATTCAACAGAACTTGCTTTGTTGGAATGCTGAGTTGACTATTCTTCGAGACGAACTATCATTGGTTTCTCGGTCGATTTTCGATATCACGGCCTTGCTGAAAAAGTGGAGTTAACACTTGCCCCTCGAAGTATACGCCTAGGGACTAGGTCGTGTGCTTCGATTCTTCTTAACTCGTGCTTTACTGAGCTGCTAAGCTTGTACTTAGGCAACTTTGCTTTATTTTGACCTGATGCCTTTTAAACTTGACCAATGCGATTCAATGGAACTTTGACCTGAACTTGTTGCATCTCTTTACAGATTATTTTAACAACCTGTTAAACGCAACATTTGCAGAAAAATAGGGCGAATATACTCATCACCGATTGCCCATATCGAGTGATGGATTAGATCAAAGAACTGGTATTTTACTATAAGCAAATTAGTATGGTCTTGATGAAGTGTTGCGAATCAACTGTCTTGAATGAAGTATCAACACAAAGTTTACACAGTTATAACTGCTATCTGCATTGACACCGCACTTACTTTCAAATAACAAGCTTCCAATTCTTCTGAATTGACATATGCCAACCAGTATTATTTCAAGTATTGCTTTATTTACTTGTTATTTTAGTAGCTTTGCACAACACTTCACACGCTTTTAGAAAATGTGCACCTTTACTTTTGAATATTCAGTTCTTCATATAGAATGTCTTTTCGATAAGAAGAGTAGTGGGGCAAACTGGATCTTTCCATTTCTGCGATTTTCAAAATCCGAGTTGTCCGGTACTAATTTCATTCTTTACTTTTGCAGCACTTCCTTCCTCTTGTCGAATATTACAGTCACAAATCAATTTTTAAAAGACTAAGTGCTGTGACGGTTAAGGAGAGGAGCGTTAAATTTTTTGCTGAAAGATGAATTTTTGCACTAATTCGGATTTTTGCACTCTTTTTGGTCGACTCACCTTCACGATGCCCCTGGTTTTCAAGCAGAAACTTCAGATGCCCCAGCTTTCGCAAAGGAACTTGCATCAATGGAACCTATTGAGGAAGCCTTATTGGTGTAATGTTTTACTCCATTTGACGGTGTGGGGTCATCCTTCTTGTTTTGCCTTTTGAAACCTGCACGTGCATAACAAATTTTATAGAAACTTTTGTCTGTATTTGAGAATGTATTTATTCCTCATTTTCATACAAGTTTCTTTATTCTCTTTGCATGATATTGCAGTGAGCTTGTGGTACGTTGCTTGGGTTCTGCTTTTATTAATGTAGCAATATTATATTGCCCCCATACCACAACTCATTGTAATATTCTCCATTTTGAGGAGATTTTGGAGAACAATTCTTCTGTTTTTAGAAGACTTGTACTCTTACTTTGGAGAATAACTCTTCCATTTTGAGAAGACATGCACTCTTTCTTTAGAGAATAATTTTCCATTTTTGAGGAAATATTATTCTTGCTTTAGTAGAGTGCGCCTTGTGTTGGAGAAGCCTTTCATTTTTTTTTGTTGCGCCTCGCTAGAGGGCTTTGATTTGACATTTCAACTCTGGAGAAGTGGGCCTCCGTAGAGATTGCACTTCAGCTCTGGTGAAATGTGCCCTCGAAGAGGTCTTTATTTGGCATTTCAGCTCTGGAGAAGTGGGCCTCCGAAGAGTTTGCACTTCAGCTCTGGTGAAATGTGCCCCCGAAGAGGTCTTTATTTGGCATTTCAGCTCTAGAGAAGTGGGCCTCCGAAGAGTTTGCACTTCAGCTTTGGTGAAATGTGCCCCCGAAGAGGTCTTTATTTGGCATTTCAGCTCTGGAGAAGTGGGCCTCCGAAGAGTTTGCACTTCAGCTCTGGTGAAATGTGCCCCCGAAGAGGTCTTTATTTGGCATTTCAGCTCTGGAGAAGTGGGCCTCCGAAGAGTTTGCACTTCAGCTCCGGTGAAATGTGCCCCCGAAGAGGTCTTTATTTGGCATTTCAGCTCTGGAGAAGTGGGCCTCCGAAGAGTTTGCACTTCAGCTTCGGTGAAATGTGCCCCCGAAGAGGTCTTTATTTGTTTCCTGCCTGCTCGCCCATGTCTTTTCACCATTTGACCCCATTATCATTTCCAAACCCACATTTCCTTCTTTTGGAAGTAGTTTATTTTATCCAAAGAAGTGTACTTCATTGTTAAGTGAGCTCGCAGGGGCGGACACAAGCTACTTAATCGAATGTTCGTTTTCACAAACGATCTCAATTAGTTTGCAAGGGCCCACCTCCGGTTGAATCACCCACTGTTTGTTTGAAGCACTTCTTATGTAGGATTTGGGTCTGAAATTTTTGTGGCCTAATATTCTCCTGTTGAGCGATTTGTAGGAATCGCTTGGCTTTGTGATGTGTTGACTAGGTGAGCTTTGCTTTGATTGCCTACAACATTAAATCTACATTTTAGCCATATATTTTAAGATATTTGCATATCGAAATGAAACAAGCATTTTAGCGTAATAGAAAGCTCAAGATTTATAGTTCCTATTATTTATTTGCATTGTTTTTACAACGGCATTTTATACAGGAATCATAAACCCAGTATTATTCTATGAATTTTAAGCAAAAGCCATTAAGTGAAATATGGCCATTAGGCACCATCTTCCAAAACAAGGACATTCTCTCCCTCTGGGGCTTGTCTCAAAGCACGAGCATATCTTTCCATCTTGTCCCAACTTCTGTCCGCTGGGTGAGGGCTCCCTGTGATAGCATTAATGAAAAGCCTCTCAGATCCCTGCATTGCAGTTCTTTCATTTGGGCCGTAATGATGAGTGAGAAGTATTTGCCCCTGAGTGGATGAGGATGGATCATTCCTGTTTCTCCGGACATATTGCTGAAGTTTATTCTCTTTCAACAGCTTCTCAATCAGATCCTTCAAATGGCGACACTCGTCAGTGTCATGGCCAGGTTGATTGTGGAATTTACAGTATCTTTCACTTTGCGTGGCATTTTTCCTTAGTCTCAACTTCTGTGGTTTAGGATATTCAACAATATCCTTTGTTGCCAAGAAAATGTTCTCTGGAGTATCAGTTAAGGGAGTATAAATCGACGGTTCAAAGTGGCGGTTTTTCTTTGGATTTCCCTGCCTTTTCTCATCATCATTCTTCCTTTTCTGTCCTCCAGATTCTCCTTTATTAGAAGCAACATTGACATTCTGAATTTCGGTCACGACTGCTTTTGTTGGCATAGGAAAGCTTTCCAAGCGCATAAACTCGTCGGCCTTCTTATAGAATTTCTCAAGTGAGTTTGGCTCCTTCATTTTTAGCCATTTGCCAAATTCACTCGATTTATCGATATCCCGCATCAGATAAGTCAAAACCATCCGTGGCTCTGCGTTATCAACCTCGGCCAAGGCTATATTGAAGCGGTTTAAGAACGATCTGATAGACTCCTCGGGATTTTGTTCTAGACTAGAGAGTGACATTATATCCTTGGCCTTTGTAGCATATAGCCTGAACTGATCTTTGAACTTTCATGTTAAGTCGGAAAATTGATCCACAAATCTAACTAGCAGCTTTGTGAACCAAAGTAAGGCCACTCCCTCTAAGTATATCGGAAAGTATCGGCACTTGATTTCATCTGTTGCTCTTGCCCCGGTCATATGCCAATCGTACTTGTACAGGAACTGATTAGGGTCACTTGTGCCTCGATAGGCCGGGATAGTAGAAGGTACAAATTTCCTTGGAAACTCTGCCTTCAAGATCTTTTCGGTGAACGGTGTCTTACTTGGAGCAAACCCCCAATCATTTTCATCCTCTTGCCTCTGCATGCTCTCTTTCATAGTTGAGCGAATCATCCCTGATAGGTACTCCTTATCGTTCAGAGGCTTTGCCGGGCAGAAGTCAACTGCTCTTTGAGGGATACCTTTCTCTTGGGAATCATGGGCATCATCTGCAAAGGTCTCTTCATTATTTTCTGCTTGACGGTTGCCTCCAAGTAAAGCATTCATTCTTTCCAGCATTAGAGCGTTCTGAGCTTCCATTTGCTGAAATAACCCAGAAACTGCAGCATCAAACACCTCTTCTGTAATTCCAACACTCGGAGCTGCTTCATTTGGAGCTGCTTCATTTGGAGCAAGAGAAGTGGTCGTATTCTCATGAGCATCACCGGATCTGTCAGATCTGAGCTGTCTTCTAGTAGCCATTATCTCGGATAAACTTCTGGTCTTTAGAGAGATTCTTTCAACAATTTTTCGCGAAGCAATGGTGAAAGTATTGCTGAGTTGGGTTCTCAGTGAAAGCACCAAAAATGTTAACGTGAAAATCGGACGCTAACACCCCGGTGTCAATTGAAGTTGGATGAAAGCACCACCCGTGAACACGGGAACTACAAGTAAGTAGGGAAAATACAGAAAAAGCAGAAAAGACAACAATTTTTATAGTGGTTCGGCTTAGAGTAAGCCTACGTCCACTTTAACTCTCTTTATTACTGAATTTGATTACAACTCTATACAACTTTCTTCAATTACAATACACTTTGGACTAGTAGCTCAAACTTCAAAGAAGTATAATCTCTCGAATTCATGTTGAATGATGTTGATTCTCTTTTGAAGTTCGTTGTAGCGTCCTTGATGATAGAAATGCTTGAAGTGTTGTTTGAGTTGAGAATGCAGCAGAGTAATGGCGTCCTCCCAGAATCCCCCGAAGATCCCCTGAATGATGGAGCTAGTGGCGTATTTATAGAGGTTTCTGAACAGGTCTTAGGTCGTGACCGACTTAAGGTAAGTCGTAGGTCGGCCGTTGCGACTTGTCATAGGTCGTGGGTCTCTTCTGAGCGAGCTAACAAGTTATGGACGACTTAGGGATAAGTCGGCTAGGATAGGTCGGCTATAACTTAGGTCGTGGGCGACCTAAGGAATGGCAGGGGAGAGAGATGCGACCTACCAAATACGGCCTAAAGGAACTGCTCCGACCTACTTAGGTCGCGAGCGACTTAGTGATACTTAGGTCGCGAGCGACTTAGTGATACTTAGGTCGCGAGCGACTTAGTGATTCTTAGGTCGCGGAGTACTTAGGTCGTTACCTGTTAAGTCGCTTCTCCTGTTAGCTCGTTAACTCGGTTGAGCCGCTTTATGACTTAAGTCGCTGAGTTGCTTAACTTGCTAAGTCGCGATGCCTTTTAAGTCGGTAGGTCATGCCACTTGTTAAGTCGGCAACCTTATTAAGTCGGCAACCTTGTTAAGTCGGTAACCCACTTAGAAGTTAAGACGCTTGGCACGCTTCATGTGTTAGGTCGCTGACTTCGTGTAGAAGATAGGTCGCTCCATTCTCTAGGTCGCTGACTTCGTGTAGAAGATAGGTCGATCACCGTAGCGGTGGCGTTGCCCCCGCACCCCCACCTTGGGGGGTTGGCACCCCCCCTGGACCCCCCCTCCGTAGGGGATCTTATCTGAAAAGCCATTCAACAGAACTTGCTTTGTTGGGATGCTGAGTTGACTATTCTTCGAGACGAACTATCATTGGTTTCTCGGTCGATTTTCGATATCACGGCCTTGCTGAAAAAGTGGAGTTAACAAAAGATAGTTTCAAAACTAAGGATAATTTGATTTTGAAATTAAAGATTATTTTGAGGCTAAAAGCATTTGAAATTAGGATAGATGTTTTTGATTCTTTTAAAAGGAAGGTATTGAAAATATTTTGAAAACAAGATATAATTTTTTAAAATCATCTTGAATAAAAATTAGAGGATACAAAACAATGTTCCACTAGATTTTTCGTAGGTTCCATCCTACTTAGGGTTCCATCCCTTTAACGGGCACGAAGTGGATTCCATTCCACGAATAAATTGGATTTTTAAGATGCAAGTTTTTTTCTAGAAGTTTTAACAAAATACCTAATTAAAAAATAAATTACTTGAAATCTTGAACTCTTAATAATCTTGATACTCATGAGTCTTCAGTCTTGATGTCTTGAATCTTTATACTGTACAGTCTTCATTCTTGGTACCTGCATGGTTAAATCCTGCATATACATATATTTCTATACTTAATGTTAGTATTTATATTTTATAATCCTATTCTAAGGTTGTTTTCATCAAAACCAGCATCTCATGGACTAACAATCTCCCCTTTTTTGATCATGACAACCTTTGTTTATAAAATATTACTTCTATCCTAATAACTCCCCCTTAATCTATGCCTAACTATCCTATTTTATATTTATCCCCCCTTTGTCATCAACATAAACTAGCTCCAAACTATATAATCTCTAAACTATTACTCCCCCTCATTCTTGGACTAAAGCACCTGCATTAATAAACTATCAATGGAGTATATAATAGATAGATTAAGAGATAATTATACTGATAGACATGATAATTAATTAAAAATCATATAAATATCAATGCATATTTACACCTTTTTCACACAACAAATATCAATCCAAATTAATTCAAAACAAATAATTCAAACCAAACAATTCAAATCAAATCAAATCAAACAATTCAAATCAAATCAAATGAAATCAAATATTACGAGGAACTTCCACCCATCATTCTTCTCCAAATATATGGTCTGCTTTAATGGCATCCCAATTTTCATTATCATTAGTTAAAGAGACTGGAGGATGTGTTTCGTTATCATCCTTGTGAAGGGAGGAAATCATCCATTTTATTGCATCGAAATGCCTTTCTTGCCCCTTGATCATCTGTATTTGACTCAACTTTATGTGTCTCTGGTTTCGAAGAATGAACGAAAGAATATTCCTGAAATAATTAAGATTCTCTTCAAGATTTTTGGATAGATTATGAATTGGATTGGCCATATTCGAGTTTGTGAGAAGAATGAGACAAAGTGAATAAGAAATAATATTGAGTGATGAATTCTGGAAGAAATAGGTATTTATAGTTCATTTGAAATGAATAGACATAAGGTAGTTATTCAAATTTCAAATTCAAAATGAAATGTCATTTCTGACCAGTACATGTCGACATGGTCATAGGCGGGATGTCGGCATGGTCCAGTGAATTTTGATGGCTTATTTGATTTTGTGAATAACTGTGTATATATATATATATATATACTAACATTTATTCTTGAGATAAGATAAGCTAGATAACAGAAAAGGAATACAATTTCATTTCATACTAAGGCGATACAATGAGTAAACATAAAGAACTACATGAACTTTTAAATTAAAACAAACTAAAACAAATACAACGAGATACGAAAAGGTAGAACTAGTTAGAGGATGATGACGATGAAGATAATCCAAGATTCTTGATGACTTTGGAAATAAACTTGTTCATCTTGGATGAAATTTTGTCTAACTTCTTAATAACGGATCGTTTAAGAATCCGTTGATTCTCCACAATGGTCTTTTGGTTTTTGAGAAGGGTTTTGTTGGATGGATTAGGAGGATAGTCGATGCTTTCCAAAGATGTTCCACCTTCTTCTTCTTCAATTTCCATTTCATCCCCTTCTTCTTCTTCCTCTTTCTCTTCTTCCATCTCCTTATGAGCCAAACGCTCTTCCTTTTCCGCAAGAGCCTCATAAGGTTGAAAAAAAATGGAATTTTCATAAGCGAAATGTTGGAATGATTGAAAACTTTCCTAGAAACAAATTCTTCCCCTTTGAAATCCACTCCATAATAGTTAAAAATCCAAGTGAGATAAATTCCATGGTACAAAGTATTCTCACCCATTTCAAGATTTTTGGGACGAAGTTCATCCAAAATAACTTAAGCCCAATTAATGTCATAATTTCCAAAAATAGCAAAAAAGTGCTTTGCAAACTTTTGAAGTAGGATTGTTAAAATTTCCCGATCTTAGGGTCAAAGTATGTTGTAAAAGAAGATTGACAATTCTAGCTTTTGGTCAAAAGTTTCAAATTTTGAATTCAAAATTATCATTTCCTTCGAAAATGTGATGAAATGTCTCACGATCATTTTCACCGATTTTAAAACTAGAAAGATCCATTCCCGTACTCTTGCAATTGAGAATGGTACCCAAAAGATCACAATTCAAAACAATTCTAGTGCCTTTGATACTACTCCAAATTTCATCATCATTTCTAATATAAAATCCACGGTTTAGATTTGCGTAGAAAATTTTAACAAGATTTGGATAACAAACAAAATCATTTTGAGAAGCATCAACAAGACTAAGAATTTGATTGTTTGCAAAAAGAGAATCAATTTCATAAGAAGAGAAATCTTGAACTATAGCAAACTTTCCGGAATGGACTTTTGCATGGTTAGCATAATTGATGTATGCTTTTATAGCCTCCAGATCATTGAAAAGTTGCTCTTTTATCTTTTTGAAAATTCTTATGGTGGAGGGATTGCTTGAACAAGCCATTAGAGTAGGGAGTAGAGAGCTTGAAGTTTTGAAGAGAGAATTTGAATTTGAAAATGAGAGTGAAAGATGTGATAAAGATAGTGAATAAATAGATTCTTAAAGGACATGTTCTCTGGTCAAAAGATGCCTTTTCAAAGAATTGAATGAAGTGAAAAGGTGAAGGGAAATTCAACCATTTGAATTCAAATTTTGAATTTCAAATTCTGTACCCATATTGACATCATGGTAGGGACCATGTCGACCGGTGTCTTTGAATTTCTATGATTTATTTTTCCTAAGTATTCTAATATATATATACACTTATTATTTTTAATGTCTATATATATATATATCTGGAATATTATTAGAATTACAGTATATTCCACAATATATTATTATACTAATAAAAATTATAATAAAATAATAGTAAAAAAATTTAAAATTCAAATAAGACGCCAATTCAAAACCAATCAACTAAGCAATCAAGCATCTAATTCTAAGCATGCAATTTCAACCTATTTTATTGTAAATGTGTACCTTTTTCTAAGTCCGTTTCTCTGAATTCGTCAGAGTCGTAAACTGTCGTGAAACACAAATTTGAAGTATCTATCTTCTGATCATCATCGCTTGAGGACGAGTCTGAGTCATCTAGAGTAGCAGTAAATGCATGCTACCATTTCTTTACTGAATCATTGTTTATAGGAGGATTTTGCCTCTGTGGATACGGACAGTCTCTTTTGATGTCGCCTGGTTCATCACAGTTGAAGCATTTGACATTGTTTGGCACTACATTCTGATTTTCAGAGTTCTTATAGTTTTTTCTCTTGAGATTATTCATCTTTCTGTATTTCAGAAATTTTCGAAAATTCCTACTCATAAAGGCTATCTCTTCATCATTATCGCTGTTTGAGACTGATCCATCAGTAAATGCATTAAATGCCATTGATTTCTTTTCAGATGCTTTGCTTTCTCTTCTCCTGATCATTTGGACTTCACATTAGATTTCCAATTAATTCTTCTATCTTTAACGTTCTAAAGTCATTTGCCTCTTCGATCACAAGTGCCTTTTGATCCCGTTCTAGAGTAAGAGAATTTAGGATTTTTCTGACTTGATCTTCTTCCGAAAATTCCTTTCCCAAGGATATTAGAGAATGCACAAAGACTCGTTAGAATTCATTTTAAATAATTGAAACTGATTTGTGAGCATGGAAATTTTGGTATGTTTAACTTTGCTTGTTCCTTCGTGAGTAACTTGAAAAGTTTTTCAGATTTCATATGCAGACTTACAAAATGACATTCTATTAAATTCATTCCTATCAAGTGAACAAAATAGAATATTCATTTCTTAAGAATTTTTTTGTGCAACAGTCTTTTGCTCAGCAGTCCACTGTGCAAAATCAGTTGAGGGTTCAGAATATTCAGTTTGTGTGATATTCCAAGGGTCATATTTTCATCCTACATGCCCAATATGCATAATTACTGCCATTAAAAAGTGATGATCTGACAGTAGACTGACCTTTTACAAATGAACTAGTGATAGGGATACTAGTGTTAGTAGTAGTACCAATGTTGGTAGCCATTTTGAAAACTTTTCAAAATTCAGGTTATGAAACTTTGAAAGCCTTGCAGTGATACCAAATGTGAGAAATGCGGAATATGGATCTTAAGGCTAGGATTAACACTAGAGGAGGGGTGAATAGGGTTTAAAGAAATTACTAAATCTTTTTGAGTTTTTGTTAACTTGAACACAGATGTATGCAATATTCATACACAGATATGATCACAGAAACAAACACAAATGCAGAAATAAAGTAAAAGCAGTAAAGGAAAGAACACACCGGATTTTATACTAGTTCGGAGTTACCTTACATCCAGTCCCGTACACAAGTACCGATTTCCTTTCAAAAGAAATTGTATAATTACACCTTCGATTTCTAGGCCACGAGGTACACCCTCCAGATTCACAATCCTCTGGGCAGAGATACTTGATTTCACGGGCAACAAGTTCACCCAATTGATTTCCTAGGCTACAATCACAACTTTTACACTTAATTGATTTCTATAGCTACAATCACACCTTTTCTCGCTTGATTGATTTCCAAGGCTACAATCACACCTTTTCTCGCAAAATTGATTACAAAAAAGTCTATAACTCTGAATAGCACTGAGGATCTTGTTGAGATAGTGATAGATAATCAGACCAGAGATAATCTAGTTAGATTCAATGTGGATTTCGGCAGAGTAATGTTAAGAATGTGTATAAAGAAATGTGGAAGAAGAAGAGAAATGAAAACCAGAAAATATGATTAAAAATTCGTTGAGAACAGCCCATATTTATAGAAGAACAACAGCCGTGTCCATTCGTGAAGAGATATGACGAATTGACACTTCTTTTGAAATTTAAATTTTGAAATTAACCGAAACATTGTCGACATGGGTATATTGAGCATGTCGACATCCCAAAGGAATTTTTGGTGGTTTGTGTTTCTTTGAAAATAACTTTTATATTGTATTAAAACTATTTTAAACTTTATAAATATACTTGACTATAGTTAAAATACATAAGTAAATATAGAGAATTATATATATATATATATATAATTTTATATTTAAATCTCAGTATAAATATTAAAAGTTAAATATATAATTATTAAAGATATTTTTAAAACTAAGGATAATTTGATTTTGAAATTAAAGATTATTTTGAGGCTAAAAGTATTTGAAATCACGATAGATGTTTTTGATTCTTTTAAAAGGAATGTTTTGAATTCATTTTGAAAACAAGATATAATTTTGTAAAATTATTTTGAATAAAAATTAGCAGATACAAAACAATGTTCCACTAGATTTTTTGTAGGTTCCATCCTACTAAGAGTTCCATCCCTTTAGCGGGCTTGATGTGGATTCCATTCCACGAATAAATTAGATTTTTAAGATGCCGCTGTTTTTATAAGAGTTTTAACAAAATTCCTAATTAAAAGATTAAATTACTTGAAATCTTGAACTCTTGATAATCTTGATACTCATGAGTCTTCAATCTTGATATCTTGAATCTCTATACTGTACAGTCTTTATTCTTGGTACCTACATGGTTAAATCCTGCATATACATATATTTCTAAACTATAATGATAGTATTTATATTTTATAATCCGATTATAAGTTTGTTGTCATCAAAACCATCATCTCACGGACTAACAATTTTCACATCCACTCTAGATTGGATTCGGTGTTGCGCATGAGATGTGAAATACTTGCATTCTCGATAACAGTTGGCAGGGTCAAGCTTAGACGTGAAAACTTGATCAAATAAAAATTTAAGCTTAAGTATTGATTACATTAATCGGTCAAAATTTATTTAGTAAGTAATTATGATTATTGTTTGTGTACAATGATTTAATGAATATAATTGTTTTGTTTTCCTTAAAAGTAAAGGTAAGTTGTAGTTACATAAACAACCCTAAATCACTTCAGAGGGAACCGTTAGGAACCATGATAATAAAAGAATATAATTGTTTTACCTCCTAAAAGGAAAAGGTGATATGTAGTTACATAAACAACCTTAAATCACTTCAGAGGGAAATCGTAAGTAACCATGATAATAAAAGTAATATAATTATTTTATTTCCCTTAAAAGAAACATGAGATGTAGTTACATAAACAACCTTAAATCACATCAGAGGGAAATCATTAGTAACCATGATAATAAAAGTAATTATTATAAATAATAAAATTAATTTTCATCAAATCATGAATATAAAAGTAATGTGTAACGACCTGAAATTTTTGTCATCTTGAGTTTTGAATATTAATTTCTAAATATTCAATAATACGGTAGTTTAATAAAAATAAATCCCTATTAAATAACAATTTTTAATAATATATAGCTTTTAAGCCAAGATAATATTTTGAATTTATGGATTTTTATTTATAAAATAGGAAATTGGTTTAATTGGAATTTCTTATATATATATATATATTAAAAGCAATAGAATGTATATATATATATTTTGGAAACAAATTCCTAGCAAATAAATGTAGATGGATGAAAAGGATATATTGTAAACAGAATGATATGACTTAGGGAAAATACAACATATTATAAATCGAAAGAGTTTAAAGTTGGATTTTCTTATATACGTATATACATATTAGTTAAGAAGAATGAATATGTATAAATGTAAGTTCAAAAAGGAAAAATATAGTATTTGTAAACAAATAATTGTAAGATATTAAGAGTAATATATATTTGTATATATTGAAAAATGAACGAAGAGATATATATGAAAGTAGATGATGATACAAATGAAAAATTTATAAAACTATTTTTAATAAGAAATCTTTTACAAAAAAATTCATTTGCTTTGAAATATACAATTTTTTATAAATATAAAACGTAAATGATATTTTATTTTAAATAAAATGACAAGACTAGTAACGCCTTGAGTTAGATATTTTAATAGAAATATATACATACATACATACATATATATATATATATGTATATATGTACATGAAGACTTAAATTGTTTATTTAAAAACCACTTTATAACTTGTTTTTTAATATATATATTTATATATATATATATGTACAGATATAAATGCATGATTAAAATCAAATGAAAGTAAAATTAATAAAAGGGATAAATGACCAAATTAAACTAAGTAAGAAAAGTAAAATAACAAAAAGTAAACAAGTAAGATTATAGACAAGAAACATTGCCTGGAAAGTATAAATGTACAAACAAAGTACAAACATATAAAACTGCCTAGTCTAATATAGTAAAGACCAATACAATTGTTTTAACCTCTTTTCAAACTCAATCTTCATGTCAAACTCATTCCAAACCTATCATAAAACATTGTACAATGCATCATCACATACTTGCATAAATATATGCATATAGGCTTGTTTGTGTGTAGGATTCAGTTGGCAAAACCCTGTAACTCAAAGATCTGTAAAAGACAAAACTGTAAATGAAAATAAGAAGTATTTCTTGTTCTATAAAAAAATCAAATTCAAAGCAAGAATTCAAAGCATTCAGATCATAGATAAAGCATAATCTGGAGGTTTTCAAAGGATCAAAATGTGGATAAGGTGAGGATTTTAAATTCGAATTCCTTGAATATGCTTATCATCACTTTGTTTTGTTAACTGTGGTAAATTCCTATATATGCCTAGTTTCAAAAATCAATATTTCTTCCCTCGATTAGAATTTGTGGATGACGTAAACTGGTGAAATGCATGTTTTCGAGTATAGATTACACTAAACATAGTTTTTGGTGAATTTACGCTATATGTTTTGTGGAATTTTAAATTTACGGTAAGCTATCATATATTTGGCAATTTACGACATACTTAAAACATTGACACAAGAATATAATCTTGATTGGCATGTGAAGAGTAAAAAAAAATGATTTTTAGTGGCCTAAATTGTGAGAAATGTTGATTTGATCAAATTACATTCAAAAATCAATTTCCGGCGATCTAGGTGACGAGGGGAGGTGTGGTTGGTTCGAGAAGGAGCGTTGTGATGAGGGCGAGGGATTCACCGTTGCGCATTTTCGAATTAGGCTTTGGATTATGGTGGCATATCATTTTTATGGTTTAAGGGGGTTTGGGAGTGGTTGTCGAATGCGGTTAAACAACATTGAGATAGAGGCAGCGTGCAAGGTCGTGATATGCCAGAGGGTAGCATAGGGAGTGGCGGTAACTTTGGATGTGGTGGCAGGAACTCGCGTAATCGGAGGCGATGGCGGTGGTTGGTTTAGGTTGCGTGTTTACATCCTGTAGCCGGGTTCATTAATGAAAATGGGAAGGAGGAAGAACGTGGGTTCTAGCAGGAGGTGCAATGCAATGAGGGGAGTGGAGATGTTTGTGCATGGCTTCGGGTGGCCGAATGGAGGTGTAGAATGTTCGTGCACGTGCACGCATGTACGCAGAAGGGTGTTCTTCGAGCTGTAGGTGGCGGAAGGAGGTGATGGTGTGGTCGCATTGGATTTTGGGTTCTCCTTAGGTCGATGGATCAAGGAACGTTTGGTTTGAGTGAAGGTTGCCGAATGATTAAAGTTTCGATTTTGGTTTGTAATTTTGAAATTTAAATTTTAAACTAGAAACAGGAAAGAAAAGAAAGGGAGGAAGAAGAGAAAGGGGAAATAGGTTTTGCTGTTTTTTTTGGGTAGGAAGATTTTGCGCTTTGGCCCAAGCTTTAAGAATGATATAAAAGAAAAGATGCAGGGAAGTTTTAAAGAAAAATTAAAAAGTTAAAGTATGGGCTTCATCCCAGAGAAGGGGATGAAGGAATTTTTCTTCTATTTAGAATTGTTTAATTATATTTATTCTTTTAAAAAGTTTAAATTTACATAACCATGCACAAAGAACCTAATTAACGCAAGACTGATCGCATTGAGTTTGCATCGCCGAAAGTTTCGTTGTCATGAAGCCTGTTATCCGATTTGACCATTTAATAATTCATAGAATTTTAAAATGGTCAAGTTTTAAATATAAGGTTTTAAATTATATACATATATATATGGTAAATTTTAAAATGTCATTACTGGTGCATAAAAATTTTGATTGAAGTGAAATTCGTTGCGATGTGTTTGTATCGACAAGCACTACATCGTAATACGAATGGTTATCGAGTTTGTATAAGTGAAAAATTATGGTATATTTAAACGGATAGAAATTTAATCACTCGATTTAAACAAATATCATCGTTTAAATTCATATGATCTGCATATTTAAGTTTTTTCCCAGATAAAAATAGTGATAAGTTAATTTAAGTTAGTTACGATGTTTGGACATCTGTTTAGTAGAATAAAACACCATTCTGCGAATTGCATTTAATTAGAATAAATCACCATTCTTCCATTATTACTAAATATATCTATTTTTGAATATCTACTAGCAGAAATAAAACCCGGTTCTGCTATTACATTTGTACGGACAATTATTTATTTTCCTGATAATTGTATTGGGCAATATGATGTGAATAAATTGTTAAAAATCGATTGATGTGAATATCTGTATTCCTTATTTTGGATTGTTATGGAACAAATGGTAATTTGATTTGAGTACCATTGAAATTAATCAGCCTCTTTTCTAATTTGGGAGTTCATTTTTGAATCAAAGCTATCTAAAGGATGATTATTATTTATTAATGATACTTTAAAGTTAATTAATTAATAATTTGATAATGATTTAAAGTTAATTATTTTATTATTCTTAAAAATTATTTAAAAAGTATAATTATTGTTTCAATCTATTTAATTATTTAAATTGTTTAAAGTACATTTAATTATTAATTAAAGCTATTTTATAGTGATTATTTAAAGTTTTTTATTACTTAAGGGTTAATTAGTATTAAGTATATTATTTCAAGATAATTTGTTTAAATATTAATTATGTTTTAAATGTAATAAATTATATAATAAACTTATGCAAAAGTGTAATTTTCCTAAATTAAACTTGGAAAACTTATATAGAAAGTTTATAAGTGTTAATTTGAGATAATTATTAAATAAAGTTCCTGGAAAGTAATGGTATACTTTCATGGCATAATCGAAGGCAGAGATTGCCTACAGTTAGGTTTGAATTTCTCTGGAGTAGATGCGTAATCATCGAGCTACGAATCCATGGTTGATACCGTAGAGTACTTTCCAAATTCATTTAAAAGGGACTTCAAATATATTTGAAGGAAATGGTTTGTGAATATACTTATTCATGTGAGATAAGTATATACCGTTTTATTAAGAGATTTAATTTAATTTAATTTTAATTAAATAAGGCTTAGTGATTTCAGTGGAAATGGAATCTTTATTTGAATGATTATTTATTTGATAGTTAAATAATCGACTGTAAAATCTAGACCCAAAACGTAACTTTGGAATATCTAGTAGAAACATTGGAATTATAGGTTATAGTTATCGTTCGTGGTGTTATACTGTATGTATAAACTCGTTTCATTCTTCTAGGACGATGATAAGGAAATCTGTCCACTAATGGTTTGGAGATGATCTCCGATCTTATTTTCGTCTGTTTATTTCCTAAAGAACCGGGTTTGAGTTTACCACAAACATCGAATGTTGTTTCGAAGAAACCGAGATCGAATAAGTTATCTAAACACCAATTTGATTTAACATATACGTTTTTGAAATGAAGGCAAGAGCATGGAAATGAAGATGGAGCATTGAAGTGCAAGGGCTAATCGCTACTAATGCTAAGGATGATCCAAAACGGATGTAGTAGAAATAGTGCCTTCAGTTTCGTTCAGACCCAAAATGAACTTGCATGGATGAATGCTATCAGTAAATTGTCATTGGAGGACAATAAGCATTCTAAGTGTAAATTCCTTAAAAATGTAATCGTAGCCTCAAGCCTCATCAACCGAGAATGAAGGAAAATCAGGGGAGATGCAGCAAGGCTAAGTGGGTCGCTCCCTATTAAGGTATGTTTATCACCTTTCTAGATACCCTTGGATATTATTACTACAGTGTGCGAAAGAACTCGGTTAGGGTGGGAACACCTCGGGTGATATCATGTTCGGTACTATCCAGGTTAGGTGTAGAAGCGGTCTTGTGTTGTAGGGGATCCTGGCGAGTTCCTCGGTACATTTTTCTAGACGTGTACTGTGATATGTGGTAACCCAGTGCCTAGTCATTGTATGGAATCCATTCTCCAATAAGCACCGTATGGCTTTAATTGTGCCCAATTATGTCGAAATATGAGATGCAAGCATTTCTTCTATTTCTATATTTTACTTTGACCTCTGTACACTATTATTATACCATTGGATTTTCTACTAAAGGGTTTTGGTTACCGTAAGGGAAAAACCTATCTTGTTTATGTGTGGCGTGGTCTTACGGGATACCTATGATTTTAAAAGGAATTTAAAAGGAAAAAATTTCTTGTGATTTAAATTCTCAAGCTGGTTTTACCAGACTGACCTGGCGTGGTTTTTCTTATATGCTTAGGTCAACCCGAGCATATTTCCCGGTTTAGCTGGAAGAATTGGAGCTTTAGGAGAGGAGTGGAGGCCCAAAGACGTATTCATGTTGATGACTACTTTTTCGTTGCATTATAGTTGTATTTATCGGCAATTTTGAGGACACGATGTTATAATTGTCCATACTGAATAGGTTAGTATACTCTGATTGATGTTTGTATATGTATAAGTTATAGTTCTGTTTTATGTAAAGATTTGTTCTATATTATAGATTATTATTTCCGCTATGAGATTCTGTGTTGTTTGGTTCTTTCTATTTTCTTCCTATCTTCTTTCTATTTTCTTTTTCTTACTATGCGCCTTTCTGTTCAATTTGGACTGGACAAGTGTGGTAAGTGTCAGTTCGAACTGTACGGAAAACTTTGTCGTGACATTGTGGTATCAGAGCTTTGGTTAAGCGAATACATAGGATTTGGTGCGGTTACTTATTAGAGATAGGGTCAATAGTACCCTAGAATGAGTTTGAGTATGTGTGTATGTGTGTGTGTGTGTGTGTATACACACACGAGAGCGCGTATTTGTTAGTGATATAAAAATGTTATATTGTTTTAATTAATTAGTCGAGTAGCATATGGATTCTAGTAAATACAAGTAACTAACATTATTGATAGGTATCTCTAAACAATTGAACAAGGCCAACGGATACGATATTGTTTTAGGTGCGTAAATGAAATAATTTTACCCAGGAAATATTTATATACAAAACGGAAATGATTTTCAAATTATATAGTATTTTGTTGTGTTGTTTGATAAGTGATAATAATATTTTATCATCTAGGATTTGAGCGGTCATAAACATCTAGTTTTGAGTATCCTCTATTGCCTAATCTTTTGACTTGAGTATCTCCTTAGAATCTGGGTTTTGTAGATAGAAGCCTTGGAAAATTTGAAATTTTGGGTAAATTTTATTTACTAAGGGAATTTAAAATATTTTTAGATAAATATTTTAGGAAGATTTTTCATATTTAAAGGCTAATTTTATAATAAATGATTTATAAAAAGAGATATTTGAGGATTAAAAATTCCAATGATTTCGGAAGAATTGTTTTTAAAAAAATTGAGGGAAAACAATTTTGGTATTACTTAAGTAAAGTTTTTAAATGATAGTAATTTAAAAGAAGAGTTATTTGAAGTGTGTACCCACATATACTCTTTAACTTTTGTAAATACCGAAAACCTTAGGATCTCACTCTTTTGTTTAGTTAATTGACTGTAGATAACTTCCATCGTGGTTAGAGGAGCACTTATGAAGGCTAAGAGGGCTGTTGATCACTACTTGATTAACCGAATTCTAAAGGATCTTGTCTAGCCATCGATATATGATGAGGAGTTAGAAGAGGAAGGGTAAACTATCGAGTAGCCATTGCTTCATGTAGAGGAGCCGAGATAGGAGTTGAAGAAAAATTCAAGGAAGAGGAAGAAGAGGAATTCAAAGAGGAAATCAAGGAGGAGGAAGTGGAATTCGATGAGGAAGAAGTGGAATTTGAACCAGAAGAAGAGCCCGAATCGGAAAATGATGATGTTGTTATCTTGGAAATGGGCGAGGTTGAAAATGATTCTTTTGTAGATGGGGATAACCTTCGGAGGGAACCAAGCCCGTTGTTTACATGGATTCCAGACAATGATTTGAATCTATGGAGTTGGAAGGACTGGAAGTGGAGGACTCCGATGCAGAGAGTCCACTATGAGTGTTAGTTTAAGTTTGGGTTAGTTCTCCTAGGATGTGTACCCTAGTAGTATAGTTTAGTAGTCCACAGTCGTAGTGGATGTGTGTTGGATTGTAAATAAATGAAGTATCTTAGTGGATACTTTAGTATGGGTTTATAGGTATGTATAACTAGCTAGTGGTTATAGATATCTCCTGGGTATGGGTATATGTATGTGGCGACTATAATTGTAAAAATATCTTAGTTTATACTCTGTATGATTAATATTTTGGGATATATATGTTGAACTTGTGTGATATGGTTATTAATTAATTCATTAATAAATTAAAATTCCGTTAGTTATGTTTACTAGCCAGGTTATGGCAATTTCGAGGACGAAATTCCTTTTAGGAGGAAGGAACGTAACGACCCGGAATTTTTGTCATCTTGAGTTTTGAGTATTGATTTTTAATATTCAATAATACGGTATTTTAATCAAAAATAAATCCCTGTTAAATAACAGTTTGTAATAATATATAATTTTAAGCCAAGATAATATTTTGAATTTCCAGATTTTTATTTATAAAATAGGAAATAGGTTTAACTGGAATTTATTTATATATATATATATATATATATATTCAAAACAATAGAGTTTATATATATAGTTTGGAAACAAATTCATAGAAAATAACTGTAGATGAATAAGAAGGATATATTGTAAATAGAAATGATACGACTTATGGAAAATACAGTGTATTATAAATAGAAAGAGTTTAAAGTTGGATTTTCATATATAAATATATACATATTAGTTAAGAAGAATGAATATATATAAATATAAGTTCAAAAAGGAAAAATATAGTATTTATAAAGAAATAAATGTAGTATACTAAAAATAATATATTTATATATGTTGAAAAATGAAAGAAGAGATACATATATGAAAGTAGATGGTGAGAGAAATGAGAAAATTTATAAAATCATTTTTAATAAGAAATCTTTTTTAATAAAATAATGTTTCGACAAGAATGTTATTTTTATAAAGATAGTATAGAAAAATTTTCATTTGCTTTGAAATAAACATTTTTTTAAATATAAAAGAAATTTAAACATAAATGTTATTTTATTTATAATAGAATGAAACAACTTGTAATGCCTTGAGTTATATATATATATATATATATATATATATATATATATATATATGAAGACTCAAATTGTTCATTTAAAAACCACTTTACTTCTTGTTTTTCAACATATATATACAAATGAAAGTAATAGTAATAAAAGGGATAAATGACTAAAGTAAACTAAGTTAGAAAAGTAAAATAACCAAAAATTAAACAAGTAAGATTAGAGACAGGAAATATTACATGGAAATTATAAATATACAAACGTACAAACATATAAAACTGCCTGGTCTAATACAGTAAAGGCAAAATTAATTGTTTTAACCTCTTTTCAAACTCAAACTTCATGTCAAACTCATTTCAAATCTGTCATAAAACATTGAACAGATGCATCATCACATACTTGCATAAATATATGCATATAGGCTTGTATGCACATAGGTTTCAGTTGAAAAAACCTATAACTCAAAGATCTGTGAAACACAAAATTGTAAAAAGAAAATATGAAGAAGCATATCCTATTCTCTAAAAAATTCAGATACAAAGCAAGATTTCAAAGCATTCAGATCATAGATAAAGCTCAATCTAGAGGTTTTCAAATGATCAAAACGTGGATAAGGTGAGGATTTTAAATTTGAATTTTTCGAATATGCCTATCATTGCTTAATTATGTTAACAGAGGTAAATTCCTGCATATGCTTAGTTTCAAAAATCAATATATCTTCCCTCGATTAGAATTTGTGGATGACATAAACTAGTGAAATTCATGTTTTGAGTATAAATTACACTGAAAATAGTTTTAGGTGAATTTATGCTATATGTTTTGTGGAATTTTAAATTTACAGGAAGCTATCATATGTTTGGCAATATTAGACATACTTAAAACATTGAATCAAGATTATAATCGTGATTGGCATGTGAAGATAGGAATTCTAGTAAGAAAAAATCATGATTTTTAGTGGTCAAAATCGTGAGAAATGTTGAGTTGATTAAATCAATTTCAAAAATTAATTTTCGGCGATCAATGCGACGAGGGTAGGCACGGTTGGTTCGACGAGGAACGCAGTGATGAGGGCGATGGGTTCACCATGGCGCATTTTCGAATTAGGCTTTGGGTTGTGGTGGCATATCATTTTTAGGGTTCAAGGGGGTTTCGGAGTAGTTGTCGAACGCGGTTGAACTACGTTGAGATGGAGGCGGTGTGCAAGGTCACGATGGGCTTGAGGGTAGCGTAAGGAGTGACGGTCATTTTGGAAATGGTGGCAGGCACTCGCATGGCCGAAGGAGATGTGGGTGGTTGATTTTGGTTGTGTGTTTACTTCTTGTAGCTGGGTTCGTTAGTGAAAATTGGAAGGAGGAAGGCCGTGGGTCCTAGAGGAGGTGCGATGCAGTAAGGAGAAGTGGAGAACTTTAGGGTGGCTTTGTGTGGTCAAACGGCAGCGTAGGGTGTTCATAAACGTGCACGTGCACGTGTGTATGCAGAAGGTTGTTCTTCGAGCTACAAATGGGTGAAGGTGGTGACGGTGTGGTCGCATTGGATTTTGGGTTCGCCTTAGGTCGATGGATTAAAGTGCATTTGGTTCGAGTGAAGGTAGACGGATGATTTAAGTTTAGGTTTTTGTTCGTAGTTTTTCAATTTAAATTTCGAACTAGAAACTGGAAAGAAAAGAAAGGGAGGAAGAAGAGGAGGGGGAAACAGGTTTCGCTATTTTTTTGGGTATGGAGATTTTGAGCTTCAGCCCATGCTTAAAAAAAATATAAAAAAAAAGGTAGAGGGAAGTTTTAAAGCAAATTGAAATGTTAAAGCATGGGCTTCGGCCCAGAGAAGGAGATGAAGGAATTTTACTTCTATTTAAAATTGTCTAACTATATCTATTCTTTTGTAAAGTTTAAATTGCTATAACTAATGCACACGAAACCCAATTAATGCGAGACTGATTACATTGGGTTCGTATAGTCGGGAGCTTCGTTGTCATGAAGCCTATTGTTGGATTTGAATGTAATAATTTGTGGTATTTTAAAACGGTCAAGTTTTAAATACAAATGTTAAATTATATATATATATATATATATATTGTAAATTTTAAAATGTCATAACTAATGCATACGAATTCCGATTGAAGAGGCTATGGGTTCATATTAGCGAACACTGCGTCTTCATACGAATGGTTGTCGAGTTTGAATAAGTGAAAAATTATGGTATATTTAAACATAGAAATTTAATCACCCGATTTAAAACAAATCGTTTAAATTCATATGATCTGTCTATTAAAGTTATTTTCTCGGATAAAAATAGTGATGAGTTAGTTAGTTATGATGTTTTGACATCTATTTAGCGGAATAAAACACCGTTCAATTAACTGATTTAATTGGATCCCTATTGGTAGAATAAATCACCGTTCTGCCATTATTACCAATATATCTGTTTTTGAACATTTACTAGCAAAAATAAAACCATGTTCTGCTATTACATTTGTATGGACATCTATTTATTATCCTGATAATTGTATTAGGCAATATGATGTTGAATGAATTGTTAAAAATAGATAGATATGAATATTTGTATCTGTTATTTGGACTGTTATGGAACAAATGGTAATTTGATTAAGTACTATTGAAATTAATAAGCTTCTTTTCCAATTTGGGAATTGATTTTTGAATCAAAGCTATTTAAAGGATTATTATTATTTATTAATGATGTTTCGAAGTTAACTAATTAATATTTTGATAATGATTTAAAGTTAATTATTTTTTTATTCTTAAAAAGTATTTAATTATTATTTCAAGCTATATAATCGTTTAAATTGTTCGGTATATTTAATTATTAATTAAAGTTATTTTATAGTGATTGTTTAAATTTAGTTATTCCTTAAGGGTTAATTAGTATTAAACTATTTTATTCCAAGATAATTTGTTAAATGATAGTTATGTTTTAAAAATAATATATTATATAGTAAACTTTTATACAAGGGTAATTTTCCTAAATTAAACTTTCAAAACTTATATAGAAACTTTATAAGTGTTAATTTGAGATAATTATTTAATAAAGTTCTCGGAAAGTAATATTATATTTTCATGGCGTAACCGGAGGCAGAGATTGCTGCAGTTAAATTTGGATTTCTCTAGGATAGTGACGTAATCATCGAGCTGCGAATCCATGGTTAATACCGCGTAGTACTTTCCATGTTCATTTAAAAGGGTTATCAAATATATTTGAAGAAAATGGTTTGTGAATATACGTTTTCGCATGAGATAAGTATATACTTTTTGATTAAGATATTAAATTAAATTAAATTAAATATGGCTTAGTGATTTTAGTGGAAATGGAATCTTTGACTGAATGATTATTTATTTGATAATTAAATAACCGACTATCAAATTTGGACCCAAAACTTAACTTTGGAAATTTCTAGTAGAAACACGGGAATTATAGGGTACAATTACCGTTTAAGGCGCAACACTATACGCATAAACTCGTTTTGTTCTTCTAGGACGATGATAAGGAAATCCATCCACTAATGATTAGGGGATGATCTTCGATTTTATTTTGGTCCGTTTATTTCCTAAACAATCGGGGTTGAGTTTACGGGAAACGTCGAATGTGGTTTCAAAGATACCGGGATTGGATAAGTTATCCGAACACCACTTCGATCGAAAGAATTCATTTTTGGAATGAAAACAAGAGCATGGAATCGAAGATCGAGCATTGAAGTGCAAGGGCTAATTGCTACTAATCTTGAGGATGATTCCAAAACATTTGTAGTAGGAATAGTGTCGTCGATTTCGTTCGGACCTTGAACGGACTTATATGGAGGAATGCTATCAGTACATTGTCAATGGAGGACAATAAGCAATCTAAGTGTAAATTCCTTAAAAAGGTAATCATAGCTTCATGCCTCATCAATCGGGAATGACTGAAAATCAAGGGAGATGGAGCAAGGCTAAGTGGGTCGCTCCCAATTAGGGTATTTTTTCCTCTTTCTAGATACTTTCAGATATTATTACTATGACATGCGGAAGAATTCGGTAAAAGTGGGAACACCCGGGGTGATAGCATATTTGGTACTATCCGGTTTAGGGGTAGAACGGTCTTATGCTATAGGTGATACCGACGAGGTCCTCGGTACATTTTTATAGACGTGTACCATGGTAGGTGGTACAAGTGCCTAGTCATTGTGTGGAATCCATTCTCCAATAAGCTCCATACGGTTCTGATTGTGCCCAACTATGTTGAAATGTAGTGCAAGCATTGCAGCTATAATATCACTGGCTTTTCTATTAAATAGGTTTTGCTTACCGTAAGGGAAAAACCCATCATGTTTATGTGTGGCATGATCTTATAGGATACCTTTGATTTTAAAAGGATTTTGGAAGTTAAAGAGATAAAATTTCTTATGATTTAAACTGTCATGCTGATTTTACCAGACTGACCCGGGCATGATTTTTCCTTTATGCTCTGGTCAAACCAGCATATTTCTAGGTTTAGTTGGAAGAATTAGAGCTTCAGGCGAGAAGCTGGAGTCCTAGAGATGTATTCACGTAGATGATTATTTTTCTGTTGTATTATAATTGTATTTATCGGCAATTGTAAGGACAGGATGTTATAATTGTCCATGCTAAATAGGTTAGTATACTAAGATTGATGTTTGTATATGTATAGGTTATTGTTTTTTATGTAAAGATTTGTTCTATATTATGGATTATTCGTTTCCGTTTGAGATTTTGCGTTGTTTGTTTTTCTTTCTATCTTCTTTCTATTTTCTTTCTATCTTCTTTCTATTTTCTTTTTCTTACTATTCGCCTTTCTATTCAGTTTGGACTTCATAAATGTGGTAACTGTCAGTTCAAACTATACGAAAAAGTTGGTCGTGACATAATATAATTGTTTATTTCCCTTGAAAGAAAAGGGTGAGATGAGTTACATAAACAACCTTAAATCACTTCAGAGGGAAATTGTTAGTAACCTTGGTAATAAAAGAATATAATTGTTTTATTTCCCTTAAAAGAAAAGGTGAGATGTAGTTACATATACAATGTTAAATCACTTCAAATCATTAGTAATTATGATAATAAAAGCAATTATTATAATTAATAAAAGAAAATGTTACCTATTCTAAAAGTGAAAATGACAATATATTATATAAGATTATATAAGTAATTCATTCCTTAAGGGAAAAGGCAGGCTATCTTTTTGTAAAGAATAAGTGTTCAAATTTTTGAATTTGATTAATACGAACTAATTACAATTATGGAACAATTAGGAATAAATCATACGCTTCCTAATTAATGTACATATATATATATATTCGAATATTAATCCGTAGTTCCTTACAATGGGTTATGTGTATGTGTAGAATATCAGTTAATGGTATTGATTTGAATTCTAAAATAATGACATTTATTAGGATAGAATAACATTATTTTTTTAACAAAATAGAAGGAAGTTAAATTTGCATATACGCATGGAATACATGCAAAGTAATAATTTTTTCCAAGTCTAGACTGCACCTAAGTTTTACCAATAAATTCATAGCCAAGCCTAACTCCTTTCATTCTAAGAACCGCAGCCTCCATCTAAAAGCTAAAATCTAGATCTAAATCCATCTCTTTAATTCTATCTCCATAAATCTCTTCAAAATAAAGGGTAAATAAAATTCCTAAAAAACAAAATAAGAAAATCAAATTGAGAGAAAGAGAGAATTCAAATAATAAAAAATGCTAGCTAAATATAATGGAATAAACGCAAAATCAAATCGGACCAGAGAATGTGATTTCTTTAAGGACATCGCATAAGATTAGTTGGTTTATCTATGACATGAGTATGATGTAGAAAATACTTAAATTTTAGTTACACATATATTTAGGATTAGGAATATGAATTTTTTTCCATTTCAATTGATAATTCATATGAATTGAGGTAAGTGAAAAACCTTAGGCAAAGATTAGCTAATATATTTATTAAAACTTCGAAGGAGAGTAATTGGTTAGAATTCACTTCTAAATCTTTTAAGATCTAATTTGATGTGGTAGATATAAACTGCTTAGATGGATAAAAAAGGAATTTATGAATCTGTCCTTCAAAAATTATTTTGACCCGATTCAACCAAATTTGAATAAAATGGAACATATGTGGATCAATCATTGAATGGTTATATAAATTTAATAGAATAAATTGCATAAAATGTTTGTAAATGAATAAAGATCAAATGGTATATGGATACTTGTTAAAATATGAACTACACGATTCAAAACTCTTATTAAAATACTAAAAGAAGAAATAAAATAGAAAGAAAAACATTGTAGAATCTAAATGGTTCAGATATATGAAAAAACTATTCGAACTTCTAAAAATATGTCCCGAGCGCCTAGAATAAAGACCAAAATGTCTATATTTGAAAAGAACGAAACCTAAAGTGAAAATGCTAATTTTTGACTCGGTTCATTTCTTGAAATTTACAATTTAACGTCCGAAATCAAAAGTCAAATATTTGAAAGTAAGTTAAGACATCGATTACCTTATGATGTTTTGGTAAAGGAAGTCAAACTTACATGCACAAAGTACAAATGTCTAAAAATAAGTAGAAATTTCTAAATACTGGATTTAAATATTTGATTTACCGTAGACAACATAGTTTGAACCTGGACATGGTTCAAGCCAAGTAGGATAGTTTGGGATAACTTGTTCCCACTTCCTTTACTTTAAGAGATCATGCAACTCCATGGAGCTGGGTAACACGCTGGACATGTTTCACACTTGGTGACATACCAAGATTCGTAGTTCATGATGTTGTACAACAGGACAGTCTACGCAGTGTGGAATTATACTGAAATTAGATGCTCTATTGTTACTGTAGCCAGCTCCACTCACATTTTGCTGACTATGGAGGAGAGGTTATGGAGCCGTCCGCAATAGTAAGATGAGCATGCAATTAAGCAGTTGTGCCTACGAAGATGTCGAATTGTTGATCGGGCCTTTTAGCTGCATTGAATGATATAGAGCATAGGATTTAGGCACTAATGAGGAGGTTACTTAAGGCTTTGGTGGTAGATTACCATGGGAGCATGTGCTCGATGTGTATGCTCAGGCATTATGATGTCAATTTGGTACATGTGCAAATTAAGCGGTTTACCATTGCGAATGTTTGCTTAATGTGTAGGTAGTTGGTTTATTATCAAGACCGTATACTCGGGGTTGCCCTAGGTTTAATCGGTTTTTGAATGCCCAACCTTTTGGTGGAAATCTCTTTTTTAGTAGACTTGTTAAGGATTATGATACAATAATTTGTAAATTAACTAATTCCTTAATAAACGCACACAAATGAACACCTTATGTAGTGTAGATTAAAATGATAATTAACTATATGTTTACATCATACCACTTGCGATGCACTCTCTCCCTTGACCTTGTCTAATCCCCTCTATTTTTCCGTCTTTATGTACACTACAGGAGGATAGGGTACTAGATGTGGTACCGAGAATAAGGAGCGTGAAGGAGGTGACAGTGCACTTGGAGATATATTTATTTATAGTCTCTTCTTATGTACCTTATTGTATTTATCGGTCAGTATTATGCTGTATTCCTAGTTGGAGACTCTTTTTAGGCACTTCTTGTATGTACCACGTCTATATTGAGACTTTATTGGTTTTGGTTGTTTTCACTATTTATTTTTTATTTCTTCCACTATGAGATCTAAAAGTGTAGAATATTTTAAATTATATTTATCCTTGTAGCTTATAAACCATTAGAAACTTAACGATTTGTACATTAGGGAAAGACATGAGTTCAAATGTTATTTTTGGGCTTTAAATCAGTGTGTCTGAAAGTGCGGTTGTTCCAACTGGTATCATAACTTAATTCGAGTGATTCCTACTAAATTAAGGCTTAGGGGAGAACGTGTTTGTAATTTTCTATAAGACACACACACCCAGTATATTTTTATGCATACGGTAGTTGTTGGCTTGTGTCTTATACAAGAAAACAACTATGAATTAAAATAATTGCTAAGATTACAACAGTTTGGAGTCAAAAATAAATCCATCACATTTTTTATAATTTACTCAATAATGAAATGCTAACAGAGATTCCAAAGCATAATGAAATAATATACCAACTAGCAGTAGTGCGTAAATAACCAGTCTAAAGATGAAAAAACGAACAATATTAGCCTTTAGTTCATAAAAAAGGAAAAAAAACGTGATGGCGACAAGGCATAATGGTGGTATAGGGAAAGACTTCTCAAAATTAGAGTTGTGTCATTGAAATGTTCATACATTTTAGTTCAACATCAAATTGGAGGGAAAGCTAAAGATAACCAATTTTAGTACAAGAGTAACTAATACCCTATTAACTTGAGGTATTATTATATTATGTGGTTGAGCTTGTGTAAGCTACGTCATTAACATCTACTCCAATTCAAGTGATAAACTATTTGAAATGTTTTCCTCAAAAGGTAGAAACCTTAGTGTTTGAGGTTTTTGAGAAAGACAACAGAAGTTGAAGTTTGAACTATTAAACCCTTATTTTAAGCTTCAAATTTCCAAAAATTTATTGAAAACTAACTTTCTATGACAATTTTAAAGCTTTTGCGTAAATGTTTAGTGTAATTCACATTATTACACTTAAATTTTGATGCCTACTTTTCTTTTGACAATGAAACTTTAGGATGGCAAATTAAGAAGTACGTAAAACCCATCTTTGGAAACTCGTTTACTCTATAAATATTTCTATCATGCTTTGGAAAAAAGGGTTAAAACATCACATTATCTTTTATAATCACACTTTTGTAAAAATATCTTGTCTATAAAAGGAAAATTTAGAAAAATACATTTACATGTCCACCTTTCTAAGTTAAGTTGAACCATTTTGGATAGAATTTAAATTGGCATAAAGTGTTAAGATTTTTGTCCAAAGGAAACGTTTGTTAAAATAGTAGTGAATTTTGTGGTTATTGAAGCTTACTAGTTTTAATGAAAAATAAGATTGGAAATCTATGATTTTGATTATCTGTTAAACTGAATTAAAAAGGAAATTGATATTTTCACTTGAATTTTGATTAGAGTTAGTAGAATTACATATCCTATAAAGTTTTAATTGATTAAGGGTAAAATAGCTGGAATAATCAATATGTCAGTGCGCTAATGACTTTTTAGAATAGAACATCATGGAATTATGAAGTATTAGAAGATTTGGGATGAAAGAAAATTAGCATAGGAATTTTATGTCCTTGTCAAACGATGTTCAAATTTGAAGGATAAAATACCAAACTGTATTTCTCAATAATAACTAAAAGCATTATTTGAATTTGAGAGAAGTTCAAAATTACTACCAGTGGACATAAGTTGAAGGAGAAATTTTACGAATGTTACTTTTGGATTGCCGGTTGGTCCAAGTAAAAGTTGATACAATCCATGTTTGGCATGCATAGAAAAATGCTATGGAGGTAAAAGTTTCTTTATTTGGTTGCTTGTTCCATAAAGTTTTTTAAAGTCTCTGCAAAGATTTCTGCGTCATTAGCACTCCTTACTAAGAAGAATTTACTTTTCTTAAATAACTCAGAGTATGAGCATGCTTTTATTAAGATAAAGGAGTTATTTGCAGGTGCACCTATTTTTGTACTCCCTGATGGTTTGAAGCCATTATTTATGTATATTGGTACTTGTGGTATAGGATGAAGTCATGTTTGATGCAGGAGAGCAGAACTGTTTGTTATACTAGTTGATAGTCGAAAGTACATGAGAAGAATTATCAAACCCATGATCTGGCAGTGGCAGATATTGTTTTTGCACTCAAGTCTTGAAGGAGATTTGAGTTGTTTATGTAACGACCCGTAAATTTTGATGAACAAATTAATTAAATTAAAAAGACTTTTGTAATTAAATTTAGAAAAAAATTAAAATTTTATAATTTATATTGAAATAAATGTTAAGATGAGGTGTAGCAATTATTATTAAAACTAATTATGGGCAATTGGAGTAAAATCCCAATAATGAAAGAGTGGAAACTGTGCACTTGGTTATAAAATGGAAGATAGGTAAATAAAAGTAATAAATTAATCAAATAATACAATGTTAATGGTAAGTAATAAACTTTTAAATGTAAGAAAAGTAAATATGTAACAACTAATATATGTTATTATTTATTTAGTGTGTAAATAAAATTGGTAATTAAATTGTAATTTAAGGTAATTTTATCTATTTGGTAATAATGGATTAATAACGGGAATGAAATGTAAGAATGTTGATGAAAGCTAATAAATAATTAATTCAATGCAATCCCAATTGATTGAAACAATTGCAGGGTTACAATTGATTGTAAATAGGAATATTTGGTAATAAATTAATATAAGAAAAACAAATGCAAATATTGAATTAATCAATGAAGTAATAATAATAAATAGTAATTAAATAAATCAACGTTCTGTATGTAATTATTTGGAAATGATAACTTATATAAATATGTTTAAGAGTTGGTGGCAACAATTATTATAAAATAATCATTTATTTAGTCCATTTAAATAAAAATTTGTAATCACTTGCATTAAATCTGAATTAAATGTTACGTTAATGTAAATTAGGTTAATAATTGGGAATAACGTAAATTTTATTCAGTGTTATGATAATTAGTTGAATATAACATAAACTTAAGTGCAAATTTAAGGTTATGATAACAATTATTATAAATTACCCAATTAATTGGTCAATGAATTTATTGGAAATTAAGTTCATTTAGATGTTAAGTAAATGAAGGGTAAACAATAGGAACTAGGTATAGAGTAATAATGGACTTAATATAAAGGTTGAAACTAATCAAATCAAAATTATTTGGAATTTATTATAAATAATTGGAACTCAAATTTTGATAAATGAATTTATTATAAATGAAATTCAATTTATTACGCTAATTGAAATGAAGATGGAATGTGAGAATATTATTGTAATAGATTTTGAATCCAATATTTATTTATCCGTTGACAATAATGAATTGAATAGTAGAATGAAAAATAAATTTAATAGAATTTTTGGAAATTAAATTTATAATTTCTGAATTTAATAAAATTGCGGTTAATAATGAAATTGATAAATTAATCAACTCTAAATTGACATTTAACTTTGGGTAAATTAGTGTAAATGATTTAGAAATTTAAAAATTATGAAATTGGTTAATTATAGGGTTGAAATTGAAACTTTGATTTAATTTGTTAATTATTAATTTAAATAAATAACGTAAAAATAGCTATTTTGGCCACCAACTCGGATTTCGACGAAACCATTTTCATCGGATCCGTAACGGTGAATTATTATAGGATTTCAAGTTTCATAGCGATCAGACCTACTGTTTGATCGTACGAACGCGAAATGCCTTGAAATCGATTTAATTGAAATCAATTGAAATCAATTTGAAAAAAATTAATTTTTGCATAACTTCTTCATACGATGGAATTTGGACTTGAAACCTGTTCCATCGCGTCTAAAATATTAAAAACATCTATTTTGATATGTAGGTTGACCCAATTTCGTTCCGAATTGAGAATGTGCATTTCGGGCCACTTTATCGTTCAACGCGTATATCGATCTTATCCATTCATTCTTTTCAACCCTACCTATATATGCCTTGTTATAAACCCTAGCCTACCTCTATTCCTCATTTCTGTAATACAATTCAGCTATCTCTCCTCCTTAATGGCAGACATCAAATTCTTGATCCAATTGTAATTCAAAATCAAATCAAAATTTTAAACTCGAAAAAATTAAAAAAAAATTATATATCGTATATCTCAACAATACGAATTTGCGTCTAGTGTTTGTTTTTGGAATTGATGCTCGAATCAACGGAAAATCACGGTCAAAGTTGAATTGGGCGTTTTTGATCATAGTGACTATCGGAAAATCGGTTTCTGGGTTTGATGGAGATCGAGGAGCGGAGGCTAATGGTGGTGGTCGCCAGTGCTAGATCGATCTGTGGCATTGGGAATTGGTGTATTAGGGTTCGGCGAAACCCTTACTGCATGTGGCGGCCGATGGCGTTAGTTGGGTCCGAACCAAGGTTGGGCGTGCGGCGTTCGTAGCGGAGTACGAGTGGACGATCGGCAGCGCCCCAATGGCCGGCGGCGCGGTGGTTCGTTCTTTTTTTTCCTTGATTTAAATTTTAAATATATATAACTTAAATCTTTTGACTTCAAACGTGAATAACTTATGCGTACGAGGTCCAATTCATGCACAGTTTTCTCCGCTAGGTTCGTGTTGTAATTCTGGAAATTTTGGCGTTGGTTTGGACAAATTCTGAGACTGTTGCAATTTTGGGTTTAAATTGGATTTAAATTCAATTTAAATTCAAAAGGAGAGTGTTTTAACCCACTCACAACTTCTAAAATTTCTTATGCTTGTTAAATTTAATTTATGTTGTGGTTTTTAATTTAATTATGACTGTTTCGTATATTTTTAATCATTATCTCTGTTAACTGCATTTATTTAAAATTTAATTGTTATTTAACCTATTATTGAATATAACTGCTTGTTAAATACGTGTTATATACTATCAGTTATATATTGATGTTGATTGATTGTTTTGGATGATGATTGTGATGGTTGTGTGATTTAGATTATGGATGAATGGATGTTTTATTTATATCATTATAATCTGCTAGTTCGTTACGGATTTATTTTTATTTCATTCGGGATTACGGTTTGAAATGATATAACCGTAATTTTTATTTTCAATTGCGGATTGAAATGATAGATATCCGTATCACTTGAGCATAAGGTGGAAAATTATATACAGACACCGTGGTTTATATATAAAAATATTTTGAAATAATTTCTATGGTTTTGTAAAGAAATATATGGCTTTATGAGATATTGATTTGGATATTTTATAAATGTTATTTTATATATAATTAAATTCTTGGGTTTAAGCTATGAATGAAATTGTTTAAAGTATAAAATAAGTCTAATAATAAAGTTTGATTTTATTAAATATAATATGGATAAGTATTTACTTAAATTATATTTTAATATAGAGTTATATTGATTTTATAGATCAAGGTTGAGAAGATAATTTTGAAATTGATTTGAGATTTTATTTAATTAAGAGTTATATTTAATAAGAATCCATTTGGAACTTATTGAAATTGGGATTTTAAAAGAATATGGTTTTATAACTTAATTCGGGTTTAAGGTGATTTAAGTGAATATATCATGTCTAAATAAATTGAGGAATATTCAGTTATTGAAATTTGAAGTTTTATTTAAAGGATATTGGATTTATTTAGCAAATATTTCAAATTTAAATAATAGTAAAAGTGATTTCGGTGTATATATGAATTATAAAATTTAGTTTTGAAATATTGAATATTTAAGCTTTGAAACATATTAAATTTGAAATGGTTTATTTGGGGTTTTAAATATGTATTTGGAATCGAATTATGAAATTGAAGTAGCTATTTTATTATATAAAGTAATTTAATATTGAATCCATTTAAGCGGTGTAGTTTCAAAGATATGAAATTCAGATTTTATGTTTTGAAAGGTTATATTTCAAGCATTTGGTGTCAAAATATTATAACTTTGAAAGTGTTATGCTTTTAGAAAAGTATATATTTGAAAAATGATATTATATTGATCTGGGTTTTTAAAACAGAAATGATATCGCATTTATATGGTTTTGAAAGGGATACTATATTCTGGTTTTGAAGTATAATTATTTGAAAATTGACCGTGGTGTTATAATAACATTGGTTGTTAAAGAGACCGGGATCAGATATGGGCATACTCTCTGTCAATACCGAAAACCACTTTGACAACCGTATACACGGTGGAGATTCCAGAATGAAGTAGGATGGTGGCGGCGTTCTTTAAGGTAAATACGTGGACCTGACTCCCGTGAGTTGTCATAAGGTGGCTAAAACAAGAGCGATTGAAAGGCTAAGAAGGTAGCACCTTTTATCGGACATATCCCCTACGATATTATACTCTGACTATGGATTGATTCAGTGGCCACTTTTGATTTTTGATTTGGGGGCGTGGCTCGAGGTAGGTGGTAGTAGCTGCTACGCGTTACCACCGGCTCAGAAGCGTAATTGTTATATCTACCCTGGCATTGCCTAGTTGTGTCGTGTCACCTACTGTAACGACCCGTTAAACTTGATAATATTAAATGAATTAAATTAATATAATTTCCAATCTAATGTAGAATAAATGTAGGAGTTAGATAGTAACTGGAATTAAAAGGTTAACAATTGAAATGTTTATATGGCAATAGATAGAATAACGAAAATTTGAATTGTGGTTATAAGGTTTAATTGGTTGTGAAATTAATACTAGAGGAACGCTAAATGAAAACTTTAGCAATGGCAATTAAAGCTTAATTATTGTTAAATTGAATGAAAACCTAACTGAGATAGTGTAAGATGTATATCTTTGTGTAGTTGTATATGTATAGGAGATTTAAATGTATAGTTAATTATGAATTGTAGAAACGGTTATTTAATCTAATTGTTGAAAAATTAGGTGAAATATAAATAGGGAAATAGCGTAATTGTTGCACTTGAATAAAAATAAATTTAAGAATTTATGACAAGAATTTAAATTTCCTATGTGTTTATATATATTGGTAAAATTGTAACTATATGGGAATTTAGGAAGTAAAATAAATGGCAGTGAGGGATAACCAATTCAATGCAATACAGAGGTGATTGGAACGACTGTTGGGTTTAATGGAGTATATATAAGCAGTGAAAATCATTATAATCTCTTAATTTAATACGATTGTTTAATTAATACTAAAAGAATAAAGTTGAAATAGTATTAATGTAATAAAAACTTTAATAGATTGCAATTGTATAATGGAAGTAAATTGTTAAAAAATGAATGTAAATATTAACAAATTTATGGAAATAAAATATAAAGGAATGTTGGATAGAACATAAGTGAATGAAATTTGATAGTACGTTAATTTGGAGGTAAATTTAAGAAAGAATAACAACCATTATAAATTTCCTAACTTATTTGTCAATGAATGTATTTGGGAATAGAGTTCTTTTGTATGTTGAATAGTTATAATGTTGTTATTAAGAATGAACGTTACTTTATTAAGTATAAATATAGTAACGGAAGTATGAATAAATTTATAGAAACGTAAGACTTACTTTAAGGTAATATTTGAGTGTAGACTTTTGAAATAGATTTGACAACAATAATTATTGTTCGTTACCTATCTTATTTGTTGTTAAGTTTATTTCGAAATCAAATCCCAAATGTATTCACTAAATTTTTGCAGTTGTGTAGTTTTGGTTTGTAATTGCAGTAGTTAGTTCTATAAGGTGAGGTCTATACTAATTTTATTTTAATTGGACCATTGGTTGATAAAGACTTTAGAAAGCGAGATTTATAATTTTTAATTTGAGTATTAAATTCAACAAATGGTATCTATTATTACAAATAAAATGGAATTAAACGTAAAATATTAATTAAAATGGAATCTGTAAACATTATAGTGAAATTTTGAACTAATGTTAGTAGCATCTTTATTTTAGGTAAAAGTTTAGAATATAAAGGTTAAAAATCTATCTGCTTATTTGTTAATGGGATTAGGATCGGTAATAGGTGGTAATAATTAAATGAATGTTACACTAATTGAAAGTGGAGTAACGTTCGTTTAAAAGTTGAGAAATTATAGGAGCATATTTATTAAGCGTTACTTTAAAATTTATGTTTGATTGTGAAATTTATACGAGAAGTTGCAAAGTAATAATTAAGAAAGAATACATATAAATTGTTTATAACCTAAAACTTAAGGGTAGTTAAATGTTGAAATTGAATCTAATCAATTGGAAACTTAATTAAATTGGGTTCAATGTAAATAAAGGGTTATTTTAAGAAATTGAAATAAGTATTATAATTGGCAAATTTAGTTACTTTAAAGTGAAACGGAAGATATTAACGCAATAGTTTGAATGCAATATTTAATTCATCTAATTTATATTAAAGATTCGTTAGATTAATTTAATAGAAATTTTGGGACATTTAATAGATAATTGCTGATTTTGAATGGAATTAAAGGAATTACCGAAATCGAAATTTAGCAACTTTTAAACCTTTGCAATTGATTTTGAATATAAAGAGTCAATGGAAATTTGTGGATTAATTTATGAATTCATGAAATCAGTGTATTGACTTAGTAGTAACTATATGTAAATGTACGCAATAAGGTTGTGCAATACCAATTATTTGGATTCAAATTTATATTAAATATAATTTTGGTAACAATTGGAATTTACCGTTTTGCAAAATAAATGAGAAATCAAGTCAAATGTAAATTATATCATAAAGAATAAATTCATTTAAACAGTAAGATTTTTAAATAAATAAACGTTTCACTTAGGTTTCATTTGGATAATTTATGTAGTTTAATGGGAAAGCAATTGAAATTGATTACCCTAAATTTGTGCAGTTAGGGTAGTTTTGATTTGTCACTTAAGATGGTAAATTCTATAAAATGTGATAAATGTAGTTTTAATTAAATTATGACGATTGGGTATTTAAGAAGTGATAAACCAAAATTTATTGATTTATTTGAAATTAAATTGTGGATTTATTTCAAATAAGTGAAATTTATGTTTAACTATTACATCAATAGGAATTAATCTAATTTAAGGATATGTTAATATAAATTGGGCAAAAGGGTGTTTGGACTAGGGAATAATATTAATCGATTTTAGAAACCTTAAATATAAAATGGGAAGTAGACAAGATTTAACGTTACAACCATTTATACAAAATCCAGGATGTGTGTAGAAGTATTTATGGAATAAAACGTAAACAATTGTTGGATAAAAAGAGTAGGAATCAACATTTATTTATTTAATTGGATATAACTACGATAGTATGATTTATTGCATTTAAATGAAATTTAATATATAGAACATTGCCTAAAAAGGAAGAATAGATAAAATTAATGATAAATCTATATACTATATAAGATTTATTGATTTAAAGACAAAAGGGGCAAGATGTATAAATTAGATTAAGTGCAACCTTCAGTAAATAAAATTTGATGGAATAAGAACGTTTGGGTAATTTATTTCCAATTAAATCAATTCATGTTTCAAAATTTAATGCTAGTTTATTACATATATGTTTATGCCTAAATTTAAACTTATGTTTAGATCCAATCCGATCCATCTATTATTTTTCCGCCTTGTCTATATATAACCTGTTATAAACCCTAGCCACTCCTTATTTTCATTTTTCTATACGTAGATCTCCTTCTCAACTCCTTGTTCTAATGGCAGAAGAAAAAAACTAATTCTCAAATTCCAAAAAAAAAAAAAAATTAAAAAAAAAAAAAAAAAAAAAATCCGGATCTGCAGCAGCTTTTGGTCGCGCTTCGGGTTTCAGGGGAGAAAACCCTAGAGCAACTTCGGGTCAGGAAGAAAATGACTCGGGTCGCTCCGGGTCGTTTTGGCGAAAACTCCAAGCAAGCACAGGGGAATTGAGGCGGCGCACCGAAGTCGACCCAGGACCAGAATTTTCCATTTTTCAAATTTTCATAACTTTTGCATACGAGCTCGGATTCGCGCGCGGTTTGTTTTGATGGGATCGTATTGGAATTTCTGACGTTTTGGCACTAGTTTGGATGAATTTGGATGCTGTCCAAATTTTGGGTTTAAATTGGATTTGAATTCAATTTAAATTCAAAAAGGTGAGTGTTTTAACCCACTCACAACTACTAGAAGCTTTTATGTTTGTTTAAATTAATTTTAGAAATGAATAGAAATTTATTTATGAGTATTTGGCATGTTTATTTTATTCATATCTGTTGAATTGCATTTATTTAATTTAACTGTTAATTTAATTAATTTATTGCGTATAAATTTGCAGTTAAAATTTATTTGTTTGTATATGAACTGCTAGTTAACAGTTATATAATTTATTACTGAATATAGACTGTAGATTAATAGCTGTTAAATTTAATTTGAATAAAATTGCCAGTATTACCTGTTATGTAGTACCAAAAATAATATTGTTATTGATTGATATTGATTGATGATTGCGATTTGGATGATGGATGATGTTGATGAATGGATGTTTATTGTATATCATTAAATTGCAAATTATCATGCATATTTCATTTCATTCGGGATTGTGGTTTGAAATGATATATAACCGCAAAATTTTATATCTTTTAAATTGCGGATTGAAATGATAAATATCCGTATCACTTGACCATAGGGTAGAAAATTATATACAGGCACCGCGGTATATATATAACTATTTAAATGTGATTTCTATGGTTTGGATGGAATACGGTTTATAATAATCTTAAATTTTATATTGTATAAATATTTTTCTTCCATATATATATACATATGAAGTTGAAAATTTTGAAATTAAAAGGTGTATAAAAATCTTTATTAAAAATGGAAGAAAATTAAGAAAATGGAGTTTAATAATTTATATCATATGTTTAAATGTTAAGTTTGGAAATTTTAAGATATGATATTTATAATTGGATTTTTCCAAAATAAATTGAAATGAATATTCTAGTATAATTTGAATTAGGAAAAATATATATATTTTATTACTAGAAATTGAAGTCTTATTATTTATGGATTTTATATGAATATTCAAGACTAATTAATAGAACAATTGATTTGTTGAAAGCATAAAATCCAACTTTAGTTTGAAATATTGATACTCAAAATGGATATAAGTATATATAAATAAATTGAAGTAGTTTTGGAACTTGAGAGAGATAATATAAATTTTCGTTTAGACTTTAATAAAGAAATGTATTTGCAAAGCCATGAGAACTATTTTCTTTACAAAGTAACATTTAAGTTAAACCATTTAATTCATATACCGTTGAATGTCCAAACCATTCAAGTTTTTAGAAGTTATGGTTTTAAATTATGATTTTCAAAATTTTATGCTTTGAAAATATTTGATTTTCAGACGTTATGAAGTTAAAGCATTATGATTTTGGAAAAGAATTATATTTGGGATAAATGATAAAATATGGTTTTGGGTTTTGAAATGATATCGTATTCATGGTTATGAAATGGAATGTTTATTCTGATTTTTTAAAGTATAACCTATTTTTAAATGACCGCGGTGTTATAATAACGATGGGTTGGCAAAGAGACCGGGATCGGATATGGACATACTCTCCGTCGATACCGAAAACCACTTTGACTAACCGTGTACGCGGTGGAGATTCCAGAATGAAGTAGGTGGTGGCGACGTTTCTTGTAAGGTAAATACGTGGACCCGACTCCCGTGAGTTGGCATAAGGTGGCTAAAACAGGAGCGATTCTCAGGCCAATGAGGTCATTCCTCTGATCGGACCCTCCTCTTCGATATTATACTTTGATTTTGGATTGATTCAGTGGCCACTTCTATATTTTGATTTTGGGGAGTTAGTCCGAGGTGGGCGGTAACTGCGGCTACGCGTTTCCACCAGCCTAGATAGAAATTGGTATATCTACCCTGGCATTGCCTAGTTGTACCGTGTCACCTACCATACCGAGCCTTTACTACGAGTTTCTATTTGTGTCGTACCTATGGAGTATCCTCTGGTAGCTTCCCGTTCAGGAGGTATTACGGTACTGTATAGACTATTGGCATTATTTGTGTTAAGGGCTATATGGGTAACCCCTTAATGCTATTAAAAAGTAAGTTTATTTTATAAATAGACACTATTATAATAGCGCAATATACTATATAGTAAATAGTTTAACGGATCCTTAGGAGATGTAAATCCCGAACATCTCTTGAGTTACTGTACTCATATTTATTTCTGTTAATTTAACTCACATAAGATCTTTTAGTCTGACTCGAGTGTTTTTTGTCTTTTCAAATTCGCTCGGGTCAGTCCGAGCGTTTCAGGATCGAAGATTTTAGCTTTGGAGGACGAAGACGAAGAATCCGTATTATATTATTTATAGTATTGCACCACACTCTAAATTTCCGCTGCATTGATTGTATTGGTATGTGTAACTCTGATATTCATTGTATAAGTAAAATAAATATTTTGTAAACAGTTATCATGAACTGTATATTGATTTTTATATTTTATCCTTCCGCTGTGAGATTCTATTTTGTTTTATTTCTTCTCTGTTTTTTTCTTATTTACCCCATAACAATCCGCCCTTGCGTATGCTTTGAATTGGCGCGTGTGTCGGTTTAAAGTGTGCGAAAAGGCGGGATGTTACAGTTGGTATCAGAGCTTTGGTTTAGCGATAAACTTTGGCTTTGTGGGGTTTGACTCTTTGTTAATAGGGTAGTAATGCCCTATGGGAGTCACTGAGAGTATATATATGAGAGAGCGTACTTGTTAGTGTTATAAAAAGATTTTAATATTGTGTTAATCTGTTCCGCTTTGTATTTATAAATTCTAGTTGATGCATGGGACGCTATGCCATCAATAGGGATTTCTAAACACTTAATAGGACAGACCGACATAATATTTGTTTTTAATACAGGTGAATGAAATAATTTTGCCTATTATATTTTCTATATATAAAAAATATTTTTATAAAGATATATATATATATATTTGGTTGCTATAGATTGGGTGTTAGGAAATAAAAATATTTATAACAATTGAAGCTAAGTTGAAATTATAATAATTCAAATTGGAGATTTTAGAACTTAAGTCCGGGATTTTGAAAATCTGTTTTCAATGGATTTATGGGATATAGGGATTTGGTTTATAAGTATTTTCTTATATAAATATTTAGTATAATTCGGAAAAATTATTTTAAAGAAGATTTTGGAGAATATAAATTTTGTACTTTCCTCTCTGTCGCTAGAAAATAATTTCGGTGATGGCGGCCGCATCATCGACTTCTATTTTCGAGTTTCGAAGGGAAAGGCCACTGTAGTAAATTCTACTGCAGATTTGTTTTGAAATTATTTAAAATTTTAATTGTTTAAAGGTAATTAGAGATATAAAAGTTGTAAGAAATTAATTATCTATTATTTTAAAGAAATTTTGGAATTTGACCCGGTATTAATTCTTGAATTTCCATTAATTAGTTGTAAAATTTAGGTTAGTGAAATAAAAGAAGTAATCAATGAATTAAAAGAGTTGAGATTAAACTTGCATAAGTTCTTTTGCTTTTTCTTTAACATAAATAACTTACCAAGTATAAAAAGTTGAAATGTAAATTAAGAGTGGAATAGAATATTATGCAAGTAGAATTTTGGAAAAAAATGAAGTATTCAATAAATTACTGTTATAAATAAGAATTTAATGGTATTAACTTAAGTGATGATTGGAATTTTACTAAAATTAAAGGTTGTATTATTAATAGGTGATTTTAACCTTAAGAAAGTAAAAATGAAATTCCTTAATTTATAAAGTTTGATTGCAGGGTTATTAACTTAAGTATGCTTTAATTTCCCCTATTCTAATATAATGGAAAGTAGGAATAAATTAAGTGTAAGTAGAGGGTTACTGTAATTAAATATAATGGAAACTTCAACATTAAAAAAATGAATGAGATTTAAGGTAAGTTGAAATTGTAATTTATAAAACAAATATATATTAATTAAAGGAATGGAGAAGAAACTTGTAAATTTTCACTTACATTCTTAAAACATACATAACTTACCATATAATAAAAAGTTGCAATGTTAGTAGGAAAATGTAAGGGGAAATCTTACAAGTGAAGAGTAAGGTAATAAAGGTATTCTATTAATTTGCTATTATTAATGAGAATTAATTGTATAGACTTAAGTTCAATTGGAAATTTTACTATAAGTAAAGGTAAGTAGTATAAATAGATGATAGAAACTTTAATAAATAAATTGGAATACAAATATAATGAATTTTTTGATAAATGGAAAATGAAAATTTGTAAGAAATAAAGAAATCACTCCATAAATGAAAGAAAGAAAATCAAACCATTGAAGCATGAGATAAATGTATAATAAATAAATTTGGGTGTTGGTTTGAATTGTATTGTTTGATTTATGTCATTGGGTAAGAAATTTGAAGTGGTTAAATGAATAAGTATCTATCTTTGTTCCATCTAAGACTATTGAGAAAAGGATGCACTTGATAGTTAATTTCATTTCATACAAATTTCAAGTTTGAACCCAAACAACTAATTGTTTGATGGATTAAATGGTTGCTTTGTTTGTGTATGTATGTTGTTTGTAAGGTTGATGGTTGTTGAATTGTTTGGTTGATTAATGATTGAATCCACTTGAATAGTTCACTTTAAAATAAATATTTAACCTTTTAGATTATATAAGTGAAATACAGGTGATGGAAGCAACTGCTACTACTTTTGGTTCCATAATAATAAGCGTATATTGCCCGACAAATAGGTACGTTTCCGGATTACGTTTTATAGCGTTATTTTATATAATTGCCCGTGTTGGGCTATAATATTTTGATAATATATGTATATATTCGTATATTTTGATATTATATTTTCTCCGGAGTCTCTCCGTACAAAGGAGACTCTGCCAAAATTTTCCGTAAATTTTAGACTTAGAATTTTGTTGAAAATATTTTCCCAACTTTAATAATTTAAGTATAAAAGAATATAATGATTATAAACAGGTATATTTTATTTAAGAAAATAAAGTTAGTAAATTATTGTTTAAGTTAATATTTGAAAATAAGATTACTGTTTTATTCTTCCTTCTCCCTACTTTTTCCTATTCGGGGACGAAAAGTTTTGAGTGGGGGAGATTGTAACGACCCGTTAAACTTGATAATATTAAATTAATTAAATTAATATAATTTCCAATCTAATGTAGAATAAATGTAGGAGTTAGATAGTAACTGGAATTAATAGGTTAACAATTGAAATGTTTATATGGCAATAGATAGAATAATGAAAATTTGAGTTGTGGTTATAAGGTTTAATTGGTTGTGAAATTAATACTAGAGGAACGCTAAATGAAAACTTTAGCAACGGCAATTAAAGCTTAATTATTGTTAAATTGAATGAAAACCTAACTGAGATAGTGTAAGATGTATATCTTTGTGTAGTTGTATATGTATAGGAGATTTAAATGTATAGTTAATTATGAATTGTAGAAACGGTTATTTAATCTAATTGTTGAAAAATTAGGTGAAATATAAATAGGGAAATAGCGTAATTGTTGCACTTGAATAAAAATAAATTTAAGAATTTATGACAAGAATTTAAATTTCCTGTGTTTATATATATTGGTAAAATTGTAACTATATGGGAATTTAGGAAGTAAAATAAATGGCAGTGAGGGATAACCAATTCAATGCAATACAAAGGTGATTGGAACGACTGTTGGGTTTAATGGAGTATATATAAGCAGTGAAAATCATTATAATCTCTTAATTTAATACGATTGTTTAATTAATACTAAAAGAATAAAGTTGAAATAGTATTAATGTAATTAAAACTTTAATAGATTGCAATTGTATAATGGAAGTAAATTGTTAATAAATGAATGTAAATATTAACAAATTTATGGAAATAAAATATAAAGGAATGTTGGATAGAACATAAGTGAATGAAATTTGTTAGTACGTTAATTTGGAGGTAAATTTAAGAAAGAATAACAACCATTATAAATTTCCTAACTTATTTGTCAATGAATGTATTTGGGAATAGAGTTCTTTTATATGTTGAATAGTTATAATGTTGTTATTAAGAATGAACGTTACTTTATTAAGTATAAATATAGTAACGGAAGTATGAATAAATTTATAGAAACGTAAGACTTACTTTAAGGTAATATTTGAGTGTAGACTTTTGAAATAGATTTGACAACAATAATTATTGTTCGTTACCTATCTTATTTGTTGTTAAGTTTATTTCGAAATCAAATCCCAAATGTATTCACTAAATTTTTGCAGTTGCGTAGTTTTGGTTTGTAATTGCAGTAGTTAGTTCTATAAGGTGAGGTCTATACTAATTTTATTTTAATTGGACCATTGGTTGATAAAGACTTTAGAAAGCGAGATTTATAATTTTTAATTTGATTATTAAATTCAACAAATGGTATCTATTATTACAAATAAAATGGAATTAAACGTAAAATATTAATTAAAATGGAATCTGTAAACATTATAGTGAAATTTTGAACTAATGTTAGTAGCATCTTTATTTTAGGTAAAAGTTTAGAATATAAAGGTTAAAAATCTATCTGCTTATTTGTTAATGGGATTAGGATCGGTAATAGGTGGTAATAATTAAATGAATGTTACACTAATTGAAAGTGGAGTAACGTTCGTTTAAAAGTTGAGAAATTATAGGAGCATATTTATTAAGCGTTACTTTAAAATTTATGTTTGATTGTGAAATTTATACGAGAAGTTGCAAAGTAATAATTAAGAAAGAATACATATAAATTGTTTATAACCTAAAACTTAAGGGTAGTTAAATGTTGAAATTGAATCTAATCAATTGGAAACTTAATTAAATTGGGTTCAGTGTAAATAAAGGGTTATTTTAAGAAATTGAAATAAGTATTATAATTGGCAAATTTAGTTACTTTAAAGTGAAACGGAAGATATTAACGCAATAGTTTGAATGCAATATTTAATTCATCTAATTTATATTAAAGATTCGTTAGATTAATTTAATAGAAATTTTGGGACATTTAATAGATAATTGCTGATTTTGAATGGAATTAAAGGAATTACGGAAATCGAAATTTAGCAACTTTTAAACCTTTGCAATTGATTTTAAATATAAAGAGTCAATGGAAATTTGTGGATTAATTTATGAATTCATGAAATCAGTGTATTGACTTAGTAGTAACTATATGTAAATGTACGCAATAAGGTTGTGCAATACCAATTATTTGGATTCAAATTTATATTAAATATAATGTTGGTAGCAATTGGAATTTACCGTTTTGCAAAATAAATGAGAAATCAAGTCAAATGTAAATTATATCGTAAAGAATAAATTCATTTAAACAGTAAGATTTTTAAATAAATAAACGTTTCACTTAGGTTTCATTTGGATAATTTATGTAGTTTAATGGGAAAGCAATTGAAATTGATTACCCTAAATTTGTGCAGTTAGGGTAGTTTTGATTTGTCACTTAAGATGGTAAATTCTGTAAAATGTGATAAATGTAGTTTTAATTAAATTATGACGATTGGGTATTTAAGAAGTGATAAACCAAAATTTATTGATTTATTTGAAATTAAATTGTGGATTTATTTCAAATAAGTGAAATTTATGTTTAACTATTACATCAATAGGAATTAATCTAATTTAAGGATATGTTAATATAAATTGGGCAAAAGGGTGTTTGGACTAGGGAATAATATTAATCGGTTTTAGAAACTGTAACGCCCCAAAAATTTTCGACTTTCGAAAATTCAACATCGATACTCACTTTATCGACTGCCGAGAAATCGAAGGCCAAAAACCCGGAATGTTATGGTTTAAGAAAAGGAATTTAAGAAAAGAAAAAGTAGAAAAGAAGAGAAGAAAAGAAGATAATAGAGGGAAGAGAAAACAGAAAATAGAAATTTTTAAAATAGAAGAAAAAGAGAATAGAAAATAGAACGGAACAAAAAACAACAGAACAACATCAGAATCTCACAATCGCAGCGGAACAACATATAATAATAAATGAATAATCTTTAAACAAAGAACTATATCAGTTATTACATTACATCACATTTCATTTCATTATATCATCAGAGTGTACAACAACATACAACAAATAGTGCAGCGGAAAAAGAAATACTATATAAACTAGTAATACGCCATGCCATCGAGCTTGCCTCCAGCAACTCCAGAATATCCTGAATATCCTGATAAGCTAACTCTTAACTGCCCGTGTGGAAATTGGTGGGCACCCAGAGTTTAGGAAGGAAAACAATAAACTCCGAGTCAGTCATGTGACTGGTGTGAGAACTCAAACCGTTTATTTATCTTTAAAATCAAAATAGAGGAATATTTTTAAAGTCAATTCGCAATGCTTTTAAAAATGAGACTACCATAAGGCCTCTCGCACACACACACATGCAAACGCAGAATCGGAGGAGATTTCTCCTTATGATAGTCAAAGATGCTTGATACGCATTTAAAAGAACATTTTATATTATTACTAGTGCATAGTGTAGGAAAAATTCATTTCGAAAGTAGAATATAAATCTTAGCCAACATACGACCATTATCGTATGCCTACTATAGCTAACTATGTTCAATAGCAGGTTACCGCTACATTCCATAGCAGGTTATACAACTAAAACCGTACAAGTCTCGTATTGTTTCTTTGGATTTCCAACGAATGATCAGGCCAAGGAACTTCCCATTGCCACATGAGAATGCCTCTGGATGGACATCCCCGAGAACCAAACCGGATCTCTACCAACACAAGGCCAGGTTACCCTAACTGAGTAACAACTGACCGAATATGCCATCCCCCGGTCCTTTGGGACCTTTCACCGAGCGCTCGTAATCAATTCACACAATCATAACAAAGTGTTTTCAACATGAGTAAGTATCTGGGCTCCATACCATGATACCACCCTTTTCCAGAAGGAAATACACACATCCTAAAGGGCGCTACCCCTCATAACCTTGCTGCTTCTTTCCTGTTTTGACCATTCACGGGGTGTGAGGCTCGACGAAGTCACGTCCACAAAAACATACTTTATACAAAAGCCATGCTTTGGGTCAACAAATGATCATAGAAATGATCACAAAGATAGACGATCAAATAAACGATCCTATCACAATAATCAACACAATGATCATTTACAGCTACACTCAGCATGTCACATTACCAAATTGGGAATATATCACTGACAACATTCAACTACATTACCTCTGAGCTCGTACGTCTCAGAGAAGGGTGTTAAGCTAAAAGAATAAATTCTTCGCCACCAACAGAAATATATTTGGAAGAAATCGGCTTTATATCTCAACTTGTAATGTCAGACATACAGTCCATACAAGTCTGTTCCGGACTCGAACAAAACCGAAGGCACTTCTTACGAAGCCCTTGCAATCCGGGTATTCACAATCCCGATCGAATTTCCCATCACTTAGGAGATCTCTATACCAGGAGCTACCCAGTGCAGAAACAATCGATAGGTCATCCTATCGCTTTTGCAAATACTCGGTCTTCAACACCGATCTTCAATGCAATTCACAACGACGTATCACATATTCGGAATGGGTTATACGACCCCATGGTCCTTTCCCGGTTAACCGAATAGTGAGCGCTTATTCAAAAATAAGTGTGGCATTCACATTCAAACAATCACATCAAATACCCATTCAAAGGGAAATATTGATAGTCAGTTATTGAACTATCAATGGATATGCACACATCACCAGTTTCCAAATAATTTTCCAAATTATTTATTTTCCAAAATATCTTTACTAGATATATAGTTTCACACTTCAAAAATAAATCAATATTTATTTTTAGACAAATTCCACTTTTTATTCATAAATTCCATAGTGAATTTATGATCCAAAATTTCTATGAATATTCGATTTCGATTATTCATTTCAATTTATCTTCAAAAAGATAAATTCTCTAATATTCACTTTATATTGGAAAATGTTTCCATACTTATTTATTCATAAGTAATTCACAAATTTTATTTATTTTCAACACTTGGAAAATATTCAATATACTTAAATCGAAATTAAGTATATATTTCATTCTTTAAGGAAATCATTCTCTTAAACATATTTATTTGGGCCAAAACGAATGTTACGTAAAACATCGTTACGACAACCCAAAATCACTAGTATAGGGATTCGAAATTAAAATAGATATATAAATCCCAATACTATACAAAACATTTCCTTTCGGAAATCATTTATTATAACAACAGTGTTATAATCCACCATTTCCTTTTATTTCTCGAAAACATCTATTTCAACAATAAATGTTGAAATCTATGGTTTTGAATCTCAACACATTTAAAACATCGTTAGATCGTTTTAATTCTATTTAAAATATCAAATCTAAACATTTCCTTTAACATATTATTCACTATTAAAAACGTGAATATATTTTGTTAACAAATTTCATCCTTTTATACATTTCATTTTAAAGGATTATTCACAGTCAAAAACGTGAATATAACTCCATAATAAGTTATAACAATTTTCTTATCAAAATAAGTCGTTTGCGAATTTATAAAACAACGTTTATAAATTCTATTTCTATTTGTTTTATAACAACTTCCTTTTTATACATCTCTTTTATTAACCTATTTGATTTATAACTCAATTATAAATCAAAAGTTCACATTATAAGTTAAATGCTTATAAAACGATTATTTTACAAAAATCGTTCTTTTAAACTTCACAATTGTAAATCTTATAACTTATAAGATTCAATTATTCATCCAAGTATATTCTTTAATAATTTCACAAAATTTATAAATCTTACTATTTATAAATTTCATTTATAACTTCACCATTTATAATTTTATAAATTCCATTCACTCCTGCAATCCATTTTCACTTCATTCAAACACTTATAAAACCTTGTTTTATAATTTCAATATTTCAATTCATAAATATCCATTTATAAATCTCTTAATATAAATCAATTTATATTATTCTTTAAAACGTCTTTAATCTCCTTTATTCTTTCACATTTTGATTCATAAAATAATTAAATTTTATAAATCCTATATTTAAACTTTTCACAATAAATTCTAAAATCCCGATTAAACTATTTTATAAAATCGTTAGCATCATATTCTCAAAAATCAGTTTTTAACTATTTTTCTCAAAAATCATAATTTTTATAACTTTAAAAATTATAACGTTTATTTATTTAAAATGGATCAATTCAAAAATTATTTTATAAAACATATACTTTTCAAAAATCACTTTAAACATCATTTTAAAGTTTTAAAATTTGGTCCAATGATGCTACATACCAAATAGTCAATCACGACAACAACGATATCATATATCGATATGATAATTCATCAAATATCAAAATATCTGAAATCAAATAAAAACTGTTGAGGAATCCAGTTGGATCCCTCCAACCTGTTTTCCTGCATCCAAAAACATTAGCACAATACCAATTTCGCTCCAGTACGAAATTATCGCGGTATATGGGATTTAAATATTATCCGCTTAATAGACGGCGCAATAGGGTCTCATCCGCTAAACAAATAAATGCGGGAAATCAATAACTCCAATATATACATATGCCAATATATATATATATTGCTACTATATATAATACCAATTTCACTGTTTATGAAATATTCGCGGTATATGTTTTTAATAAATAACATCCGCTTACTAACGGCGTATAATGTCTATTTTAACAATCTATAGATAACAATCATCATTCAAACATGCATTCAAATATTTTAAATCTAACTATTTAAAATAAAATCGAAACTGATTCGATTGAGTGAGAAGTTCTCACCTTGATTTTAAATTCGTTTTAGCGATTTATTTCGAATAAAATTAAACGGACGTTTAATTTTACCCAAAATTCTCACTAACTCCAAACGACTCCAAACCAACTCCATCGCGTAGTGCTCGTCCATACGATTCCAACGCAACTGGTTTCGCGCGTTTTCGACCTCGTATGAAAAAGTTATGATTTTTACAAGTTTATACGAATTTTTATAAACAAATTTCAACATATATTTAAATTTTAAACCCACGACCATTCTTAGCCACAAGATCCATGCTGCTTGCCATCTCCACCGTCCCTCCTTTTCTTCCCCACCATCACGTTTCTACAGATCATTGCCGTATCAAATGGAACCCAAAGCTCAAATTTGGGGTTAAATTATACTCCACCTATAAGCGACTTGAACTCGATCAAATTGCTCCATGTCGTGCGCCTCCCCAACCTCCATGCTCGGCCCAATCATCATAGAGCTCGGCCCCCTAGGTTGCACGCATCACGAGGCCGTGCGGCCCACGAACGCAGCCATCCACCTCTTCCTCTGGTCGATAAAACAACATCTCAACCGTATAGATGTGAAGCACTCGATGTTAGCTACAACTTTGTAGTTGATCATATTTTCTAATTCCTGATGGATTTCGAGATATTAAGGGAAGAACGACGACAATTTTCAGCCATTGGCTGTAGGGTGGCGGCTAGGGTTACAAATTAGGGTTAGGTTTATTTTTTTTAAAATTATGAAGGCAATGGTCTCCTTTTATAGAAAATCGAACGTAAACACTATTCATTTCGGAAATTTCGAACTCCGATTTACGCGCCGAAATTGACGTTCCTAGGGTTTATCCCGCGTTCCGGACACAATGGAACAGGTTTCGGAAGCTAATTCGGACATCTGTGCGAGTTATGGCTATAAACGCTCAATTTAAATTAAACCGATTTAAACGATTTTCTAGGCGTTTTAATTTGTACCGGACAAACGGTAAATCCAATTGACTTGAAATTTGAAACCTTATAATAATATCACATTACGGATCCGATGAAACTGGTTTCGTCGAAATTCGAGACTTTTTGAAAAATGGCTATTTTAACTCGCCAAATTAAAATTAAAAATAAATCGATGTGTTTCGAGCTGCCACGATCAAACGATAACTCCGATTGACACAAAAATTGAAATCCGGTAATAACAAACTATTACGGATCCAATGGAACTAGATTCGTTCAATTCTGAGACTGTTCAAAAATTGACTATTTTCACTAGTCGATTTTAATATTAAAATATTCAATTTTCACAAATTAACTTTTAATTCGATTTTAAAAGTTCTAAAACATCGTTCTAACTTCAATATGATAAAATAAAATTTTACAAATCATTTTCAATCATATTTAACTCAATTTTCAATTATTTCCATAATTTAACATATTAAATTATTGATTTAATTATCCAATTAAATCCAATTATTCGAATTAAAATTCTATTCGACTTATAAATTCACTTATTAATATTTAAAATTAATTAAATATTCAAATTTTAATTAATAAAAATCCTGGGTCGTTACAATCTTCCCCCCTTAAAAGAATTTCGTCCTCGAAATTATCAAGTAAGAAAGTTACAAAATTTATTAATTTTCCAAAATCCATAGTTAATACTTCTTATAATACTTCACTAAGTTTTCAAATCACTTAGTTATCTTTTCAAAAACAATTACTATCGTTTAACTTTCAATTCCAAAATCAAAGTTTAAGTTTTCAAAATTTTCCAATTTTCTCAAAAATTTTCTAACGCCTTAAATTTTCGGAAAAATTCGCCATAGTCTCCTTTGCGCGGCTTGATCCGAAAAAAAATGACAGTATATATATCACAAATATACATCTCATCATGTAATGAGGCATCCCGAAGGGAAAAAGTGTAAAAGTACGGTATGTAATCCGAGATATGTACCTTATATTTTATTAGCAAGCATATACGACTAATATAGCGCGAAAGCGAGCTCCAAATGCGAAGCAAACGCGATCTGCACCTACTAATCACTCAACAAACAACATGAGAATCATGTATATATGCAATAGTATCAATATACAACATATAGCAACATAGTAACTATATATGTCAACATAGCAAATGCAATTATATTCAACCGTCAACCAACTATAATCCATAACCAATAAATATTCATTCATATTTTCATTAATATTAAATGAAATAGGTTTTCAATTTAAATCACATTTGATTCATTAACACTGGATTTTATCAACATTCATTTTCAATTAGTTTATATTCACTAATTCATATTCAAGTTGGTTCACTTCCAATTCAAATTCAATTTTATTTAAGATTCACTTAACTTCCAATTGAATTTCAATTACTTTAACTTTCAATTTCATTAATTCTTAATGAATTATATACAATCACTAACAATCATATTACAATCAATGTATATCAATTACAACCAAATTCCTTTTCTTATATTCATTCTATTTGGTTTAACACTTTCACTTTCAATTGGTTCAACTAAATTGATTTTTCATTCAATCCAATTCAATTTTCCATTTAACTTTAAATTCATTTTTATTTACTACTCATATTCATAAATATATTCATATAGTTTCACTTGTTATATATATAAGTTTATTTCATAATTGTAAATCACTTGAATTATAATTCAATTCTTATAATTCATTTGCTTATACAATTATTCTTTTATTTAGGTTATTCAAACAACCAAACAATCAACTTATATACTTTAATAATTCTGAAAAATTATTCCTTTATATATAAAATATAATCAAGGTAAAATTATTTCATTTACCCAATTTTAAAACAATACTATGTCGAATTGTTCTATTCAAGTGTTTAGAAACCCCTTCGGCATAGTCTTGCGGACCACGCTGACGAAAGTTTATATGCCACTCAATAAACCAATCATCACAATATAAAACAATTTTTATATATTCACTATTAAATACGCTCTCATAGCTATTATTACAATCAAACTCAATCTAGAGTACTACTAACTCTATCTCTAATGAGAAATACCCAACAGAACCATGGTTGTCGCTTAACCATATGCTCTGATACCACATTGTCAGGACCCGATTCTTCGTCTTCCGAAAATTCAACATCGATACTCACTTTATCGACTGCCGAGAAATCGAAGGCCAAAAACCCGGAATGTTATGGTTTAAGAAAAGGAATTTAAGAAAAGAAAAAGTAGAAAAGAAGAGAAGAAAAGAAGATAATAGAGGGAAGAGAAAACAGAAAATAGAAAATTTTAAAATAGAAGAAAAAGAGAATAGAAAGTAGAACGGAACAAAAAACAACAGAACAACATCAGAGTCTCACAATCGCAGCGGAACAACATATAATAATAAATGAATAGTCTTTAAACAAAGAACTATATCAGTTATTACATTACATCACATTTCATTTCATTATATCATCAGAGTGTACAACAACATACAACAAATAGTGTAGCGGAAAAAGAAATACTATATAAACTAGTAATACGCCATGCCATCCAGCTTGCCTCCAGCAACTCCAGAATATCCTGAATATCCTGATAAACCTAACTCTTAACTGCCCGTGTGGAAATTGGTGGGCACCCGGAGTTTAGGAAGGAAAACAATAAACTCCGAGTCAGTCATGTGACTGGTGTGAGAACTCAAACAGTTTATTTATCTTTAAAATCAAAATAGAGGAATATTTTTAAAGTCAATTCGCAATGCTTTTAAAAATGAGACTACCATAAGGCCTCCCGCACACACACACATGCAAACGCAGAATCGGAGGAGATTTCTCCTTATGATAGTCAAAGATGCTTGATACTCATTTAAAAGAACATTTTATATTATTACTAGTGCATAGTGTAGGAAAAATTCATTTCGAAAGTAGAATATAAATCTTAGCCAACATACGACCATTATCGTATGCCTACTATAGCTAACTATGTTCAATAGCAGGTTACCGCCACATTCCATAGCAGGTTATACAACTAAAACCGTACAAGTCTCGTATTGTTTCTTTGGATTTCCAACGAATGATCAGGCCAAGGAACTTCCCATTGCCACATGAGAATGCCTCTGGAGGGACATCCCCGAGAACCAAACCGGATCTCTACCAACACAAGGCCGGGTTACCCCTAACTGAGTAACAACTGACCGAATATGCCATCCCCCGGTCCTTTGGGACCTTTCACCGAGCGCTCGTAATCAATTCACACAATCATAACAAAGTGTTTTCAACATGAGTAAGTATCTGGGCTCCATACCATGATACCACCCTTTTCCAGAAGGAAATGCACACATCCTAAAGGGCGCTACCCCTCATAACCTTGCTGCTTCTTTCCTGTTTTGACCATTCACGGGGTGCGAGGCTCGACGAAGTCACGTCCACAAAAACATACTTTATACAAAAGCCATGCTTTGGGTCAACAAATGATCATAGAAATGATCACAAAGATAGACGATCAAATAAACGATCCTATCACAATAATCAACACAATGATCATTTACAGCTACACTCAGCATGTCACATTACCAAATTGGGAATATATCGCTGATAACATTCAACTACATAACCTCTGAGCTCGTACGTCTCAGAGAAGGGTGTTAAGCTAAAAGAATAAATTCTTCGCCACCAACAGAAATATATTTGAAAGAAATCGGCTTTATATCTCAACTTGTAATGTCAGACATACAATCCATACAAGTCTGTTCCGGACTCGAACAAAACCGAAGGCACTTCTTACGAAGCCCTTGCAATCCGGGTATTCACAATCCCGATCGAATTTCCCATCACTTAGGAGATCTCTATACCAGGAGCTACCCAGTGCAGAAACAATCGATAGGTCATCCTATCGCTTTTGCAAACACTCGGTCTTCAACACCGATCTTCAATGCAATTCACAACGACGTATCACATATTCGGAATGGGTTATACGACCCCATGGTCCTTTCCCGGTTAACCGAATAGTGAGCGCTTATTCAAAAATAAGTGTGGCATTCACATTCAAACAATCACATCAAATACCCATTCAAAGGGAAATATTGATAGTCGGTTATTGAACTAACAATGGATATGCACACATCACCAGTTTCCAAATAATTTTCCAAATTATTTATTTTTCAAAATATCTTTACTAGATATATAGTTTCACACTTCAAAAATAAATCAATATTTATTTTTAGACAAATTCCACTTTTTATTCATAAATTCCATAGTGAATTTATGATCCAAAATATCTATGAATATTCGATTTCGATTATTCATTTCAGTTTATCTTCAAAAAGATAAATTCTCTAATATTCACTTTATATTGGAAAATGTTTCCATACTTATTTATTCATAAGTAATTCACAAATTTTATTTATTTTCAACACTTGGAAAATATTCAATATACTTAAATCGAAATTAAGTATATATTTCATTCTTTAAGGAAATCATTCTCTTAAACATATTTATTTGGGTCAAAACGAATGTTACGTAAAACATCGTTACGACAACCCAAAATCACTAGTATAGGGATTCGAAATTAAAATAGATATATAAATCCCAATACTATACAAAACATTTCCTTTCGGAAATCATTTATTATAACAACAGTGTTATAATCCACCATTTCCTTTTATTTCTCGAAAACATCTATTTCAACAATAAATGTTGAAATCTATGGTTTTGAATCTCAACACATTTAAAACATCGTTAGATCGTTTTAATTCTGTTTAAAATATCAAATCTAAACATTTCCTTTAACATATTATTCACTATTCAAAAACGTGAATATATTTTGTTAACAAATTTCATCCTTTTATACATTTCATTTTAAAGGATTATTCACAGTCAAAAACGTGAATATAACTCCATAATAAGTTATAACAATTTTCTTATCAAAATAAGTCGTTTGCGAATTTATAAAACAACGTTTATAAATTCTATTTCTATTTGTTTTATAACAACTTCCTTTTGATACATCTCCTTTATTAACCTATTTGATTTATAACTCAATTATAAATCAAAAGTTCACATTATAAGTTAAATGCTTATAAAACGATTATTTTACAAAAATCGTTCTTTTAAACTTCACAATTGTAAATCTTATAACTTATAAGATTCAATTATTCATCCAAGTATATTCTTTAATAATTTCACAAAATTTATAAATCTTACTATTTATAAATTTCATTTATAACTTCACCATTTATAATTTTATAAATTCCATTCACTCCTGCAATCCATTTTCACTTCATTCAAACACTTATAAAACCTTGTTTTATAATTTCAATATTTCAATTCATAAATATCCATTTATAAATCTCTTAATATAAATCAATTTATATTATTCTTTAAAACGTCTTTAATCTCCTTTATTATTTCACCATTTTGATTCATAAAATAATTAAATTTTATAAATCCTATATTTAAACTTTTCACAACAAATTCTAAAATCCCAATTAAACTATTTTATAAAATCGTTAGCATCATATTCTCAAAAATCAGTTTTTAACTATTTTTCTCAAAAATCATAATTTTTATAACTTTAAAAATTATAACGTTTATTTATTTAAAATGGATCAATTCAAAAATTATTTTATAAAACGTATACTTTTCAAAAATCACTTTAAACATCATTTTAAAGTTTCAAAATTTGGTCCAATGATGCTACATACCAAATAGTCAATCACGACAACAACGATATCATATATCGATATGATAATTCATCAAATATCAAAATATCTGAAATCAAATAAAAACTGTTGTGGAATCCAGTTGGATCCCTCCAACCTGTTTTCCTGCATCCAAAAACATTAGCACAATACCAATTTCGCTCCAGTACGAAATTATCGCGGTATATGGGATTTAAATATTATCCACTTAATAGACGGCGCAATAGGGTCTCATCCGCTAAACAAATAAATGCGGGAAATCAATAACTCCAATATATACATATGCCAATATATATATATTGCTACTATATATAATACCAATTTCACTGTTTATGAAATATTCGCGGTATATGTTTTTAATAAATAACATCCGCTTACTAACGGCGTATAATGTCTATTTTAACAATCTATAGATAACAATCATCATTCAAACATGCATTCAAATATTTCAAATCTAACTATTTAAAATAAAATCGAAACTGATTCGATTGAGTGAGAAGTTCTCACCTTGATTTTAAATTCGTTTTAGCGATTTATTTCGAATAAAATTAAACGGACGTTTAATTTTACCCAAAATTCTCACTAACTCCAAACGACTCCAAACAAACTCCATCGCGTAGTGCTCGTCCATACGATTCCAACGCAACTGGTTTGGTGCGTTTTCGACCTCGTATGAAAAAGTTATGATTTTTACTAGTTTATACGAATTTTTATAAACAAATTTCAACATATATTTAAATTTTAAACCCACGACCATTCTTAGCCACAAGATCCATGCTGCTTGCCATCTCCACCGTCCCTCCTTTTCTTCCCCACCATCACGTTTCTACAGATCATTGCCGTATCAAATGGAACCCAAAGCTCAAATTTAGGGTTAAATTATACTCCACCTATAAGCGACTTGAACTCGATCAAATTGCTCCATGTCGTGCGCCTCCCCAACCTCCATGCTCGGCCCAATCATCATAGAGCTCGGCCCCCTAGGTTGCATGCATCACGAGGCCGTGCGACCCACGAACGCAGCCATCCACCTCTTCCTCTGGTCGATAAAACAACATCTCAACCGTATAGATGTGAAGCACTCGATGTTAGCTACAACTTTGTAGTTGATCATATTTTCTAATTCCTGATGGATTTCGAGATATTAAGGGAAGAACGACGACAATTTTCAGCCATTGGCCGTAGGGTGGCGGCTAGGGTTATAAATTAGGGTTAGGTTTATTTTTTTTAAAATTATGAAGGCAATGGTCTCCTTTTATAGAAAATCGAACGTAAACACTATTCATTTCGAAAATTTCGAACTCCGATTTACGCGCCGAAATTGACGTTCCTAGGGTTTATCCCACGTTCCGGACACAATGGAACAGGTTTCAGAAGCTAATTCGGACATCTGTGCGAGTTATGGCTATAAACGCTCAATTTAAATTAAACCGATTTAAACGATTTTCTAGGCGTTTTAATTTGTACCGGACAAACGGTAAATCCAATTGACTTGAAATTTGGAACCTTATAATAATATCACATTACGGATCCGATGAAACTGGTTTCGTCGAAATCCGAGACTTTTTGAAAAATGGCTATTTTAACTCGCCAAATTAAAATTAAAAATAAATCGATGCGTTTCGAGCTGCCACGATCAAACGATAACTCCGATTGACACAAAAATTGAAATCCGGTAATAACTAACTATTACGGATCCAATGGAACTAGTTTCGTTCAATTCTGAGACTGTTCAAAAATTGAGTATTTTCACTAGTCGATTTTAATATTAAAATATTCAATTTTCACAAATTAACTTTTAATTCGATTTTAAAAGTTCTAAAACATCGTTCTAACTTCAATATGATAAAATAAAATTTTACAAATCATTTTCAATCATATTTAACTCAATTTTCAATTATTTCCATAATTTAACATATTAAATTATCGATTTAATTATCCAATTAAATCCAATTATTCGAATTAAAATTCTATTCGACTTATAAATTCACTTATTAATATTTAAAATTAATTAAATATTCAAATTTTAATTAATAAAAATCCTGGGTCGTTACGATCTTCCCCCCTTAAAAGAATTTCGTCCTCGAAATTATCAAGTAAGAAAGTACAAAATTTATTAATTTTCCAAAATCCATAGTTAATACTTCACTAAGTTTTCAAATCACTTAGTTATCTTTTCAAAAACAATTACTATCGTTTAACTTTCAATTCCAAAATCAAAGTTTAAGTTTTCAAAATTTTCCAATTTTCTCAAAAATTTTCCAACGCCTTAAATTTTCGGAAAAATTCGCCATAGTCTCCTTTGCGCGGCTTGATCCGAAAAAAAATGACAGTATATATATCACAAATATACATCTCATCATGTAATGAGGCATCCCGAAGGGAAAAAGTGTAAAAGTACGGTATGTAATCCGAGATATGTACCTTATATTTTATTAGCAAGCATATACGACTAATATAGCGCGAAAGCGAGCTCCAAATGCGAAGCAAACGCGATCTGCACCTACTAATCACTCAACAAACAACATGAGAATCATGTATATATGCAATAGTATCAATATACAACATATAGCAACATAGTAACTATATATGTCAACATAGCAAATGCAATTATATTCAACCGTCAACCAACTATAATCCATAACCAATAAATATTCATTCATATTTTCATTAATATTAAATGAAATAGGTTTTCAATTTAAATCACATTTGATTCATTAACACTGGATTTTATCAACATTCATTTTCAATTAGTTTATATTCACTAATTCATATTCAAGTTGGTTCACTTCCAATTCAAATTCAATTTTATTTAAGATTCACTTAACTTCCAATTGAATTTCAATTACTTTAACTTTCAATTTCATTAATTCTTAATGAATTATATACAATCACTAACAATCATATTACAATCAATGTATATCAATTACAACCAAATTCCTTTTCTTATATTCATTCTATTTGGTTTAACACTTTCACTTTCAATTGGTTCAACTAAATTGATTTTTCATTCAATCCAATTCAATTTTCCATTTAACTTTAAATTCATTTTTATTTACTACTCATATTCGTAAATATATTCATATAGTTTCACTTGTTATATATATAAGTTTATTTCATAATTGTAAATCACTTTAATTATAATTCATTTGCTTATACAATTATTCTTTTATTTAGGTTATTCAAACAACCAAACAATCAACTTATATACTTTAATAATTCTGAAAAATTATTCCTTTATATATAAAATATAATTAAGGTAAAATTATTTCATTTACCCAATTTTAAAACAATACTGTGTCGAATTGTTCTATTCAAGTGTTTAGAAACCCCTTCGGCATAGTCTTGCGGACCACGCTGACGAAAGTTCATATGCCACTCAATAAACCAATCATCACAATATAAAACAATTTTTATATATTCACTATCAAATACGCTCTCATAGCTATTATTACACTCAAACTCAATCTAGAGTACTACTGACTCTATCTCTAATGAGAAATACCCAACAGAACCATGGTTGTCGCTTAACCATATGCTCTGATACCACATTGTCAGGACCCGATTCTTCGTCTTCCGAAAATTCAACATCGATACTCACTTTATCGACTGCCGAGAAATCGAAGGCCAAAAACCCGGAATGTTATGGTTTAAGAAAAGGAATTTAAGAAAAGAAAAAGTAGAAAAGAAGAGAAGAAAAGAAGATAATAGAGGGAAGAGAAAACAGAAAATAGAAAATTTTAAAATAGAAGAAAAAGAGAATAGAAAATAGAACGGAACAAAAAACAACAGAACAACATCAGAGTCTCACAATCGCAGCGGAACAACATATAATAATAAATGAATAATCTTTAAACAAAGAACTATATCAGTTATTACATTACATCACATTTCATTTCATTATATCATCAGAGTGTACAACAACATACAACAAATAGTGCAGCGGAAAAAGAAATACTATATAAACTAGTAATACGCCATGCCATCCAGCTTGCCTCCAGCAACTCCAGAATATCCTGAATATCCTGATAAACCTAACTCTTAACTGCCCGTGTGGAAATTGGTGGGCACCCAGAGTTTAGGAAGGAAAACAATAAACTCCGAGTCAGTCATGTGACTGGTGTGAGAACTCAAACAGTTTATTTATCTTTAAAATCAAAATAGAGGAATATTTTTAAAGTCAATTCACAATGCTTTTAAAAATGAGACTACCATAAGGCCTCCCGCACACACACACGCAAACGCAGAATCGGAGGAGATTTCTCCTTATGATAGTCAAAGATGCTTGATACGCATTTAAAAGAACATTTTATATTATTACTAGTGCATAGTGTAGGAAAAATTCATTTCGAAAGTAGAATATAAATCTTAGCCAACATACGACCATTATCGTATGCCTACTATAGCTAACTATGTTCAATAGCAGGTTACCGCCACATTCCATAGCAGGTTATACAACTAAAACCGTACAAGTCTCGTATTGTTTCTTTGGATTTCCAACGAATGATCAGGCCAAGGAACTTCCCATTGCCACATGAGAATGCCTCTGGATGGACATCCCCGAGAACCAAACCGGATCTCTACCAACACAAGGCCGGGTTACCCCTAACAGAGTAACAACTGACCGAATATGCCATCCCCCGGTCCTTTGGGACCTTTCACCGAGGGATCGTAATCAATTCACACAATCATAACAAAGTGTTTTCAACATGAGTAAGTATCTGGGCTCCATACCATGATACCACCCTTTTCCAGAAGGAAATGCACACATCCTAAAGGGCGCTACCCCTCATAACCTTGCTGCTTCTTTCCTGTTTTGACCATTCACGGGGTGTGAGGCTCGACGAAGTCACGTCCACAAAAACATACTTTATACAAAAGCCATGCTTTGGGTCAACAAATGATCATAGAAATGATCACAAAGATAGACGATCAAATAAACGATCCTATCACAATAATCAACACAATGATCATTTACAGCTACACTCAGCATGTCACATTACCAAATTGGGAATATATCGCTGATAACATTCAACTACATAACCTCTGAGCTCGTACGTCTCAGAGAAGGGTGTTAAGCTAAAAGAATAAATTCTTCGCCACCAACAGAAATATATTTGAAAAAATCGGCTTTATATCTCAACTTGTAATGTCAGACATACAATCCATACAAGTCTGTTCCGGGCTCGAACAAAACCGAAGGCACTTCTTACGAAGCCCTTGCAATCCGGGTATTCACAATCCCGATCGAATTTCCCATCACTTAGGAGATCTCTATACCAGGAGCTACCCAGTGCAGAAACAATCGATAGGTCATCCTATCGCTTTTGCAAATACTCGGTCTTCAACACCGATCTTCAATGCAATTCACAACGACGTATCACATATTCGGAATGGGTTATACGACCCCATGGTCCTTTCCCGGTTAACCCGAATAGTGAGCGCTTATTCAAAAATAAGTGTGGCATTCACATTCAAACAATCACATCAAATACCCATTCAAAGGGAAATATTGATAGTCGGTTATTGAACTATCAATGGATATGCACACATCACCAGTTTCCAAATAATTTTCCAAATTATTTATTTTCCAAAATATCTTTACTAGATATATAGTTTCACACTTCAAAAATAAATCAATATTTATTTTTAGACAAATTCCACTTTTTATTCATAAATTCCATAGTGAATTTATAATCCAAAATATCTATGAATATTCGATTTCGATTATTCATTTCAATTTATCTTCAAAAAGATAAATTCTCTAATATTCACTTTATATTGGAAAATGTTTCCATACTTATTTATTCATAAGTAATTCACAAATTTTATTTATTTTCAACACTTGGAAAATATTCAATATACTTAAATCGAAATTAAGTATATATTTCATTCTTTAAGGAAATCATTCTCTTAAACATATTTATTTGGGCCAAAACGAATGTTACGTAAAACATCGTTACGACAACCCAAAATCACTAGTATAGGGATTCGAAATTAAAATAGATATGTAAATCCCAATACTATACAAAACATTTCCTTTCGGAAATCATTTATTATAACAACAGTGTTATAATCCACCATTTCCTTTTATTTCTCGAAAACATCTATTTCAACAATAAATGTTGAAATCTATGGTTTTGAATCTCAACACATTTAAAACATCGTTAGATCGTTTTAATTCTGTTTAAAATATCAAATCTAAACATTTCCTTTAACATATTATTCACTATTCAAAAACGTGAATATATTTTGTTAACAAATTTCATCCTTTTATACATTTCATTTTAAAGGATTATTCACAGTCAAAAACGTGAATATAACTCCATAATAAGTTATAACAATTTTCTTATCAAAATAAGTCGTTTGCGAATTTATAAAACAACGTTTATAAATTCTATTTCTATTTGTTTTATAACAACTTCCTTTTTATACATCTCCTTTATTAACCTATTTGATTTATAACTCAATTATAAATCAAAAGTTCACATTATAAGTTAAATGCTAATAAAACGATTATTTTACAAAAATCGTTCTTTTAAACTTCACAATTGTAAATCTTATAACTTATAAGATTCAATTATTCATCCAAGTATATTCTTTAATAATTTCACAAAATTTATAAATCTTACTATTTATAAATTTCATTTATAACTTCACCATTTATAATTTTATAAATTCCATTCACTCCTGCAATCCATTTTCACTTCATTCAAACACTTATAAAACCTTGTTTTATAATTTCAATATTTCAATTCATAAATATCCATTTATAAATCTCTTAATATAAATCAATTTATATTATTCTTTAAAACGTCTTTAATCTCCTTTATTATTTCACCATTTTGATTCATAAAATAATTAAATTTTATAAATCCTATATTTAAACTTTTCACAATAAATTCTAAAATCCCGATTAAACTATTTTATAAAATCGTTAGCATCATATTCTCAAAAATCAGTTTTTAACTATTTTTCTCAAAAATCATAATTTTTATAACTTTAAAAATTATAACGTTTATTTATTTAAAATGGATCAATTCAAAAATTATTTTATAAAACGTATACTTTTCAAAAATCACTTTAAACATCATTTTAAAGTTTCAAAATTTGGTCCAATGATGCTACATACCAAATAGTCAATCACGACAACAACGATATCATATATCGATATGATAATTCATCAAATATCAAAATATCTGAAATCAAATAAAAACTGTTGAGGAATCCAGTTGGATCCCTCCAACCTGTTTTCCTGCATCCAAAAACATTAGCACAATACCAATTTCGCTCCAGTACGAAATTATCGCGGTATATGGAATTTAAATATTATCCGCTTAATAGACGGCGCAATAGGGTCTAATCCGCTAAACAAATAAATGCAGGAAATCAATAACTCCAATATATACATATGCCAATATATATATATTGCTACTATATATAATACCAATTTCACTGTTTATGAAATATTCGCGGTATATGTTTTTAATAAATAACATCCGCTTACTAACGGCGTATAATGTCTATTTTAAAAATCTATAGATAACAATCATCATTCAAACATGCATTCAAATATTTTAAATCTAACTATTTAAAATAAAATCGAAACTGATTCGATTGAGTGAGAAGTTCTCACCTTGATTTTAAATTCGTTTTAGCGATTTATTTCGAATAAAATTAAACGGACGTTTAATTTTACCCAAAATTCTCACTAACTCCAAATGACTCCAAACAAACTCCATCGCGTAGTGCTCGTCCATACGATTCCAACGCAACTTGTTTCGCGCGTTTTCGACCTCGTATGAAAAAGTTATGATTTTTACAAGTTTATATGAATTTTTATAAACAAATTTCAACATATATTTAAATTTTAAACCCACCACCATTCTTAGCCACAAGATCCATGCTGCTTGCCATCTCCACCGTCCCTCCTTTTCTTCCCCACCGTCACGTTTCTACAGATCATTGCCGTATCAAATGGAACCCAAAGCTCAAATTTAGGGTTAAATTATACTCCACCTATAAGCGACTTGAACTCGATCAAATTGCTCCATGTCGTGCGCCTCCCCAACCTCCATGCTCGGCCCAATCATCATAGAGCTCGGCCCCCTAGGTTGCACGCATCACGAGGCCGTGCGGCCCACGAACGCAGCCATCCACCTCTTCCTCTGGTCGATAAAACAACATCTCAACCGTATAGATGTGAAGCACTCGATGTTAGCTACAACTTTGTAGTTGATCATATTTTCTAATTCCTGATGGATTTCGAGATATTAAGGGAAGAACGACGACAATTTTCAGCCATTAGATGTAGGGTGGCGGCTAGGGTTATAAATTAGGGTTAGGTTTATTTTTTTAAAAATTATGAAGGCAATGGTCTCCTTTTATAGAAAATCGAACGTAAACACTATTCATTTCGGAAATTTCGAACTCCGATTTACGCGCCGAAATTGACGTTCCTAGGGTTTATCCCGTGTTCCGGACACAATGGAACAGGTTTCGGAAGCTAATTCGGACATCTGTGCGAGTTATGGCTATAAACGCTCAATTTAAATTAAACCAATTTAAACGATTTTCTAGGCGTTTTAATTTGTACCGGACAAATGGTAAATCCAATTGACTTGAAATTTGAAACCTTAATTAATATCACATTACGGATCCGATGAAACTGGTTTCGTCAAAATCCGAGACTTTTTGAAAAATTGCTATTTTAACTCGCCAAATTAAAATTAAAAATAAATCGATGCGTTTCGAGCTGCCACGATCAAACGATAACTCCGATTGACACAAAAATTGAAATCCGGTAATAACTAACTATTACGGATCCAATGGAACTGGTTTCGTTCAATTCTGAGACTGTTCAAAAATTGACTATTTTCACTAGTCGATTTTAATATTAAAATATTCAATTTTCACAAATTAACTTTTAATTCGATTTTAAAAGTTCTAAAACATCGTTCTAACTTCAATATGATAAAATAAAATTTTACAAATCATTTTCAATCATATTTAACTCAATTTTCAATTATTTCCATAATTTAACATATTAAATTATCGATTTAATTATCCAATTAAATCCAATTATTCGAATTAAAATTCTATTCGACTTATAAATTCACTTATTAATATTTAAAATTAATTAAATATTCAAATTTTAATTAATAAAAATCCTGGGTCGTTACAGAAACCTTAAATATAAAATGGGAAGTTGACAAGATTTAACGTTACAACCATTTATACAAAATCCAGGATTTGTGTAGAAGTATTTATGGAATAAAATGTAAACAATTGTTGGATAAAAAGAGTAGGAATCAACATTTATTTATTTAATTGGATATAACTACGATAGTATGATTTATTGCATTTAAATGAAATCTAATATATAGAACATTGCCTAAAAAGGAAGAATAGATAAAATTAATGATAAATCTATATACTATATAAGATTTATTGATTTAAAGACAAAAGGGACAAGATGTATAAATTAGATTAAGTGCAACCTTCAGTAAATAAAATTTGATGGAATAAGAACATTTGGGTAATTTATTTCCAATTAAATCAATTCATGTTTCAAAATTTAAAGCTAGTTTATTACATATATGTTTATGCCTAAATTTAAACTTATGTTTAGATCCAATCCGATCCATCTATTATTTTTCAGCCTTGTCTATATATAACCTGTTATAAACCCTAGCCACTCCTTATTTTCATTTTTCTATACGTAGATCTCCTTCTCAACTCCTCATTCTAATGGCAGAAAAAAAAACCTAATTCTCAAATTCCAAAAAAAAAAAAAAAATTGAAAAAAAAATAAAAAAATTCGGATCTGTAGCAGCTTCTGGTCGCGCTTCGGGTTTCAGGGGAGAAAACCCTAGAGCAACTTCGGGTCAGGAAGAAAATGACTCGGGTCGCTCCGGGTCGTTTTGGCGAAAACTCCAAGCAAGCACCGGGGAATTGAGGCGGCGACCGAAGTCGAACCCGAAGTCGACCCAGGACCAGAATTTTCCATTTTTCAAATTTTCATAACTTTTGCATACGAGCTCGGATTCGCGCGCGGTTTGTTTTGATGGGATCGTATCGGAATTTCTGACGTTTTGGCACTAGTTTGGATGAATTTGGATACTGTCTAAATTTTGGGTTTAAATTGGATTTGAATTCAATTTAAATTCAAAAAGGTGAGTGTTTTAACCCACTCACAACTACTAGAAGCTTTTATGTTTGTTTAAATTAATTTTAGAAATGAATAGAAATTTATTTATGAGTATTTGGCATGTTTATTTTATTCATATCTGTTGAATTGCATTTATTTAATTTAACTTTTAATTTAATTAATTTATTGCGTATAAATTTACAGTTAAAATTTATTTGTTTGTATATGAACTGCTAGTTAACAGTTATATAATTTATTACTGAATATAGACTGTAGATTAATAGCTGTTAAATTTAATTTGAATAAAATTGCCAGTATTACCTGTTATGTAGTACCAAAAATAATATTGTTATTGATTGATATTGATTGATGATTGCGATTTGGATGATGGATGATGTTGATGAATGGATGTTTATTGTATATCATTAAATTGCAAATTATCATGCATATTTCATTTCATTCGGGATTGTGGTTTGAAATGATATATAACCGCAAAATTTTATATCTTTTAAATTGCGGATTGAAATGATAAATATCCGTATCACTTGACCATAGGATAGAAAATTATATACAGGCACCGCGGTATATATATAACTATTTAAATGTGATTTCTATGGTTTGGATGGAATACGGTTTATAATAATCTTAAATTTTATATTGTATAAATATTTTTCTTCCATATATATATATACTTACGAAGTTGAAAATTTTGAAATTAAAAGGTGTATAAAAATCTTTATTAAAAATGGAAGAAAATTAAGAAAATGGAGTTTAATAATTTATATCATATGTTTAAATGTTAAGTTTGGAAATTTTTAGATATGATATTTATAATTGGATTTTTCCCAAAATAATTGAAATGAATATTCTAGTATAATTTGAATTGGGAAATATATATATATTTTATTACTAGAAATTGAAGTCTTATTATTTATGGATTTTATATGAATATTCAAGACTAATTAATAGAACAATTGATTTGTTGAAAGCATAAAATATAACTTTAGCTTGAAATATTGATACTCAAAATGGATATGCGTATATATAAATAAATTGAAGTGGTTTTGGAACTTGAGAGAGATAATATAAATTTTGGTTTAGACTTTAATAAAGAAATGTATTTGTAAAGCCATGAGAACTATTTTCTTTACAAAGTAACATTTAAGTCAAACCATTTAATTCATATACCGTTGAATGTCCAAACCATTCAAGTTTTTAGAAGTTATGGTTTCAAATTATGATTTTCAAAATATTATGCTTTGAAAATATTTGATTTTCAGACGTTATGAAGTTAAAGCATTATGATTTTGGAAAAGAATTATATTTGGGATAAGTGATAAAATATGGTTTTGGGTTTTGAAATGATATCGTATTCATGGTTATGAAATGGAATGTTTATTCTGATTTTTTAAAGTATAACCTATTTTTAAATGACCGCGGTGTTATAATAACGATGGGTTGGCAAAGAGACCGAGATCGGATATGGACATACTCTCTGTCGATACCGAAAACCACTTTGACTAACCGTGTACGCGGTGGAGATTCCAGAATGAAGTAGGTGGTGGCGACGTTTCCTGTAAGGTAAATACGTGGACCCGACTCCCGTGAGTTGGCATAAGGTGGCTAAAACAGGAGCGATTCTCAGGCCAATGAGGTCATTCCTCTGATTGGACCCTCCTCTTCGATATTATACTTTGATTTTGGATTGATTCAGTGGCCACTTCTATATTTTGATTTTGGGGAGTTAGTCCGAGGTGGGCGGTAACTGCGGCTACGCGTTTCCACCAGCCTGGATAGCAATTGGTATATCTACCCTGGCATTGCCTAGTTGTGCCGTGTCACCTACCATACCTAGCCTTTACTACGAGTTTCTATTTGTGTCGTACTATGGAGTTTCCTTTGGTAGCTTCCCGATCAGGAGGTATTACGGTACTGTATAGACTATTGGCATTATTTGTGTTAAGGGCTATATGGGTAACTCCTTAACGCTATTAAAAAGTAAGTTTATTTTATAAATAGACACTATTATAATAGCGCAATATACTACATAGTAAATAGTTTAACGGATCCTTAGGAGATGTAAATCCCGAACATCTCTTGAGTTACTGTACTCATATTTATTTCTGTTAATTTAACTCGCATAAGATCTTTTAGTCTGACTCGAGTGATTTTGTCTTTTCAAATTCACTCGGGTCAGTCCGAGCGTTTCAGGATCGAAGATTTTAGCCTTGGAGGACGAAGACGAAGAATCCGTATTATATTATTTATAGTATTGCACCACACTCTAAATTTCCGCTGCATTGATTGTATTGGTATGTGTAACTCTGACATTCATTGTATAAGTAAAATAAATATTTTGTAAACAGTTATCATGAACTGTATATTGATTATTATATTTTATCCTTCCGCTGTGAGATTCTATTTTGTTTTATTTCTTCTCTGTTTTTTTCTTATTTACCCCATAACAATCCGCCCTTGCGTATGCTTTGAATTGGCACGTGTGTCGGTTTAAAGTGTGCGAAAAGGCGGGATGTTACACCTACCCTAGCGCGCCTTGTACGAGTTTGGTTTTCTCCCGTAGCCCGTGGAGTATTTAGGGTAGTCTCCCGATTTGGAGATGCACAAATACTAGTTGGACTACTGGGACTATTACGTGTTAAGGTGGAAAATGTAAAGCCTTAATGCTATTTAAAGTGAGTTTATTTTACTATAGACATTATTATAATAGCGAAATATTACTACATAGTAAATAGTTTAACGGATCCTGAGGAGATGTGAATCTCGAGCGTCTCTTAAGTTACTGCACTCATATCTATTTCTGTTGATTTAACTCACATAAGATATTTTAGTTCTAACTCCAGTGTTTTGTCTTTTCAATTTGCTCGGGTTAGCCTGAGCATTTCAGGATTTGAAGGCCTTGATTTTGGAGGACGAAGATGAAGAATTATTATTACTATTTGTTATATATTCCACAACATTATTGTATTCCGCTGGATTATTAATACTCTCAGGTATGTGTAACTCTGATATATATTGTATAAGTATAATCAAATGTTCTGTAAAACAGCTTCATGAACTTTTTATTTGATTATTATATTTTATCATTCCGCTGCAACATTGTATTTGGTTTTTTTTCTTTCTCTGCCTTTTCTTATTTACCCCATCACAATCCACCCTTCTGTATGGTTTAAGTTGGACATGCGTGGTTTATCGTCGATTTAGATCGTGCGAAAAGGCGGGACTTTACATCTGGTATCAGAGCTTTGGTTTAGCGATAAACCTTAGCTTTGTGGGGTTTGACTCTTTACTAATAGGGTAGTAATATTCTATGATGAGTCGCTGGGTGTATATATGAGAGAGCGTATTTGTTAGTGTTATAAAAAGGTTTTAATATTGTGTTAATTTGTTCCATTTTGTAGTTATAAATTATGGTTGATGCATGGGACGCTATGACATCAATAGGGATTTCTAAACACTTAATATGATTGACCAATACAATATTAGTTTTGTATATAGGTGAATGAAATAATTTTGCCTATTATATGTTCTATATATAAAATATTTTTTTTATAAATGATATATATTTGGTTGTAATATAATTGTTGTTAGGTAGTTAAATTTATGAATATAGGTTGGAAACAAGAGTTGAGAAGTAAAATAAATTAGAATAAACTAGAAATTTAGAACTTAAGTTCCGGCGTTTTGAAACTTTCTTTCGAATATAATAATAATATTATTTCGATGTATTTCTGGTATGAATATTTCAATATAATTTGAAAGAATTGTTTTAAATAAATTTTGGAAGAAATAAGTTCTGTGCTCCCCTCTCTATTGTTGGAAAATAATTTCAATGATGAGTGCACGCATCATCGACATTCATTTTCGAGTTTCGAAGTGGGAAGACCACTGTAGCAGTTTTACTAAAGATTTATTTTGATAAACAAATATAAATTTTAAATTGTTTTAAATATAATTGGATATATTAATTTTAAGTATATAAATTTATCTATTATTTTAAAATGATTTGAAATTAAACCCGGTATTTAGTTCTTAAGTTTCCATTAATTAATAAGTTTCAATTATTATGTAAAATTGGAACCTCTAAATTAAAATAAGAGACTAAATGCTAGGTTATATATGAAATAATAAGAAAGTTGAAATTTGTAATCTATAAAAAGAAAAGGATATTATCATTAAACATTAAATTAATTAAAGGTAATGAGAAAAACTTGTATAATTTTTTCAATTACATTCTTAAAGTATATATATAACTTATCAAATAACAAAAGTTACAATGTTAATAAGAAAATGTAGTGGGAAATCTTACAAGTAAAACTTGGGGTAATGAAAATATTCAATGAATTTGATTTTATAAATAAAAATATAAGGTTATAAACTTAAGTATGACTGAAAGGCCACTAATTAAATATAATAAAAAGGTTATAAAGAAATGATAGTAAACTTAAGTAAATGTTGAAGTTATTTATTTTGAAAATAAGCAGTGAATAAATGAAGTAATATAATAAAAGGAAAATTTCATGATACAAATAAGTGAAATGAAATGTTGCAAGAAATAAAGATAAATTAAAAAGATAATTATTAATTAAATGAAAAGGAAATCAAACAACAAATGTATGAAATGAAATTAATAATAAGTAAATTTCATTTATTATTTGGAATTGTTGTTTGTTTGGTTTATGATTGTTTGGGAAATGATACTTTAAAATTGTTTGGATGTATGAATAATCTACTTAGTTTCACCTAAGACTGTTGAGTGAAGGGTACACTAAGTAGTTTATTTTCCATTCTGCGCAATTTAAAGTTTGAACCCGAACAACTATTTGTTTTGTTTTGTTTGATATAAATGGATAATTGATGTGTGTTGATTCTATATGATGATTGTACGGTGGTTGCAATCAATTGTCGTTGTTTTATATTGACTTGTCTTTTAGAAGTTGAGAACAACCTTAAATATTTCATTTTATATAATTGTTGACCCTTTTGGATTATATAAGCGAAATACAGGGTATGAAAGCAATTACTACTGCATTTAGTTTCATAATATAAGCGCAAATTGCCCGACAAATAGGTACATTTTCGGATTACGGTATATACCGTTATTATATTGTTTCCCGTGTTGGGATATATATAATTTTGGAAAATATACGTTGTATATTGTTATATTTGATATTATATTTTCTCCCGAGCCTCTCCGTACAAAGGAGTCTCTGCCGAAATTTTCCGTAAATTTTGGACTTATAAAATTTTAAAATGTTTTCCCAACATTATAAATTTGAATGTAAAACGATTTAATTGTTTATAAATTTATATATTTTTATTTAAATTATCCTAATCTGTAAATTTGTTGCTATGAATATAATGTTTTGAATAATATATATTGATTTATAAGTTCCACTTTTCCTTTTCGGAGATGAAAAGTTTTGAGTGGGGGAGAGTGTAATGACCCGTAAATTTTGATGAATAAATTAGTTAAATTAATAACATTTTTGTAATTAAATTTGGAAAGAAATAAAAATTTCAAAATTTATATTGAAATAAATGTTAAGATAAGGTGTAGCAATTGTTATTAAAACTAATGATAGACAATTGGAGTAAAATCCCAATAATGAAAGAGTAGAAACTGTGCACTTGTTTATAAAATGGAAGATAGGTAAATATAAGTAAGTATTGAATGAATTAATCAAATAATACAGTGTTAATGGTAAGTGATAAACTTTTAAATGTAAGAAAAGTAAATAGGTAACAACTAATATATGATATTATTTATTTAGTGCGTAAATAAAATTGGTAATCAAATTGCAATTTAAGGTAATTTTATCTATTTGGTAATAATGGATTAATAATGGGAATGAAATGTAAGAATGTTGATGTAAGATAATAAATAATTAATTCAATGCAATCCCAATTGATTGAAACAACTGCAGGGTTATAATTGATTGTAAATATGAATATTTGGTAATAAATTAATATAAGAAAAACAAATGCAAATATTGAATTAATCAATGAAGTAATAATAAGAAATAGTAATTAAATAAAATCAGCGTTCTGTATGTAATTATTTGGAAATGATAAGTTATATGAATGTGTTTAAGAGTTGGTGGCAACAATTATTATAAAGTAATCATTTGTTCAGTCCATTTAAATCAAAATTTGTAATCAATTGCAATAAATCTGAATTAAATGTTACGTTAATGTAAATTAGGGTAATAATTGGGAATAACGTAAATTTTATTCAGTGTTATGATAATTAGTTGAATATAACATAAACTTAAGAGTAAATTTAAGGTTATGATAACAATTATTATAAATTACCTAATTAATTGGTCAATGAATTTATTGGAAATCAAGTTCATTTAAACGTTAAGTAAATGAAGGGTAAACAATAGGAACTAGGTATAGAGTAATAATGGACTTAATATAAAGACTGACACTAATCAAATCAAAGTTATTTGGAATTTATTATAAATAATTGGAACTCAAATTTTAATAAATAAATTTATTATAAATGATATTTAATTTATTACGCTAATTGAAATGAAGATGGAATGTGAGAATATTATTGTAATAGATTTTGAATCAAATTTTTATTTCATCCGTTGACAATAATGAATTGAATAGTAGAATGAAAAATAAATTTAATAGAACTTTTGGAAATTAAATTTATAATTTCTGAATTTAATGAACTTGATAAATTAATCAACTCTAAATTGACATTTAAATTTGGGTAAATTAGTGTAAATGATTTAGAAATTTAAAAACGATGAAATTGGTTAATTATAGAGTTGAAATTGGAAATTTATTAATTTATCAATTTAAATAATTAATGTAAAAATAGCTATTTTGGCCACTGACTTGGATTTCGACGAAACTAGTTTCATCTGATCCGTAACGGTGAACTACTATAGGATTTGAAGTATCGTAGCGATCGGACCTGTCGTTTGATCGTACGAACGCGAAACGCCTTGAAATTGATTTAGTTGAAATCAATTGAAATCAATTTGAAAAAAATTGATTTTTGCATAACATCTTCATATGATGAAATTTGGACTTGAAACCTGTTCCATCGCGTTTAAAATATTTAAAAACGTCTATTTTGATATATTGGTTGACCCAATTTTGTTCCAGAGTCAGAAAGGGCTTTTCAGGCCACTTTATCGTTCAACGCGTATATCGATCTTATCCATTCATTCTTTTCAACACTACCGATATATACCTTGTTATAAACCTTAGCCTACCTCTATTCCTCATTTCCGTAATACAATTCAGCTATCTCTCCTCCTCAATGGCAGACATCAATTTCTTGATCCAATTGCAATTCAAAATCAAATCAAAATTTCAAACTCCTCGAAAAATTCAAAAAAATTATATATCGTATATCTCAACAATACGAATCTATGTCTAGTGTTTGTTTTTGGAATTGATGCTCGAATCAACGGCAAATCACGGTCAAAGTGGAATTGGGCGTTTTTTATTGGAGCGACTATTGGGAAATCGGTTTCTGTGTTTGATGAAGATCAAGGAGGGGAGGCTAATGGTGGTGGTCGCCAAAGCTAGATCGATCTATGGCATCAGGAATTAGTGGATTACGGTTCGGCGAAACCCTTACTGCATGTGGCGGAAGGCGGTGTTAGGTGGGACCGGACCAAGGTAGGGCTTGCGACGTTCGAAGGGTAGTACGGGGGGACGATCGGCAGCGCCCCAGTGGGCGATGGCGCGGTGGATCAGACGGTCAAAGTTGAGTTGACCGAGCGCATACCTAGTTTCGAACGAGAGAAGGAAGCGTTGAGCAGGCGAAGACATGGCGAGCCGTGGTTCATTATTATTTTCTTTGATTTAAATTTTAAATATATATAACTTAAATATTTTAACTTCAAACGTGAATAACTTGTGCATACGAGGTCCAATTCACGCACGGTATTCTCCGCTAAATTCGTGTTGGAATTCTGGACATTTTGGCATTGATTTGGACAAATTCCGAGACAGTTGGTATTTTGGGTTTAAATTGGATTTAAATTCAATTTAAATTCAAAAGGTGAGTGTTTAACCCACTCACAACTTCTAAAATTTCTTATGTTTGTTAAATTTAATTTATGTTGTGATTTTGAATTTAATTATGACTGTTTCGTATATTTTTAATCATCATCCCTTTTAACTGCATTTATTTAAAATCTAATCGTTATTTAACCTATTATTGAATATAACTGCCTGTTAAATACCTGTTATATATTATCAGTTATATATTGATGTTGATTGATTGTTTTGGATGATGATTGTGATAGATGTGTGATTTGAACGATGGATGAATGGATGTTATATTTATATCATTATAATCTGCTAGTTCGTTATGGATTTATTTTAATTTCATTCGGGATTATAGTTTGAAATGATATAACTGTAATTTTTATTTTTAGTTGTGGATTGAAATGATAAATATCCGTATTACTTGACCATAGGGTAGAAAATTATATACAGACACCGTAGTTTATATATAAAAATATTTTGAAATGATTTCTAGGTTTTGTAAAGAAATATATGGTTTTATGAGATATTGATTTGGATATTTTATAAATGTTATTTTATATATAGTTAAATTATTGGGTTTAAGCTATGAATGAATGTTTAAAGTATAAAATAAGTCTAATAATAAAGTTTGATTTTATTAATATATAATATGGATAAGTATTTACTTAAATTATATTTTAATATAGAGTTATATTGATTTTATAGATCAAGGATGAGAAGATAGTTTTGAAATTAGTTTTAAATTTTATTTAATTAAGAGTTATATTTAATAAGAATCCATTTGGAACTTATAGAAATTGGGATTTTAAAAGAATATGGTTTTATGACTTAATTCGGGTTTAAGGTGATTTAAGTGAATATATCAAGTCTAAATAAATTGAGGAATATTCAGTTATTGAAATTTGAAGTTTTACTTAAAGGGTACTGGATTTATTTAGCAAATATTTCAAATTTAAAAAATAGTAAAAGTGATTTCAGTATATATATATGAATTATAAAATTTAGTTTTGAAATATTGAATATTTTTTTTGCTTTGAAACATATTGAATTTGAAATGGCTTATTTAGGGATTTAAATCTGTGTTTGGAATTGATTTGTGAAATTGAAGTACCTATTTTATTATATAAAGTAATTTAATATTTAAGCCATTTAAGTGGTGTAGTTATGTTTCAAAGTTATGAAATTTAGATTTTTATGTTTTGAAAGGTTGTCTTTCAAGCATTTGGTTTCAAAATAATATAAATTTGAAAGTGTTATGGTTTTAGAAAAGGATATATTTGAAAAATGATATTATATTGATTTGGGTTTTTAAAACAGAAATGATATCGTATTTATATGGTTTTGAAAGGGATATTATATTCTGGTTTTGAAGTATAATTATTTTAAAATTGACCGCGATGTTATAATAACGTTGGTTGTTAAAGAGACGGGGATCAGATATAGGCATACACTCTGTCGATATCAAAAACCGCTTTGACAACTGTGTACGCGGCGGAGATTCCAGAATGAAGTAGGATGGTGGCGGCATTTCTCCTTTGAGGTAAATACGTGGACTCGACTCCCGTGAGTTGGCATAAGGTGGCTAAAACAGGAGCGATTGACGGGCGAAGAAGGTATCACCTTTTATCGGACAAATCCCTTCGATATTATACTCTGACTTTGGATTGATTTGGTGGCAACTTTTGATTTTTGATTTGGTGGTGTGGCTCGAGGTGGCGGTAGTAATTGCTGTGCGTTACCACCGGCTCGGAAGCGTAATTGGTATATCTTCCCTGGCATTGCCTAGTTGTGTCATGTCACCTACCTAAGCATGCCTTGTACGAGTTTAGTTTTCTCCCGTAGCCTGTGGAGTATTTTGGGTAGTCTCCCGATCTAGAGATGCGCTGATACTGGATGGACTACTGGGACTATTACATGTTAAGGTGGAAAATGTAAAGCCTTAATGCTATTTAAAAGTAAGTTTATTTTACTGTAGACATTATTATAATAGCGAAATATTACTACATAATAAATAGTTTAACGGATCCTTAGGAGATGTGAATGCTGAGCATCTCTTAAGTTACTACACTCATATTTATTTCTGTTGATTTAACTCACATAAGATATTTTAGTTCTTACTCGAGTGTTTTGTCTTTTCAATTCGCTCGGGTCTGCCTGAGCATTTCAAGATTTGAAGGTCTTAATTCTGGAGGACGAAGACGAAGAATTATTATTACTATTTGTTATATATTCCACTACACTATTGTATTCCGCTGCATTACTAATACTCTATGGTATGTGTAACTCTGCTATGTATTGTATAAGTATAATCAAATGTTGTGTAAAACAGCTTCATGAACTGTTTATTTGATTATTATATTTTGTCGTTCCATTGCAAGATTCTATTTTTTTTTCTCTTTCTCTGCTTTTTCTAATTTACCCCATAACAATCAGCCCTTCTATATGGTTTAAGTCGGACATGTGTGGTTTATCGTCGATTTAAATCGTGCGAAAAAGCGCGACGTTATAGTTTATAGATCATAAGTCTCTTAAGTATTTATTGTTTTGACATCGCTGGAAGTGGTAGATGATTCGGATTTTTTTATGGTAGGTGATGTTGATCTCATGTTTAGGGTATCGTTAAACCACACATGTTCTTTTTGGATTAGAAAGCTGCAAAAACAGGGCAAGTAAGTTGTTATCTAACTTTATATGTTATATGGCGATATTTATAAAATTTTGATACCTGAATTGTCATAGAAACTACAAGTACATTTTTTGGGGCTTATGTGACATTAGTTCCATATCATGTACACTATGCATGGATATCATTTATTTTAGATGTTCGTAGATGATTTTTTCGGTACAATGGTATTTAAGTATTGAATATTATGCCTATTAGATTAATACGGCAAGATGCCATTTCATCTTGATTTTTCTCAACCACAGAAAATTTGAAGTAAAATATCAATTAATTATATTGATTTAAATTATAATTAATGACATTGATTGGGATATAATAAATATTATTTTCTTTAATAAAATAAAAGGAAATGAATTTTGCATATATGTAAGAATAATGGGTAAGGATTAAAAAAATATATTTCTTAGGATAAGATTTCACCTAATTTCTACCTATAAATATGTAAACAAGCCTCAATTCTTTCTTTATAAAACCCTAGCCTCATCCAATAAAGGAAACTAAGATCTAAATCCATCTCTTTTATTCTTTTTCCACAAATCACTTCAAAAAAAATTGTAAATCATATTCTTTCCCAATAAAATAAGAGAATCAAATTGAGAAGAAGATTGAATTAAAAAAAATTTCAAAACTAAATAGGCGGGAAGAAACGCCAAACCAAATCGGGCCAAAAAAGGAGATTTCTTCAAGAACATTATATAAGGCAAGTGGGTTTATTTACGACATGAGTGTAATGGAGATAAGCACTTAAATTTCAGTTATAAATCTATTTCTAATTAAAAATGATTTTTAATCTGAACTGATAAATTTTTTTGAGGATGTATATACGAATTGAGATAATTGGAAAACCCTAGATAATGATTCGATAATAAAATTATTGAAATTTAGGGGGGAGAGTAAATATGTTAGAATTCATGTACAAACTTTAAAAAACTATTTTTATGTGATTTGAACTTATTTAGATGGATAAAACTGAATTTATTTATATGTACTTCAAATCTTTTTGACATGATTCTAGCAACTTTGAATAAAATGGAATATACATGGATAAATCATTGAATAATTATATATAATTAATGGATACACTAAGTATAAATTTTAGGAATGAATAGGGTTAAAATTGAATATAGATACTTTTTTTAAAGATGTATACAAATTCAAAAGTTGTATTTAAATCTGGAAAGAAGAAATAAAATGAAAAGGAAAAATAATCGATTACAACTAGTTCAAGTGCTTGAAAACACATTAAAACATTTGAAGAAATTTCATAGATGTTTTCATTTAAATAAAATAAAACATAAAAGAAATATGCTAATTCCTAATTAGATTCAAACGTTTTAAATTTACATTCAGACATTTGAAATCAAAAGTCTGACTTCTTATTAATGTTGGCTGTTTTGGTACAGGAAGTCGGACATTTGGACCAAAGGTTCAAACGTTTGAAAAGAGGTCTAGGCATTTGAGTACTAGATTTGGACCTCTGAATTGCTATAGATAGCCAAGGTTGGATCTTGACCTACCATAGGGAAAGTAGAATAGTTCACGGAATTCCCGCTTCCTTGACTTTCGAGAGTTCACGTAACTATATGGAACTGTGCAACATGCTAGACTTGTCTCACAATGGGTGATGTACCTCTATTAGCTCTTCATGATGCTGCTAAACCTGACACTCAACGTCGCATGCGATTTATCGCAATTAGATGCTCATGTTTGTTACTATAGCTGGCTCCGGTCAAATATTTACTAATTGTGGAGGAGAGGAGATAGTGACGTATGTATAGCAGGATGAGCGTGCGATTAAGTGGGTTGCACCTACTGTGGTGTCGAATTGTTGGTCGACCTTTTTTGATGCATTTTGAATGATTTGGAGCAAAGGATACAAGCACTAACAAGGAGGTTACTCAATTCTTTAGAGGCAAGTAATCACTGGCACAATGTGTACTATATGTGTGCTCAGGCATTGCGATGTATAATCAGTACTTGTGCAACTTAAGCAGTTTACCATAGATAATGTTTACTCAATGTATGGTTAGGCAGTTTACTATCAAGGCCATATACTCAGGGTAGCCCTATGTTTACTCAATTTCTGGATGCCCAACCTTCGGGTGGAAATTTAGCTGATTATTAGTGGATTTAGACATATCAATGATTTTTATCCTATGGCTTGTAAATTGGCTAATTCCTTATACTTAGCACACGTACAAAAATGAAAACCCATAGGTAGTATAGATTATAAATGATAATTTAACTATTTGTTTACACCATACCACCAGTGATATAATACTCTCACTAGACGTTGTCCGATTCCCACTATTTTCCTTCTTTATATATATTACATGAGGATTTGGTAGTAGATGCGGTAATAAGGATAATTTGCATAGAGTAAGTGATAGTGCGCTTTAGAGATATATTTACTTATATTCATTTTCCTATCTACCTTATTGTATTTATCAGTTAGACTTCTATTTTATTCTTTCCACCGTGAGATATGAAAGTGTAGATTGTTTTAAAGTTATATTTATCTCTATACTTATAAACCATAAAAACCTAACGATTCATACTTCTTGGCACGACGTGAGTTAAAACGCATTTTTTTGACATTGGATAAGTGTGTATGGAGGTGTAGGTTGTTACGTGTTATTAACTAATAGGAAACTCTCGGTTGAATCATTCTAATGTACATAACCCTTTAGTGCCCTTAGAATCCATGAGTGACACACTTTCCAACATTTGAAAGCGTTATGTACGCTGGTCTCAATAGAGGTATTGATATTTTTCTCGAAACAACCTGACCAGAAATATTTAAATAAAATGTTGGCTTACATTATGATTAATTGCTTATGATTGCAACTATTTGCACCTATAATCACATAACGTTTTATTTAACGTTTTTGTTATTTATACACTTTAAATTTAATTACTTAATTATTATATCATAATATAGCAAAAATATATAAAAGAAACAAACACCAAATAACATTTATTACAGACAATATTAGTTTATAAATAACAAATTACATAATTGTCCACTGGGCACGCCACTAACTTTCTTAATCTCCCACTTGCACTTGGGGAAAAATATGGATTCTCAATCCCATTCCATCGGCTAGTTTATCCAGAACTGTTCAGCTAGTCCTTTCCCAAATGGTTATGTTATGTTATCATTACTACCTACTCTTTTAATTGCTGCTTCTCCATCGTTGACAAACTATCTTATCTAGTGGAACTTTCAGAGTATGTGTCTTGATTTCTTAAGACCCCTTAGTTCTTTCACAATCTACAACGTGGTATTGTTATTATAGAACAATGTCATTGGATTCTCAACATATGGAATCATCCTAAGTATTGTCATAATTTTACACATTCAGACCGCTTCTTTAGCTGCTTTGTTTTAGGCAATGTATTCAGCCTTCATCGTTGAATCGACTACTATATCTTGCTTAGAATTTTTCCAACTTACTGCTCCACCGCTCAACATGAACATGTAACCCAACTAATTTACTATCGTCGATATCACTTTGTAAGCTTAAGTCTATATACCCTTTCATAAGGAGGCCTTCATTCTCATAGATTATGAATGAGTATTTAGTACTTCATATATACTTAAGAATACACTTTCAAGTGGTCTAATGCTTTTCTCTAAGGTTTGACTAGTATCGACTTATGCATACAAATGCATAAGCCACATCTAGTCTTGTACATAGAGTGTCGTACATAATGGATCTAATTATTGATGCATGCTATATCCTCTTCAGACACTCTTTCTCCTCATTTGCATGAGGAATGCTATGACGCCCCACCTCTATACCCACTCTAGCCAAGGACTCTACAGTGTAATGCCGTCAACTAGCATGGAGAATAAGGCTGTTGAAGAGCGACCATCCGGGTAATTGCTTTGTGCGAGCGCCGGTATGTCAGATAGTACAACATGCATCTGGTTTCAGGAGGAAATCCGACATACCGATACAAACTCAAAGCTACTACTCGGTGGCTATATATATTCTTCGGAAACAAGTATAGAAATAAACATAACACAAATCAGTCACAGACATCCATGTCACAAAGGCGGAAATAGATATGAATATATAACACATGAAAGTGTACATCAGAGTAGTGGTCAAACTAGATCCACACTATCACAAAAGAATAGCTACAAGTGCTAGACAAAAGAATATGGATACATCAATGGGTCTGTATCTTAAATGTATATAACAAAAATTACTAATCTAAGTAGTTAGCCAAAAGTCAGGGCGATAATCCCAGATGTGAAGTCAAGCAGAAGCACATGTAACATTGCAGTCTGACCCGAGTATTATTTAATAAGAAAATAATAAACGGATCAGTCTAGCTATAAATATCAGATAGAATGATATAGAATAAGAGACATGACATAAAAGTAAGATAACCACAAAACCATACTGTGATAAATATGTAATTGAAAATCAACAAGAGATTAATCAATATCACAAGAATCTTCTCAAAGATCAAAAAGAATGTCATACTCTTTATTTTTATTCACTAAAACCATAAGTATTGGCAATCATATCAATGTCAATCACAAAAGTTAATGACACACAAATTCACCAATGCATATAAAACTTATCAATGTAAATCACGAAAATTGGTGAAACAAAAATTCCAGAAATCATCAATGGAAATCCAGAAATCAAAAAAAGGTGGGAGGCCTATCACAAAACGGGAGCATGAAAACTCACTAACGCGTGTATAACAAAATGGAACGCTATTCCATGGTTGCTAACCATTAATTTTGAGCAGAAGCTCCACAAAACGGCCCGAAGACCATGGGTCACTACCCCACCAAATTGAGCCGAAGCTCCACAGAAACGGGGTTTAGTCTCGCTCGTAGACAAAGAGACATCGCACATTTGCTAGTCTAAATCACAAAAATGATCATCAACGATCATCAAGAAGTGTCAATTACAGTAAGTTAGTGAATATATAAGCTAGCTTCATGTCCCATAACCACTAGCTTAACTTAAATATTTACGAACAAATTGTTGGTCTCCACTCGAAAATTGTCACAAGAGCTTCAATCGAACAAGTCCAAGAATTAACCGACGAAGTAAATGCAAGCGTTTCATACCATTTGTTTTACTTAGCCGTTTAAGTAGATTTCTCGTACGAGTGAGATAAAGTGACAAATCACAAAAATGATTGTAGAAACAATAAATCACAAAAATTCACATTCTAAGACGTGAATAAAAATCCAAAGAATTCGATTCCAAATCAATCAAAGTGGAAATACCCTTGCGACTTAACAGCCACGACTTACGACTTAAGACAAGTCAATCACAAGAAATCAACGGCTCAACACATGTGACTACACGGTGTACAACCAAAGAGATCCGTGACTTAAGAAATAGCATGCGGCTTAAAGCAGGTGCGGCTTAAAGGGTGGTGCGACCTAACTGCAAGCGACCTAAGGAATGACGCGACCCATAGCATGTGCGACTTAACACTGCAAGCTGGCCGAGCGACCTAAGGAGGTCAACGACCTAAGGCAGGCCGACTCTTTGCAAGGCGAGCGACCTAGGGGTTAGAACGACCTAATGGCCGAGCGACCTAAGGTATAGCGCGAACTAAGGCACAGGGACAAGCCGAGCAACTTAAAGAGACCCATGACGCGACCTAAGTGACGCGACCTAGCCGAGTGACTTAAAGAGACCAATGGCGCGACCTAAGTGACACGACCTAGCCGAGCGACCTAAGAAATACGTTTTAACATATGGTCGAGCGACCTAGGGACGAAACGACCTAAGGGGTAAAGAAGGCCGAGCGACTTAGGGACGAAATGACCTAAGGGCTAAAGAAGGCCGAGCGACTTAGGGAGGAAACGACCTAAGGGGTAAAGAAGGCCGAGCGACTTAGGGACGAAACGACCTAAAGGGTAAAGAAGGCCGAGCGACTTAGGGATGAAACGACCTAACATGGTTGAGCAACCTATGTGGCCAGCGACCATAGGGGTGCGACCTAAGTTGGTGCGACCTAACTGCAGGCCGAGAGTAACGTGTGCAGGCCGAACGACCTAAGCAACAGAAATGCAAAAACTCTCTCAATTTGCAACCGATCGAGCACGGACGCTAGGGGATTACGTCCATTGGCTACCCGGTCCTATTGGCTCCTCGATGCATCACCAAAAACGTGTTCAAATATCAAAGTTAAGATTTTTAAAGATTTGAACCCAAAACATTAAAAATTGGAATTTTCACCAATTCAATCCAAACCAAGAGCAATTGCATATGAATAAGTGCTAGGAATTAATACCCAACAAATCGAAGATAGTTATAGACAAAGATGTGAGATAAAAATCTTCCCTTTACACAAAATCAATGAAGAAGAAACTTGAAAGCAAAGGAAGAATCAATGGCTTCTCTTTGAATTTGGAGTTAGATGTTGGATTTGCAAATGAACTAGGGCTTGGAGTTTTAATTTTCCATTCCTTCCTCCATTTTTGATGAAGCTTGAGTGTTAGGAAATGAAAGTGAAGTTATGAAGGGAAAGGGGTTGAGCTAGAGTTAATAGTTTAGGCTATTGGGCTAAACCAAACCCAAAGCCCAAAGTGAATAAGTGGCAAAATTCCACTAACTCCAAACATATCAAAGTTTATACTCAAAAAGATCGAAAACGGTGTTTTGAACTCAATGGAAGTGGTTCTGAGTCCTAATTCGACCGTATGCAACAAGTAACTTTTCGGACTAAAATGCGACTAATGATAAAATATTAAAATAAAATATTTAAACATTCAATCGTAAAATATGCGAGTTGTTACAGACTCCCCTCCTTAAAGAAATTGCGTCCTGGCAATATTTAAGAAGAAAATACAGGGTAACAACGATGAAAGCATATCAACAAAAAAGAAATTTGAAATAAGAAATTCATCTCAAAGAGCACGGGAAAGTAAGTCCGGATGTGTTCGCTCGATGAACTCTCTAGATTCCCAAGAGCAATCCTTAGGATTTGAGGACCATTGGCCTTTAACAAGCAGAACATCTTTATTTCGAAGGCGCTTGACCTCCGAAGAAATAATACGAATAGGATGTTGCTCATAAGTTAAATTAGGCGAAACTTCAATTTCTTCTACAACACCGGGCTCAAGAATAGAATCGAAATCTCGAGGGCGTTTCGGTAATTGAGAAACGTGAAACACATCATGAATAGCAGAGAACTGAGCCGGTAATAAAAGGCGATAAGCCACTGAACCAATACGTTCGGTGATAGGAAATGGCCCAATATATCGAGGCGCTAATTTTCCCGATCGACTGAAACGTACAACACCCTTCATAGGTGAAACACGAATAAACACAAGATCTCCCACAGAAAATTATAATTTCCTTCTCCGGTTATCGGCATGGGATTTTTGTCTACTCTGGGCTTCTTTCATCCTATGACGAATAAGGTCAATCTTCTATGTGGAATCGCGAATAAAATCTGGATCTAAAACCAGCTTCTCACCGGCCTCAAGCCAATAAGAAGGAGATCGGCATGGCCTTCCATAGAGTGCCTCAAATGGTGCCATATCAATACTAGAATGGAAGCTATTATTACAGGAAAACTTAAGAAGAGAAATATGATTTGTCCAACTTCCACCAAAATCAAGAACACAAGCACGAAGAAGATCTTCAAGAGTTTGATTCACACGCTCGGTTTGTCCATCGGACTGAGGATAATAAGCAGTGCTAAAATTAAACTTCGTTCCCAAATCTTTTTGAAGACTCTTCCAAAATCCACTAGTAAACAATGTATCACGATCACTAACAATAGAAGAAGGAACTCCATGCAATTTTACAATTTCTTTAATAAAGATTTTGGCCAAGAGAGGAACGATTCGATTAGATCGAACGAGAACAAAATGGACGGATTTAGTAAGTCTATCAACTATCACCCATAATCTATCCTGACCCGAACGAGAACGGGGAAGGCCGTCTATAAAATCCATAGAAATTTGGTCCCACTTCCAAATTGGAATTCTAAAGGTTGCAATAACCCACCGGGCCTTTGATGTTCGGCCTTAATGAGTTGGCAAGTCATGCAACACTTAACAAAGTTAGCAATATTAGATTTCATTCCCTCCCAATAATAAAGTCTCTTCATATCCGCGTACATTTTACTACTACCGGGATGAATGGTAAATTTAGAATGATGAGAGTCTTCCAAAATGTCTTTACGAAGATTACTAATATTTGGCACGACAAGTCTATCAAATTTTCGAATACCGCCACGAGAATCAATATCAAAGTCTTTCAAACCTTCAATATTAATTTTATCCGTAAAATTTTGGCCAAGAAGAGCCAATTCGGGATCTAGCTTTTGAGTTTCAAGAATGCAGTCTAAAAGAGAAGGATGAGCCTCAAGGCTACATAAAACAAGAGATGAACATAAATCGGAAACACGATCTCGAATCTCACAAGTGGATAGAATTGCGAGATCATTCCATTCGAATATCTTCATAGAAACAACCGCTTGTTGCTTATGACTAAGTGCATCCACAACACGATTTCCCTTTCCGGGAGTATAAAGAATATCAATATCATAAGCTGCAAGAAATTAGAGCCAGTGTTGTTGATGAAAATTAAGTTCCTTTTAAGAAAATAGGTACTTCAAAGTTGTATGATCCGTGTAAAGAATAAATTTTTCTCCCAAAAGATAATGACGCCAAATTCAAAAGGCAAAAACGCAGCCGCGAGTTCTAAATCATGAGTGACATATCTAGTCTTGGCTGGCATTAATTACCTAGAAGCATAAGCAATAACACGTTCTCTTTGCATAAGAACGGCACCCAAACCAACGCAACTAGCATCGGTATAAACGACAAAATCTTGATTCCCCTCGGGAATAACAAGAATAGGAGCATCAGAAAGGAGTTCTTTTAATTTATGAAAAGAAGCTTCACATTTGTCCGACCAAATGTATTTAACTCCCTTCTTTGTCAAACTAGTAAGAGGCATAGAAATTTTTGAAAAGTCATTTATAAAACGATGGTAATAACACGCCAATCCAAGGAAGCTACGGATCTCCGTCACACTCTCAGGTCTCTTCCAATTTTGAATCGCTTCAATCTTTGAAGGATCCACGGAAATTCCGGATTTGAAAATAATATGGCCGAGAAACTTCACACGAGATTGCCAAAAGTGGCATTTAGAAAAAATTTCTTTTAATTGATTACTCCTAAGAGTTTCGAACACAATCCGAAGATGCTTTTCATGCTCCTCCTCAGTTTTTGAATACACAAGAATATCATCAATAAAGATGAGAACAAACCGATCGAGGAAGTCTTTGAAAACTCTATTCATAAGGTCAACGAAATAAGCTGGAGCATTCGTTAAACCAAATGGCATAACAAGCCATTAATAAGATCCATAACGAGTATGGAATGATGTCAAAGGAATGCTATCCTCTGCAATACGAAGCTGATGAAAACTAATGCTAAGTCTAATTGTGAAAAGACTCTAGCACCACTAAGTTGATCGAATAGATCATCAATTCGAGGTAAAGGATATTTATTTTTGATAGTAAGATCATTAAGCTTGCGGTAGTCAACGCAAAGCCTAAGTGTGCCATCGAATTTCTTTACAAAAATAGCCGAAGCTCCCCAAGGCGAGGAACTAGAGCGAATAAATTGCTTCATCTCCAAATCGGATAATTGTTTGCGCATCTCCTCATTTTCTTTATTGGACATACGATAAGGAGGACGAGTAATAGGTTGAGCTCCAGGGAAGAGATTAATTCTGAACTCAATTGCTCGCTTAGGTGGTAATCCTAAAACGTGGCTCAAATATGTCGGACAATTCACGAACAACGTGAATAAGAGAAATAATATCTTCCTCATCATCATTATCGTCATCATGAGGATTTAAAGAATATAAAGATGCAACTAAGCGGGAATCCGAATCTTTAAGGTCAATAGAAATCTGCTTAACAGATTGAGGATGTCGAAGATGAATAGTCCGCTCAGGACATAGGATTTGGGCTTCATAGCGGTTAAGCCAATCCATTCCCAAAATCATTCTAAAGCCTAAGTAGCGCATAACATGCAAATCAGCTCGGAAAGAAAAATCACACAAAATAATCTCGACATCTTTACACAATAAACTGATTGTTGTAGATCCACCAACAGGGTTCGCAATTCTAAAAGAAGTCATTAAACACAAAACATCCAAAGAAAAAGTATCAACAAGTTCTTTTGAAATAAAAGAATGGGACGCACCCATATCAAAAAGAACTCGAATAGGATGATCACGAAATAAAATAATGCCATCAAGGATGGAATGAGAAATACCTTTACCACGAGATGTGTTGCCAGGGGCTTCAGCAACATTAAGCTTTCCCTCCTTCCTGTTTTGAAGTTTGGGACAAGAAGATAAATAATGATCCGGGCTTTTGCAATAGGGACAAGCACGAGGCTTTGAACACTTTTTCGCATAATGGTCCTTAGAACCACAGTTGTAGCATTGCCCACCACTTGAGGTAGAAGTCTTAGTTGCCAAAGAGGTTTGCTTCCCTTTCTTATTGTTGGGATAAGGACCCTTGAACTTATTAGGCCTTTTCTTGTTAGTGAAGTTCGGCTTAGCACTCCCAACCTCAACATTACTTACTCTATCAACCTTTTCAAGTCGAAGAGCGATATCAATAAGTTGATCAAAAGAAACTTCTAATTTTAGAAGTAATGGCTTCTTGGGATTTTTATTCAAACCATAAACAAATCTTTGGTTCTTCTTCAATGGGGTGTTTATGTACTCGACCCCATATTTAGAAAGTGCCTCGAAGGATACGACATAATCTGCCATGGAGGATTCACCTTGAACAAGGTTAATGAAACGACGAGCCAATGTTACTTTTTCAGCTTCTGGCACAAATTTTAATTCGAATCATTCACGGAATTTCTCCCAAGTAAGATCCGTTTCATTTATTTCAGAAATTAGAAGCTCGTAGCAATCTAATGCTCTTTCTTGGAGCATACTAGAGGCCACCTGAACACGGTGAAGATCAATAAGATTCATGCGAGAAAAGATTCGATCGCACGTTCTCAGCCAAGCCTAGACTTCAATAATAGTTTCAGAACCTTTGAATGGCTTCCATCCAAATTGGTATAATCGTTGCACAAACGTGCAAATCCGGACTTAGGGTGAGTAGACTCCGGATTAGATCCAGCTGCTTGAGCATTCCTTACTAGATCAAGAAGCTACTGGACAGACATAAATACTCCATCTTGAGGAGTAGCATTAGATTGACCGGCGCTGGGACGGCCAGGTCTAACCATTTTTCTTCCTTTAGTAAGAAAAAAGAAGAAGGAAAAGGTTATTCACCAAATGAATATCAAGCAATCTTGATAGATTAAATAAGGAATCATAAAGAAAATAGGATGAATCGGTACGAAGACTCGAATTAAATCCTAAAGCACGACTTTTAAGAAGGACTTAGGACGATGATCTTTCCTAGATTATTCTACATTGTTCCAAAGATTAGCTCTGATACCAAGCTGTGACGCCCCACCTCTATACCCACTCTAGCCAAGGACACTACAGTGTAATGCCGTCAACTAGTGCGGAGAATAAGGCTGTTGAGGAGCGACCATCCGCGTAATTGCTTTGTGCCAGCACTGATATGTCAGATAGTACAACATGCATCTGGTTTCAAGAGGAAATCCGACATACCGATACAAACTCAAAGCTACTACCCGGTGGCTATATATATTCTTTGGAAACAAGTATAGAAATAAACATAACACAAATCAGTCACAGACATCCATATCACAAAGGCGAAATTAGATATGAATATATAACAAATGCAAGTGTACATCAGAATATGTAGGATCTAGATTAACCCTAGAGGGGGAGTGAATAGGGTTATAGCAAATTTTCTCGATTTAAACGTAAAAACAAACTGCAGAAATAAATATGCTGAAAAGTAAATCACACACAAAATTTACCCAGCTTCGGCAACCTTTGCCTACTGCTGCATTCCCTGATTTCTATTAGAATTAAACAGTATTCCGCTTACAAACACTCTACTAGACTCACAAACCCTTTTGCTCCCGCTCACAAACACTTTACTAGACTCGCACTCCCTGCTCCGCCTATAGAGTTTCGCTTACTCGGAAACTCTGCTCGCCTATAGAGTTTTGCAAACTCGCACACCCTGCTCACTGAACTAATTCTATCTAGACAATCTGACACTACCTACAACCAAGGTGGTGATGTACAAATTCTTTGACTCAAAAAGGAAAAACAACTTCAAAAATAAAGCAGGAGCAAAAATTAAAATATAAACGTGAATCCGTAATTTTTTCTCAAATAAAAATTAAGAAAAAACCTCTTAATAAAACCCTAAACCAATCCCCTTTATAATAAAGTCGGCCCTTTATTTTTAGCCCGATCCACTTCTTTTGGTCGTTCCTCTTTATCGAATTAGGGCTTCGGTCCTTTTCTCTTCCTTCTGAAACAATTGCGGTCGACGTTGTATTCTTTGTTCGTTCTGAAATTAGGGCTTCGGCTAGCGATCCAAATTTGGGGCTTTTTTGGAGCACGCCTATGTTGATTCTCTGGTTAACTGGTTGATCCTCTGCTGATCGATTCTCTTCCTTGGCTTGCACGTTCTCTGATGATCGAGTTTTTGATTCGGTATGTAATTTTTTTTCGTTGCTGGTTTGATTGTTTTCTTTTTACTCGATGTCGATGATGACAATTGGGGTTTAGAATTTATATGAATTCGTGACAATTGATTTTGTTCGTATTCATTAACGCGACTTCGTCACTTTCCCAATTTTTTACAACTTGATACACACGGCTTTCCTGATATAATTACTACTTGATGCTCACGTCTTGATTTTGATGCATTCGATATTTACTTGATTGATACGACAACAACTTTCCCTTTTACTTTGTGACTTTTTCCAAGATACGTATTTGATTTTCTTGACTTGGTCATCTCTAATCTTTTGTCAACTCTGGCTTCGGCTTTGCTGTGAATTACGGCTTTGACTTTCTGCATTGTTAATCTTTCGACTTTCACTGTGAATTGCTTTAGTTGATTGCCACTGCTTCGGCCATCTTTGTGTTCATCCCTGTGAGCTTTGACTCTGGCTATCTTCTCTGATGATGTTGATTTCACTGTTGTATTGTATACTTGGGCTTTGAATTTTTTTTGTAGTTTGGTATCCTTACTTGAATTTATCTCGATGGTCATTACTGCACTCATGTTGTTGTGTACTGATTCCTGATGGCTTGCATGATGCATTTTGACTTGACTTGCTACCTGGTCGACACTTGCAGTTTACTGTGTCAAGTAGTTGTCTTCATATTGTTACTATATCATGTTGGATACAGTTTTCATGCTTGTGACATTCATTTGATTGTCTGCACTGTCCATTGCCCTTGTGTTGCTCACCACGTTGCATAAATGTTTTCATTCACTTGAGTCTGCCTTGTTGAGTTCCTGTAGTTGCGTTCATGTCATGTAGTTGCATTGTAGTTGCACACTTTGACTTCACTGAGTCTCTGGATGGTGCATTGCCACACTGAACTCGATTCATTAATTTGCTGCATTCATTTGTTTGTTATTATTTCCATGTTTCTGTTGGTTCTTCTCAAAAATTGCTGTGCCACTTCTCCATGTGTTCATGTTGCTGGACTTGTTGCTGGCATGTGCATTGTGTTCATTTGAGTTGTATGGTTCATCTTGTTGCACTTTGGTCTGCTGTCATGTTAGTTCGAATTACATACTTCATGATTGCACTGTTCTCTGCATTTACTTGAACTTTTGTGACTTGTGGTTGCCAATGTGTTATTTAAGTAACTGGACTTAGTGATCTGGTGCATTTTCCTCGAGTCACCTGCATTTGATATTGTGGTATCGTGTAGCTGTTGGTTTTCATTCTGGTTGGTGCAGTATTCATGTTGTTGTTGCTGGCAATCTTGACCCTTTGTTGTGCATGTCACTGACTTGCTTCCTGTCTCATTTCCATTGATATGTCTTGAACTTGACTGTTTGGTTTCATGTGCATGTGCTTGTATTTCCAGTGTGCACTTGTTTGTACTGTCATTTTGCTGGAATGACTTCGACATTATTTTGATGCTCTGTTTTTGACTTGTGAACAGCCCTGTGTTGAATCCAGTTTTTCAAAAAACTCGGGTTTGACCTTGTGCTCTTGTCGTGATTTTAAATATATTGCACATGGTTTGAACCTGGCTTTTGCGTTTGACCTGTGTTCACCTGTCCCTGTAGCATTATCAAGTGTATATCGATGTGCACGACCTTGTGGCGTGTACAGTGATACACTGTGCATGTCACATTGTTCGTGTATAATGAATTCAAATGTGAGTGATGAAGAACAACCCAAATAACTGAGGCAAATCATATTTTTAAAAAAACATATTTCATTTTATATTGCAAAAATATTTCTCTTTCAATTTTACTGCGTTAGTGAATATTTTTGCAGATTGCTCAGATGCTGGATTCAAACTGGAATGCAGTTGAAGACAAAATACGAGTGTGAGTGGTATGTAGTGAGGTTATTAATGTAAAAACAATTGTGATGTAATTCTGATGTAATCAAAAATGTATATGTATAGTAAGAGCTTGAAATTGTACTATTCAAGATTGTAATAAATATTTGTTTGAATAAAATTTCTGTTTGAATTCAAATTCTGTGTAACTTGTTCTGTTTGAATTCAAATTCTGTGTAATTTATTTTATTCAACAAATATTTATTTAATCTATGAAAAACAAAATAATACATTACCAAATACATTTAAACGAATGTATATATGTTTATTATCATCAAACAAAAATCATATAAGCGCAAAGCGCATATTCATACAATCTCCCCCTTTTGATGATAGCAAACATATATTTAAGATTTTGACTGAGTTAAATGTATTTGCTCAATGATATACTCTAATTACTCCCCCTATTTAAATGCTTCCTCTCTACATGACGCTCCCCCTACATATATGCATGCAAATAGAAATATTCAAATAAGCCTAGATGCAAATGGAAAATTATTTGACCTTTGCTTGATTCTATTTGACAAAATCTTAACTTTTCTCTCCCCCTTTTGTTATCAGCAATAGAATAATAGTGTTAGAGAAAAATAGAGATAAAGTGATTAATATTAATCCAACATTAAACTCAAATTGATAAATATTAAACTTCAATAAAAATCAAACAAAAATCATAATTACCCTTGTTAGGCGCATATTCCACATTTAGAAATAATGGAAATGATGTTCTAATATAAAATCATACAATTGTATCAACTTGTGGTACATTTATATCAGGAATTTGAATATCTACTAATCATGCATAACCGTTAGGACTTTTAAATGAGATTAGTAGTATTCCAATTTAATTTTAAAAATGAAATCAAGTATCTTCTAACCACGCATGACCGTGAGGACTTTTAAATGGGATTAGAATCAACTTGTCTATTTAATCAATTAATTTTGATATGTGTTCCATACATGCATAACCGTAAGGACTTTTAAATGAGCATGGAAGCACATAATCAAAAATCCAAGTAATTCACCCATGCATAACCGTGAGGACTTTTAAATGAGAGTGAATACTTTGGATATTTATTTATTTTTACAAAAAAAATGTGACATGAAAAACAAATGATTCCTGATTATAGTACCACATATCGACAAACTATATTTAATATTTGATAAACAATGGTTGATAGAAATATGATAGATATAGAAATGGTCATGGAATCTTTACCCAACAAAAAGTTTTATAACTCTTGTTTGAATTCCTAAAGAAATTTTCCAAATATACTCTCTTGAGAAATGTATGTTAAATATCAATACTTATCATCTTTTCAATCACTATTTATCTTTTCGATAACTAGTAGGGAGTCAGATTAGTCAAAATTTGTCATTTAAAATCAAATAAAAATGACTAATCTGAAAATATGGTCAAACAATTATTTGCTCGAGGGGGTTATATGAGAGAATTTTCTGCTATTTGAAAATTATTTGAAATGAAAAATATGCAGATATTTTCTTTGAAAAACGATGCAGTTACTAAATGTCTCACCATAAATCACGTTCAACTAGTAATTTTTCTATCAACTAGATTACCAGTGTAATCTGCATTTGAATTTCTTTTTCACTCCAAAATATCACTAACTAAAATTGATAGACCAGACCATGAAGAGCGCATCAAAAATTTCAAACTCAATTTTAACAACAATTTAAATGACATTCTTTGAATTTGAATTGAAGCCATGTAAATAATCAGAAAACCGAGAATATAGAGTTAGCCGAAAAAATATTATCATCCAACAAAACACTATGTTTAATCCAAACAAATATGTATGAAGTAATTCAAAGAATAGTGTTTTTGGCATAAATGTAATTGGCCAACTATGTTGAACAAGTCCGAATCAAAATCATCACTTTAGAACATCTCAATATTGGCTAATTTCATTCAGAATATGGTGTACATTATCACATTTAATTTATCAATCAAATAAATGTACCTTCACCTGTTTTACCTTTACGTTAATTTCTCGTGATTGCCTATTGTGATTCTGTCACCTTTGTACTAGGATAAGGAACTTTGCTTTGTTGCCCGTTGTGTATCTGGAACAGCCCAAAATCCAGAAAACACTGTTGTTGTTCCTTAGCCTGCCACCATACCTACACGATGAAAGATTTTTGTGACCTATTTATAGGTCCATGATTGTTAGTGGCAGAAGCATTATGAATAAACAAACCCTTTGGAACCCAAACTTGTTTAGTCCTTTTATTCTAGTTCCAATAGACATGAAATTTGTTTGTAGAATTCTTAGGAACACAAACTTGTATAAATTTTGTGTTCTTGTTCCTATGACTACAATTTTCAACACGATGTCCAATTATTTAAGATCTATCAAAGACACTCTAACCTTTTGCATTACCATCAACTTGTGTTTTCCCAAAACCTAGTCCTTTTCTGTTGTTAGCAAAAAAATTATTTCCCAATAGCATGTTGAAAGATTTTTCGCCTCTTGAAAAGTTATTCAGAGATTTCTCAAGGTTTTGGACTTTGGTTTTTAGTGTTGTGTTTTCAGTGACAAGTGAGGTACATCGATTTATAAAATCCTTTTTCCTAGTGTCGATGGTTTCCTTAAGATTCAAGTTTTCTTTTTCAAGATTCTCAAAGTTATTCCTAAGTTTTGATAATTCTGAATATAAAATCTTATAATTTTTACATTCTAGGTTTTGAATATTTTCAAGTTCAGTTTCTAACCTAAAATTTTCACGAGCAAGTTCTCTCCTATCAGATATCAGTTTTTCAATTTTAAATTCAAGAGCATCAACTACTTTAGTAGGATCAAGACACATAAAAACAAGATCTTTATAAGAATAGTTACCTGCCTCGCTAGATTCTTCCGAGCTTGCTTCTGAATCCGATTTTGTCATAAGACACAAGTTAGCCTCCTCTGAGATACTATTCGAAACTTCCTCTCCTTCTTCATCATCCCAAGTCGCTGCAAAGACCTTCTTCGTCTTTTTCTTTCCTCGATTGTTTTTGAGAAGTGGGCATTCTTGTTTGAAGTGGCCATACTTGTTGCAGTTATAGCACGTCAATTCATTATCGGAATTGTTAGACTCTCTTGACCTATTACCAGATGTTTTCTTCTTGCGTGGCTTGAATCTTGACCATTTTCTAAGATTATTGACAGCCATTGCAAGCTCTTCAATCGGATCTTCTTCTTCTTCATCGCTCTCTTCTTTGCTCCTTAAGGCAATCGTCTTCTTCTTTGATTCAGAGTTGTTGCGTTCCTCCTTTGCTTTTAGTTCAAGCTCATATGTCATCAAGTTACCGATCAACTCCTCCATACTTAGTTTACTCAAATCTTTCGATTCTTGGATTGCCGTGACTTTTGCCTCTAAGTTCATTAGTAAAACTCGTAGCACCTTCCACACAAGCTCTACCTCAGTGAATACCTTCCCGAGTGCTCTAGCGTTGTATACCAAAGTTGAAAAGCATACAAACATGTCCTTTATGCTCTTGCCATTGTCCATCACAAAGTTCTCGTATTCATTGCTGAATAGGGCTAGACGAGACTCCTTGACTTGAGAAGTTCCTTTATGTGTCACCTCCAAAGTGTGCCAAATTTCCTGTACTGTTGTACAATGAGAAATTCTATTAAATTCATTTTTATCAAGAGCACAGATCAAAGCGTTCATTGCTTTGGCATTTGTAGTTTTTAATTTCTTATCGTTAGAATCCCACCTATCCTTAGGTTTAGGAATCTCAGTACCACCAACAGTTATAGTGGGAGGTTTATAGCCAGTTTCAATGATGTCCCATACATCATAGTCAACAGAACTAAGATAAATACCCATCCTAACTTTCCAATAAGCATAATCATTCCCGTTAAACATGGGTGGCTTAACAATAAATTGCCCCTCAGAAAAAGCATCATTTGATGAATTAATGACTCTAGAGTTAAAGAAAAATACCGTGCTCTGATACCACTTGTAGGATCTAGATTAAACCTACAGAGGGGGGTGAGTAGGGTTATAGCAAATTTTCTCGATTTAAACGTAAAAACAAACTGCAGAAATAAATATGCTGAAAAGTAAATCACACACAAAATTTACCCAGTTTTGGCAACCCCTTCCTACTACTGCATTCCCAGATTTCTATTAGAATTAAACAGTATCCCGCTTATAAACACTCTACTGGACTCGCAAACCCTTTTGCTCCCGCTCACAAACACTCTACTAGACTCGCATACCCTGCTCAGCCTATAGAGTTTCGCTTACTCGCAAACTCTGCTCCGCCTATAGAGTTTTGCAAACTCGCACACCCTGCTCATAGAACTAATTCTATCTAGACAATCTGACACTACCTACAACCTAGGTGGTGATTTACAAATTCTTTGACCCGAAAAGGAAAAACAACTTCAAAAATAAAGCAGGAGCAAAAATTAAAATACAAACGTGAATCCGTAATTTTTGCTCAAATAAAAATTAAGAAAAACCCTCTTAATAAAACCCTAAACCAATCCCCTTTATAATAAAGTCGGCCCTTTTATTTTTAGCCCGATCCACTTCTTTTGGTCGTTCCTCTTTGTCGAATTAGGGCTTCGGTCCTTTTCTCTTCCTTCTGAAACAATTGCGGCCGACGTTGTATTCTTCGTTCGTTCAGAAATTAGGGCTTCGGCTCGCGATCCAAATTTGGGGCTTTTCTGAAGCACGCCGATGTTGATTCTTTGTTTAACGTGTTGCTCCTCTGTTGATCGATTCTCGTTCCTTGGCTTGCTCGTTCTCTAATGATCGAGTTGTTGATTTGGTATGTAATTTTTTTCATTGCTGGTCTTTTTACTCAATGCCGATGATGACAATTGGGGTTTAGTATTTATATGAATTCGTGACACTTGATTTTGTTCGTATTCATAACACGACTTCATCACTTTCCTAATTTTTTACAACTTGATACACACGGCTTTCCTGATATACTTACTACTTGATGCTCACGTCTTGATTTTGATGTGTTCGATATTTACTTGATTAATACGGCAAGAGCTTTCCCTTTTACTTTGTGACTTTTTCCAAGAAACGTATTTGATTTTCTTGACTTGGTCATCTCTAATCTTTTGTCAACTCTGACTTCGGCTTTGCTGTGAATTACGGCTTTGACTTTCTTCAATGTTAATCTTTCGACTTTCACTATGAATTGCTTTAGTTGATTGCTGCTGCTTTGGCCATCTTTGTGTTCATCCCTGTGAGCTTTGACTCTGGCCATCTTCTCCGATGATGTTGATTTCACTGTTGTATTGTATACTTGGGCTTTGATTTTTTTTTGTAGTTTGGTATCTTTACTTGAATTTATCTCGGTGGTCATTACTGCACTCATGTTGTTGTGTACTGATTCTTCATTGCTTGCATGATGCATTTTGACTTGACTTGCTACCTAGTCGACACTTGCAGTTTACTGTGTCAAGTAGTTGTCTTCATATTGTTACTATATCATGTTCGATACAATTTTCATGCTTGTGACATTCATTTGATTGTCTGCATTGTCCACTGCGCTTGTGTTGCTCACCACGTTGCATGCATGTTTTCATTCACTTGAGTCTGCCTTGTTGAGGTCCTGTAGTTGCATTCATGTCATGTAGTTGCATTGTAGTTGCACACTTTGACTTCACTGAGTCTCTGGATGGTGCATTGCCACACTGAACTCGATTCATTAATTTGCTGCATTCATTTGTTTGTTATTATTTCCATGTTTCTGTTGGTTCTTCTCAAAAATTGTTGTGCCACTTCTCCATGTGTTCATGTTGCTGGACTTGTTGTTGGCATGTGCATTGTGTTCATTTGAGTTGTCTGGTTCATCTTGTTGCACTTTGGTCTGCTGTCATGTTAGTTCGAATTACATACTTCATGATTGCACTGTTCTCTGCATTTACTTGAACTTTTGCGACTTGTGGTTGCCACTGTGTTATTTGAGTAGCTGGACTTAGTGATCTGGTGCATTTTGCTCGAGTCACTTGCATTTGATATTGTGGTATCGTGTAGCTGTTGGTTTTCATTCTGGTTGGCGCAGTATTCATGTTGTTGTTGGTGGAAATCTTGACCCTTTGTTGTGCATGTCACTGACTTGCTTCCTGTCTCATTTCCATTGATATGTCTTTAACTTGACTGTTTGGTTTCATGTGCATGTGCTTGTATTTCCAGTGTGCACTTGTTTGTACTGTCATTTTGCTGCAATTACTTCGACATTATTTTGATGCTCTGTTTTTGACTTGTGAACAGCTCTGTGTTGAATCCAGTTTTTCAAAAAACTCGGGTTTGACCTTGTGCTCGTGTCGTGATTTTAAATATATTGCACATGAGTTGAACCCGGCTTTTGGGTTTGACCTGTGCTCACCTGTCCCTGTAGCATTATCAAGTGTATATCGATGTGCACGGCCTTGTGGCATGTACAGTGATACACTGTGTATGTCACATTGTTCGTGCATAATGAATTCAAATGTGAATGATGGCGAACAACCCAAATAACTGAGGCAAATCATATTTAAAAAAAAATATTTCATTTTATATTGCAAAAATATTTCTCTTTCAATTTTACTGCGTTAGTGAATATTTTTGCAGATTGCTCAGATGCTGGATTCAAACTGGAATGCAGTTGAAGACAAAATACGAGTGTGAGTGATATGTAGTGAGGTTATTAATGTAAAAACAATTGTGATGTAATCCAAAATGTATATGTATAGTGAGAGCTTGAAGTTGTACTATTCAAGATTGTAATAAATATTTGTTTGAATAAAATTTCTGTTTGAATTCAAATTCTGTGTAACTTGTTCTGTTTGAATTCAAATCTGTGTAATTTATTTTATTCAACAAATATTTATTTAATCTATGAAAAACAAAATAGTATATTACCAAATACATTTAAACGAATGTATATATGTTTATTATCATCAAACAAAAATCATATAAGCGCAAAGCGCATATTCATACAGAGTAGTGGTCAAACAAGATCCACACTATCACAAAAGAATAGCTACAAGTGCTAGACAAAAGAATATGGATACATCAATGAGTCTATATCTCAAATGTGTACAACAAAAACTATAATCTAAGTAGTTAGCCAAAAGTCAGGGCGATAATCCCAGATGTGAAGTCAAGCAGATGTGCCTGTAACATCTCGGTCTGACCCGAGTATTATTTAATAAGAAAATAATAAACGGATCAGTCTAGCTATAAATATCAAATAGAATGATATAGATTAAGAGATATGACATAAACATAAGATAGCCACAAAACCATACCGTGATAAGTATGTAATTGAAAATCAACAAGAGATTAATCAATATCACAAGAATCTTCTCAAAGATCAAAAAGAATGTCATACCCTTTATTTTTATTCACTAAAACCATAATTATTGACAATCATATCAATGTCAATCACAAAAGTTAATGACACACAAATTCACCAATGAACAAATATTGATAAAACTTATCAATGTAAATCACGAAAATTGGTGAAACACAAATTCCAGAAATCATCAATGGAAATCCAAAAATCACAAAAAGGGGGGAGGCCTATCACAAAACGGGAGCATGAAAACTCACCAGCACATGTATCACAAAATGGAATGCTATTCCATGGTTGCTTAATTTTGAGCCGAAGCTCCACAAAACGGCCCGAAGACCATGGGCCGCTACCCCACCAAATTGAGCCGATGCTCCACAGAAACGGGGTTTGGTCTCCCTCGTAGACGAAGAGACATCGCACATTTGCTAGTCTAAGTCACAAAAATGATCATCAACGATCATCAGGAAGTGTCAATTACAGTAAGCTAGTGAATATATAAGCTTAGCTTCATGTCCCATAACCACTAGCTTAACTTAAATATTTACGAACAAATTGTAGGTCTCCACTCGAAAATTGTCACAAGAGATTCAATCGAACAATTCCAAGAATTAACCGACGAAGTAAATGCGAGCGTTTCATACCCTTTTTTTACTAAGCCGTTTAATTAGATTTCTCATATGAGTGAGATAAAGTGACAAATCACAAAAATGATTGTAGAAACAATAAATCACAAAAATTCACATTCGAAGACATGAATAAAAATCCAAAGAATTCGATTCCAAATCCATCAAAGTGGAAATACCCTTGCGACTCAACAGCCACGACTTACGACTTAACACAAGTCAATCACAAGAAATCAGTGGCTTAACACATGCGACTACACGGCGTACGACCAAAGAGATCCGCGACTTAAGAAATAGCATGCGGCTTAAAGCAGGTGCAACTTAAAGGGTGGCGCGACCTAACTGCAAGCGACCTAAGGAATGGCGTGACCTATAGCATGTGCGACTTAACAGTGCAAGCAGGCCGAGCGACCTAAGGCAGGCCGACTGTTTGCAAGGCGAGCGACTTAGGGGTTAGAACGACCTAATGGCCGAGCGACCTGAGGTATAGCGCGACCTAAGGCACAGGGACAAGCTGAGCAACTTAAAGAGACCCATGACGCGACCTAGCCGAGCAACTTAAAGAGACCAATGGCGCGACCTAAGTGACACGACCTAGCCGAGCGACCTAAGAAATATGGTTTAACATATGGCCGAGCGACCTAGGGATGAAACGACTTAAGGGGTAAAGAAGGCCGAGCAACTTAAGGATGAAACGACCTAAGGGGTAAAGAAGGCCGAGCGACTTAGGGACGAAATGACCTAAGGGGTAAAGAAGGCCGAGCAACTTAGGGTCGAAACGACCTAACATGGCCGAGCGACCTATGTGGCTAGTGACCTATAGGGGTGCAACCTAAGTTGGTGAGACCTAACTGCAGGCCGAGAGTAACGTGTTCAGGCCGAACGACCTTAGCAACAGAAATGCAAAAACTCTCTCAATTTGCAACCGATCGAGCACGGATGCTAGGGGATTATGTCCATCGGTTACCAGGTCCTATTGGCTCCTTGATGCATCACCAAAAACGTGTTCAAACATCAAAGTTAAGATTTTTAAAGATTTGAACCCAAAACACTGAAAATTGGCATTTTCACCAATTCAATCCAAACCAAGAGCAATTGCATAAGAATAATTGTTAGGAATTCATACCCAACAAATCAGAGATAGTTATAGACAAAGATGTGAGATAAAAATCTCGCCTTTACACAAAATCAATGAAGAAGAAGCTTGAAAGCAAAGGAAGAATCAATGGCTTCTCTTTGAATTTGGAGTTAGATGTTGGATTTGCAAATGAACTAGGGCTTGAAGTTTTAATTTCCCATTCCTTCCTCCATTTTTGATGAAGCTTGAGTGTTAGGAAATGAAAGTGAAGTTATGAAGGGAAGGGGGCTGGGCTAGAGTTAATAGTTTAGGCTAATGGGCTAAACCAAACCAAAAGCCCAAAGTGAATAAGTGGAAAAATTCCACTAACTCCAAACATATCAAAGTTTATACTCAAAATGATCGCAAACGGTTTTTTGAACTCAATGGAAGTGGTCCGAGTCCTAATTCGACCGTATGCAAAAAGTAACTTTTCAAACTAAAATCTGACTAACGATAAAATATTTAAATATTCAATCGTAAAATATGCGGGTTGTTACAAATGCCATTCTTTGAAAGATAGTTCTTGATTACATCAGAACATTCCCAGACTTGAAGTTCTCCCTTCTATATATTTTTATTATGATGTCTATGTACATGGTTTGGGATACTCCTAGCAACCTTTTAAATATTTCTTTATAAATCCTAATACCTTGTATATAGGTTGCTTCCTCCAAATCCTCCATAGAGAAGTTCCTAGCCAAGTACACCTTCATTGATTGCAACAATGGTACATTATTGACAATTAGGAGTAAATTGTCGACATATAGAACAACTAATAATATAGCATTGCCTTTTCCTTTTTAGTATATGCATGCTTCCTCTTTGTTCTGATAAAGCCAAACTATTTGATAAATTCATCAAAACATTTTCTCTAACTCCTTGAAGCTTGTTTAAGACCATATATATTTATCTTAACAACTTACAAATGTTTCTCATTCCCACTAAACCTTGAACCACATGCCATGACATGTAAATGGTCACTTCTAAATCACCATGTTGAAATGCATTTACATCGCTATTTACCATATTTCATAGTCGTAGAATACAGCAATAGCGAGTAATATCCATATTGGGTTCAGCATGGTTATAGGCAAAAATGTCTCATCATAGTCAACACCTTGAATTTAGCGGAAACACTTTGCGACTCGACTTGTTTTGTAGGTCTCTACCGTTCCATACATATAATTTCTTCTAAAGATCCATTTGAATCCAACGGGTCTTAACCCCATTAAACGATCATCTAGAGTCCAAACATTGTCTGTGTACATGAATCCATTTGAGATTTCATAGCCTCATGTAACAATGCAGTGTCTTTACTCTATAAAGCCTGTCAAAATGTGTGGGGTGTCATCTTCCAGGACAATCGCTTTCTTGCCATCCACGAGAAAATGAAGTAACTTTCTGGACCACGAGATTCCCTATTTGACTTCTAATGGGTTACAATCATATACTATGAATTTGATTCCTCTATGTGTTCAATCTCCATGTTATTTTCTCGGATCTCAACCAAGTATAAAACTTTGCTATTAATTTTTTTTATGCAAAATCCTTTTCTAGAACGATAGAGTGTAAAGAAGCAATAACCTTTTTTTACTTGGTATATAGAAAATATTTCCCACAAAATCTTTGGGATATCCTTTTAACTTACACAAAACTGATTTTTGCCTCAAGCTTATTGTGGGAAAACTTTCTTAATGTAGGTTGGACAGCTCCACACCTTAAAATACTTAAGGTGGGGTTTCTTCGCGTACCAAATCTCGTATGGTGTCTTAGACACATATTTTGAAGGCATCAAATTCAACATATGTGCTACGTATTGTAGCAAATATCCCTAATTGGAATGTGGTAACTATAATGACCGTAATTTTGAGTAACTTTACTTAGTACACTTAACTTTAGATAAATTAAATGAAATAATGTAGATGTTTAAGGGATTGAGATTTGTTAACCAATAAGGAGGCCGTTGCCATAATGAATCTATAAGGCAAAGAGAATTAAAATGGAATAGGTAGGAGGATTATGATATAAGAAAAATAGGAATTTACTATGTTCTTATACCCTAAACCCTTCTTGCCTTCATTTCATGTTCATTTTCAAAACTCACAAATAAAACTAAAATAGTTATAAGCTTGGCGGCCACCATTAAGAGATTCAAAAAGAAGAAAAGTTAAATTTTAAATTGGAAGCTTAAGCAAATCAACCTAAGGAAAAATCTCAACCTTTTTAACACCAATCTAAGATGAATAATGATCTTACATCTCATTTTTATTGATTTCGATTTCTAGTAGATCCGAATTAATTTTGCAAATAATATGTCATGATATGATTGTTTAAATGGATACATATGCTTGTTGATGATTTATGTGGCTTTATATAATTTTACGATAAGTTAAGATTTGAAAACCTATTAAATGACATCAAAATGAGTTGTGTTTTTGATATATGGTTGAAAATATCATTCATGAAGTGGGTTCCAAGTTTCATAATTTTATAAGAAATTATGGGTTTATTATGAATTTTTTATGGAAGAAAATAGCTAAAATTTTGTTTTTATGGCAATTATATATTGATTTTGGGTCTGAATTTTAAATATTTTAGAAAGCATATTAAAAATGAATTATTAGGATTTTTGGGAAATTTTCCTAAATATTTTATCATAGTTATAAAATTATTTATGCTAAGGGACTTAAATTTTTTATATGTTTATTCAAGCACAAGGACTTATTTGATAAATGTTTTAATTGACAATTTCTGAATTAGGCAACACTTTAAGAAATGGATTTTTGATAAAGAAATGGAAACCAATTACATTGACAAAAGTTTGGTAAAAAGAAATTTCTTTTAAGCGCTAAAATCAGTTTTGGTAGAATTTGCTGCTTCGCCACTTCCATCCATTACCTTTCGACACCATAACTTCGCCAAAGAACCCATTCTAAAGCAATGCACATGGTATCAAGTAGTTGGTACGTAGCGCATTGGAGAAAGGTGGAAGGACCATGTCGAAACCCTTCTTTCGAAGGTGTTGAAGCCAACTATATTAGCTTTTGACTCAATCAACTTGCCTTTGTTTATATGAAAGATCTTTTGAATAAGTTGCCGCCTTTATGTTATAAAAGAAGCTTTCAAAAGGATAAAAGAAATGCTGCTGCATTTTTACCTTTCGAACAAGTAAAGGCCGCTTTTCTTTATAGCCTTAAAACAATGGTTTCGAAAGGTTGCTTTCGCCTTTGTCATTTAAAGCTTCCTTCTCAATGCTTTCAAAAGGGTCCTGCATTTGTTTTTAAATGATTTTAGAGGCAATGGTTTTGAAAGGATGTTTCGAAACTATCCACTTTCTTTTATTTGGGATAAATATTTTCGAAAGCAATGCTTTCGATCCTATTCTTTTATGACCCTTAGTTATATGAAATGCTAAACCCAATGATTTCAAAAGGAATAATTATTAAAGGTTTTGAAACAATGTTTCTACAATCCTTTACTTGAACCTAATGCTTTCAAGAGGGTTATAATAATTGTTTCGTAGGGGAGATCCCTAATATTTTCGAAAGATATACTTTAAATTTTTAAGTGGAAGGTGTCTAATGCTTTCGAAGGACAAGTTTAAATGGTGTCGAAAGAGGATGTTTAAGGTTCTAAGTAAGGCTTTTGAAAAGTTTTTTTTTGAAGAGTTCGAAAGGCATATTTTTATACACTCGAAAGGTTTGTTTTGGCCTTTCGACCTAGTGTCTCATGGTTAAAGTAGTTAACTTAATTTGAAAGGGGTACTTTCAATGAATTCGAAAGGGATTGTTTAAGACTCTAAAAAAGGTTTCGAAAGTGTAGTTTTGGCTTGTAGCTTAAAAATTACGTTAAAAAGGGTTTTAACTTACTTTAAAGGGACATGCAGTCACCTTGATTAGATTTCATCCATACTGTTTTGTCTAAAGTACATATATAATGGCATATATGTTTTGAGTAAAGCAAAGTTTGTGATTTCCTTATTTTATAAAGATATGATTTTAGGAGTAAATCATTTGTAAAGACTATTTGCAAGGAAACAAAATTTTAATAGGGCAGTTAACCATAAGATAGGAAATGAAACATGAATAGGGTCGTTAACCCTAAGTTTAAGACTTGGATATTAGAAGACAAGATGAGACTGCTGTAGGGTCACGATGTATACTTTAGCTTTTCGCCCCATATTAAAATAAATTCAGAATTCCAATGTGCAAGGTTGTCATAGATGGAATTAAATTGAAGTTACACACAGAAGGGTATATAAAGAGTAAAGATAGGCTATTAGTGAGCCCGTTAACCATTAGGTTCAGCTGACCATAGAAAAAAAAAGTTGAGGGCAGCCGTCCCAATATTATGCCTAACATGAATTAGATTAATGATTATGTCTGTTAGGTCCGAGCTTGCCAATGGTTAATACTTCGCATCATAAAGCTATAGTGTGGGCATATGATCCATTGATTTCCTGATTATTTTTCATATAAGCACATGCTACCATTGTTATAATCAGTTTGATTGCAGGATTTTGATTCGAAAACAATATGCTCTTAAAAGGGCATTATCGAGGGGAAATCCGTTTTGCTAAGTGGCTTGGTCTCACTCAACATCTGCAAATTACAATGTAATAGTATTATTCACAGTAAGCTTTATATCTGACTCGAAGTTAATGTTTTACCCCTTAAACTCTTAGGCGGTCAAAAATTAATTTAGGTAGACGGGGGTAGGGGCTTTTAGATTTAGTAAGTTGGACAAATAAGATTCCAAAGACGTGCAAGAGGCAAAGTCAGCTATGTATGAGCTATTTAGTTTTATTTCCGTTGAGATGTATTTCTGACTAATATGTCTATCAGTACTCTGTTTATCCATGAGAGCATATTCATATGTCATTGTTGGCGTAATATGTAACAATTATGTTTAGCCAAAACCTAGGAATCGTTATGGGAATATGTAGCTAAATACTAAATAATGATTCGAAATGTTGATCCTGAACTCTGTGTTAATTTTATTTTATATTCATGTGCTTTGATATTATGGATCCATTAACATTACATTATTTTGTCATTGGAAGTTAACACTATAGATGATCGCAACATCTATAGCGCTTAGCTTCGGGCCTCAAAGTAGGGGATGTTACAACTTGGTATCAAAGTATAGGTTTATGAAAACTTAAAAGAGATTTTTTAAAATAATTTTAAAAATATAATCCTAAGGAATTAAAGAAAAGACTGGGTTATGGGATAACGCTATATTTACATACTTGTATTTGCTATATATAAGTATACACTTTATCTATATTCTCCCATCTCTCTTAGGCTATTCTTTTGTATCTTATAAAGACTCGAATGCAGATTTTACGGATGTATGATATGGATGCTAGGAGTGAAAGAGTTAACATTAGTGGAGGAAGCACCACAACCAATTGAAATGCCAGACCAAACAATATAAGGAATCCAGGTCGGGCACAAACTGCAAATGTTAGTGCAGGAGACAGTAAGCTGATATAGGAGCTATGTATCAGTTCCTCATTAATATGATGCGGGATGGAGTTTCTTTATGTTTAGTCGGAGGAAATGTTGAAGGAGGAAATCTGGGAGCTCTGGTGGTCAATAACTATGTAGTATTAAGCAGAGATTATGCTAGGCTTGGAGGAAAGCTGCCTATGGGACTGAGGATGCATTTGAAGCGGAGAATTGGTTACTCCATTGTGATAGGATCTTTACAGATTTAGGGATTAATCATGAGAAGAAGAGGAGGCTTGCTTCTAGACAGTTTCAAAGAGCAGCACTGTACTGGTGGAATGGTATTATTTGTGCGGATTAAGAAGGGGACCATGACTTAGGCTTTGTTTAGAAGGAGGTTTGAGGAAAGGTTCATGTTAGAGATGGCTAAGTCAACTCTGCTCAGGAATTTTATGGAGTTAGAGCAGGGAGACATGTCAATCACATTTAAGGAGCTATCAAGATATGGATATGCTACGGTTGATAGAGTTATCAAAAGGAATGAGAAGTTTATCCACGGACTGAAACGTGAACTAGCTAAAGAGACACTACTATATATCAGGGATCTATGTGATGTAGTTGTTGATATGGCTTTGAGGAACGAAGAGATGCTTGCTTTTCATGATGGTAACAAAGTAGGGGAAGCTCATTGTTAACGCTAAAATTGAATAACAACCCGGTGTAAGTAGAGTTTAAGTGAAAGCACCACCCGTCAAAACGGGAATTAGAAGTGAGTAGAAAAGTCACAAAAAAAGGTAAAGAGACAACAGTTTTATAGTTGTTCGACTTCAAGTTAAGCCTACGTCCACTTTAATCTTCTTTATTGCTGAACCGATTACAACTTTACAACAATCTTCGATTACAACACTACTAGGATAAATAGCTAGAACTCTGATGTACAAGAACTCTTTGAACCATGACAAATGAGTTAGATTTCTTCTTGAAGTTCGTTGAAGTGTCTTTCGTGTTTGAAGTGTCGGATGATTCGAGAAATTAACAGAGTATATGCGTTCACGAAATGAGCCAAAAGATCCCCCCTTCGGTGGTGTAGGCATGGTATTTATAGGAAATTTCTAGAGTAAGTCGTAGGTCATGGGCGACCTAGGGGTAGGTCGTAGGTCGTAGGTCGTAAGTCTTCAGCGACCTAAGAGATGCGAGCTACGGCTTATCATGGTTACACTTGGTCTTCTGAACAATCTGATAGGTCGTAGCGGCCTAGGAGGGAAGCGGCATAAGAAATTACGGCTTAGTGAGGCCATCCTGAGCGAGCTATGGAGTTACCTCGGCTATTTAGGTTGTGAAAGACCTAATGAAGAAATAGTATGTATGCGGCCTCACACTGTCTTAACCCGTTAGGTCGCTAGGTCGCTAGGTCGCCTAGTTCATTAGGTCGCTAGGTCGCTGCATCCCTCTGTTGTAATATAATGTTGCTCTATGTTGTTTTCTAGGTCGCTAGGGGTCTTTAGGTCGCTAGCGGTCTTTAGGTCGCTAGCTATGTTAGGTCGAGCATCCATGTTAACTTGCTCATACTTCAGGTTGTTAGCTCGCTTGATCTTCTAACCCGTTAAGTCGCTGAGTCGCTTTATTCCTTAGGTCGTTAGGTCGCTTATCTCATTAGATCGTTAAGTCGCTATATCATGCTAGGTCGCTAGTTTTCTTCGAGTGCTTGAGTCGCTGCCTAGAATGATATTAACATTTGCCCCTCGAAGTATACGCCTATGCCATAGGTCTTGTGCTTCGATCTAATTGCTCTAGGTCCTGAACGATTCAATTGGCTCACTAGCTCGCGTGTTGATACGTCTTCCTCTTTCTCTCCTATATAAGTCGTTAGGTCGTTTCTTCTTTCTTACTTAACTGTTTTGACAACCTGCTCTGCCATTAACGATCATTCAAGCTTCCAAGGGCGAATTCAATCTAACCAGTAATAAATTCATCTTTTCCATCATATTGCACAAGTGAACTTGATCTTTATCCAACTATGTTCACCACCGAATTGCGAATCCCCATTTTCTGACCTCAATTCAACTTTGTACGTCTCGTGTCACTTTTGAGCCATGTTGCGATTGATTTTCGATCGCCATTAGCTATGTTGTTGCTACGATTCATGAGAGCATGGCAATATGATGGATCTGCGATGACTTGAATCGGATCTGGGTGATTTGGTGGTATGGAGAGATAGTGGATTTCATTGAGTGGATGATGGATTTCATTGTGAAGGTGATAATGGGTTATCGGATCACGAGTAAACGGCAGCGAGCTATTGAGTGGAGAAGAGTTAGCGGGTTAAGGAAAGTAGGGCATATCGGCTTTGATAGGGAATAGCTTGAGATTGCTGAGTTACGCCAGAAGCGACCTAGTGAATCTGAGCAACACACACCCTTTATGACTTCACAGATTTGACCGACCTAACAAACCGACCAACTTAAGAATCCTTGTGACCTAAAAGGAACTAAGCGACTTAACTCATAGCGACTTAATATTCAGATCATGTGAGCGACTTAGTTTCTAGGTCGTGTGAGCGACTTAACAAAATAACTTTTCACTGCCGAATTCCTTCTTGCGACCTAGACCAATTTCGACCCAACTTGTTAGGTCGCGAGCGACCTAGAACTTTTCCAGGTTCACACTACCTTGCCTTGAAGCATTACTTTAACTTGTAGGAACATGAATAATGAACTTTTGACTTGAACAGAACGACTTGATGGAACCCTGACCCATGCTAAGTCGCTTGAACTTGAAAACTTGCAAAAATGTGACATCATTTAACTTGAATTCCAACTTGAACTGTCGAAATAACCTGCCTGGACTTGTTGTACTCCTTTATAGATTATATTAACTTTAATGCTAATAACCTGTTAAACTCAACATTTGCAGAAAAATGGGATGAATATACTGCCACTGATCGCCCACATCAAATGACAGATTAGTCGATAAAGGATAATCAACTTAAAGAAATTATATGAAATGTTGTGAATCAACAAATTCTAGTGAAGTATTGAATAAAAGCAATCTTAATTAATTAAAGCTGATTTGTTTGCATCAACGTTGCACTTGTATTTGGATTAAAGCAACAAGCCCTGAAACTTTATAATTGACAAATGCATATTAGTTTAATTTCAGTTATATTTGCTTGTCATTTTATTAGTTTTGCACAACACTTCACAATTTGGGAAACGTGCACCTTCATATTTGAATATCCAATTCCTTGTGTAGAATATCTTCTCAAGAAGAGATAATAGAGCAAGCCGAAGAGGTCTTCCCGATAGCCAATCAACTGGATAATCCCTCGGAAAGAACTCCAACTACCCTGAGTCAGCGGGCGTTCAACAAACTACGTATTTAGTTTGGTATTGCTGAAGCGGATGCTTTATTTCCTGGGCCAAACGATACTACTGACAGGCCACCTCTCGGTTTTATCGCTGTCAATCTTCAGATGTGCCTGTGTGGTGCTATTCCTCCTTTTAATGATTTTCTTCAACGACTCCTTCCCCGATTAACTATCTCTCCCTTCTAGCTGCATCCCAATGGCCACGCCATCCTAATGGGACTTTGCGTGCTATTCGGGAGGACACTTGATCGTCTTCCGAGACTTGAAGAAATCTGCTACTTGTGCCCATTTGCAAAGAACAAAGATCATCCTTCTATCACATTTGTGAGAAGCGCCAGGAAACGTAGGTTGATTGTCGATCTTCCGGAAAGCGCCCACGGGTTCTTAAATCAATTCTTCTTCGTTCGTCGCCCTCCAGGATTTTACGCCATCTGGAGAGTAGGAAGTAAGATTGCTTATCTCCTCTCTTTCCATTTGAGCTTTTCAAAGTCCGAGTTGCTAGGTGCTAACTTCATTCTTTACTTTTACAGCACTTCCTCCTCCCTCTAAAGATCCCAGCCACAAGCCGACTTTTGAAAGATTAAGTGCCGTGGCGGTTGAGGAAAGAAGTATTAAATTTCTGCTGAAAAACGAATTTCTTCACCAATTCGGACTTCTGCACTCTTCCCGTTCTACTAGCCTCATGAAGTCCTTGATTCTCCAGTAGAGACATCGGATGCCCCAGTTTCCGCCGGAGAAATTACACCGAAAGAACCCACTATTGAGGCTTCACTGGTGAAGTGTTCTGCTTCTATTGACGTTGTGGGGTCGTCCGGCAAACTTGCACTTGCCTCGGTCATTGAGGAAGAGGAACCTCCTCACCAATCCGGGAAGACTGCTGATGAAGGAATTGAGGGGAAGGGTCCTGCTGGGCACGATTGAGACGACATTTTTGAGGGATTGAGCGACTTGATGATCACTTCACAGGAGCTTTTTAAAGACGATATCATTACTACTAAAGTTATTTCTCCAGTAGTTGAAGCGAAATATGTCTTGCAGCAAACTCCGTCAGCCCAAGAGTTGGCACTTGCTGTAAAATCCATCATCACCCCCCAACCGAGGAGTGGTTCCTAGTTTGACGCGCGTAGTGTGCACGTTACACACACTTAGGATTTTTCAGCACTTATAAGCATTCAACTTCCTTGCTTTGAAGATTTCTGAACTTGTCTTTTCTTCATTTTCAGGTTCTCCAATGGGATGAAGTGGCTCTTACTATGATGATTTCCAGCGTTATGGGAGGCGTGGCTCTTATGACCCCAAGAGGTATCTTCCTGTCTCTTGGGAAACCGACGAAGAAAGAGCTCCGAGGAAAGCTTGTGAGAGGCGTGCTTATGAAGAACGCTACGGGAGACGGGACGAACGACATGATTCTTCCCATAGAGAGGATGATTCTCACAAACAAAAATCCCATAATGACAAAGGGAAAAGTCACGTCGCTGAAGAGCCGTGTAAACGGGGTAAACTTGGTGAAAACCCAACATTTGAAATTTCTGAAAAGCCCGTTGCTCCCGTCTCTTTGGAAATCCCTTCCAGCTCTCCTGCCCTTCAAAGAGCAGATATTCAAACAATCATCAGTAGGCCCCCATATCAAGTTGGACAGGGTCCGACTACTCTTCAAAGCCGGTTTCGGCACTGGTGCTTATAGGGAGTGCGTTTCGATCTTGACTTGATCCCAATCGATAAGCAAGCCATGTTGCGAAATCTTGATGCTGTCAAACTCGATATCGAGAGAATGTCTGGTTGGCAGAAACTTGTTGACGAACTTCAAAGAGTAAACCATGCAAATCTCAAAGCCATGCTGACTATGGAAAATGATAAACCGAGTGGCAAAAAACATACAATCAGCATGATGCAGAGATGAAGAGTATTGTCGCTTACAATGAGAAGCTTGAAGCGGAAGTTGAAAAACTTAAAGAAGAACTTGCCACTTCTTCCACTTCTTATTATCAAAAAGAAGAAGTGCTTCAAAAACAGGTGAGAGATGCTCACGCTGGGCAAAGAGATGTTGAAGCTAAATTTGAAGCACAACAGCAAGTTGTAGAAAGCTACCGAACTGACGTGGCTCAGTTGCGAGAAAAAACCAGCTCCCAGAACATGGAAATCGAAATGTTAAAAGCTCGACTTTCTAAAGTTTAAAAAGAGCGTGATGAAGTTATTGCCGGCAAAGCAGCAGCCGAAGAATCTCAAATGGCAACTAAAGCCGAAATCAGCTCTACTTTATTCGAGTTCTACATACATAGTGTTCTGGGGCGCGGTAGCCTTAGATTTATGGGACCGAAGTACGAAATCACTTTGGCCAAAGTGTGGGAAGCCGCACTTGATATGCTTCGAGGCGCTGGATATGCTGAAGCAGATTAGGAGGCGCACTATCTAGATGACGATGCACTTGCTGCTCTTGCCAGGAGAAAGGAGCAACTCGCTAAAGACAGAGCCGAAATGGCAGAAGGAGAACATTTAGGGAAGGCAACCTCAACCGACCCAGTTCAACCTTCGGTTTCGGCCGACATCGATATTGTTGGCTCCAGCTCCCATTCTCCACCTCCTGCTAAAGCTGTCACTGAGAGTGCAACCGCCCGCACTGGAGATGAGACTCAAAAAAGCACTGAAGCACAGGACTTTGAAGTTGACATAGTAAAGCCTACTTCTCCATGTAATCTCAATGTCGATCATGCTCAAGTGGACTGCTTGTTTACTTCACATGAGCTTGATGAACTTTTTGATTATTACTTAAATCTTGACGCTCCACTTTCTCCTCTTTTTATGAGAGATGCTGACTTTAACTTCTCTTCTGCTGTAGTTGTTATCCCGCCTTTTTAGCAAGGCCGTGATATCAAAAGATCGACCGAGAAAAGCAAGATAGCTAGTCTCAAAGATTGGTCAACTCAGCATCTCAACAAAGCAAGTTCTGTTGAAAGATTTCTCATCTAAGATCCCCTACGGAGGGGGGTCCGGGGGGGTGCCAACCCCCCTAGGTGGGGGTGCGGGGCAACGCCCCGTCCAAAACGGTATGCGACCTAAGGAATGGAGTATCCAACGAGCTAAAGAAACTCAGCGAGTTAAGAGCAACGGTCTAAAGGCAGCGACCTAGGATGGTACACGACCTAGCGACCTAACTTCTCAAGTATGCAGCGATCTATAGCGTCCAATGACTTAAGTACTTAGCGAGATAACAAAGCCGAAGACCTTAGGCGACCTAATGAGTTAAGGTTTCCAGCGACCTAACTAGTACCCGACCTAACACTTCTGCCGACCTAAAGGTTGCAACCTAACGACTTAGCGACCTAAGACCTAACGACTTAGCGACCTAAGACCTAATGACTTAGCGGCTTAAGACCTAACGACCTACTACTTACTCACTCCCTTAGATCGCCATTTCTTTAAGTCGTGAACCATACTTGCTTAGGTCGTTTACGACCTACCGACTCCTTAGGTCGCTCCCAGTACCTCAACATGTTAAGCTGCTTACCAATCTCCTTAGGTCGTCCCTACCGACCTACGACCTGAACCCTATACTACCTTTCCCGATAGGTCATTCACGACCTAATCTTCTACTAGGTCGCTCATGACCTAAGCCTACCAAAGTTCCTTCACATGCCACAACTCCGTAAATCACTACCTCCTCTCCTTAACCCGTAGGTCGCTCACGACCTAAACCCTTAACCCGTAGGTCACTCACGACCTAAACCGTATCCTATCTCTTCCCTTAGGTCGCCCCGTGCCTCAAAGGCCTTAAGCCGTGACTTCTCTAAGTCGCTACACCCTAAGACGTAGCTCCCTAGGTCGTCGATCCTTGTGCCACTACTTCTTAGGTCGCTAACGACCTTCGACCTATGCCTTAAGTCGCTATCCTCTCTCCTGCCACTACATAGGTCGCTCGCGACCTATAACCCAACCGACCTAACCCCAAGGTCTCCTATAAATACTCCACCTACTCCAACTGAAAAAGGGACTTTTCTGGATTTCAAGGTGCCTACACTCTGCTGATTTCTCGACTCTCCGAGCACCTCAACCATTGAAGATTCTTCATCAATGCATCTACTCCATTCAGCATGGATCTGAGGAACAATCTATGATCAAAGTTCTAATCTCCTTCTTCAATTGTGTTGTAAACTCGAAAGTGAATTGCAAAAGTGTTGTAATAAATCAATCGTGTTGTAAAGGTGTTGTAATCTTGTAAAAGTGTGCTCGAAGAAGATAATAGAGTATGTAAAGTGGATGTAGGCTTGCTAGAAGCCGAACCACTATAAAAATCTCTGTCTCTTTAACTTTTCTGCTATTTTCTGTTTACTTGGATTCCCGTGCAAGCGGGTGGTGCTTTCACTTCATCATTATATATATGAAGTTGACATAGTAAAGCCTACTTCTCCAGGTAATCTCAATGCTGATCTTGCTCAAGTTGACTGCTTGTTTACTTCACATGAGCTTGATGAACTTTTTGATTATTACTTAAATCTTGACGCGCCACTTTCTCCTCTTTTTATGAGAGATGCTGACTTTAACTTCTCTTCTCCTGTAGTGAAAGCGCCAAGTGTTGTTCAGACTTCCCCTCTTAAAACTGTTCCCTCTCCGCCTCTTCAGATTACTCCTCCTTCCGCCTCTCAACCGGGGTCACTAAAGGAGCAGATAGAAGCTCTTCAAGGCCTGGATGATCTGGTCGCTTCACAAGAACAGAAGGCCGAGGAACCAGAAGAAGGAGAAAGAACTCCGGAGCAAACTATTTCTGATGACATAAAGTATTCTGCACTTTTCACTCCGGGTAGTGAGTCTTCTTCAAGGAAGAAGGGGAAGCGTGGAGTCTCAAAGAAAAGGAGGGAAGCTTCTACCAGCGAAGAAAAAGCAGAAGAAATTCCAGTTGCACCCCTTCCTCTTTCTTCCCCTACTTTTACAAGCCAACCCAAAAAGTTAATTATCCGGCCAGGCGAGGGCTCGAAAGGTGGCAGGAAGAAGAAGTGATGGGTTTGGTCCTATGCTTTTTGCTTTTTTGCTTGTATATATAAAGACTTGTGTTGACCGGAGATTGTGCGGGTACTGGTCCCCGCCTTCTTTTATTTTGAAACCTGCACAGGTATAAAATTTTCATAGTAATAAAATGATTCTTTTACTTATACAAACTTCTGTCTGTATTTGAGAAAGCATTTATTCTTCTTTTTCCTACAAGTTTCTTTATTTTCTTTGTGTGATGTTGCAGTAAACCTTGGTATGTTGCTTGAGCATTGCTTTTATTTTTGTAACTATATTATATTGCCCCCATACAATGGTTTATTGTAATGTCATTCACATTGGCAAGATTTTGGAGAACAACTCTTATGTTTCTAGAAGACTTGTACTCTTTCTTTGGAGAACAACTTTTCCATTTTAAGATGCATCCGTACTTTAGAGAATAATTTTTTCCATTTTAAGGGAATATTTCTCTGATTTAGTAGAATGCGCCTTGTATTGGAGAAGTTTTCTCTTTCCTTTTTTTTTTACACTTCAACTTCTGGAGATGATCACTACTTTCTCTCTTCTTTTTTTTATTTGAAAGAAAAGTAGTGAATTCTCCTATACGGTGAAGTGGGCTTCGAAAGAAGGCTTTGATTTGTTACTTCAATCTTTGGAGAAAAATATTCTCATTATAGAGAAATTGATTTTTTTCTTGAAAGTAGAAGTACGCTTCCAAAGAGGGCTTTTCACATTCCAACTCTTGTGAAGTGTGTCTCTGAAGAGAGCTGTTTGCACTTCAACTTTGGTGAAATGAGCCTCCGAAGAGGTCTTTGCACATTTCAACTGTGGTGAAGTTTTATTTCAGATCTCGGTGAAATGTGTGCCTCCGAAGAGGTCTTTTGGCATTTCAACTCTTGTGAAGTGTGTCCCCGAAGAGAGCTGTTTGCACTTCAACTCTGGTGAAATGGGCCTTCGAAGAGGGCTTTGCACATTTCAACTCTTGTGAAGTTTTATTTCAGATCTCGGTGAAATGTGTGCCTCCGAAGAGGACTTTTAGCATTTCAACTCTTGTGAAGTGTGTCTCCGAAGAGAGCTGTTTGCACTTCAACTCTGGTGAAATGGGCCTCCGAAGAGGGCTTTGCACATTTCAACTCTCATGAAGTTTTATTTCAGATCTCGGTGAAATGTGTGCCTCTGAGTAGGCTTTTGCCTGGAAGTTTCTTTCTCATGGTTGGATGGATTCACGGAGCGGACACAAGTTACTTGGATGTTTGTTTGCACAAACGATCTCAGCTAGTTGACGAGTGCCCTATGCCTTCCACTTGGGAAGGTACCTCCGGTCATTCCACCAATCTTTTTTGGTTGAGAAAGAGAACTTTCCGCTTCTGGCAAGCCCTGTTAGAGGTCTTTATCCTCCGAAGAGGGCTTATGCCTCCGAAGAGGTATTTGGTTGTTTCCTGCCTGCTCGCCCATGTCTTTTCGCCATTTGCACAAATCAGTGTCTCCTTGTTATCATCTTCAAGCACACATTCCTTTCTTTTGCAAGTAGTTTATTTTATCCAAAGAAGTGTACTTCATTGTTAAGTGAGTTCGCAGGGGCAGACACAGGCTAATTAATCGGATGTTCGCTTGCACAAACGATCACAATTAGTTAACAAGGGCCCAACTCCGGGGGAACTACTAACTGTCTGCTTGAAGCACTTCTTATATAGGATTTGAGTCTGGAATTTTTATGGCTTAACATTTGTTTGTTGAGTGATGTCAAGGATCGCTTGGTCTTGTGATGGGTGAGCTTTGTTTTAATGGCCTGCAATTTTAAATCGATATTTTAGTAATACAATTAAAGTACTTTACATATCAAATAAAACAGGCAGTTTATAATAGTAGAGAACACAAGATTTATAGTGGTTCGGCCAAGAACTGGGCCTACATCCACTTTATTGTTCTTATTATTCACTTGCACTGGATTTACAATGGCTTTCAATACAAGAATCATACATCCATAATTCTTTTACAGTATTTCAGTAAAGCTTTTAAGTAAAATATGGGCGCAGGTGATTGCTGTTCCAAGCCCTTGGAATTGGATCTCCTTTGACAGTTGTCAGTTTGAAAGTGCCATCAAGAAGTTTTTGCCTATGACATACGGCCCTTCCCAGCTTGGCGCAAACACTCCTGTTGGTGTCATGATCCTTTTCAAGACTAGATCCCCAATCTCGAAGCTGCGTTGGCAAACTTTGGAATTGAAGTGCCTGGAAATTCTTTGCTGGTGAGCTGCAATTCTGAGCTGAGCCTCTTCCCTTCTTTCATCAAGGAAGTCTTATGCTTCAAGTTGCAGCTTTTCATTTTCAGCTTGATCGAAATGTATTCTTCTGTGTGAAGGGACTTCTATCTCCACCGGAATCATTGCTTCTGATCCATATGCTAATGAAAATGGAGTGTGCCCAGTCGTAGTTTTGTGGGTAGTTCTATATGCCCATAGTGCTAGTGGTAGCTTATCGACCCAACCGCCTTTTGCTTTTTCCAGCTGTTTTTTGATGGCTGATTTGATAATTTTGTTTACTGCTTCCACTTGCCCGTTTGCCTGCGAATGAGCCACTGCTGAAAAGCTTTTTTGGATCTTGAATCGCTTGCAAAAATCTTAAACTCTTCACTTTCGAATTGGGTTCCATTGTGTTTGATTATCTTTTGAGGCACACCATACCTACAAATGATATTCTTAGTTACAAAGTTTATCATCTTTTTAGAGGTAATAGTAGCTAATGGTTCAGATTCAGCCCATTTAGTAAAATAATCAACAGCAACAACGGCATATCTGATTCCGGACTTGGCGGTTGGCAAAGGACCGATGAGATCTATTCCCCAAACAGCAAATGTCCATGGACTGACCATCTATGTTACCTCGGTGGAAGGTGCTCTAGGGATTTTTGCAAATCTCTGGATCGGTCACATTTTCGGGCGTAGCTTGCAGCATCACGATTAATGTCTGGCCGAAATACCCATAATGGAGAATTTTCTTTGCTAGAGTTTGACCACCTGAATGATCTCCACACTCTCCTCTGTGTACTTCAGCTAAAATTGTCTTAGCCTCTTCCTTGGTCACATGTCAGAGTAATGGCATTGAGAATCCCCGTCTGTACAATCGGCCATTTTGAATTATATATCTAGAGGCTTTTCTTAGAAGCTTCTGTCGGTCTTTTGAATTTTCTGGTAGAGAACCGTTGAGCAGATATTTCATTATCGGAGTCATCCACGATTCTTGCTCTTGAGATATAGTCATGATCCAGTCAATATCCATCTCATTACGGGAGCAGATATTTCATACTTCACGAGAGAATCTGCCTTCATGTTCTCTTCCCGGGGTATATGACTTATCGTATAATGGTCAAGATCATCGAGAAGTTCCCAAGCTCTTGACAAGTAAGCAGGCAGATTTCCTCCTTTAGTTTGAAACTCTTTCTTGACTTGGCATACAATAAGCTGCGAATCACTGAAGATCTGCAACACTCTGACATTTAGTTCTTTAGCAATCTTCAAGTCGGCAATAAGAGCTTCATATTATGCTTCATTATTTGTCGAAGGAAATTCCAATCTCAATGCGTAGCACAATGATTGCCCTTCGGAGGTTTCAGGCACAACCCCAGGTCTAGAACAGTAATCGTTTTTCGCACCATCAACATATAGTTTCCATCGAATTAGGGTAGTATCAGTCACCTTTTCCTTACTACCACCTTTATATGTACATTCTGCGATGAAATCTGCTAAAGCTTGTCCATTGATTGCTCTCCGGGGATGATAAGTGATGTCGTATTGGCTGAGTTCAATATTCCACTTCAGATGACGACCCGAAGTCTTAGGGCGAAATAGGACTTGCTTTAGAGGTTGATCAGTGAGGACTTTGATAGGATGAGCTTGGAAATATGGCCTCAATTTTCTTGATGCAATCAGTAGACAATAGGCGAGCTTTTCCAACTTTGAATAATTCATCTCTGCCCCGGTGAATCTTTTGCTGATATAATAGACCGGACGCTGAATTTTTGCGTCTTCTCGTACCAATGCTGCACTGAGAGCATGAGATGAGATTGCCAAATATACGAAAAGATCTTCACCATTGTCGGGCTTAGAAAGTATTGGAGGAGTTTCCATATGACGAATCAACTCATCGAAAGCTTTCTGGCATTCAGGAGTCCACTCAAAGTTTTTCCTTCCTTTCTTCAGAGCATCAAAGAATGGAATGCATTTATCACTGGCATTGGAAATGAATCGACTCAAGGCAGCGACTTTTACATTGAGACTTTGCAATTCCTTCTTCGTTCTAGGAGCTTTGACTTCTCTTAAGGCAACAATCTGAGCAGGATTAGCTTCAATGCCCCTAGCACTCACAATGAAACCCAAGAACTTTCCAGACTCCACCCCAAATGAACATTTCAAAGAATTAAGTTTCATTTCGTACTTTCGGAGGACTGCAAACATTTCTGCCAAGTGATCCATATGGTCTACTGCCTTCTTTGATTTCACCAGCATATCGTCAACATAAACTTCCATAGTTTTACCAATCTGCGGCTTGAACATAGCATTGACAAGTCTCTGGTAAGTTGCCCCAACATTCTTCAGTCCAAAGTGCATGAATCTGCAGCAGTAAAGACCGACATCGGTGATGAAGCTCGTGTCCTCCTGATCCGGCTCATGCATCACGATCAGGTTATATCCAGAGTAAGCATCTTTAAAAGAAAACAATTCATGCCCTGCTGTTCCATCCACCAACTAATATATCCTGGGTAACGGGAAGTAGTCTTTGGGGCAGGCTTTGTTTAAATCTGAAAAGTCGATGCATACTCTCCACTTTCCATTAGCTTTCTTAACCAGTACTGGATTTGAAACCCAATTCGTATAAGTAGACTCCTTGATGAAGCCATTCTCCATGAGCCGATCTACCTCTTCTTTCAATGCTGCTGACCTTTCAGGACCCTGGGTTCTTCTTTTCTGCTTTACCTGTGTAAACTTCGGATCAATATTCAGAGTACGTACTGCAACTTCTGTGGATATTCCACACAAATCAGCATGAGTCCAAGCGAATACGTCCAGATTTGCTTTCAAGAATGATATCAAGGAATTTTGAACCGTCACACTAAGTTGGGAACCCACATTCACCACTTTGTTCGGATCTTTCGGGTCAACAGGTACTGGCACCGTTACTTCCACCGGCACCACTCTATTCTCCCCTACACTGGCTTTTCTGGGATCCATTTCTCTTTATGCTCCGATGTGCTCGCCAATGCAGGGTCCACCCTGTAAGTGCTACAAGGTTGGTTCTTTGATGCGAACTGGGGCTGCCGCATCTTTTCCCATCTCTCTCTTCCGTGCTTCACGCAACTCTATAAGATAACATTCTCGCCTAGCATTCTGATCCCTTTAATAACACCAACTCATTATCTATGGGGAATTTCATAGTATGGCACCATGGGGCTAGAATTGCCTTAAAAGCCGCAAGAGTTAGTCGGCCTAGGAAGGCGTTGTACGCAGAAAATTCATCAACAATTACAAAAGTCTGTTTTCGGACCACCTTTTTCTGCCCCTCTCCAAGCTCCATGAACAAGTCGATAGTTCCAATTGGCTGCTTCGGTTGCCCAGTAAACCCCATAATTTTTTGCGATAAAGCTTGAACATCAGCCATCAGAATTTTCATTTGATCGAACGTCTTTTTGAAAAGAATATTGCAAGAAGCGCCGCAATCAACAAGCACTCTCCTTACAATAGCCGGCCCAATGCTTGCAGAGATGACCAAGGGATCCATGGTTGGAGCTTCAATGCCCATAGAGTCCCTAGCTATGAACACAATGTCATCATTAAAAGTTTTCTGCTGCTTCAAAGGTGCAGCACCTTCCAACACAAAAACACTCTCTTCTGTTGGTGCATACTTCAAGGCATGGGCATATCTTTCCATCTCACCACGGCTTCTTCCTGCTGGGTGAGGACCTCCCGTAATCACATTAATAACAGGACTTTCTGACTCATATGCAGTGGTCCTCTTACCCAAGCTGGATGGATGAGCAGAATGTTGCTGGCCCTTAGTAGATGAAGTCGGATCATTCCTATTTCTCTTAACATATTGCTACAACTTGTTCTCTCTCAGCAGTTCTTCAATCAAACTTTTCAAATGGCGAAATTCGTTAGTATCATGACTGGGTTGATTATGAAACCGAGAAAATCTCCCACTTTGAGCAGCTTTTTTCCCAACTCTCAACTCGGGTGGTTTAGGATATTCCACGGCATCTTTAGTAGCGAAAAAGATATTCTTCGGAGTATCAGTTAAAGGGGTGAAATCTGAAGGTTTTAAAAAGCAAGGTTTCTTTGCATTCTTCTGTTTCTTCGCGCCATTATTATCCTTTTTCTGACTTCCGGACTCTTTTTTGGTAGGATCAGCAGTGTTATTCTTGACCTCTATCAATGCCACTTTAGCTGGTGGATGAAGGCTTTCCAAGCGCATGAACTCATCTGCTTTCTTATAGAATTTCTCAAGCGAGTTTGGTTCCTTCATCTTCAACCATTTCCCAAACTCACTCGATTTGTCGATAGCCCTCATCAAGTAGGTCAAGACCATTCGTGGCTCTACATTATCCACTTCAGCCAAAGCTATGTTGAAGTGGTTCAAGAAAGATCTAATAGATTTTCCAGGATTCTGTTCCAGGATAGACAGTGACATAATCTCCTTTGCCTTCGAAGCATACAGCCTGAATTGTTCTTTAAACTTCCGAGTCAAATTAGAGAATTGGTGTATGGATCGGACTGGTAGCTTTGTGAACCATAGTAGAGCCACTCCTTCCATGTATACCGGAAAGTACCGACATTTGATCTCATCAGATGCCCTAGCACCAGTCATGTGCCAATCATACATATACAGGAATTGATTATGGACGCTTGTTCCCTTATAAGCCGGGATGGTAGGGGGAACAAACTTCCTTGGAAATTCCGCCTTTAGAATCCTTTCAGTGAACGGAGTTTTGCTCGGAGTGAATCCCCATTCCTTTTCATCTTCTTCCCTCTGCATCCTTTCTTTCATAATCTGTCGAACCATGCCCGAAAGGTATTCCTCATCATTTAAAGGCTCTGCAGGACAGACTTCAGCCATTTTCTCGGAAGTTTGCCTGAACAAACGTTCGCGGAGAGTTGGTTGCGGTCTGGATCCTCCAGCTTGGGGAGGTGATTCTTTGGCGGGGCTAGCTGCTCTTTGAGGAATATTCCTTTCTTCAGGATTATGAACATTATCAGCGAGGTTATCTTCATTATTCACCGGTTGACGGTTAGCTCTGAGCAAAGAATTTAACCTATCAAGCATTAAAGCATTCTGGGTTTCCATCTACTGGTATAACCCAGATACTGCAGCATCTAACTCCGCTCGTGTAATTCCAACACTTGGTGCTGCTTGATTTGACGAAGGAGAAGTGGCAGTATCCTCTTGGACATCACCGGATCTAGTAGATCTGCGCTTTCTTCCACGAGCCATTATCTTTGATAGACTTCTGGTTTTGAGAGAGATTCTTTCAACAAACTTTTGCGAAGCAATGATGAAAACAGCCTGAGTTGGATTCTCAGTGAAAGCCCCAAAAATGTTAACACTAAAATTGAACGCTAACACCCCGGTGTAAGTAGAGTTTAAGTGAAAGCACCACCCGTCAAAACGGGAATAAGAAGTGAGTAGAAAAGTCACAGAAAAAACATTAAAGAGACAAGAGTTTTATAGTGGTTCGGCTTCAAAGCCTACGTCCACTTTAATCTTCTTTATTGCTAAATCGATTACAACTTTACAACAGTCTTCGATTACAACACTACTAGGACAAATAGCTAGAACTCTAATGTAGAAGAACTCTTTGAATCCATGTCAAATGAGTTAGATTTCTTCTTGAAGTTCGTTGAAGTGTCTTTCGTGTTTGAAGTATCGGATGAGTCAAGAAATCAGCAGAGTATAGGCGTTCCAGAAATGAGCCAAAAGATCGCCACTTCAGTGGTGTAGGCATGGTATTTGTAGGAAATTTCTGGAGTAAGTCGTTGGTCGTGGGCGACCTAGGGGTAGGTCGTATATCGTAGGTCGTCAGCGACCTAAGAGATGTGAGCTACGGCTTATCTTGGTTACACTTGGTCTTCTGAACAATCTGATAGGTCGTAGCGACTTAGGAGGGAAGCGCCATAAGAAATTACGGCTTAGTGCGGCCATCCTAAGTGAGCTATGGAGTTACCTCGGTCTATTTAGGTTGTGACCGAACTAATGAAGAAATTGTATGTATGGGGCCTCACACTGTCTTAACCCGTTAGGTCGCTAGGTCACTAGGTCACCTAGTTCATTAGGTCGCTAGGTCGTTGCATCCCTCTGTTGTAATATACTATTGCTCATTGTTGGTTTCTAGGTCGCTAGGGGTCTTTAGGTCGCTAGCTTTGTTAGGTTGAGCATCCATGTTAACTTGCTCATACTTCAGGTTGTTAGGTCGCTGGATCTTCTAACTCGTTAAGTCGGTGAGTCGCTTTATTCCTTAGGTCGTTAGGTCGCTTATCTCATTACATCGTTAAGTCGCTATATCATGCTAGGTCGCTAGTTTTCTTCGAGCGCTTGAGTCGCTGCCCAGAATGATATTAACACTCAAAGTAGACGAAACAAAAAGAGGGAATTCTTTAGGAAGAAAGGAAGCCAAAAGTGGGAAGCCGCCAAGAAGGCGAAGGCTAATTTAGTTTGCTTTAAGTATGATAAGCATGGACGTTATGCTCATAAGTGTCGGTCAGGAAAAGGAAAGAAAGCCCCTTTACGAAATAGGTGAGGTGTTTTAACTATGATCATATTGGATATTATAAGAACCAGTGCAAGGAACCAGCGAAGGATGGAAAAGGTAAGATGTTTGCATTGGAACCAGCTAACTCGAGATCAACAACTGAGGAAAAAGGAAAAGCTTTGTTGGGAGGTACGCTTTCGGTTCATGGTGTATCGGTTAGAGTTCTATTTGATATTGGTGCATTACATTCTTATATCTCATTATTTGGTAGATAAGCTTAACCTTGAACCCTCATACCTAATTATTTCCTTAATGGTTGTGAATCTAATAAGACGGTATGCGACACTTCAGATGAAGTGTTACCAGTTAGAGTTTGAATTGTTAGGTCATATATTTGCTTATAGTTTGCATGTATTTTATTTTGCATAGTTCAGAATTATTTTGGGTATGGATTGGTTAAGTAAGACGACGCTAGCATTTTTGCCATGATAGAAAAATATCACTTATACACCTTAATTGTAGTGATCGTATTATATACTTCGTAGAAAATCCTAGTCTTGAGGTAAAGAAAATTCTTTATTGGGTGTTATGGTGGAAGAAGACGAGTTGAACCGAGTTTTCATTGTTAGAGTTCGCAATTGTCTTTGAGCTCGTAGTCGGACTATTGTCAAAATGAGCTATCGGGTTTCAGATAGATTTAGTACGAGGAGCAGAACCGGTGAGTAGACCGCCAAGTAGAATGACACCTACCGAAATGAAGGCGCAAAAGGAGGGTCAATGGTTCGGGAAAGTAAGAACTTTATCAGACCAAGTAGCTCGCGTTAGAGAGCAGTAGTAGCATTTGTAAAGAAACTAGATGGATCATTAAGGTTGTGTATCGATTATCGTAAGTTGAATGAGAAGACGATAAAGAATCAATATCCATTAACTAAAATGGACGATTTGTTCGACCAATTGAGCAGAGCCAAAATGTTTACCTATTTCGATTTGGCAATAGGGTTCCATCAGCTTAGAGTGGCTGAAGATAGTATTCCTTTGATGGCGTTTAAAAAAAGATATGGATCGCACGAATGGTTGGTAATGCCATTCGGATTAACTAAGGCCCCAGCATTTTTCATGGACTTGATGAACATAATCTTTCGAGAACATCTAGACATCCTTGTAGTAGTGTTCATATACAACATTTTAATATACTCTAAAGATGAAAGAGAGCATGAATTTCATCTTAGAGTGGTGCTTGAGATGTTAAGGCAGTATCAACGAAAGAAAATTTTCGAAGTGTCATTTCTAAAAGAAGGAAATAAATTATTTTGGTCATGCATTCTCAGAGAAAGGGATGTCCGTGGATCCGGCGAAGAATGAAGCGGTAAATAGTTGTAAGAGACCCAAGATGGTGACAGAGATAAATAGCTTTATTGCATTAGTTGGTTATTATCGGAGATTCATTAAGGTTTTTTGCGCATAACGGCTCCGATGAGTATGCTAACTCGGAAAGATGCAAAGTTTGTCTTGACTGATAAGCATAAGGAGGCATTCTAGAAATTAAATATTTGTTGACTAATGTACTTGTGTTAGTTGTTCCATAAGGGGATTAGGCCTTAGTGGTGTACACGGATGCATGTGGAATAGGGTTAAGAGATGTATTAATGCAAAAAGGTAAAGTGATTGCCTATGCTACGCGATAGCTTAGACCGCATTAAATTAGATATCCAAATCATGGTTTGGAATTAGCTGGAGTAATTTTCACATTGAAGGTGTGGAGACATTACCTTTTGGAAGAAAGATTTGAGTTGTATATGGATCATAAGTCAATAAGATATTTATTCTCTCAAAAGGAGTTGAATATGAGACGACAGAGGTTGTTAGAGTTTTTAGCCAGTTATGACTTTGGAATTGAGTACACACTAGGGAAAGGCAATATAGTTGTAGATGAACTTTGCAGAAAACATAAGAATGCAATATTGGCAATGATAACTGAGTGGAAAGATTTGAAATCATTGACTACATGTAGAATACAGTGGAGATCTGAAGCCAGTTCTAGTAAGGAAACTTCTATGTTTTCATCTTTAGAAGTTCGAATGGTGATGATCTAAAGGATTGCTTCTAAGCAAGGGGAGGATCCATTATTAGCTGAACAGATCAAAAAACTAAGGAATGGAATAGAGATCGGTGACCTGAAAGATTTTAGTCTTGACTTGAATGAGTGGTTGAGGAAGAAAAAAGACTGGCAAACATTAGAAGGAAGTCCTTGGAGAATGCCATCGTTCAAAGTTCACCATTCAACTGAGAGGAACTAAGATATATCAGGAGATGAAAAGAAGTTTCTTCTAGGAATGTACGAAGGGAGAGGTAGGCTTATGGGTGAAGCAGTGTTTGAACTGTCAATAGGTAAAAGGTGAACATCAGAAACCAAGTAGGTTACTTCAGCCTTTAGATGTTCTAATTTGGGAATGGGATTCTATCTCAATGCATTTTATAGAGGGATTACTAAGGTACAATCGAGGAAATGAAAGTATATGGGTCACATTTGATAGGTTGACCAATAGTGCCCATTTTATTCAAGTTAAGTCAACCAGGACTACACCTGTTTTGGCTAAATTATTCATGAAGAATATAGTTAGACGCATGGAATCCCTGGTAATATAGTAAGTGGAAAAGACTCTTTAGCCACTACCGAGTTCTGAAAAAGTCTACAGGAGACTTTGGGCACCAAACTCAAGATGAGTACTGCTGACCATCCGCAGACAGGTGGACAAATGGAAAGAGTTAATAAAGTCTTAGTGGATTTGTTAAGAGCTTTTGTGCTAGACTTTGAAGGATCATTGGAAGACCACCTACACTTAATCGAGTTTTCTATAATAACAGTTATAAATAGTGTAGGGAGGGCACCGATTGAAGCTTTGTATGGAATGCCATGCAAATCTCCCGTTTGTTGGTTAGAGACTAGGGATAGGTAAGTTCTTGGTTCGGATTTGGTTAGAGAAGCTGCGAAAAAGATTGAGTTAATTCGAGCTACAATGAAGGAAGCCCAGTCTAGGCAGAAGAGTTATGCTGATAAAAGACGGAAAGACTTAGAGTTCTTGGTCGGAGATCATGTTTTCATCAAGATATCACTGACGGAAGGTGTAATTCGATTGGAAAAATTAGGAAAGCTGGCTCTAAGATTCATTGGAACATTTCCTATTACAGAAAGGAATGGCAAATTCACGTATAGTTTAGAGTTAGCAAATAGTTTGGCAAGAATCCATAATGTTTTTCATGTTTCTCCTCTAAGGAAGTGTATTCGAGATCCAGAAACTACTATGGCATAGACTGTTTTAGATGATTCAATAGTCGAACCAGATATGACAATAATTTGAAAACGAATTCGTATCATCGAGAGATATGAAGAGAATAAGAAATAAGACAGTCAGGTTAGTCAAAATCCAGTGGAGGGATGACGAAAGGGATTGAACTTCGGAAACTGAGAGCATGATCAGAGATACTATCCTGACTTGTTTCATGGTATGTTTTACCTTTATGTTCGATTATTATGGGTACCTTATCGTAATTTTGAGGACAAAGTTCTTTAAGGAGGGGAGTCTGTAATGACTGTAATTTTGAAGAACATTATTTATGACATTTAATTAGTTAAATGAAATAATGTAGATGGTTAAGGGATTGAGTTTTGCTAACCAATAATGGGGACATGCTTTAACGAATATATAAGCTAAAAAGAATTAAAATGGAGTAAGTAGGAGGAATATGATAGGGGCAAATAGGAATAGACTATGTTCTTGTACCCTAAACCCTACTTACCTTCATTCCCTATTCATTTTCAACACTTGCATACAAAACTAAAATACTTATAAGCTTGGTGGCTACCATCAAGAGATTCAAGAAGAAGAAAAGCTAAGATTCAAGTAGGTAGCATAAGAAAATCAATCAAAGGACAAATCTCGACCTTCTTAGCACAAAGCTAAGGTAAATGATGATCTTACATCTGACTTTTATTGAATTCGGTTTCTAGTAGATCCAAATTAATTTTGCAAATGATTGCCATGATATGATTATTTAATGGATATATATACACTTGTTGATGATTTATGTTGCTTCATACAGATTTTATGATAAGTTTAGATATGAAAATCCTGTCAAATGACTCTAAATGTCTTGCGTTTTTTATATATGGTTGAAAACATTAATTACGAAGTGGGTTCCAAGTTTCTTAATTTTATAAGCAATTGTAGATTTATTATGAATTTTCCATGAAAGAAAATAGCTAAAACAGGGTTTTTACAACTATTGTTTATTGATTTTGGGTTTGAAATTTAAATATGTTAGAAAGCAAATTAAAAATGAATTATTGTGATCTTTGGGGAATTTTTCTAAGTATTTTATCAAAGTTATAAAATTAGTTATGCTAAGGGACTTAAATGTTTTGTATGTTTATTCAAGGAGAAGAGCTTATTTAATAAATGTTTTAATTGATAATTTCCGAATTTGTTAGCACATTTAGAAAAGGATTTTTGACAAAGAAATGGAAAACATTTACATTTTGACAAATAAGACAAGTTGGTAAAAAGAAATTTCCTTTAAGGGATAAAAATCAGTTTTGGTTGCATTTACTACTTCGCCATTCCAATCCATTACCTTTCGACACCATAATCCACCAAGTAACCCATTCGAAAGCAATGCACATGGTATCAAGTAGTTGGTACACAGTTCGTCGAAGAAAAGCGGAAGGACCATGTCGAAACCTTGCTTTCGAAGGGGTCGAAGCCAATTATATTATCTTTTGACTCAATCAACTTGCCTTTGTTTATATAAAAGAGATTTCGAACAAGTTGCCTCCTTTATGTTATAAACAATGATTTCAAAAGGATAACACCCATGCTGCCGCATTCTTACCTTTCGACTAGTTAAGGTCTCTTTTCTTTATGGCCTTAAAACAATAGTTTCAAAAGGTTACTTTTGCCTTTGTGTTTTGAAGCTACCTTCTCAATGATTTTGAAAGGGTCCTGTAGTTGTTTTTAAATGGTTATAGAGGCAATGGTTTCGAAGGGGTTTTCGAATATCCTCTTTCTTTCACTTGGGATAAATGTTTTCGAATGCAATGTTTTTGCCTCTGTTCTTTTATGAACCTTAGTTATATTAAATGCTAAACCCAAATGGTTACGAAAGGAATAATTATTAAATGTTTCGAAACAATGTTTCATAATCCTGTACTTGAACCCAATGCTTTTGAAAAGATTAAAATAATTGTTTCAAAGGGGAAGTCCCTAATATTTTCAAAAGCTATATTTTAAATGTTTAAATGGAAGGTTTCCAATGCTTTCAAAGGACAAATTTAATTGGGTTTTGAAAGTGGATGTGTAAGGTTGTAAGTAAGGCTTTCGAAAAGGTTGTTTTTAAAGTGTTCGCAAGGCGTATTAAAAATACATTTGAAAGGAATGTTTTGGCCTTTCTTCTTAGCATCTCAAGGTTAAAGTGGTTACTTATTTTGAAAGGAGTGCTTTCAATGAGTTCAAAAGGGATTTCTTAAGACCATAAACAAAGGTTTCGAAAGTAATGTTTTGGCCTAGTAGCCTAAAAAATTTAAGTTAAAAAGGGTTTTAACTTACTTTGAAGGGGTTGATAGTCCCCTTGATTAGATTTCATCAACGCTATTTTATGTAATGTATATATATCATGATATAAGTTTTTCGAGTTAAGCAAAGTATATGGTTTTCTTGTTTTATAAAGATATGATTCCAAGGGTAAATCATGTGTAAAGATTATTTGCAAGGAAATGATATTTTAACAGTGTAGTTAACCAAAAGGTAGGAAATGAAACATGAAGAGGGTAGCTAATCTAAAAAAATTATGACTTAGATATTAGAATACCAGATGGGACAGATGTAGAGTTGTGCCTTATAATTTAGCAAATAGCCCTTGCTAAAATAAGTCCAAAATTCCAATGAGTAAGCTTGTTACAGGTGGGACTAAATCGAGGTTACACACAGAAGGGAATATACAGAATAAAGATAGGTTATTGTTGAGCCTGTAAAACCATTAGGTTCAATTGACACTCGAAAAAGAAAAATAAGGGCAGTCAGCCCAGTATTATGCATAATAGGAGTTAGTTTATTGATTATGTCTGGTAAGCCCGAGCCCGCCAATGGTTAATATTTAGCCTGATAAAACTATAGTGTGGTCAAATGGTCCATTGATTTCGTGGTTATTTTGAATATATGTACTTGCTACTACTGTTATAATCAGTTTGATTGCAGGTTTTTAATTTGCAGAAGATATGCTTTTAAAAGGACATTAGTGAGGGGAAACCCGTTCTACTAAGCAGTGTGGTCTCACTCAATATCAATAAATCAAAATGTAATTGTATTATTTGCACCAAGTTTTATATCTGACTCGAAGTTTATGTTTTCCCCCTTAAACTCTTGGGTGCTAAAAAATTAATTTGAGTAGACCGAGGATAAGGGTTTTCAGGTTTAGTAGGTTTGACGAATAAGCTTCCGATGACATGTAAGAGGCAAAGCTAGCTATGTAGGAGCTATTTAGTTTTATTTCTGTTGTGAGGTATTTATGACCAATATGTATGTTTAAACTCTTGACATCCAACGGTGCATCTTCATATGTCCCTCTTGGCGTAATGTGTAATAATTATATTTAGTCAAAACCGAGGAATCGTTATGGGATTATGTAACTAAATTTGAAATATTAATTTGAAATGTAATTTGCAAAGTTGATTCTGAAATCTATGTTAATTTTATTACGTATTCACATGGTTTGATATTATGGATACCATTAACATTATAGTTTTTTATCACCGAAAGTTAATACTATAGATGACTACAACAACTGTAGTGCTTAGCTTCAGACCTCAAAGTAGGGGATGTTACAGTAACTTTGCCCCACTCACAATAGATCAAACCATATCTAATAGAGTTTGATTCCTTCTTTTGAAAACACCATTGTGTTGTGGAGTATAGGAAGAGTGATTTATGAGAGAATCCTATTGACTTTTGGGTAATTTGAAGTTATTATTTAATGTACTCACCTCCTTAATTGGATCAAAGTATTTAATTTTATGGTTTGTTTGATTTACAACTTCATTTTTATACTCTTTAAATTTTTTGCAGACTTGGATTTATTCTTCATAAGACATACATATCCTAGTATGTAAAAAACATTAGTAAATATTATGAACATTAGTAAATATTATGAAGTATGAGGAATTTTTTTAGTCACTATAAGCATTGGGCTACATACATCAATATGTAAAAGAACCCCTTTTGCAAGTCACTAAAGGGGTTCTTGGTTATGTTTCCTTAGAGGCATGACTTGCAAGTGTCAAACGATTCATAATCAAAATACAGGAGAAAACCTTCGATTTGCCATTTGTGTAGTCACTTGTCACTAATGTGACCTAGCCTACATGTAACAACCCGGTACTTCGCAACAATTAATAATCGACGTTAAAAATGATTAATTGATTTTTAATTGCTGTTGAGTACTTTATTCAGCTGAAATTCACATTCGAAAATTGGCTAAGTATCGTTGAGCTTTGCAAATTTAAAATTCGGCCCATCCATTTTGATGCCGTATGGTTTGAGTATAACCCGTTCTTTCTCCCCCCTTTTTCATTTTTATTCGTAACCCTAAAACTAAACAAGCGAACGAGAGTAAAGAATGGTGGTCGTTCCTTTTCTTCTTCTTCGTCCAAATTAGGGCTTCGATTTCAATTTTTGCTCGTCTCTGTGATGCTCGGCCGCTTCTATTAGGTCGAGTTCATTGCCGCTTCGAAGCAAGGTGAGTACTTTTTGTAACTCACATCTAATTTGAATTTCAGAGATTTTGAATTGGGGTTTTAATCGAAAGTTCGAATCCCTTTGATGTTCGTTCGTATTTATGTATATGTTGAAATTGTCTTTGTATTTCTGATTATTCTACGAAAGTGAGTTATCTAACCCTTTTTGAATTTCTATACTTTCGTCACTTGATTCGCTTGGCAATTCGACTGTGGTTCGTGCTGATGATTTTGGGTCTGTTCGACTTCCTTTAATTACATTCGTGTATTTTTGTTTGAGTTCATTAGCCACCACGGTTTCGAAATGATTTCTTCCATTATTGATTTTTTTTAAACAGCTACATGATGCTTGTATTTATCTCGAAGCTTTGCATTTTCGGTCTTTGTCATTACCTGCCTATATGCATACACTTTGTAGATGAAGTTGCACGTGTGTTACTTAGAGTTGCATTCATGTAGTCTTGATAGTATTGAGCTCTGTAGCACTTATGGCGTCACAGTAACCTGCTGACCTTGTTCTTGACCCACAGCATGCTTTTCCATGTGACCTTTTATTAAATGAATTTGACTTTGTTTTGAACTGCAACTTATTGCTCTGCTTAGAGTTAAATTGGTGGATTCATGAGTATGTTTCATCCCTCAATGCTTGCATGATAACTTGTTTCTACTGTTAGGAAATGTGCACATACAAACATTTATATACATACATATGTATGTATATATGTGTGTAATTTGTTGTGCCCATCCACTTGGTCGAGACATGAACTCTGTTGTAGTTTTGAATTCTTGTTGTATTGTGTTATTTGTTGCTCTTGAGGCTGGTTCATGTTTTCGTGTTGGTTTTGTTACTGTGCTTGTGTGGGTCTGGTCACTTCAGTTTTCCATGGCATTCATTTTGGTCTCTCCACGTATTTACATATATACATACATGTATGTATATATGTGAGTGATGGCTATGTTTTCTTTCCTTGCTGCGTGCATGTGAAGTATTTTACAATATTGCCTTTTTATGGTGAGGTTCACACTGCTACATTGATTTGGAATTGATGCATATTGAATCACTGTCGTATTGACATTGTTTTACTGTTTATATATACACACATGATAGCCTCGGCCACTTTGATTCTAATTGGAAATTGCTTCTTTGAATTTTCTGTTGCATATAAGTTAGCTGTCTGGTCGTCATTGTACGAGGTCACTGCCCTTGTATTATGTTACATGCAGCAGCACCATCTTTTTGTCGACAATATTTGAAACTGTCGCGTGTTTGGATCTTATGAATCTAGTATGACTTGAGTATTGTCCCTGTTTTCACTGCATATGGCTTTGCATCTTCTTTATGTTGCATAGCTTGTCCTTTGGGTTGAGCATTTATGTCTGCAGTCTTCACTGCAATCTTTGTCTACATATCAGGTTGTTTTCATGTTGCACATGAATATGATCATTCATATCTGCTGCATTACTGTTTGAACATTCACTATTTGGTTCATTGTTATAGCTCGACAGTTTTGGGATAATGCACATTGTCACTGTTTGATATATTTGCGTTTCATTTGTGCAGTTGCATTTGGGATATATTGGCTTGAGCTCGAGTGCATGTAACATTAGCTTTACCTCTGTCTTTATTTATTGTTTGCATTCTTGTATATTCATTTGTTGAGTTGTTCACTGATGCAATACTTGTTGCCCTTCATTTAAAACCCTGTTGCATTTGGGTTAGTGGCTACATTAAGTTGTTTTCATGTGTGATACTTGTGGTGACTGCAGTATTTGTTGCAGTTTGCCTTTGTATTAATTAGTGACTGCAGTTTCATTTTATATGCAGTTTCGCTTTGTGATTTGCGTCGCATTGATGCAATTGGATTTGTTTTTCCTAATTTCAGTTGAGTTCGGCACTTACGTTGTCGTTGCTCGATCGTTTAGTTTCGAGGCCATTTGTACTTGTGTTGAATCTGATTTTGATTTGACCTTGTGCTCGTTTGTGAATTTTCATTGGGTACATCATCACTGTAGTGGCAAGGCAGTTGTAACGAATCGATTTTTTCGTTGCCGAAAAACCGAATAGTCATGGTTTTTAAAAGAAAAGAAGACAAAGAAGAGAGAAAAGATAGGAAAATAGGGAGAAAGGGAAATAGAAAAAAGAAAATATAGAACATAAAACGGGACAGAAGACAACAAAACAACAACAGAATCACACAATTCGCAGCGGAACAACATATAATAGATAAATGAATAATCTTTAAACAAAGAACTATATCAGTTATTACATTACATTTCATTTCATCATATCATCAGAGTGTACAACAACAACAACAGCGGAAAAGAAATACTATATAAACTAGTAATACGCCATGCCATCCAGCTTGCCTCCCGAAACTCCTGAATATCCAGAATATCCTGATAAACCTAACTCTTAACTGCCCGTGTGGAAATTGGTGGGCATCCAGAGTTTAGGAAGGAAAACAATAAACTCCGAGTTAGTCATGTGACTGGTGTGAGAACTCAAAACAGTTTATTTAACTTTAAAATCAAAACAAAGGAATATTTTTAAATTCAATTCGCAATGCTTTTAAAGATGAGACTACCATAAGGCCTCCCGCACACACACATGCAAACGCAGAATCGGAGGAGATTTCTCCTTATGATAGTCAAAGATGCTTGATACGCATTAAAAAGAACATTTGATATTATTACTAGTGCATAGTGTAGGAAATTATTTCGAAAATAAAGATATAAATCTTAGCCAGCATAGACATTCCGCACTTATGCCTACTATAGCTACCATGTTCAATAGCAGGTTACCGCCACATTCCATGGCAAGTTCTACAACTAAAACCGTACAAGTTTCGTATTGTTTCTTTGGATTTCCAACAAATGGTCAGTCCAAGGAACTTCCCATTGCCACATGAGAATGCCTCTGGATGGACATCCCCAAGAACCAAACCGGATCTCTACCAACACAAGGCCGGGTTACCCCTAACTGAGTAACAACTGACCGAATATGCCATCCCCCGGTCCTTTGGGACCTTTATCCGAGATCTCGTAATCAATTCATACAATCATAATAATAAAGTGTTTCAACATGAGTAAGTATCTGGGCTCCATACCATGATACCACCCTTTTCCAGAAGGAAATGCACATATCCTAAAGGGCGCTACCCCTCATAACCTTGCTGCATCTTTCCTGTTTTGACCATTCCGGGATGTGAGGCTCGACGAAGTCACGTCCACAAAAACATACTTTATACAAAAGCCATGCTTTGGGTCAACAAACGATCATAGAAATGATCACCAAGATAGACGATCAAACAAATGATCCTATCACAAATAATCAACACAATGATCATTTCACAGCAACACTCAGCATGTCACATTACCAAATTGGGAATATATTGCTGATAACCTTCAACTATATAACCTCTGAGCTCGTACGTCTCAAAGAAGGGTGTTAAGCTAAAAGAATAAATTCTCTGCCACCAACAGAAATATATTTGAAAGAAATCGGCTTTATATCTCAATTTGTAATGTCAGACATACAATCCATACAAGTCTGTTCCGGGATCGAATAAAACCGAAGGCACTTACAAAGAAGTCCTTGCAATCCGGATATCCACAATCCTGATCGGATTCCCCATCACATATGGAGAACTCTATACCGGAGCAACTCGGTGCAGAGTTAATCGACAGGTCATCCTATCGCTCTCGCAAATATCCGGTCTTCAACACCGATCTTCAAATGCAATTCACAACGACGTATCACATATTCGGAATGGGTTATACGTCCCCATGGTCATTTCTCGGTTAACCCGAATAGTGAGCGCTTATTCAATAATAAGTATGACATTCAAATTCAAACAAATCACAACAAATACCCATTCAAAGGGAAATATTGATAGTCGGCTATTGAACTATCAATGGATATGCACACATCACCAGATTCCAAATAATTTTCCAAATTATTTACTTTCCAAAATATCGTTACAAGATATATAAATTTCACACTTCAAAAATAAATCAATATTTATTTTTAAACAAATTCCACTTTCTTTTATAAATTCAATAGTGAATTTACATTCCAAAATATCCATGCATATACGATTTCAATTTTTCATTTCAATTTATCTTCAAAAAGATAAATTCTCAAAACGTTTCATTTCACATTGGAAAAACATTTCCATACTTATTAAATAAGTAATTCACAAATCTTTTTATTTTCTACCTTTGGAAAATATTCAATATACTTAAATCGAGATTAAGTATATATTTCATTCTTTAAGGAAATCATTCTCTTAAACATATTTATTTGGGCCAAAACGAATGTTACGTAAAACATCGTTACGACAACCCAAAATCACTAGTATAGGGATTCGAAATTAAAAATAGATGTATAAATCCCAATACTATTCAAACATTTCCTTTCGGAAATCATTTACTATAACAACAGTGTTATAGTCCACCATTTCCTTTTATTTCTCGAAAACGTCTATTTCAACAATAAATGTTGAAATCTATGGTTTCGAATCTCAACATATTTTAAAAGTATCGTTAGATCATTTTAATTCTATTTAAAACATCACATTTTAAACATTTTCTTTAACATATTATTCACTATTCAAAACGTGAATATACTACGTTAACAAATTCCATCCTTTCTATACATTTCATTTTAAAGGATTATTCACAGTCTAAAACGTGAATATAACTCCATTAATAGGTTTCAACAATTTTCTTATCAAAATAAGTCGTTTGCGAATTTATAAAACAATGTTTATAAATTCCTTTATTTACCTATTCAATTCATAACTCAATTATATATCCAATGTTCATATTATAAGTCAAATGCTTATAAAACGATTATTTTACAAAATCGTTCTTTTAAAGACTTTCCAAATCATAAATCTTATAACTTATAAGTTTCATTTATTTAACCAAATCTATTCTTTAATAACTTCACAAAATTTATAAATCTTACTATTTATAAATTTCATTTATAACTTCACCATTTATAATTCTATAAATTTCATTCTTTAATGAAATTCATTTTCACTTCATTCAAACACTTATAAAAACTCGTTTTATAATGTCAATATTTCAATTTATAAATATCCATTTATAAATCTCTTAATATAAATCAATTTATATTAATATTTTAAAACGTCTTTAAATTCCTTTATAATTTCACCATTTTGATTTATAAAATAACTAAATTTTATAAATCCTTTATTTAACTTTTTATAATAAATTCAGAAATCCAATTTAACTATTTTATAAAATCATTAATCCATATTCCTCAAAAATCATAATTTTTATAATATAAAAATTTATAACGTTTATTTATTTAAAATGGATCAATTCCAAAAATATTTTATAAACATATACTTACAAAAATCACTATGAAAATCCTTTTAAAATCCCTAATTTGGTCCAATGATGCTACACACCAAATAGTCAATCCCGACTACAACGATCCATCATATATCGATATGATAATCCATCAAATATCAAAATATCTGAAATCAAATAAAAACTGTTGAGGAATCCAGTTGGATCCCTCCAACCTGTTTTCCTGCATTCAAAAACATTAGCACAATACCAATTTCGCTCCAGTACGAAATTATCGCGATATATGGGATTTAAAATATTATCCGCTTAATAACGGCGCAATAGGGTCTCATCCGCTAAAAAATACGGGAAATCAACAACTGCAATATATACATATGCCAATATATATATATTGATATTACATATAATAACAATTTCACTGTTTATGAAATATTCGCGGTATATGTTTTTAATAAATAACATCCGCTTACTAACGGCGTATAATGTCTATTTTAACAATCAATAGATAACAATCATCATTCAAACATACATTCAACAATTTTAAATCTAACTATTTAAAATAAAATCGAAACCGATTCGATTGAGTGAGAAGTTCTCACCTTGATTTCAATTTCGTTTTAGCGATTTATTCCGAATAAAATTAAACGGACGTTTAATTTTACCCAAAATTCTCACTAACTCCAAACGACTCCAATCTAATTTCATCGCGTAGTGCTCGTCCATACTATTCCAACGCAACTGGTTTCGTAATTTTTCGACCTCGTATGAAAAAGTTATGATTTTTCAAAGTTTACTCGAATTTATATACATAAATTTATAACATAATTTATAATTTTAAACCCAGTTTTAATCACTACCGTTAGATCCACCTCCAAGCAATCAAAGCCGCACCCACTTTCTTCCCCATCTCACGTTTCAACAGCCGACACTTGAACCCACTTCATCCATATTAGGGTTCCAATTTGCTCCCTCTTCGTCGACTTTGAAGTCGATCAGAATGCGCCATCGTGAAGCTCGTCACCAACATCATCTTCGGCCTCAATCCCCAGGAGCTCGGCCACCATCCTAGCGCGCACTTCGAGGCCGAACGGCCACACTTCCAACTCAACTCGCCACCAATCCACAACTCCATTTGCAATCATAACCGTTGAACTTCAAGATCTCTCTCTCCTCTACAATATTGTAGTTGAAGAATTCTTCAATCGATGCTTGGATCGAAAGATTTTTGAGGAGGAAGGGGAGACAATTCTGGCCGTTGTTTATATTAGTGGCGGCTAGGGTTTCATTTTTTTTTTTTTTTTTTATGAAGGGTTGTTGGTCTATTTATAGGAAAAAAATCGAACACTATTCATCCGGAAATTCCGAACTCCGATTTACGCGCCGTAACCAGCGTTTCTAGGGTTTACCCCACGTTCCGGACACAATGGAATAGGTTTCGGAAGCTAATTCGGTCATCTGTGCGAGATATGGCAAAAAACGATAAATTTAAATTAAACCGATTTAAACGATTTTCTAGGCGTTTTAATTCGTACCGGACAAACGGTAAATCCAATCGACACGAAATTTCAAACCATACAATAATATCACATTACGGATCCGATGAAACTGGTTTCGTCGAAATCTGAGACTTTTTGAAAAATGGCTATTTTAACTCGCCAAATTAATATTAAAAAAAATTCGATGCGTTTCGAGCTGCCACGCCCAAACGATAACTCCGATTGCTACGAAAATTGAAATCCGGTAATAACTAACTATTACGGATCCAATGGAACTGGTCTCGTCCAATTCTGAGACTGTTCAAAAATTGGCTATTTTCACTAGTCGATTAAATATTAAAATATTCAATTTTCACAAATAAACTTTTAATTCGATTTTAAAAGTTCTAAAATATCGTTCTAACTTCAATATGATAAAATAAAATTTTACAAATCATTTCTAATCTTATTTAACTCGATTTTCAATATTTTCCATAATTTCACATATTAAATTATTGATTTAATTATTCAATTAAATCCAATTAATCGAAATAAAATTTATTCGACTTATAAATTTCACTTATTAATATTTAAAATTAATTAAATATTCAAATTTTAATTAAATAAAATTCTGGGTCGTTACAATCTTCCCCCCTTAAAAGAATTTCGTCCTCGAAATTAACAAGTAAGAAAAGTTACAGAATTTATTAACTTTCCCAAAATCCATAATTAAACTTCTTACAATAACTTTACTAAGTTTTCAAATCATACTTAGTTATCTTTTCAAAAACAATTCGTATTGTTTAATTGTCAACTTCAAAATCAAAGTTATAGTTTTCAAAATTTTCCAAATTTTCTCAAATTTTTCTAACGCCTTAAATTTTCGGAAAAATTTGCCATAGTCTCCTTTGTGCGGCTCGATCCGAAAAAAAATGACAGTATATATATCACAAATATACATCTCATCAAGTAATGAGGCATCCCGCAGGGAAAAAATGTAAAAGTACGATATTTAATCCGAGATATGTACCTTATATTTTATTACCGAGCATATAGGCTAATATAGCGCGAAAGCGAGCTCCAAATACGAAGCAAACGCGATCCGCACCTACTAACACTCAACAAACAGATGAGAAACATGCATATATGAAAATAGTATCGATATACAACATATAGCAACATAATGACTATATATGCCAACATAGCAAATGCAACAAAAGCAATAAATGCAACCATCAACCAACTATAATCCATACTAGCATTCATATTCTCATTAATATTCAATGAAATGGGTTTTCAATTTAAATCATATTTGATTCATTAATGTTGGAATTTACTAACATTCATCCATATTAATTTTTAATTAGTTTGCATTCACTAATTAAATCCAATTCACTTTCAATTCTATTCAAATTTATTTACTTTCAATTTGAGTTTAATTACATAGCTTTCAACTTCATCAATTCAATTTCATTAACTCTTAATGAATTACATACAATCAACTAACAATCATATAACAACCAATGTATATTTATTATAACCAAATTCCTTTTCTTATATTCATTCAATTTGGTTTAACACCATCACTTTCAATTGGTTTAATTAAATTGGTTTTCATTCAATCTTTCAACTTCTAATAACATTAGATTTCAATGAATTAACACTTATATTCATTATTTCATATCAACTTAAATTTACATTCAATTGATTAACATTCAATCCATTCAATTCAATTGGTAATTCATTTAACCATCTTAAGTTGAATTTTATTTACATAACTTAAGTTCATATCTATCACTTAACTTCATTAATTTACTTTGATATCAAAATCATCTTCATTCAATAACTCTTAAGTTATATTCCATTTAACTTTAAATTCATTTTTTTATTTACAACTCATATTCATAAATATATTCATTTAGTTTCACTTCTTATATATATATAAGTTTATTTCACAATTGTAAATCACTTTAATTATAATTCGATTCTTATAATTCTATTGCTATACAATTATTCTTAAATTTAGATTATTCAAACAACCAAACAATCCACTTATATACACTTTAATAATTCTGAAAAATTATTCTTTTATATATAAAATATAATCAAGGTAAAATTATTTCATTTACCCAATTTAAAACAATACTGTGCCGAATTGTTCTGTACAAGTGTTTAGAGATCCCTATCAACAACGCTGATCATACGTATTAACCAGAATCTATATACCACTCAACAAACCAATCATCACAATATAAAACAATTTTATATTCACTAACAAATACGCTCTCATAGCTATTATTACACTCAAACTCATTCTAGAGTACTACTGACTCTATCTCTAATGAGTAATACCCAACAGAACCATGGTTGTCGCTTAACCATATGCTCTGATACCAAATGTAACGAATAAACGGTCACAACCGGTAGGCTTTTCAACCATCCCAGCCCCACCGTGGCTTACACTGATATCCCAAACTTGCTTTTACGGCCACCCTTTCGAATGTCACGGCTTCGCCTAACCAACCCCGTAAAGAGGACGTGTGGGGGTAAGAGTCTCCCGTTCGCCACCAAACCGCGAAGCGAGAACCCCCCATCACATATCAACTAGCATAAGCAAGACTGGTGTGAGAACTCAAAACAGTTTATTTAACTTTAAAATCAAAACAAAGGAATATTTTTAAATTCAATTCGCAATGCTTTTAAAGATGAGACTATCATAAGGCCTCCCGCACACACACACATGCAAACGCAGAATTAGAGGAGATTTCTCCTTATGATAGTCAAAGATGCTTGATACGCATTAAAAAGAACATTTGATATTATTACTAGTGCATAGTGTAGGAAATTATTTCGAAAATAAAGATATAAATCTTAGCCAGCATAGACATTCCGCACTTATGCCTACTATAGCTACCATGTTCAATAGCAGGTTACCGCCACATTCCATGGCAGGTTCTACAACTAAAACCGTACAAGTTTCGTATTGTTTCTTTGGATTTCCAACAAATGGTCAGGCCAAGGAACTTCCCATTGCCACATGAGAATGCCTCTGGATGGACATCCCCGAGAACCAAACCGGATCTCTACCAACACAAGGCCGGGTTACCCCTAACTGAGTAACAACTGACCGAATATGCCATCCCCCGGTCCTTTGGGACCTTTATCCGAGATCTCGTAATCAATTCACACAATCATAATAATAAAGTGTTTCAACATGAGTAAGTATCTGGGCTCCATACCATGATACCACCCTTTTCCAGAAGGAAATGCACATATCCTAAAGGGCGCTACCCCTCATAACCTTGCTGCATCTTTCCTGTTTTGACCATTCCGGGATGTGAGGCTCGACGAAGTCACGTCCACAAAAACATACTTTATACAAAAGCCATCCTTTGGGTCAACAAATGATCATAGAAATGATCACCAAGATAGACGATCAAACAAATGATCCTATCACAAATAATCAACACAATGATCATTTCACAGCAACACTCAGCATGTCACATTACCAAATTGGGAATATATTGCTAATAACCTTCAACTATATAACCTCTGAGCTCGTACGTCTCAGAGAAGGGTGTTAAGCTAAAAGAATAAATTCTCCGCCACCAACATAAATATATTTGAAAGAAATCGGCTTTATATCTCAATTTGTAATGTCAGGCATACAATCCATACGAGTCTGTTCCGGGATCGAACAAAACCGAAGGCACTTACAAAGAAGTCCTTGCAATCCGGATATCCACAATCCTAATCGGATTCCCCATCACATATGGAGAACTCTATACCGGAGCAACTCGGTGCAGAGTCAATCGACAGGTCATCCTATCGCTCTCGCAAATATCCGGTCTTCAACACCGATCTTCAAATGCAATTCACAACGACGTATCACATATTCGGAATGGGTTATACGACCCCATGGTCCTTTCCCGGTTAACCCGAATAGTGAGCGCTTATTCAAAAATAAGTGTGACATTCAGATTCAAACAAATCACAACAAATACCATTCAAAGGGAAATATTGATAGTCGGCTATTGAACTATCAATGGATATGCACACATCACCAGATTCCAAATAATTTTCCAAATTATTTACTTTCCAAAATATCTTTACAAGATATATAAATTTCACACTTCAAAAATAAATCAATATTTATTTTTAAACAAATTCCACTTTCTTTTATAAATTCAATAGTGAATTTACATTCCAAAATATCCATGCATATACGATTTCAATTTTTCATTTCAATTTATCTTCAAAAAGATAAATTCTCAAAACGTTTCATTTCACATTGGAAAAACATTTCCATACTTATTAAATAAGTAATTCACAAATCTTTTTATTTTCTACCTTTGGAAAATATTCAATATATTTAAATCGAGATTAAGTATATATTTCATTCTTTAAGGAAATCATTCTCTTAAACATATTTATTTGGGCCAAAACGAATGTTACGTAAAACATCGTTACGACAACCCAAAATCACTAGTATAGGGATTCGAAATTAAAAATAGATGTATAAATCCCAATACTATTCAAACATTTCCTTTCGGAAATCATTTACTATAACAACAGTGTTATAGTCCACCATTTCCTTTTATTTCTCGAAAACGTCTATTTCAACAATAAATGTTGAAATCTATGGTTTCGAATCTCAACATATTTTAAAAGTATCGTTAGATCATTTTAATTCTATTTAAAACATAACATTCTAAACATTTTCTTTAACATATTATTCACTATTCAAAACGTGAATATACTACGTTAACAAATTCCATCCTTTCTATACATTTCATTTTAAAGGATTATTCACAGTCTAAAACGTGAATATAACTCCATTAATAGGTTTCAACAATTTTCTTATCAAAATAAGTCGTTTGCGAATTTATAAAACAATGTTTATAAATTCCTTTAATTACCTATTCAATTCATAACTCAATTATATATCCAACGTTCATATTATAAGTCAAATGCTTATAAAACGATTATTTTACAAAATCGTTCTTTTAAAGACTTTCCAAATCATAAATCTTATAACTTATAAGATTCATTTATTTAACCAAATCTATTCTTTAATAACTTCACAAAATTTATAAATCTTACTATTTATAAATTTCATTTATAACTTCACCATTTATAATTCTATAAATTTCATTCTTTAATGAAATTCATTTTCACTTCATTCAAACACTTATAAAAACTCATTTTATAATGTCAATATTTCAATTTATAAATATCCATTTATAAATCTCTTAATATAAATCAATTTATATTAATATTTTAAAACGTCTTTAAATTCCTTTATAATTTCACCATTTTGATTTATAAAATAATTAAATTTTATAAATCCTTTATTTAACTTTTTATAATAAATTCAGAAATCCAATTTAACTATTTTATAAAATCATTAATCCATATTCCTCAAAAATCGTAATTTTTATAACAAAAAAATTTATAACGTTTATTTATTTAAAATGGATCAATTCCAAAAATATTTTATAAACATATACTTACAAAAATCACTTTGAAAATCCATTTAAAATCCCTAATTTGGTCCAATGATGCTACACACCAAATAGTCAATCCCGACTACAACGATCCATCATATATCGATATGATAATCCATCAAATATCAAAATATCTGAAATCAAATAAAAACTGTTGAGGAATCCAGTTGGATCCCTCCAACCTGTTTTCCTGCATCCAAAAACATTAGCACAATACCAATTTCGCTCCAGTACGAAATTATCGCGGTATATGGGATTTAAAATATTATCCGCTTAATAACGGCGCAATAGGGTCTCATCCGCTAAAAAATACGGGAAATCAACAACTGCAATATATACATATGCCAATATATATATATATATATATATATTGATATTATATATAATACCAATTTCACTGTTTATGAAATATTCGCGGTATATGTTTTTAATAAATAACATCCGCTTACTAACGGTGTATAATGTCTATTTTAACAATCAATAGATAACAATCATCATTCAAACATACATTCAACAATTTTAAATCTAACTATTTAAAATAAAATCGAAACCGATTCGGTTGAGTGAGAAGTTCTCACCTTGATTTCAATTTCGTTTTAGCGATTTATTCCGAATGAAATTAAACGGACGTTTAATTTTACCCAAAATTCTCAATAACTCCAAATGACTCCAATCCAATTTCATCGCGTAGTGCCCGTCCATACGATTCCAACGCAACTGGTTTCGCAATTTTTCGACCTCGTATGAAAAAGTTATGATTTTTCAAAGTTTACTCGAATTTATATACATAAATTTATAACATAATTTATAATTTTAAACCCAGTTTTAATCACTACCGTTAGATCCACCTCCAAGCAATCAGAGCCGCACCCACTTTCTTCCCCATCTCACGTTTCAACAGCCGACACTTGAACCCACTTCATCCATATTAGGGTTCCAATTTGCTCCCTCTTCGTCGACTTTGAAGTCGATCAGAATGCGCCATCGTGAAGCTCGTCACCAACATCATCTTCGGCCTCAATCCCCAATAGCTCGGCCACCATCCTAGCACGCACTTCGAGACCGAACGGCCACACTTCCAACTCAACTCGCCACCAATCCACAACTCCATTTGCAATCATAACCGTTGAACTTCAAGATCTCTCTCTCCTCTACAATATTGTAGTTGAAGAATTCTTCAATCGATGCTTGGATCGAAAGATTTTTGAGGAGGAAGGGGAGACAATTCTGGCCGTTGTTTATATTAGTGGCGGCTAGGGTTTCATATTTTTTTTTTTTATGAAGGGTTGTTGGTCTATTTATAGGAAAAAATCGAACACTATTCATCCGGAAATTCCGAACTTCGATTTACGCGCCGTAACCAGCGTTTCTAGGGTTTACCCTGCATTCCGGACACAATGGAACAGGTTTCAGAAGCTAATTCGGTCATCTGTGCGAGATATGGCAACAAACGTTAAATTTAAATTAAACCGATTTAAACGATTTTCTAGGCGTTTTAATTCGTACCGGACAAACGGTAAATCCAATCGACACGAAATTTGAAACCATACAATAATATCACATTACGGATCCGATGAAACTGGTTTCGTCGAAATCCGAGACTTTTTGAAAAATGGCTATTTTAACTCGCAAAATTAATATTAAAAACAATTCGATGCGTTTCGAGCTGCCACGCCCAAACGATTACTCCGATTGGTACGAAAATTGAAATCCGGTAATAACTAACTATTACGGATCCAATGGAACTGGTCTCGTCCAATACTGAGACTGTTCAAAAATTGGCTATTTTCACTAGTCGATTAAATATTAAAATATTCAATTTTCACAAATAAACTTTTAATTCGATTTTAAAAGTTCTAAAATATCGTTCTAACTTCAATATGATAAAATAAAATTTTACAAATCATTTCTAATCATATTTAACTCGATTTTCAATATTTTCCATAATTTCACATATTAAATTATTGATTTAATTATTCAATTAAATCCAATTAATCGAAATAAAATTTATTCGACTTATAAATTTCACTTATTGATATTTAAAATTAATTAAATATTCAAATTTTAATTAAATAAAATTCTTGGTCGTTACAGCAGTGCACGCAAGCGTGAACTGCAGCCACACGGTATTGAGTTTTTTTGGGTACGACATCACTATAGTGGCAAGGCAGTGCACGCAAGCCTGAACTACAGCCACACGGTATGGCGTGTATGACATTCTATTTGTTTTGACTTATGTATATTTTTGCGTATTCCATATTCCGTAGTGGCGAGGCAGTGCACGCGTGCGTGTACTGCAGCCCTACTTGAATTAATATTTTAATTGGTATTTCAATGGTTTGAACTGTTTTGTTTATTTCAATTCAATATTCTGAATTGCATTCTGATTTGGTTTAATTACTGTCGTCTATTCATTATTTAATTATTATTGCTTCTGTGCACTAATAACTGAGTTTGAATTAGACTGACCCGAGTATTATTTTCTTTTGAATCTAATACTCGGGTCAGACCGAGTATTTCAGGTTGTAGATATTCTGCTTTGGGTTGCTGCTAGAGCTATGAAGTTCTTTCATATCTTTTGGAGTAGTCGTCGTCATTTGTAGTAGTCTGTACAATTGTATAGGAAGATATGTATTCATGTATATTATATATGTTAATGTACTTGTATATATAACTTCCTGAGTCGACTATAGTAGTTGTATCATATGTACCGTGTCATATGTATTGTATCAAATGTATTGTAACTGACATCAGTTATTGTATATATGAGACTTTCTTGATTTGTGTTCCGCATTTTATTATCTGTGTGATATTTTATATTTACTGTTCTAAACTATTACGAACCATCGTAGTTCGTTTAAACAGGAATTGGGGTATGTCGAAGGGAGAAAATAAATCAGAGATGAAAAATTAAAGAATATATATTTATATACCACTCCCATTGAGATAACCAATACTAGTATAAGGCCTAACTATTGATGGTCTCTCCTCAACAGCCTTATTCTCCGTGCGAGTTGATAACACTACACCGTAGTGTTCTTGGCTAGCGTGGGTATAGAGGTGGGGAGTCACAGCTTGGTATCAAAGCCTGGGGTTTAGAACAAATATAAAACATAACTTAGATAGTACATGTGTTACAACTATTTGTCGACGTTTTATCTCTCATATTTGCATATGATTGTCTTTGATTGTAAGGTATGAATTCCTAACACTTATTCATAAGCATTTGATTTTGATTCTTGTGTTCTCGGCATTGATTTGATTTAGCCGATGATTGATTTTGTTCGAATCTTAGCGATTCTGAACTTGATATTTTATGTTTTCCTCGGCTTGATTTCCATTCGACTTCGGTCGCTTTGTTTTTGAGAAATTTCTAAATTCTTGATTTCCAAGACTCCGACTTGGTTTGCCGTTGAATTCTTTGATGATGATGTTGAATCGTTTTGTACTCGATTATGGCCATTAATTGTTGACTTCGACATTGACTTGATTTTTTATTTTTGTTGAAGTCATCTATGCATTTATGCTCGTTCTGCTTTTTCCAATTGTTAATCGATTCTTCTTTTCCGATTAGTTGTTATCTCCTTGGTCGCCTTTGATAACTTCTATTTCTAGGATTTTTAGGTATTTCTACTTTAATGGATTTGGAATCGAATTCTTTAGATTTTATTCACGTCTTCGACTGTGAATTTTTATGAATTGATTTGGTTTCTAAATTTAACCGATTCGTGTACTAATTTGTTGCTATCATTTATTAGCAACTTTAGTGTCATTTTCTTCGGGATTTTTGTGAACATACCTTTCAATGAATTCGATATCGATTTCTTTGGATTCTATTCACGTCTTCGTATGTGAATTCTTGTGTTGATTGTTTCTACAATCATTTTTGTGATTTGTCACTTTAAAAATATAAATGTTTCAATACTAGTAGTGAATATCAAAACTCTTTTATCAAAACGTTTTCAACTCTATTTTCAATATCAAACTCTTTTCCTAAACCGTTTTCCAATCTATTAGTATATACAAACCTTTATTTCACTCGTATGAGAAATCAAATTAAACGGCTTAGCAAAACAAGTGGTATGAAACGCTTGCGTTTACTTCGTCGGTTAATTTTTGGACTTGTTCGATTGAACCATTTGTGACATTTTTCTAGTGAAGATCTACAGTTTGTTCGTAAATATTTAAGTTAAGCTAGTGGTTATGGGACATGAAGCTAAACTTTTATATTCACTAGCTTAGTGTAATTGACACTTCTCTTTGATCTTGATGATCGCTTTATGAATTAGACTAGCAATTTCGCGATGTCTCTTTCATTGCAAGGTTAGACTAGACACCACTTGTGTGATTCCACTCACGCATACCTTTTTGCTTTTTGGTTAGTCTTGACCTCAATCTGTGTGATTCCATTCACACATGCTTAGTGTAATTGACTCTCCTCGTTGATCATGATGATAGTTCTGATGGTCAGACTAGACACCACTTGTGTGATTCCATTCACACATACCTTTCTGTTTTTGGTTAGTCTTGACCTCAATCTGTGTGATTCCATTCACACATGCGGGGTAGCTCCCCTTGGTCTTCGGACCGTCATGTGATAGGCCTCTTTCCCTTTTTCTGTGATTTCTAGATTCCTTATGTTGATTTCTGGAAATTTTATGCTTCACCTATTTTTGTGCATTGGTGAATTCATATGTTATTGATTTGTCATGAGTACAAATTTGGGGTATGATACCTCTTTGGATCTTTGAGAAGATTCTTGTGATATTGATTATCTCTTATCGGTTGATCTCCTGTTGATCATTATTTGCATACTTATAGTTTTACGTCAGTATTGATATTTCATATTTGTGCCATACCTCTTATCGGTTGATCTCCTGTTGATCATTATTTACATACTTATAGTAGTATGTCATTATGGATATTTTATGTTATGCCATATCTTTTATTCTATTTCATACTCCTATTTGAGTTTCCATACTCCCATTTGAGTTTTCATACTCCCGTTCGAGTTTCCTTACTCCCATTCGAGTTTCCGTACTCCCATTTGAGTTTTCATACTCTCATTTTGTTTTCTGGATTTCTTGTGATGATTTCTAGAATTTGCGCTTCACCAATTTTTGTGATTTCTATTGATAAGTTTTATCATTTTTTGTGCATTGGTGAATTCGTGTGTTATTGACTTGTTATGAATACAAGTTTAGGGTATGATACTCTTTCCTATCTTTGAGAAGATTCTTGTGATATTTTTGATGAATGAAAATTCATTGGTATTATATTTTGATGCCAATTATTTCGATGAAATTTTGACGTATGTCGAAGTTGCTACGGATGTTGCTGCTTTAATCACGTGTTTTAAAAATCGTTTCAAAATAAAAAAAAATTAAATTTGTTTTCAAAAAATTTACGATTTGCGCTTTCAAAAGAATGAGGAAGCGAATTAAATGTTTCAGTAAAATCGAGGACTATGACCCCTTTCTTTTGCTGATTCGCTTAATTCCGGACTTGTCCGTTTGAGAGTGTAAATTGTAATTTTATAAATAAAATTGTTTTCAGAAGTTCTGCACTTTGCACTTTCAAAAGAATGAGGAAGCCATTTAAACGTTTCAGGAAAATCGAGGATTATGACCCCTTTCTTTTACTGATTCGCTTAATTCCGGACTTGTCCTTTTGAGAATGTGAAATATTATTTTTAAAATACACAACTATGCACTTTCAAGAAAACGATGAAGTGAATTAAACGATTTAGTAAAACTCGTGGTTATGGGTCATGTGCGTTTGCTATTTCGGTTAATTCCGGACTCGTTAATTGAATAATTTGTGATTTCTGATTATCGTTTTGATAATCAGATATTTGTGATTTTTGATTATCGTTTTTTATAATCAGATATTTATTGTTTCTAATTATCGCTTGTGATAATTAGATATTTGGGATTTAATTATCAGTTGTGATAATTAAATATTTACGATTTAAGATTTGATTATCAGTTGTGATAATTAAATATTCGTTGATTTGTGATTTCTGATTATCGTTTTTGATAATCAGATATTTATTGTTTCTAATTATCGCTTGTGATAATTAGATATTTGAGATTTAATTATCGTTTGTGATAATTAAATATTTGTGATTTAAGATTTGATTATCGTTTTGATAATTGAATATTTGCTGATTTGAAATTTGATTACCGTTGTGGTAATTCCTGATTATCGTTTTTTTTATATAGTTAGATATTTGTGTTTTCTAATTATCGAATCGATGATTAGATATTGCTGTTTTGTGATTTCTGTATTCTGATTATCTATTCGATAATTAAATTTTGTTGAGAATTTGTGAATTTCTTTTATGAAATTAAAAGATTTCTTTGGCGTTTATATTATACTACGTCGGTGTACCGGCTCAATTTTCTGCTATTCATGACATTTTTCACGTCTTCCAATTACGGAAATGCCTTAGGGATTTCCGATCCTTATTCTTGAGCAACCTTCTATTCACATCATTGCTTCGGGGGTGTAGCACCTTCGAAATAACGATGTTTTTCTCGTGAAAGCTCTGTGGTTCTCAAATCCTATGGATTTCACTCCGGAATCCAGAGAATTCATCGAGCAAACACGTTCTGGCTTTCTCTTTCATGCTCTATATGGTGAACTTCTTATTTTCAAATTTCGTCATTTTATGATGACATGCTTTTACGGTTGTTACCTTTTGTCCATTTATTCCTTAAGATTGCGAGGACGCAATTTCTTTAAGGAGGGGAGTCTGTAACAACCCGGTACTTCGCAACAATTAATAATCGACATTAAAAACGATTGATTGATTTTTAATTGCTGTTGAGTATTTTATTCAGCTGAAATTCACATTCGAAAATTGGTTAAGTATCGTTGAGCTTTGCAAATTTAAAATTTGGTCCATCCATTTTGATGCTGTATGGTTTGAGTATAACCCGTTCTTTCTCCCCCCTTTTTCATTTTTATTCGTAATCCTAAAAGCGAACGAGAGTAAAAAATGGTGGCCGTTCCTTTTCTTCTTCTTCGTCCAAATTAGGGCTTCGATTTCGATTTTTGCTCGTCTCTGTGATGCTCGACCGCTTCTATTAGGTCAAGTTCATCGCCGCTTCGAAGCAAGGTGAGTACTTTTTGTAACTCACATCTAATTTGAATTTCAGAGATTTTGAATTGGGGTTTTAATTGAAAGTTCGAATCCCTTTGATGTTCGTTCGTATTTATGTATATGTTGAAATTGTCTTTGTATTTTTGATTATTCTACGAAAGTGAGTTATCTGACCCTTTTTGAATTTCTATACTTTCGTCACTTGATTCGCTCGGCCATTCGACTGTGGTTCGTGTTGATGATTTTGGGTCTGTTCGACTTCCTTTAATTGCATTCGTGTATTTTTGTTTGAGTTCATTAGCCACCACGGTTTCGAAATGATTTCTTCCATTGTTGATTTTTTTTAAACAGCTACATGATGCTTGTATTTATCTGGAAGCTTTGCATTTCCGGTCTTTGTCATTACCTGCCTATATGCATACACTTTGTAGATGAAGTTGCACGTGTGTTACTTCGAGTTGGATTCATGTAGTCTTGATAGTATTGAGCTCTGTAGCACTTATGGCGTCACAATAACCTGCTGACCTTGTTCTTGACCCACAGCATGCTTTTCCATGTGACCTTTTATTAAAAGAATTTGACTTTGTTTTGAACTGCAACTTATTACTCTGCTTAGAGTTAAATTGGTGGATTCATGAGTATGTTTCATCCCTCAATGCTTGCATGATAACTTGTTTCTACTGTTAGGAAATGTGCACATACAAACATTTATATACATACATATGTATGTATATATGTGTGTAATTTGTTGTGCCCATCCACTTGGTCGAGACATGAACTCTGTTGTAGTTTTGAATTCTTGTTGTATTATGTTATTTTTTGCTCTTGAGGCTGGTTCATGTTTTCGTGTTGGTTTTGTTACTGTGCTTGTGTGGGTTTGGTCACTTCAGTTTTCCATGGCATTCATTTTGGTCTCTCCATGTATTTACATATATACATACATGTATGTATATATGTGAGTGATGGCTATGTTTTCTTTCCTTGCTGCGTGCATGTGAAGTATTTTACAATATTGCCTTTTCATGGTAAGGTTCACACTGCTACATTGATTTGGAATTGATGCATATTGAATCACTGTCGTATTGACATTGTTTTACTGTTTATATATACACACGTGATAGCCTCGGCCACTTTGATTCTAATTGGAAATTGCTTCTTTGAATTTTCTGTTGCATATAAGTTAGCTGTCTGGTCGTCATTTTACGAGGTCACTGCCCTTGTATTATGTTACATGCAGTAGCACCATATTTTTGTCGACAATATTTGAAACTGTCGCGTGTTTGGTTCTTATGAATCTAGTACGACTTGAGTATTGTCCCTGTTTTCACTGCATATGGCTTTGCATCTTCTTTATGTTGCATAGCTTGTCCTTTGGGTTGAGCATTTATGTCTGCAGTCTTCACTGCAATCTTTGTCTACATATCAGGTTGTTTTCATGTTGCACATGAATATGATCATTCATATCTGCTGCATTACTGTTTGAACATTCACTATTTGGTTCATTGTTATAGCTCGACAGTTTTGGGATAATGCACATTGTCACTGTTTGATATATTTGCGTTTCCGTTGTGCAGTTGCATTTGGGATATATTGGCTTGAGCTCGAGTGCATGTAACATTAGCTTTACCTCTGTCTTTATTTATTGTTTGCATTCTTGTATATGCATTTGTTGAGTTGTTCACTGATGCAATACTTGTTGCCCTTCATTTAAAACCCTGTTGCATTTGGGTTAGTGGCTACATTAAGTTGTTTTCATGTGTGATACTTGTGGTGACTGCAGTATTTGTTGCAGTTTGCCTTTGTATTCATTAGTGACTGCAGTTTCATTTTATATGCAGTTTCGCTTTGTGATTTGCGTCGCATTGATGCAATTGGATTTGTTTTTCCTAATTTCAGTTGAGTTCGGCACTTACGTTGTCGTTGCTCGATCGTTTAGTTTCGAGGCCATTTGTACTTGTGTTGAATCTGATTTTGATTTGACCTTGTGCTCGTTGGTGAATTTTCATTGGGTACATCATCACTGTAGTGGCAAGGCAGTGCACGCAAGCGTGAACTGCAACCACACGGTATTGAGTTTTTTTAGGTACGACATCACTATAGTGGCAAGGCAGTGCACGCAAGCGTGAACTGCAGCCACACGGTATGGCGTGTATGACATTCTATTTGTTTTGACTTATGGATCTTTTTGCGTATTCCATATTCCGTAGTGGCGAGGCAGTGCACGCGTGCGTGTACTGCAGCCCTACTTGAATTAATATTTTAATTAGTATTTCAATGGTTTGAACTGTTTTGTTTATTTCAATTCAATATTCTGAATTGCATTCTGATTTGGTTTAATTACTGTCGCCTATTCATTATTTAATTATTATTGCTTCTGTGCACTAATAACTGAGTTTGAATTAGACTGACCCGAGTATTATTTTCTTTTGAATCTAATACTCGGGTCAGACCGAGTATTTCAGGTTGTAGATATTCTGCTTTGGGTTGTTGCTAGAGCTATGAAGTTCTTTCATATCTTTTGGAGTAGTCGTCGTCATTTGTAGTAGTCTGTGCAATTGTATAGGAAGATATGTATTCATGTATATTATATACGTTAATGTACTTGTATATGTAACTTCCTGAGTCGACTGTGGTAGTTTTATCATATATACCGTGTCATATGTATTGTATCAAATGTATTGTAAGTGACATCAGTTATTGTATATATGAGACTTTCTGTTTGATTTGTGTTCCGCATTTTATTATCTGTGTGATATTTTATATTTACTGTTCTAAACTATTACGAACCATCGTAGTTCGTTTTATACAGGAATTGGGGTATGTCGATGGGAGAAAATAAATCAGAGATGAAAAATGAAAGAATATATATTTATATACCACTCCCATTGAGATAACCAATACTAGTATAAGGCCTAACAATTGATGGTCGCTCCTCAACAGCCTTATTCTCCGTGCGAGTTGACAGCACTACACCGTAGTGTTCTTGGCTAGCGTGGGTATAGAGGTGGGGCGTCACACTACAGTTCCATAAATAACTATTATGAATATTAGTAGTAAAAGAATTATTGATAATATATACATGCTTAAAATTAAGAACTCAAATGCCATTGCCTAAAAAAACCATTGAAAATATTTTATTCACTAACAAAATGTTCGTACCATTTTTATTATATAGGAAACCATATCTAGTCTTAGCTAATCTAGATACATAAGTTATCTCACAAATATAGTTTTGTATATAATAACAATTATTATAAATATTAGCATGTCCATTAGGAAAATGTAAATAAAAATCTCTAAATGTGGTTGCATCTACTATGGATCCTTTAGTAACTTAAAGGCTCATTTCCCCTTTGTTCATGGGTTGTCTACTCCTAAGTATCATAAAGAATTATAAATATAAGTTCCTGACCCAATAACTAAAACCCAATAATTTTTATTGACCGCAAAACAATTTCGAACCATAAGTCCCTGAGGAATCTGATTCCTTTTTCACTTTCACATCTTGAGATAGTCTGGGCAATTCCTTCTCTAGTGACCTTTCTTGTGACAATGATGAATTTCACCCTTGCCATTTGAGACAATCTTCTTTCCTTTCTTAACCTCTTGCTTTCTTTTGTTTAAACTTTTCGAAGATGATGTTTTTCCTTTCATACCGAGCACAACACCTTAATCCTTTAGCTGACTTTCACCTAACCTCAACATATTGAAAAGCACAACATGAGTCACTTCCATCTGGTTCATATCGAAATTCAATATGAGTGGAACAAACATGCAACTTTTCCCCATTCTTAGCACCATCTTTAGAAAGTTTATCAATATATCCTTTCACCATTATGACATAGTCCTCGATACTACTCCCCTTACTCACATATGTGTTAAACAATTTCTTAGCTATCTCATGCCTTGCAAAATGAGATTCCTCCCTAAATAAAGATTTGATGCTAAAACTTTGTGGAAAGCTATGTTTCTATGTTATATTTGCAATGGTTTGTCAAAAGTAGACAATACGTAAGATTTTTCTTTGTCACAATCAATTGCCTAAGTATTACAAGATTTTAACATTTTAGGATATGCACCCTTAACGTGGTTTATAAAGGTTCAGTTATGGCAGACAATAAATGTTCATAAGTTAGTATAATCTTTATTTCTCTTAATCAGTCTATGCAATTATGTCCGGTGAGAAAGTCGTTTTCAGAAAATAATCTTTAGTGGGTCAATTTTTGCAAATTTATTTCAGATGGATTAGTATAGTTTTATGTAGCACGTGGTCTTACAAAATTCATTTCATTTTTCTATTAAGGCTTCCACTAAAATTTTATATTTCTCAAAACTCTATGAGAAATATAGAAATCCTTTGATTTCTCTAATAAGTATTAGGACTCATATGCCTTGGGATTCGAACCCTGAGTTTGCTCAACAAATAATAGTCCCGCAAGTGATGGATAACTGTTTAACAGTCACATCATATATAACTCCTGATCAGAATCTTTTCCCTAATCTCAATCTTGACCTTGAGTTTGCTCAACAAATCATACGATATTATTCACTTTAACATATCATTTCTTGATGGCCTAAGTATAGATGCTTATACCTCAAGTTTGCTCCACAAATACATGCATTTATCTTACCTCGTCTAACAATATATCAATAGTGCTACGTAAAAAAGCTCTAGCTTGAGTTTGCTCAAGATCTAGTGCATATGCAAGTAATCTATTAATATATAGATTATAGAGGACAAATGTATATTAAAGATTAATAATTTTTAATATTTCCATAGTCATAACGATTTAAGGAATAATGTATTTCTTATGAAACACCATGGTGACACAGGTGTCTAGCACATCTGATATCATGTTATGTGTACCACATGCATGCATTTTTCAAAAATATAATTTTGATTTATTTCAGTTCCATTTATATTTAATTTATACATATGATTATATAGTTTAATTTATTTATAGCAGTTGTAATTTAATTAATTTATTTAATATATATACGTACCATATTAACTAATTCATATTTAATTAATGAATTTTTAATTATTTTTTTAATTAACGAATAAATTAAATATAATTTAAATTTTGTTAAATTTTATTTATTTAGCATAAACTATTTAAGAAGAATATTAACTATAACCTTAATATTCATACATATATACATGCATGCATGCATATACACACACACGCACACATTCATACATATATATATTAGTGTGTGTGTGTATATAAACTGATTAGTTAGTTAGTTATCGAACTAATTATTTACTTATTTAAACATTTAATAATACTTAATAAATTTCAGAAAAAATATTTAATTTGTCTTAAACAAGTTAAGTCGGATATTCAGCTATAACCTTTATATATTTATAGCTATATCAATAAATACACATACACAGATATATATATATATATATATATATATATATATTAAGTTTTGATTAGTTATTTATTTTATTAATCATATTAGTAAAACATTTAAAATAAAACTTCTAAATTAATTAAATTAATTTTTCAACAAAATGTGGAATATTTTAATTTATTTTATTACATTTATATAATCATTTTATATTTTAAACTTAACTTTAAAATTTCAAATTCATTTTAAAATTTTAAATTTTAAATTTTAAATTAGCCCAAGGCTCAAAATAGATATGTGCCTTGCATATAGGCTAACCTTTTGGACTTACTCCGACCATTGGGCAAGGTCTGGAACCAAGCAAGGGAGAATACTTATTATCAAATACTATGACCAAACACTCATATTCTAGACACTAAATAGATATATAAGTTTATTAGTTGGCCTTTGTATGGACCAACTGCGCTCATATACATAGTTGGATTTGCCCTGTTTAATAATGGGTAAAATTAGTAAATTTTATATAAAAAAATTCCCTCTTTGGACCTCAATAGGCATATGTAAACTATTAGTTAACATTAAATCCATTCAACATTTTAAAATAATATTAAATTTTATTTTAAAATATTTTTATCTATATAGATAATAAAACCCTACATTTTATTGACAGTTAAATTACAATGAATTTAATTGATAACAATGAAAACGGTGAAAAATGAATTTTTTCTATTGTTGGAATTTGACCATGGAACTTATACCATTGTGTTCGTGGCAATTTTTCGATCAACTTCTATATACAGTTTTTCTAAATGGACTTCAAACGAAGAAGTTATAGTCGTTTGAAGTTTTAGCGTCAAAAACAATTACGTATGCAAACATGAAAATTTTATCAATTATAAACATTTGCAATTAATTCATAGGATATTATAAAAGTAGTAACAAATTTATTATGTTTGTCGTAAATGTAAATTATTAAGAGAATTAGATGTTAGAGGAAAATAAGGGGAATAATTAACATTGCAAACAGAATCAGCTAAAAAGTGCAATTAATTAATATCTGAATTAATACAGGGAAATAATATATAACGTGTGTGTATACATATCGGATCCCTCAATTTAAATACGTTTCATATAAATATAGCAAATAAATGTTCAAATTCAAATTTGGATAAAAAAATATGCATATTAATTATATATGTTAATCGAATGGAGGAACTAATTGACATGTCAATTAACGAAATGTTACAACGTGTAAAATATTAATTAAGGAAATTAACTAATAGAAGTGACATGTTAATCCATTAATAGGGCTATTAATTAGGATTGTAAAGTAATCAGTAGAAAATATCAATTAATAAGGAATAGAAATAATAGTTATCCCGGGTTTGAATGTGTACATATAGACAGTATATTGCTGCAAATAAAAATTAATTGAAGGATCAATTAAGAAGAGGATTAATTAGATAATTGGTGCCCCTCTCTTACAGTAAACAATGGCTTCTTTCTTCATCTTTTTCTCCAATTTTATCCAAATCTTCACCAAATGAATCCAAATAAAATATATATGAAAAAAATAGAGGAATTGCAACAAATTAAAGGACAGAAGTAGTGGAATGGCATAGTAATTTCAGAAGATAGAGATTTAAAGCTAAGGACGACAGGTAAGTGGATTTAATTATATATCTTTTACATTTATGACATATTATCATTAGATTCCCGTTCAACAATTTTATTCAGTATTTATTTCAGTAATTAATTCTTTTAATTAGTTATGCTGAAACTGTAAATTGTATAAGAAAGCTTATATTTAATTAATATTAGGCTTGAGAGTTAGAGAAAGGCATAAGCCTAAAAGTAAGAAATTTACAGTTAATTACATCTATTTTAAAGTTGAAATCTAACCTGTAAATGATAGCTTTTTATTCCTTTTTACACGAAAATATTGTGCGAATAAATTAGTTAAAGAAAAGAATTCGCAAATACGGACTAAAATAGAAGAACACTGGATTTACAGAAATTAGATGTAAAATATGAAAAGCTAAAATAAAATGAGAAAAATAGAAATTTGCAGTAAATTATGCTAAAATAGGGAAATAATTAAAAAGTGAAAATCTAATAACTTGATTTGGAAGTAAGCGATAGATTAATTGGTTGGTTTAGAAAAGAGAATACATTTCTACAGTTTAATATCTAAAAGATTACGATAAACGTAACTGCAAAAATAAAAGAAAGAAAAAGGGAACTAGTGTAAAATAGAGAAACTACTGTATTTTACACTATCCCAAAAGTAATGAAATAATAAAAGAAATATCTTGCAGTTATGAATTATTGTTTAAAGCATTGTTTAGTATTAAAACATGAAAATGAAATTGTAGCATAGTTTTTGTACCAACCAAATAAAATTAAAATACTTCCTGGAATATGGGAAAATAAAGTGAAGAATTACAAGAAGCAAAGAAGAAATCAAGTTAATTATTAGACAAGACTAGAAGCGATTAAAAAAATATATACCTAGATCTGCAATTACTGCGTAGATAATAGAATAAAGGAAAAGCGATTATTATGATAAGTAAATTTGTGATAGTTGGACGTAGTCCGAAGCCAAGATTGTCATATAATAAGAGAATTGAATATCATAATAAATAAGTTAGACTAGAATAGAAAAGAGATGCTTGTAACTATATTTATAATATAAGGATTATTAAAGAATACAGTAGTGACAATTGCAAGTAAAATTATAACATAGGTTATAATTAAGTAGAAAGAACAGAAAAGGCTTATTTTAAGATTTAAATTATGTTAATAAGCAAATAGAGCAGAAATAACAGAAAAGGCTTATTTTTATGAACTTAGACTTGGATTAAGTTAATAAGCAAGATAATAGAAGTGGCATATACCAATAACATTCCCTTTAAGTTAGGAATTGATGGTTTCGTAATAGTTAGATGAGACTGGGACAAGCTTATGCTGATTAGGATAAATAAATTGCTAATATAATAAGAAAAGTAAACTAAACACATATAGGGTCTAATAAAACAGTAAGATGCGTTTGGAGCAGCCCAAAGGATGAAGAGCCTAATGAAGCATTTGAATGCTTTCGATAGATATATTCTAATGCTTTCGAAAGTAAAGTTATAAGGTTTCAAAAGCCTTAGTTTTAAAAACAAAGAACCCAATCTCATTTTTAAAGGAAAACCCATGGTAATATTAAAGTGCTTTGAAATGGCTTTTAATTTTGATATTAAACCCATGGGAATGATTTCAAGGATATTAAACTAAAAATGTTGGTATTATTATTATGTTATGATCTGTTATTATATGAGCTTCTTCTAAACGTATTCACTGTATAATGGACCCATAGACATATTTAGGGGAGTAAGGGCGGAATAACCAGCTAGGTTGACCAGTAGTGAATATAACTTGAGTTAACTCCTGAATAAATAGAGTTGCATTCAAGAGGTCAGGTAGACTAGAAAATAGGATGCCAAAAGACTAATCAAAGAAGTTGTCAAATTAGATAGGTTCATTGTAATACCATGAAAACTATGTTTGATAGAGTTATTGGCGGGGGCCAATAGTTTCATAGTGATCCCATGAAAACAATATCTGAGTAAAGTTATTGACAAAAGTAAATAGGTTCATAGTCAACCCATGAAAACTATGATATGAGAGAAGTTATTGGACATACCAATAGGTTCAGGGAGAAACCATGAAAACTATGAAACCGAACAGATAATCCATAAACTTTAAATAGGTTATTAGTCAACCCTTGAAAACTAGTAAGTTAATAGTGATCCTAGAAACTATAATTGAGACAGATAGTCGGACGAATGTGGATGAGAAATCCAAGATATTTTGTATGTTTTCATATCACATGATATTATAAACTGCTATGTTTTTAACCATTGTGGATGTAGGAGCACTACATATGGTTTTATAAATTTTTGGGTAAGATACTATTAAAGGGGAAATCTGTTCCACCAAGTGGCCAAGTGTCACTAGATATCTAAATAATTCAAGAAGGTAGTTTATTATTCATAATAGACTTTATGTCTGACTTGAAGTTTATGTTTTCCCTTTAAACTCTTGGGTGGTTAATTGATTTTGAGTAGTTTGAGAGTTGAGGATTTTCAAGTCTCCATTACACGAATAAGCTTCCGGAGACGTGCCTGATGCAAGCTAGCATATAAGGAGTTCTTTTCTATTCAATTCCATTGTGTTTTGATGTAAAGGCAAAGTTGTTTAATTGCCTATATATATAGACACACACACACACTATGTTCATCCAAGGGGCATCTTCATTTGTCGCTCTTGGCGTAGTTTATAATAATCATATTTTCTCTGAACCCGTTTCTCGAATTTGGGATATTGTAATGAATTTGAAATATGATTGAAATGGAATGAGAAATTTTTCTAATGATTTTAAATTTTTTTTCTATATCCATGTGTTTATGTTGTATCAATGTATCTAACATTACCACATTTGGTCACCGAGAAGTAATAACTATAAATGACTACAGCATCCATTTCCGTTAGTTTTGGGACTCCAAGTGGGAGATATTACAAATTGGTATCGGCTCATAGGTTTATGCAAACTTGAAAGAAATTTCAAACTTATAATGAATTTTCGAACATAATCCAATGAATAAGAAAATAAGATCGAGTTTGGGTTAACGCTATAGTAACATACTTGTATTTGATATATATATATATATATATATATATATATATATAAGTATGTATTCCCCTCTCTCTTAGACCATTCTTTTGTATCTTACTGAGGCTTGTATGCAGATTTGCGAGAAAGAAAGATATGGAGGCAGGAAATGGAAGAGGAAATCTCAATGAAGGAAGCACCATAACAAATGGAAATTCTCGACCCAACCGGAGAAACCAAGGTCGACGAGAAAATGCTAATCCAATTGCAAATGCCAATGTAGGTGCTGGAAACCCATCAATAGATATGGAGATGATGTATCGGTTCTTCGTCAATCTGATGCAAGCTGAAGCAGCTGCTGGAGTAGCTGGGAATGTTGGAGAAGCTAATCCCGTGGCTCTAATTGTAAACAACTATGCTAAGTTGAGCAGGGATTACATTAGTCTTTGTAGGAAGCCGTTTCGTGAACGGAGGATGCTGTAGAAGTTGAGAATTGGTTTTCGCATTGTGAGAGAATCATCGTTGACTTAGGGTTGAATGATGAGAAGAAAATGAGGCTTGCTTCTAAACAGCTGTATGGAATAGAGCTTCAGTGGTGTAATAGTGTTACTACCATAGTTTCCAAGGAAGATTTTATGTAGGTGGAATTTAGAAGGAGATTCGAGCAAAAAAAATTGCCTAAAGTTGCTAAGTCAACATTTTGAGGAAGTTCATAGATTTAGTGCAAGGCGAGATGTAGGTGATCGAGTATTCCATGAAGTTTGATGAGCTATCTAGGTATGGCCATGCTAACATTAACACCATCATCAAGAGGAATGAGAAGTTTATTTGGGGATTGAGATACGAGATTGCTAGGGCGACCCTAACACATCTTCGTGATCCTTTTAATATTGTTGTGGAAATGGCAATCCGACATGTGAAGATGCTTGCTACTTATGGGAAGGAGAAGCGAGTTCAAACCCAGATTTCTCTTGGCAAGAAGAGAAAGTTCTTCAAGTGGAAAGGAACCCCGAGGGGAGAAGCTGCCAAGAAGGCAAAGGTTAATTCGGTTTGCTACAAGTGTGATAAGAAGGGTCTTTATGCTCATGAATGCTGAACCGACAAAGGGAAGAAGGCCTTTGAGAAGAAGGGTGTGAAGTGCTTTACCTGCGACTAGGTTGGGCGTTATAAGGATTAGTGTCTAAAACCAATCAGCGGGACAAGGGAAAGGTCGTTGCTGTTGGACCAACGTCTGCTAGGCCAACTACTGCTGAGAAAGGAAAGACTACGATGGAAGTTACGCTTTTGATTTCGAAGTACAGCTGTTATGGTACTATTTGATACATGTGCATCACATTCATTTATATCTCAGTATTTGGTTTATATGTCATGTTTTGAACCTACATACTTGTAACTTCCTTAAGAGTTGCGAATCCGATAGGAGAGTATGCGACTCAAGAATGAGATGTGACCAGTTAGAACTTGATTTGTTAGGTCATAAGTTACATGCGGTCTGTATGTTTTTGATTTCATACATTTTCGAATCATTTTATGTATCGATTGGTTGGGTAGATATGAGGCTAGGATATTTTGCAAGGATAGGAAATATTATTGAGACACCCTAATAATCATAACCGAATTGTACTCTCAGTGGAAGATTCTGACCGGAGTGCTTGTGCTCTGTTGAGTGCTATGGAAGTTAAAGAAGAGTTAAGTCGGGTTCGAGTACGTAGAGAATTTGTAGATGTTTTTGAGCTGGTTGTAGGACTATCACCAAAATGAGCCTTTGAGTTTCAGATAGATCTACTGCCAGGAGCAGAGCCTATAAGTAGACCACCGAGTAGGATGACACTGACTGAGATGAAAAAATTAAAGATGCAACTAGTGGATCTGGAAGGGAAATTTTTTATTAGACCAAGTAGTTCGCCTTGGAGTGCGGACACGGTGTTCTTGAAGAAACCAGATGGGTCGTTAAGGATGTGTATCGACTATCGCAAATTAAACGAGAAGACGATCAAGAATAAGTATCCTTTTCCGAGAATCAACGATTTATTCGATCAATTGTGTGGAGCCAGAGTATTTTTCCAATTGGATTTGGCTAAGAAAAGTATCATATTGACCGCGTTTCGAACTAGGTATGGTTCGTGTGAGTGGTTAGTAATGCCATTATGGTTAACGAACGCACTAGCTTTCTTCGTGGATTTGATGAATCGAGTTTTCGAGAGTACTTGGATAGGTTTGTATTGGTATTTATAAACCAAATTTTAGTGTACTCTAAAGATAAAAGAGAGCATGAAGATCATCTTAGAGTAGTGCTCAAGATGCCGAGGCAGCATCAACTAAAAGCGAAGTTTTCCAAGTGTCGTTTTTGAAAGAATGAGGTTAGATTTCTTGGTCACGTGGTTTCACATATGAGTTTATTCGTTTATCCATATAAGATCGAAGCTGTTAATAACTAGAAGAAACCAGAGATGGTGACTCAGATTAGAAGTTTTCTTGGACTTGCTGGCTAATACCTTAGATTCATTGAGGATATCTCCTGGATAACAACGCCTTTGACTAAGTTAACTAGGAAGGATGTGAAGTTTATTTGGTCTGAAAAATATGAGGAAGCATTCCGTTAGTTAAAGCATTTATTGACCAATGCGCCTGTGTTACTGGTGTATACCGATGCATGCGGAACTGGATTAGGAGCTGTGTTGATGCAGAAGGGGAAAGTCATTGCCTACGTTTCACGACATCTTAAACTACATGAAGTGAGATATCCTACTCATGATTTAGAGTTGGCAGCAGTGATTTTTGCATTGAAGATATGGAGACATGATCTCTTATGAGAGAGATTTTAGTTGTACACAGATCGTAAGTCTTTAAGATATTTATTCTCTCGGAAGGAGTTGAATATGAGACAACAAAGGTGGCTGGAGTTCTTAGCAGCTTATGATAGGTGTATAGAGTATATGCCTGGGAAGGGAAATAAAGTAGTGGATTCACTTAGCAGAAAACATCAGAATGTAGTGTCAGCCATGTTGGCAGAATTGAAAGATTTAAAAGCTTTGACTACTTGTAGTGTGTAATTAAGATCAACTGCTAGTTCTAATCAAAGCACCACTATGTTGTCCTGATCAGAAGTTCGAACATTGCTGATCGAAAGAAGCTTTTAAGGAGAAAGAAGTTCCATTATTATCCGAGAAGATTAGAAGGCTTAAGGTTTGGTCGGAGATCGGTGATCCGAAGGATTTTAGTCTTGACCAGAGGGGATGGTCGAGAAAGAGGGGACGGTTGTGTATTTCGAATGTTGAGGACTTAAGAAAAGAAGTTCTTGGGGAACGTCATCCATCCAAATTTATGATTCATCCTAGAGGAACCACGATATATCAGGATATGAAGAGGAGCTTCACTGGGAAGGCATGAAGAAGGCTTTTGGCTTATGGGTTAGGCAGTGTGCGAACTGTCAACAAGTGAAGGCCGAACATCAAAAGTAGAGTGGATTGCTTCAACCTTTGGAGATTCCTGTTTGGAAATGGGATTCGAAATCAATGGATTTTATAGATTGTTTGCCAAGGTGGAATAGAAGAAATGAAAGTATATGGTTCGAAGTGGACTGGTTGACCAAGAGTGCCCATTTCATTCCAATTAAGTCAGCCAGCACGGCACTGTTTTAGCTAAGTTGTTCATGAAGAACATAGATAGACTGCATGGAATAACTAGCGGTATAGTCAGTGATAGAGATGCTTTGTTTACTAGTGAATTCTGGAAGAGCCTACAGGAGATGTTTGTCACCAAGCTCAAGATAAGTATTGTATATCACCCTCAGACTGATGGGTAGACAAAGAGAGTCAGTAAGGTACTCGAAGATTTGTTAAGAGTTTGTGTATTGGACTTTGGAGAATCTTGGGAACATCACCTACACTTAATTGGGTATTCCTATAATAACAGTTATCAAACTAGTATAGGAATGGTGCCTTTTGAAGATTTGTATGGAAGGCCATGCAAATCACCAGCATGTTCGTTGAAGACATGTGGCAGATTAGTCTTGGGTCCAAATCTGGTTAGAGAGGCGATAGAGAAGATTGAGTTGATCCGAGAAAGATGAAGGAAGCTCAGTCTGGACAGAAGAGTTACACAGATAAGAGGCGTCGAGATTTAGAATTCTCAGTTGGAGATAGAGTCTTCATTAAGATATCACCAATGAAGGGTGTGGTATGATTCAGAAAGTCAAGAAAACTGGCACCGAGATATGTTTGTTCGTTCCTAATTATAGAGAGGATGGGGAAACTCGCACGCAGAGTAGAGTTGCCAAGCAGTATGGCAGGCGTCCATAATGTGTTTCATGCATCTCATCTTCGTAAGTATGTGCATGATCCAGTGACTAGTATTCCTCTAACAAAGTTGACTGATTTGATAGTAAAACCGAATTTGACTTTTGTTAGAAAACCAATTCGGGTTGTGGCGAGAGATGAGAAGAGGTTAAGAAACAAGATATTCAAGTTGGTGAAAGTTCAGTGGAGCGACAATGAGAAGGGCTGCATTTAGAAAACAAGAGACGAAATTAGAGATACTTATCCTGATCTACGGTGAGAGTATGTTCCATATTTGTTTCATATAGATTGTTGCTAGTCATGTAGGCTAGTATGGTAGTAAGGAGATGTTATAGATGGTAACTATGCTTAGTATTTAGTCCTTACTGAATTTCTGAGGACGAAATTCTTTAAGGAGAGGAGCCTGTAACATCCCTAATTTTAAATAACATTAAAATTTAATTAGATAAATTAAATAGAATAATGTAAAGATTATAGTGATAAGAGGATTGAGATTTGGAAATTTAATAGAGGTCGTGCTTAACTAAACAAAATTAGAAGAACAAGTTTATGGAAATGGTTTTATAAGTTAGTTAATAAGAGAATAAGGCAAAGGTATTATAGGGAATAGCCATCCACCATAACCCTTAACCCCTAAACACTTATTTCTATTTTCATTCCATACGTTCATAATTAAAAAACATAGGAAAAGGAGGAGCTCAAAGCCTGCCATAACTTAGGGGACAAGAGGATTAAAAATCAAGTAAAAGCTAAGGAATCAAGCAAGGAGAAGGGAAGGGCTACTTTGTAAATTAATTTACTGTGGAAATTAAATTAATTAAGTTGGAGGACATAAATATCTTAGTTGTTTTGCTAAGGGGAAGAGCTACGTTGTAAAATATTTTTAGTTAATTCTGGATAAATTCGGCAGTCTTCAGAAAAGAATTTGGTAAAGATTATGGAAACCAATTATATTTTTACAAATAGGCAAGTTTTTTGAAAAAATTTTACTTAAAATGGCCACAAAACCCTTTTTTTACAGATTAATTATTTCGCCACTTCCAGTAGAAACCTTTTGATCCCATACCTTCTCCCCCAACCAAGTCGAAACCAATGCATGTAGTATCAATACTTTGGTACCTAGTGGATTAGAGAAAGGTGGAAGGTATAGAACACTTGCTACTTTGTCCCATATACTACCAAAGCGTAATTTTATCAAAAACTTGATTTGCCCATATTTTAAAATTTATAAAATGAAATCTCAATCATTTTCTTTTGTTTAAAAACAATAGTCATAAGAGTTCGGTAAATTCTTACCGCAAGGAAATCCGACCCCGATTCAATCCTATAGAAGGATTAATTTTTGCGGCACGAAATCGCAAACTATCATTACGCGACACACCTTATTTTAACTCCAAATTCATTATTTATCAAGACTTCTCCAATTTGAATTTTAATGTATATAAAACATTTAAAAACCATTTTCAAACATTTAAGCCAATGATTTCCATATTAAATCTCTTTTTCACTTTTAAATCATCTCACAATATTATATTATTATAATATTCCTTTTCAACCTTTTTATATTTTCAAAACCATTAAGGTGCCAAATAACTTCATATACACATCCAAATGGATGATTTATTTTTCATAAATTAATCATTGTTAATTACTTAACCATTTTTTAATTATGATTTCTCTTAATTTATCACAACCAACTTATCAGCCATATCAACATCCATATAGTCAACCAAGTTATCAACAAAGCATTTAAATTTATAATTTAAACATTCATATGATTATTTTCTAAATTGAGTACTCACTATGGCTCCACTCCACTAATCTTTTCCATAGCTTTCCAAATTGAATTCGGCAGCACTTCGCCAGCACTTCCTCTTCTTTTCCTTGCTCCGTAGCTCCCCGACTTCCTTCCTTTCTCCTTGATGGGCTAGGCCTCCTACCATAATAGTTGATGGGGCTCGGTTCTTATGGTGATGGTTGGGTGTTTTGTAGAGAAAGAGGAGGTGTTTTCTTTACATTGGATGTGTAATACTATAGTGTATATATGTATAAAATTTTATTATTACTTCTTTATAATTTTCCTAAGGTGAAATCCATTAAAGAAGAGCCCTTGGAGCTTTAAGAAGAAGGAGGAGGAAGAAGAGAATGATGTGAAAGAATATATGAATGTAGGTTGTATTTATAGGAAAAAAGTTTACAAAATACCTTTATGTAAAAGGACCAAAATACGCTTTCCTTAACCATTAACTAAACTCACTTTTTTCAACACTTAACATCACCTTTCACTTCACAATTTTACGTCTTAATCACTTAAAATAAAGTAATGTTTTATTCGATTTGGATGTGACCGATTTGATGTTCGTTTTTTTACTTTTGTTAATTACCCTACTTTTACTAATGATATTCTAAATTTTTCTAATGATACTTAGAAAAGGTAAACATGTTTTGTTATTAAAATGTGTAGTATATATGTTAAAATATGCTTAAAAAAAGGTATAGCTACGTTGTGACAACTTATATTGAACAAAACGTTGATTTTCAACAAAATGTATTAAGGTCACATTTTGACCTTTTTGTTAAACTTCGTATACTTGTAAAAAAAACTTTAAATAAGTTTCTTAGCATTTCTAGATAATTAAAACAAGTTTATTTTCGTTATAAAACCATATTTAATAATATTACAATCCAACTAAAAATAAGATGTCAATCTATCGAAATGCGACAAATTTTGTCAATCTTTATAAAACAAGTTTATAATTTATAAAAGCATTATAAATCAAATTACTATCATTATATAACCATTTAAAATAGACTAATTTACCGTTAACAATAATTATCCGAATTTATATTAAATTTTATCGAAAATCGACTTTTGTCAATTTTACGACAAAACTTCAAAATCTTTATTTAATTCTCAACAAATAAGTTTATTATTCTTATTTATCACACTAAATAGGATTATTACGTTTGAAAATTTTATATTTGAGTATTTAAAATTAATTAAATATTCCATTTAAAAGTAGTAAAATTACGGGTCATTAAATATAATATAAATAATTTCTCTTTGTCAACACTATATCACTTTAAGATATATATATATATGGACTTTAATATTGGTCAATAATCTGATGCCATCTATATTCAACTTTTTAGCTCATTAACAAAGTCCGTGGTTCAAAAATAACATGAAGTATTGTCTATTCTACTCTGGGCAGAGAATTTAACTTTGAATTGACTATTGTTGACCATGATACTAGCCTCATACAACTAAGGGTAAGAATTCTTATTAAATAGTGCTTCCTTTCCTATGCTTTAACTCAACCCCAACTATAATTGCTTGATGGTCATTATCCCATGATTTAACTATAATCAAAATGGAGTATCTACGTCGAAGTTCTACGACATTCTAAAGTTGAGAGAACTGTGTAACATCATCACACAGAGACTTCCTATTTGACTTATTTGTTATTAACAAACAGAAATCTCCCAGTTGATTCATTCAATAGTTATCCAATAACTATAATTATGTAACCTCTTCGTACCCCTAACGATCATGAATAATACATTTTCCAACATTCATAGAGAGTAACATAATTTGGTCTCAATAGATGTGCCGATATCTATTTTTGAAACACCTTGAATCATAATATTTAAAAATAAATGTTATTTTATACTATCATCAAGTACTCATGATTACAACTATTTGTAACTACAATCACCTAACATTTTATTTAGGGATTTTCATAGTTATGTACTTAAGATTAATTATTTATATTATAATATTACAAGGTTTATAAAAGAAAACAAAAACCAAATAACTTTTATTACATACAAGATTGAATGGTTATATATATATATATATATATATATATATATATATATATATATATAATTACCCTAGGGGATACTACAGACTCCCTAAGTTCCTACTGAACTACGTCATCATGATGGTAATTTTAGTTTGCCTTTTCTAGCATCTCTTCTTCGATAATTAGTTGACCCCATAATTTAAGTTTTGTGGTAACAAAGAAAATGTCGAATTGTAATCAGCACAAATTTTAAATCTTGGAAACATAGACTATTCCAACGTAAACGAGCTTTTGGAAGTATAATGAACATATATTTCTCCCAAATTTGTCTAGTAGAATGGAGGGTCCATGACAGCACAATACTCATCATTCAACCCCTAATTTATGTGATGTCATAGAAAAATCATCACTTTAGAATGATCCTACAGGATGCGATATTTCCAACCATGAGTATTTAACCTAGATCCATGGAATTAAGGGGCAATTATGCATCAACAAGCTGTGATAAATAGTTGTCCCCTGTTTTGTTAAGAGCAGGAAACTGAAATCTTTCCATATTCAATACTACTTTGGACTATATGAAATAATATTATATATTCCATACTATTAAGACATTTACTAATATAAAATAAGAAATTAAGGAAAAATATTTTATAATCATATCTTCTAGAGAGAGAGATAATAAAATTGATGAATATATATATTCATATTTTAAACTTCTGGACTGTTATGTCTTTTATGGAAATATTTTATAGCTACCATTTCTAGGTTGTTAACGTGAAAATCAGACGCTAACACCCCGGTGTAAGTTGAAGTTGAATGAAAGCACCACCCGTGTACACGGGAACTACAAACAAGTAGAAAAATCATAGAAAAAGCAGAAAAGATAACAGTTTTTATAGTGGTTCGGCTTAGGGTGAGCCTACATCCACTTTAAATCTCTTTATTACTGAATTTGGTTACAACTTTACAACAATCTTCAATCACAACACACTTTAGACTAGTAGATCAAACTTTGATGTAGAATAATCTTCCGAATTCATGTTGGATGATGTAGATTTTCTCTTGGAGATTGTAGTAATGTCCTTGGTGTTTGGAGTACTTGAAGTGTTGAGTGAGTCGAGAATTCAGCAGAGTATCGGCGCTAGAAATGATCGGCCCAAAGTCCCCTGAAAGTTGGAGATGGCCATGTATTTATAGAGAATTCTGGGCAGGAATTATTGTCATGTCCAAAGTCGTGGCCGACTTAAGATAAGTCGTGTCCGACCTACCAAGTCAAGTCCATGGTTTAGTAGAGGCAAGCTTGTCTGAATTCATGTCATAAGTCTTAAGTCGCCAACGCACTAAGATGATCCGGCATAAGTTTCACGACATTGGATTTTAACTCAGTAGTTTTAGGTCGTGGTAGACTCAAGTTAGGTCGTGGGTCGTTGCTTAACTGGTAGGCTTGTTTATTTCAGGTGAGAGCACAAGCTCTGAACCGTGTACGAGTCAAGAGGCTGCGTGCTAAGTAGTTGTACCAAACTTACCCTCATTTGCCTGGGTGGTGAACGACTCAGAATGAGTCGTAAGTCGGTATCCTTCTTAGGGCTTAGGCAGTTATCTTGAGTCGTTAAACCATCCCGTCCTTGAGCCGTGGATTTCCTTAAGCCATAAAAACCTTAAGTCATGATCCATCCCTTCTTTCTTAAACCGTTAAGTCGTAGACTCCTATATGTCGTAAGTCGTTCACTTCCGTAAGCTGTTGACTCCTTTAGGTCGACCAATCCCTGACTCGTTAAGTCGTGTAACTCCCTTGAGTCGTTAACTTGTTAAGTTGGTTACTTATTGAGTCGGACCACTCCTTAAGTCGCTCTGCTTCTTTAAGTCATGAGTCGTCTCAGGTCTTAGCTCGTTGATCAAACGGGGTTAACATTTGCCCCTCGAAGTGCGCGCCTAAGTTGTAGGTCGCATGCTTCGACTTTCCCTTGACCCGCGTGTGCCGTTTCGAGTTCCACTGTCCTGGTGTATAAAAGGCTTAAGTCGCTCCTTCTACTTCACCTTCCTGCTTAATTGTTTACTTCCGCCATTAGCAACCTTCGAAGCTTTCAGAGTCGAATTCATCCAGCTTACCTCATTTCCAACCAAATTCCTACAATCTTCATCATTACGCTACGTGAGTAAACTCATCGCCCGCTCTATTTCGCAATTACCGTTGCCCTTCGATCATGGACTTCCCATTTCTTAACCTCAATCCAAATCCTCGCACCGTGCTTTATTTCGGGTCATGTTATGATTGATTTCTGACAAGCTTGGAGCGGTTTTCTTTGAGTTTTTAGACGATTTGCAAGGAGGAGACGATGGGTTTTTATATTTCGAGTCAGTTGATCCATGAATTTAGAGGAGATTATACTGTCTTGTATGGGTTATCGGGTTAGGAGATAGGAGGATAACGGGTTAGGGGTTAGAAGGATAATGGGTTAGGAGTTAGGAGGATAACGGGTTACTAACTTGAGAAGAGGTTGGTCGGTTGAAGGAAAAGTGACACTAGCTTGGACGCGATTCAGTAATCTTGAGCGTAGTAATTTTGAGCGATTCAATAACCATCGCGACTTATCCTTTGACCGATTTACCAACCTTCATGACATAAGTCTTAAGTCATAGCCGGCATAAGACTTGGAGAATTTCACGTTGCTTCGGACTGAAGCCTTTTCTATTTTCCATGGTTTATGACTTAGAGCACAGCCGACTTAAGGCACCAACAATCCAAGATTGAAACGACCTAACTTAACTCGCCTTGTAATCCTTAGGTCATGGACGAGTTAGCCAGATAACCAATGATTTGATTTAACCCGTAGGAAGAATTTCTTAAGTCGTTGCCAACACTTAAGTCGTCGCCGAGTCAACACTTAAGTTGTCGCAGTTTGCAATTTTGCTTGAACCTTGAACTATTAAACTTTGATCTGTCAACTTTGCTGCATTCTTTTACAGATCACTTTAACTTGCAGGCTAACAATCTATTTAATACAACATTTACAGAAAATTGGGACGAATATACTGCCATTGATTGCCCACATCAAATGACAGATTAATTAATTAACAAATAATCAACTTGATCAGATTATGTGAACGAAGTGCTTTAAAACAACGAATTCAGGCAAAGTATCAAGGCAACATTGGAATAGTCAACCAAACTTTCCTGTTTGCATTAACACTGTACTTGAACTTCAAATTAACAAGTCCTGAAATTTGATAGTCGATCAATTGTCGACAAGCTTAACTCCAGTTATATTTACTTGTTTATTTTTATTAGTTCTGCACAACACTTCACACTTTTAGGAAACGTGCACCTTCAAATTTGAATATCCAGTTGCTTATGTAGAATGGCCTCACATCAAGAAGAAGTAACGGAACAGATTGGAGAGGCTCTTCCAATGGCTGCTCCACTGACTATTCCATCGGAAAGAGTCTCAACTTCCTTAAACTACCGGACGTTTAGCTCATTGCGCGCTCAATTTGGCATCGTTGAAACGGATGCTATATTGCCCGGGCCAAATGATTTTGCTAATAGACCTCCCCGTGGTTTCGTCGCTGTCAACCGCCAAATGTGCTTGTGCAGTGCTATTCCTCCCTTCAACGAGTTTCTTCAGCAATTTCTACTACGATTGACCATCTCTCCATTTCAACTGCACCCCAATGGTTACGCCATTCTGATGGGGTTGTGTGTTTTATTCATGAGAACCCTGGATCGGCTACCGAGCTTCGGAGAAATTTGTTACTTATGTTCCTTCACCAAGACTAAAGACCATCCCTCTATTGTCGTCATAAGGAGTGCTAGGAATCGCAAACTCGTGACTGACCTTTCCGAGAGTGTTCATGGATTTTTAAATCAGTTTTTCTTTGTTCGCTGCCCCCCAGGGTTTTATACCATCTAGAGAGTAGGAAGTAAGATTACCTGCTTCTATTTTCCATTCTCGAGCTTTTCGAATTTTGAGTTGTTAATCGTTAATTTCACTCTTTCCTTTTTCAGCACTTCCTCCCCCCTCTAGAGATCCAGGCCATAAGCAAGTTTTTGAGAGATTGACTGCTGTGGCCGCAGAAGAGAGGAGCATAAAATTTTTGTTGAGGGATGAACTTTTGCATCAGTATGGGCTTTTGCACGCTTCTCGCTCTACACACCCCCATGAGGTCCCCGACTCCCCGACTAGAGCGTCGGATGCCCCAGTTTCTACTGACACATCCATACCAAAAGAAGCTTCTGAGGATTCTCTAGTGAAGTGCTCCACTTCTGTTGATGTCGCGGGGTCATCCGACAAACTTGCCCCGGACACTGAAGAAGAAGAGCCTCGGGAATCTCCTCCGCATTCAAAGAAGTCTGTTGATGAACAAGCTGGGAAAACAAGCCCTGCCAAACAGAGTGGAGATGACACTTACGAAGGGTTGAGCGACCTGTTTGTCACTTCACAAGAGCTCTTTAAAGACGACCCCGTTACCACCAGGGTTTCTTCTTCAGTAGCTGAGGCGACCTCTACTCTACAACAGACTCCGTCGACACAAGAGTTGACGCTAACTACTACACCCACAACTACTCCACAATTAAAGAGTGGTTCGTAGTTTGATGCGCGTAGTTTGCACATCACACACACTTAGAATCTTTCGGCACTTTTATGCTTCTGACTCTTTGTACTTTGAAGACTTCTAAAACTTATCTCTTTTTATTTCATATTCTCCGACGGGACGCAGCGGCTCCTACTATGATGACTTCCAGCGCTACGAGAGGCATAGCCAATATGATTATAGGCGCTACCTCCCCTCTTACAGAGAATCCGATGAAGAGAGAGCCGCCCGAAAGGCTCAGGAGAGGAGGGTGCAAGAAGAGCGTTCTGAGAGAAAAGAGAGGGAGGAGCGCCACGATTCTTCCCATAAAGGCGATGATTCCCATAAGAGAAAATCCCACGATGACCGGGGAAAAAGTCATATGGTTGAGGAACTAAGAAAACGTGCCCGACACGGTGAGAAGCATACTTCTACAACTCCCGAAAAGATCACTGCCCCCGTCTCGCTTGACATTCCTTCCGGCTCTCCCGCTCTCGGGAAGATAGACATCCAAACAATAATTAGCAGGCCTAAATTCCAAGTTGTACCGGGCCCAGCCACTTTGCAAAGCCGATTTCCACAGTGGTGCCTGAAGGGAGTGCGGTTCGATCTTGACTTGGTCCCTATCGACAAGCCTGCCATGCTACGAAATCTCGATGCCGTCAAGCTTGATATTGAAAGGATGTTGAACTGGCAAAAGCTTGTAGACGAGCTTCAAAGGGTCAACCGTGCAAATATAGAGGCCATGCTTACTATGGAGAACGATAAAGCCGAATGGCAGAAGGTTCTTGAGCAGCACGATACTGAAATGAGGAGCATCACTACTTACAATGAAGAGCTTGAAGCGGAAGTTGTGGAACTTAAACAAGAACTTGCTACTTCTTTTACCACATATACTCAAAAAGAAGAAGTATTTCAGAAGCAAGTTCGCGATGCTCACGCATCTCAGCGACATGCCGAGGCACAACTTGAAGCTGAGCAGAAAACAGCAGGAATGTATCGTGCTGAGGTTACAGAACTACAGGGGAAAGTCAGCTCTCAGGAGACGAAAATTCAAATGCTTAAGCTTCAACTTTCCAAAGCTGAAAGAGAGCGTGATGAGGCCGTTGCCAACAAAATTGCAGCTGAAGAATCTCATGAGGCAACGAAGACCAACATCAGCTCAACATTATTTGACTTCTACCCGCATAGCGTCTTGGGGCGCGGTAGCCTCGCCTTTCTAGGCCCCAAGTACGAAATTACTCTGGCTGAGGTATGGGAGGCCGCACTTGATATGCTCGGTGCTAACGGTGCTGGCCACGTCGAACTAGCTCTTGAGGAGAATTATTTTGATGACGATGCTCGCGCCGCTCTCGCCAAGGGAAAGGAACAACTTGCAAAATTAAGGGCCGAAATGGCGGTAGGGGAACATTCAGGAAAAACTATCCTAACTGCTCCGATTCAGCCTTCTCCTTCGGCCGAAATCGATATCATCGGTTCCAGTTCCCATTCTCCATCCCCTACTAAAGTTACCACCGAGATCACAAGTATACAGGGTGGAGATGAAGGCGACGAGAGTGCCAAGGCACAAGCTTATGAGGTTGATGTCAGGAAACCGACTTCTCTAGGTAACTCTACTGTTAATCTTGCCCAAGTAGACTGCTCATCTGTTTCTTTCGAACTTGATGAGCTTCTTGACTATTTTCTGAACCTCAGCGAGCCTTTATCTCCTCTCTTTACTGACTTTAACTTCTTTTCTTCTGTAGAGAAGCACCGAGCATTGTTCAAGCTTCTCCTCCTCCAATTATTCCTCCTTCGATTCTCCAAGTCACTCCTCCGTCCGCCTCTCAACCCGGGTCACAAGAGGAGCAAATAGAAGCTCTTCATGGCTTAGATGATCCTGTTGTTTCTCAAGATCCGAGAGGAGAAGTAACTGAAGGAAGCGAGAAGACACCAGAACCAACTGGCTCCGATGATGAACCGTTAGCTAAACTTTTTTCTCCAGGGAGTGGGTATTCCTCCAAGAAGAGAGGAAAGCAGGGAGTCTCCAAGAAGAAGAAGGAATCTTCAACTGGCGAAGAAAAAACGGAAGAAAGTCCGACTGAGCCCCTTTCTCCTTCGTCCCCTACTCTTACAAGCCGGCCTAAGAAGTTGATCATCCGGCCAGGTGCGGGCTCAAAAGGTGGAAGGAAGAAGAAATGATGGCTCAGGTTCTTTGGCTTTCGTATCGCTCTTTTCTTTTTGCATATACTGACCGAAGATTGTGCGGATACCGGCCTCCGTTTTTCTTTTTCTTTTTATTTTGAAACCTGTACCTGTACAAAATTTTAACAGTGTTGAATAAAATGATTCTTTTTCTTTGTACAAACTTCTGTCTGTATCTGAGAATGCATTTATTATTCATTTTCGTGCAAGTTTCTTTACATGATATTGCAGCGAGCTTGTGGTATGTTGTACGAGCATAATTTTACCAATATAGTTATACCATGTTGCCCCTATACCATAAGCTTGTTGCAATATTTTATATTTTGAGGGGACTTGTACTTTTATTTTGTAGAGAATAATTATTCCATACTTGGAGGAATATTATTTCGTTAAAAAACAGAGCACAACCCCCTCCATATAAGTTTTTACGCTTCATCCTTCGAAGATATCACTTTTTCTTTTGTGCATATACACATTTTACCAAGTGAATTCTTCTATGTGGTAAAGCGGGCCTCCGAAGGGTACTTTAACTTCTTTTTGAGGAAGAGTATTTTCCAGAATAGGTGAATCATTCTTCCTTTGAAAGTTAAAGTGTGCCTTTGATGAGGGTTTTTTTTTTTTACGCCTCAGTAAAGGGCTTTCTGACATTTGCTTTGCGTTTCTGATGAAATGCTACTTTGAAAAGTTGCACCTCTGAGGAGGGCTTTTTCACGTTTCAACACTTGAAAATTTTATTTCAATCTCGGTGAAACATGTGCCTCCGAAGAGTTGTGCCTCCGAGGAGGGCTTTTTCACGTTTCAACACCTGGAAGTTTTATTTCAATCTCGGTGAAACGTGTGCCTACGAAGAGGTCTTTCTGCTTGATTGTGCCTCCGGGAGGAGGTCTTTTCATTTCTGCCTCTGGGAAGAGGTCTTTCTGTTTTGTTGTGCCTCTGGGAAGAGGTCTTTTTGTTTGTGCCCCTTGGGAGAGGCTTTTATTTTTCCCTGTTCGCTGGGAAGCGGGCCTCCGAAGAGGGCATTTCACATTTCATTTCACGGGAGTGTATCGACCGATCACAATGAAATGTGTGCCTACGAGTAGGGTTACTGCCTGGAAGTTTGGAGTTTCTTTCTCTCGGTTGGACGGATTCACGGGAGTGTATCGACCGATCATTCCGCAACTTTATATCGCGAAAGATCTCTCTTTTTCTGGTTGGCCCGCTCGAGGTCTTTTAGCATTTCAACTGTGGTGAAATGGGCCTCAGAAGAGGGCTTTTTTCACGTTTCAACAACTGGAAGTTTTATTTCAATCTCGGTGAAACGTGTGCCTCTGAGTAGGGATTTTTTCTGGAAGTTTGGAGTTTCTTTCTCTCGGTTGGATGGATTCACGGGAGTGTATCGACCGATCATTCCGCAACTTTGTAACGAGAAAGATCTCTCTTTTTCTGGCTAGGCCCGCTCGAGGTCTTTATCCTCCGAAGAGTTGTGCCTCCGTAGAGGGCTTGTGCCTCCGAAGAGGTCTTTTGCTGATTGATGCTTGCTCGCCCATGTCACTTTTGCCATCCATTCACGTTGGCGATCCCCGTTGTCTTTTGCAAGCATCATCACTTTTTAGTTGCCAATGATTTCCCTTATCCAAAGAAATACACTTCATAGTTAAGCAAGTTGGTGGTGGTAGATACAGGCTATTTAAATGGTTGTTTGTTTATTCAAACATTTGCAGTTAGTTAGATATGGTCCACTTCCATCCACGTTGCTCACTTTTGTTCGAAGCACTTCTTTTGTGGGATTTGAGTATGGAAATCTTGAATGGTTTAGTGCTTGCTTGCTGAGTGCTGTCGGCGATCAATTGGTCTTGCGATGGGTAAGCTTCATTTTTATAGCCTGCATTATTAAGTCGACGTTTTAGTAACACAATTAACGTATTTTATATGTCGAAATAAAACAAAGCAGTTTATAATAAAAGAGAACACAAGATTTATAGTGGTTCGGCCAAAAACTGGGCCTACATCCACTTTATAGCTTTTCATTATTCACTTGCTTTACAATTGTTTTCAATACAAGAATCATATATTTGCAATTCTTTTACAACATTTCAGCAAAGCTTTCAAGTAAAATAAGGACGCAAATGATTGTTGTTCCAAGCTCTTGGGATTGGTTCTCCTTCGACAGTTGTGAGTTTGAATGTGCCGTCAAGAAGCTTCGTGCCTATAACATATGGCCCTTCCCAGTTTGGCCCAAACACACCTGTAGCTGTCATGATTCTTTTCAGAACTAGGTCCCCAACTTCAAAGTTGCGCTGACGAACTTTGGAATTGAAGTGACTGGCTATTCTTTGTTGATGAGCTGCAATTCTAAGTCTAGCCGCTTCTCTTCTTTCGTCAAGGAGGTCAAGTGCTTCCAATTGCAGTTTTTCATTCTCATCTTGATCAAAATGGATCCTTCTGTGTGAGGGGACTTCAGTTTCCACTGGAATCATTACTTCTGATCCATATGCCAATGAAAATGGAGTATGCCCAGTCGCAGTTTTGTGGGTGGTTCTGTATGCCCATAGTGCAAGCGGTAACTTGTCAACCCAACCACTTTTCTCTTTTTCCAACTGCTTTTTGATGGTTGATTTGATGATTTTGTTTACTGCTTCCACTTGCCCGTTTGCCTGCGGATGAGCCACTGTTGAGAAGCTTTTTCGGATTTTGAATCGTTTGCAAAAATCTTGGAATTCCTCACTTTCAAACTGAGTACCATTGTCTGTGATTATCTTCTGAGGCACACCATACCTGCAAATGATATTCTTAGTCACAAAACTTATCATTTTCTTTGAGGTAATAGTGGCCAAGGGTTCGGCCTCAGCTTATTTAGTAAAATAATCAACAGCAACGATAGCATATTTAATCCCTGATTTCGCAGTCAACAAAGGCCCAATGAGATCTATTCCCCAAATGGAAAACGACCATGGACTGACCATTTGTGTTAGCTCAGTGGAAGGTGCTCTAGGAATTTTAGCGAATCTCTGGCATTTATCACACTTTCGGGAATAGTCAGCAGCATCCTGATTAATTTCTGGCCAAAAGTATCCATAACAGAGAATTTTCTTTGCCAAAGTTTGACCACCTGTATGATCCCCACATTCCCCTCCGTGTACTTCAGTTAGAATCGTCTTAGCTTCTTCCCTTGTCACACATCGGAGTAATGGCATTGAAAATCCTCGTCTGTACAAACGACCATTTTGAACTATATACCTGGAGGCTTTCCTCATCAGCTTTTGTCGTTCTTTTCAATTTTCTGGCAAAGAACCATTGAGTAGATATTCAAGTATCGGAGTCATCCATGATTCTTGCTCTCGGGATATGTTCATAATCCAATCAACATCCATTTCATCTGTGCTTGGGGCTGACAAGACTTCAACAGGAACTAACCCCAATAGTTGAGCTTCTGCTGTACTCGAATACTTTGCGAGAGAATCCGCCTTCATATTTTCTTCTCGGGGAATATGGTTTATTGAATAACGGTCAAAATCTTGAAGGAGCTCCCAGGCTTTTGACAAATAGGCTGGTAAATTTCCTGCTTTGGCTTGAAATTCCTTCTTGACTTGACAAACAATAAGTTGAGAATCACTGAAGATATGCAATGCCTTGATGTTTAGTTCTTTAGCGATCCTTAAACCAGCGATGAGAGCTTCGTATTCAACTTCATTATTTGTCGAAGGGAATTCCAGTCTCAGTGCATAACATAGTGATCGCCCTTCTGGGGTTTCAAGGACAACCCCTGCTCCGGAACAGTAATCATTCCTTGCGCCATCGACATACAATTTCCATTGGATTGGGATGCTATCAATGACTTCTTCCTCACTATCACCTTTATCCGTACATTCTGCGATGAAATCTGCTAAAGCTTGTCCATTGATTGCTTTCCGGGGATGATAAGTGATGTCATACTGGCTGAGTTTGATATTCCATTTCAAAAGACGGCCCGAAGTCTCAGGATGGAATAGGACTTGCTTTAGAGGCTGATCAGTGAGGACTTTGATGGGATGAGCTTGGAAATAAGGCCTCAATTTTCTTGATGCGATCAATAAACAATAGGCGAGCTTTTCTAATCTTGAATAGTTCATCTCTGCCCCAGTGAACCTTTTGCTGATATAATAGACTGGGCGTTGAATCCTTGCATATTCCCGTACCAACACTGCACTGAGAGCGTGAGACGAAATTGCCAAATATATGAAGAGATCTTCACCACTATCAGGCTTTGAAAGTATCGGAGGCACTTCCATATGACGAATCAACTCATTAAATGCTTTCTGACATTTAGGAGTCCACTCAAAGTTCTTCCTTCCTTTCTTCAGAGCATCAAAGAATGGAATGCATTTGTTAGTAGCTTTGGAAACGAACCTACTCAAAGCAGCAACCTTTCCATTGAGACTTTGCAATTCTATCTTCGTTCTAGGAGCCTTGACCTCTCTCAAAGCAGTGATTTGAGCTGGATTGGCTTCAATGCCCCTAGCGCTCACAATGAAACCCAAAAACTTTCCGGACTCCACTCCAAATGAACATTTCAGGGGATTAAGCTTCATTCTATACTTCCGGAGTACTGCAAACATCTCTGCCAAGTGATCCATGTGGTCCACTGCTTTCTTAGACTTTACTAGCATATCATCAACATAAACATCCATTGTCTTGCCAATCTGTGGTTTAAACATGGTGTTAACAAGCCTCTGGTAAGTTTCCCCTGCATTCTTGAGTCCGAAAGGCATGACCTTGTAGCAGTAGAGTCCAACATCTGTGATGAAGCTTGTATCCTCTTGATCCGGCTCATGCATCATAATCTGGTTATATCCGGAGTATGCATCCATGAAAGATAACAATTCAAGTCCCGCTGTCCCATCCACCAACTGATCGATCCTGGGCAGCGGGAAACATTCTTTGGGGCAGGCTTTATTCAGATTCGAAAAATCAATGCACACTCTCCACTTTCCGTTAGCCTTTTTCACCAGCACTGGATTTGATACCCAATTTGGATAAGTAGATTCTCTGATAAAATCGTTCTCTATGAGCCGATCAACTTCTTCTTTCAATGCTGCCGTCCTCTCAGGACCCTGAGTTCTTCTTTTCTGTTTCACAGGTGTAAACTTTGGATCAATATTTAGAGTGTGTACTGCAATCTCTGGGGATATTCCGCACATGTCAGCATGAGTCCAAGCGAATACATCCAAATTAGCCTTCAAAAATGAAATCAAAACATTCTGAACTGTCGGATTGAGTTGTGAACCCACATTAAGCACTTTGTTTGGGTCCTTTTGGTCAACATGCACCGGTACTGTTACCTCTACTGGTACCACTCTATTCTCCCCTGCACTGGCTTTCCTTGGATCCATCTCTCTTCGTGCCCCACTACATTCACCAGTGTAGGGTCCACAATGTAATTGCTACAAGGTTGGTTCTTTGATGCGGACTGGAATCGCCGCACCTTTTCCCATCTCTCTCTTCCTGGATTCTCGCAATTCTGCAAAATAACATTCTCGCCCCGCATCTTGGTCTCCCTTAACCACACCAACTCCGTTATCTTTGGGGAATTTTAGAGTCAAGCACCATGGAGCAAGAACAACTTTGAATGCAGCAAGAGTTGGTCGGCACAAAAAGGCGTTGTAGGTAGAGAATTCTTCAACAATTATAAAGGTTTGCTTTCGAGCCACCTTCCTCAGTCCCTTTCCGAGTTCTACAAACAGATCTATGGTCCCAATTGGCTGTTTGGGTTCTCCAGAAAACCCAGCAATCTTAAGTGATGAAGCTTGAACGTCAGCCATTGGAATTTTCATTTGATCAAAGGTCTTCTGGAAGAGGATGTTGCATGAGGCTCCATAATCAACTAGAACTCTTCTCACAGTTGCCGGCCCAATACCAGCGGATATGACCAAAGGATCTATGGTCGGAGCCTCGATACCTAAAGAATCCCTGGCACTGAACACAATATCATCTGTGGAAGTCTTTTGTTGCTTTAAAGGAGCATCATTCTCTAAAACAAAAACATTCTCTTCAGCTGGAACATGCTTCAAGGCCCGGGCATACCTTTCCATCTCGCCCCAGCTTTTGCCTGCTGGGTGAGATCCTCCAGTTATTATATTGATGACAGGCCTTTCTGATTCGTGTTCCACGGCCTTCTCACTTGAGCCAGGACGGTGAGCGGGAACTTGCTGTTCTTGAGTTGACGAAGCTGGGGCATTTCTATTCCTTTTCACATACTGCTGGAGTTTGTTTTCCTTCAAGAGTTGTTCAATTACTTCTTTCAATTGGCGGCATTCGATGGTGTCATGGCCGGGCTGGTTGTGGAACCGGCAGCACCTTCCACTTCTTTCCATCTTAACCGCAACTCTCATTTTAGGTGGTGCCGGATAATTGACATCATCTTTAGTTGCAAAGTAGATGTTTTCGGGGGTATCGGTCAAGGGTGTGAAATTGAAAGAACGACCTTTCTTAGTGTCTCCCTGTTTCTTTCCACCATCGTTTCCCCTTTTCTGATTGTTTGGCTCTTTCTTGTTCATAGCAGTTCATTGTTCCCGGCTTGCCCTGATACCACCTTAGCCGGTCCTTGGAGGCTCTCCAAGCGCATGAATTCATCCGCTTTCTTGTAGAATTTGTCAAGTGAGTTTGGTTCTTTCATTTTCAACCATTTTCCAAATTCACTTGACTTGTCAATTGCCCTCATCAAGTATGTCAAGACCATGCGTGGCTCAGCATTATCTACCTCGGCCAATGCTATGTTAAAGCGATTCAAGAACGACTTGATAGATTCTCCCGGGTTTTGCTCTAGACTTGACAGCGACATTATGTCCTTTGCTTTAGAAGCATACAATCGAAATTGCTCCTTGAATTTCCTGGTCAAATCGGAGAATTGATCGATGGACCTGACCGGATGCTTTGTAAACCACAATAGAGCTACACCTTCTAGATAAACCGGGAAGTATCGACATTTAATTTCATCAGACGCCCTGGCACTAGTCATGTGCCAGTCGTATTTATACAGAAACTCGTTAGGATCACTCGTCCCCTTGTAAGCCGGAATAGTAGGGGGAACAAATTTCCTTGGAAACTCTGCCTTCAAGATCCTTTCGGTAAATGGAGTTTTGCTTGGAGCAAATCCCCACTCTTTCTCATCTTCATCTCTTCGCATACTTTCCTTCATGATTTGACGAACCATACCCGAAAAATACTCTTCATCATTTAGAGGCTCCGGAGGACACACATCAGCCACTCTCTCTGAATTCTGCCTTGACAATCGTTCACGGAGGGTTGGCTGCGGCCCTGACCCTCCAGCTTGAAGAGGAGTCCTTTCTACAGGGTCTGCTACTCTTTGAGAAATGTTTCCTTCAACATCCTGAACTCCCACAGTAGGGTTCCCATCATTATTACTCGGTTGACGGTTTGCCCCCAGCAGATCATTCAACTTACTCAAGATCAGAGCATTATGGGCATTCTAGGCCTCCAACTGTGCATTCTGAGCATTCAATTGTTGATTCAGCCCCAAAACTACGGCATCCAACTCTGCTCGAGTAACTCCAACAGTTGGAGCTGCTTGACTTGAAGGAGGAGAGGTAGCAGTATTCTCTTGAAAATTATCGGATCTTACAGAATTTCGTTTTCTCCCAGGAGCCATTATTTCAAACAAACTTCTGGTTTTAAAAGAAATCATTTCAACAATCCTTCGCGGAGCAATAGTGGAAGTTTCCTGAGTTGGGTTCTCAGTGAAAGCACTAAAAATGTTAACGTGAAAATCAGACGCTAACACCCCGGTGTAAGTTGAAGTTGAATGAAAGCACCACCCGTGTACATGGGAACTACAAACAAGTAGAAAAATCACAGAAAAAGCAGAAAAGATAACAGCTATTATAGTGGTTCGGCTTAGGGTGAGCCTACATCCACTTTAAATCTCTTTATTACTGAATTTGGTTACAACTTTACAACAATCTTCAATTACAACACACTTTAGACTAGTAGATCAAACTTTGATGGAGAATAATCTTCCGAATTCATGTTGGATGATGTAGATTTTCTCTTGGAGATTGTAGTAATGTCCTTGGTGTTTGGAGTACTTGAAGTGTTGAGTGAGTCGAGAATTCAGCAGAGTATCGGCGCTAGAAATGATCGGCCCAAAGTCCCCTGAAAGTTGGAGATGGCCATGTATTTATAGAGAATTCTGGGCAGGAATTATTGTCAAGTCCTAAGTCGTGGCCGACTTAAGATAAGTCGTGGCCGGCCTACCGAGTCAAGTCCACGGTTTAGTAGAGGCGAGCTTGTCTGAATTCATGTCATAAGTCTTAAATCGCCAATGCACTAAGATGATCCGGCATAAGTTTCACGGTATTGGATTTTAACTCAGTAGTTTTAGGTCGTGGTCGAATCAAGTTAGGTCGTGGGTCGTTGCTTAACTGGTAGGCTTGTTTATTTCAGGTGATAGCACAAGTTCTGAACCGTGTACGAGTAAAGAGGCTGCGTGCTAAGTAGTTGTACCAAACTTGCCCTCATTTGCCTGGGTGGTGAACGGCTCAGAATGAGTCGTAAGTCGGTATCCTTCTTAGGGCTTAGGCAGTTATCTTGAGTCGTTAAACCATCCCGTCCTTGAGACGTGGATTTCCTTAAGCCGTAAAAACCTTATGTCGTGATCCATCCCTTCTTTCTTAAACCGTTAAGTCGTAGACTCCTATATGTCGTAAGTCGTTCACTTCCGTAAGCTGTTGACTCCTTTAGGTCGACCAATCCCTGACTCGTTAAGTCGTGTAACTCCCTTGAGTCGTTAACTTGTTAAGTCGGTTACTTATTGAGTTGGACCACTCCTTAAGTCGCTCTGCTTCTTTAAGTCGTGAGTCGTCTCAGGTCTTAACTCGTTGATCAAACGGGGTTAACATAGGTTACTATATAATATCTCTTCTGCTGATATTATATTATCACTACTATTGAAGTGTTCAATTGAATATCAAACCCAATAACCAAAAATTAGATTAAACATCAAACTACGTATTATGACTCATAGAAACGTACATCAATAAGGACTCGACTTGCATTTTTCACCATAATAGAGTGTCGGGAATTAAAGAACAAAATCAATTTAAACATACAAAGGTTGTTGACACGTATGCATATATAATACATTCAAACATATAAAAGTTTATAACATCCGTTTCAATTTAAAATTCAACTTCATCTCAATTTCAAATCTTGATATTTATATAAATACTATATGTTCTTTCAAAACCATATATATATGAATATATTATCCAAAATAAGCCTACATTTCCGTAAATACTATTTTTAGAAATCAATTCAAATTTTCATTATCATCCAAATACTTTCTATTTCAAATATTATATAGATGGTCATATTTTAAAATATCTCATCTATATATTTAAAATAATTTTATAAAAATAATGTATATATATAATATAAAATAATTTTTTAGAAGTCATAAAGTTAAAAAAATCTATATATTTTTACATAAACTTCAAATTGTACATTCTTTGGAGCTTACTACTTTAAGATATGCACAACCGATCAATCGGTTAGGTCTCGACTGATCGATTGGTTGGACAGAAACCAGAAACCTGAAACAATTACTCTAGGACAAACACCGGTCATTTTGGCGACCATTGAAATAATCTTCTGATATGATGAGACCTTCCTTTTAGAGTATGATATCATGATGTATGCATGCAATGGATCTACAATATGTTTTAGATGAAATAATAGCATTTGTGATGAAGGGCTTTGTAATTTATATATGATCAAAGCAAACAACATGCAATTCATCATTCTAACTCAAACATCAGAAAATTCGAGCATTTATACCAATTAATTCATCAACTACAACAACTCAATCAATCACATATAGAATGCAAAGAAAAATGAATGAAGTTACACTCACTTAGATTACTCAAAGCTGGAGTTTTCCCTCTCTTTGTTTCAAATAAACCTAAACTACCCAAAATAATTTTTGAACCGATGCAAATTAAAATTAGAATTCCAATTTAACATTAATTAGATGATATTATGACATTAGGACTAGTTAGGAGCTGTGACGACCCGCTCTTACGCCCAACTCAAGCTGGCAATAAACCACACATGTCCAACCCAAATTGAACGGAAAGACGGATAGTCATGGGAAAGAAAGAAGAAAGAAGAAGTGAAGATAAGAGAAAAGGAAACTAAAACAATCATAGAATCTCACAATCGTTGCGGAACAACACATAATATAATATCAATGAACTTTACAAAAGAGAAACTGTAATATACATACATCCATCAAAGTACAACCATCAAATCACTAATCGTCAGCATGGACACTTATAATAACATGTCCTTACAAATGCTGATAATTTAAACAATAATGCAGTAGAACAATAAACATATAGGGGAATACGTCCTGAAGACCTACAGCTCGTCTGTTGAAGCTTCAAAGCATCTGAATCTAAATCTGTAAATATGCTCGTTTTGACCTAAGCATTGAAAGGGAAGAATGCCCGGATCAGTCTGGTAAAATGTTAACGCTTAAAATTGAACGCTAACACCCCAGTGTATTAAAGAGATTAAGTGAAAACACCACCCGTGAATACGCGAATCAGAAACAAGTAGAAAAGTCACAGAGAAAGCAATAAAAGACAACAGTTTTATAGTGGTTCGGCTTCAGGTTAAGCCTACGTCAACTTTAATCTTCTTATTGCTGAATCAATTACAACTTTACAACAATCTTCGATCACAACACCAATGGGATGAATAACTAGAACTTCGATGTAGAAGAAGTCTTTGAATCCATGTCGGTTGTGTTAGATTTCCTCTTGAAGTTTGTTAAGATGTCTTTCGTGTTTGAAGTGTCGAGTGAGTCGAGAATTCAGCAGAGTATCGGCGTTCCAAGAATGAGCCAAAGAAGATCCTTTTCTGGTTGGAGTAGGTGGGGTATTTATAGGAGAGTTCAAAGTTAGGTTGTAGGTCGCAAGCGACCTTGGATAGGTAGTAGGTCGTCAGCGACCTAGTGGGAGTGGTTTACGGCTTAAATATGGTATACTTGATCATTCTAGATAAACTAACAAGTCATAGGTCATGCCGACCTAGGTAGGAAGCGGCATAAGAAGCTCCTTTGGTATGTTTAGGTCGTGAGCGACTTAGGAATAGGTCGTAGGTCGTGGGCAACTTAGGGAAGTAGTTGGCGACTTAGCAATGTTGAGATATCCAATGTAGCGACCTTGACTTGTTTGTTAACTTGTTATGCCACTTAATCCATTAGGTCGCTAGGTTGTAGGAGCCTTAGGTCGTAAGCTCTTTTAGGTCGTTAAGACCGCTCTATCCTTAGGTCGTTAAGACCATTCCATCTTTAGGTCGTTAGGCCGTTTCGTCCTTAGGTCGTTAAGACCGTTCCATCTTTAGGTCGTTAGGCTGTTTCGTCCTTAGGTCGTTAGGTCGCTTCTCCTCGTAGGTCGTTAGGTCGCTTCTCCCCGTAGGTCGTTAGGTCGCTTAAAAAGTGGTGTTAACACTTGCCCCTCGAAGTACACACCTAGGTCGTAGGTCGTGTGCTTCGATCTAACCCCGCTAGGTCGTGAGCGACCTAAGAGTTGATTTAACCCGTATGCCCATCTGCTTTTGCCTTATATAACTGCTAGCTCGTTTCTTCTTCTTTACTTAATTGTTCTAACAACTTGCTCCGCCATTAACGAGTCTTCGAGCTTTCTAGAGCGAGTTCGATCTATCCAACCGTCAATCCATCTTCACCATTATATTGTGTAAGTGAATTTGATCCTTATCTAATCACGATCATCACCAAACTGTGAATCCCGATTCCCTGACTTCAGACCAACTCTGTGTGTCGCATTTCACTTTTCAAGTCAAGTTGCGATCGACCTTGATCGCCATCAACTGTGTTGTTGTTGCAATTCACGAGAGCACAGCGGCGCATTGGGTCGAGAATGGATCTGAAACGATTTGAATCAGTGTGGATGATTTGATGTTATGGATGGGTACTGGATTTGATTGAGAGGATGAGGGATTTCGTTGCTTAGATGATAACAGGTTATTGGGTTGCAAGGTAGCGAGATAGCGGGCAATTGGGTGGAGAAGAAGTTAGCGAGTCAAGGAAGGCGGGGCATAGTGACTTTGACAGGAAATGGCTCGGGATTGTCAGGAGCGATTTAGTGATTCTGAGCGACTTAGAAACCTTTGTGACCTAAGAAACTTGGCCGACCTAACAAACTTGAGATTTAACTTGCTTGCGACCTATCACGCTCGCGACTTAACTTAGTGGAACAATACAAAGTTTAAAGAAGAATGACCTAAAAGACCAACGACCTAACTTTGTGCGGCATAGGTTTTAGGTCACGGCTGACCTAGAACTTGGACAATTTTTGTTTAATTTTGACCCGAAGCCTCATGCCTTGAATTCTTTAGCTTGGACAACACGACTTAAGATAATTCGACTTATGTTAGATCGTTGGGCTTGATTGATGAACCTTGACCCATGATGAATCGCTTGAGCTTGTTTAAGATTATATTAACTTTAATGCTAATAACCTGTTAAACACAACATTTGCAGAAAACTAGGGCGAATATACTGCCATTGACTGCCCACATCGAATGACAGATTAGTCGATAAAAGATAATCAACTTGAAGAAATTATATGAAATGCTGTGAATCAACATACTCAAGTGAAGTATTAAAGCAAAACAATGTTAATCAATTAGAACTGATTGTGTTTGCTTCAATACTGCGCTTGTATTTGGACTTAAAACAACAAACCCAGAAACTTTGTAATTAACAAATGCCTGTTAGTTTAATTTCAGTTTTATTTGCTTGTTGTTTTATTAGTTTTGCATAACACTTCACACATTTAGGAAACGTGCACCTTCATATTGAATACCTAGTTCCTTGTGTAGAATGTCTTCTCAAGAAGAGATAGTAGAGCAATCTGAAGGAGTCTTCCCGATAGCCATTCCATTGGATAATCCTCCGGAAAGAACTCCAACTACCCTAAGTCAGCGAGCATTCAACCAATTACGCATTCAATTTGGGATTGCCGAAGCGGATGCTATACTTCCTGGGCCAAATGATACTGCTGACAAGCCACCTCTCGGTTTTGTCACTGTTAATCACCAGATGTGCCTGTGTGGTGCCATTCCTCCTTTCAATGAATTTCTTCAACAACTCCTTCTCCGACTAACTATCTCTCCCTTTCAACTGCATCCCAATGGCTATGCCATCCTGATGGGATTGTGTATTCTATTCACGAGGACACTTAACCATCTTCCGAGCTTCGAAGAAATTTGCTACTTATTCACATTCGCAAATAATAAAGACCACCCCTCCATCATACTCGTGAGAAGTGCCAGGAACCGTAAACTTATCACCGATCTTTCCGAAAGTGCTCATGGTTTTCTGAATCAATTCTTCTTCGTTCGCTGCCCCCTAGGGTTTTATGCCATCTGGAGAATAGGAAGTAAGACTGCTCATCCCCGTTCTTTCCATTTCTGAGTTTTCCGAGATCCGAATTGCTAAATGCTAATTTCATTCTTTTCTTTTACAGTACTTCCTCCTCCCTCTAGAAATCCCAGCCACAAGATGACTTTTGAATGATTAAGCGCTGCCGGTTGAGGAAAGAAGTATTAAGTTTTTGCTGAAAGATGAACTTCTGCACCAATACGGGTTTCTGCATCCTTCTCGTTCTACTCAACCTCATGAAGTCCCTAATTCTCCAGTAGAAACATCAGATTCCCCGGTTTCCGTTGGAGAACTTACACCAAAAGAACATACTGTTGAGGCCTCAATGGTAAAGTGTTCTACTTCTATTGATGTTGCAGGGTCATCCGACAAACTTGCACTTGCCCCGGTCATCGAAGAAGAGGAACCTCCCCAACAATCCGGGAAATCCGATGACGAAGGAACTGAGAGAATAAGTCCCGCCAGGCACAGCGGTGATGATACTTTTGAGGGGTTGAGCGACCTAATGATTACTTCACAGGAGCTTTTTAAAGATGATTCTATCACTGCTAAAGTTACTTCTCCAACAGTCGAAGCAACATCCGTTCTGCAAGAAACTCCATCAGCCCAAGAGTTGTCACTGGCTGTAAAATCCATCATCACCTCCCAACCCAGGAGTGGTTCGTAGTTTGACGTGCGTAGTTTGCACGTTACACACACTTAGTACTTTTCAGCACTTATATGCATTCAACTTCCTTGCTTTGAAGATTTCTGAATTTATATTATTTTTGATTTTCAGATTCTCCAATGGGACGAAGTGTCTCCTACTATGATGATTTCCAGCGTTATGGGAGGCGCAGCTCTTACGACCCCAAGAGGTATCTTCCCGCCTCTTAGGAAACTGACGAAGAAAGAGCTGCGAGGAAGGCTCGTGAAAAGCATGCTTATGAAGAACGCTATGGGAGACGGGACGAACGACATGATTCTTCTCAGAGAGAGGATGATTCCCACAAGCAAAAATCCCGTGACGACAAGGGAAAAAGCCATGTCACTGAGGACCCGAGTAAACGAGCCAAACTTGGTGAAAAAATGACATCTGAACTCTCTGAAAAGCCTGCTGCTCCCGTCTCTTTAGAAATTCCTTCCGTCCCTCCCCCTTCAAAGAACCGATATTCAAACAGTCATAAGCAGGCCCCCTATCAAGTTGGACGGGGTCCGGCTACTCTTCAAAGCTGATTCCCGCACTGGTGCTTAAAGGGAGTACGCTTCGATCTTGACTTGGTCTCGATTGATAAGCAAGCCATGTTGCGAAATCTTGACGCCGTCAAACTCGATATCGAGAGAATGTCTGGCTGGTAGTAACTCGTTGACGATCTTCAAAGAGTGAATCGCGCAAACCTTGAAGCCATTCTGACTATGGAAAATGACAAATCTGAGTGGCAGAAAACACACGATCAGCATGATGCCGAAATAAAGAGCATTGTCGCTTATAATGAGAAGCTTGAAGCGGAAGTTGAAAAACTTAAGGAAGAGCTCGCCACTTCTTCCACTTCCTATTCTCAGAGAGAAGAAGTGCTTCAAAAACAAGTGAGAGATGCTCACGCAGCACAGAGAGATGCTAAAGCTAAATTTGAAGCACAGCAACAGGTGTGGATAGCTACCGAGCCGATGTTGCTCATCTACGAGAAAAGACCAGCTCCCAGAACTTGGAAATTGAATTTCTAAAAGCTCGACTTTCTAAAGATGAAAAGGAGTGTGATGAAGCTATTGCCGGCAAAACTACAGCCGAAGAATCTCATATGGCAACTAAAGTCGATGTCTGCTCCACTCTATTCGAGTTTTACATCCATAGTGTTCTGGGGCGCGGTAGCCTTAAATTTTTGGGGCCAGAGTATGAAATTACTTTGGCTAAAGTGTGGGAGGCCATACTTGATATGCATGGAGGAGCCGGATATGCCAAGGTAGATTTAATGGCGCACTATCTAGATGATGATGCATGTGCCGCTCTTGCCAGGGGAAAGGAGCAACTTGCCAGAGAGAGTGCCGGAATGGCAGTAGGAGAACATTTAGGGAAGACAATCTCAACCGACCTAGTTCTACCTTCAGTTTCGGCCGACATTGATATTGCTGGCTCCAGTTCCTATTCTCCTCCTCTTGCTAAAGCTGTTATTTAAAGTGCCACCACCCACACTGGAGATGAGACTCGAGAAAGCGCTGAAGCGCAGGACTATGAAGTTGACATAATAAAGCCTACTTCTCCAGATAATCTCATTGTTGATCTCGCTCAAGTGGACTGCTTGCTTACTTCACATGAGCTTGATGAACTTTTTGATTATTACTTAAATCTTGACGCGCCACTTTCTCCTCTTTTTATGAGAGATACTGACTTTAACTTCTCTTCTCCTATAGTGAAAGCGCCAAGTTTTATTCAGCCTTCCCCTCTTCCATCTGTTTCCTCTCCGCCTCTTCAGATTACTCCCCCTTCCGTTTCTCAACTGGGGTCACAAGAGGAGCAGATAGAAGCTCTTCAAGGCTTGGACGACCCGGTCGCTTCTCAAGAACAGAAAGCCGAGGAACTTGAAGAAGGCGAAATAACCCCGAAACAAACTATTTCTGATGACATAAAGTTGTTTACACTTTTCTCTCCAGGCAGTGAGTCTTCTTTAAGGAAGAAGGGGAAGCGTGTAGTCTCAAAGAAAAGGAGAGAAGCTTCTGCTGGCGAAGAAAAAGCGGAAGAAAGTCCAATCGCACCCCTTCCTCTTTCTTCCCCTACTCTCACAAGACGGCCCAAAAAGTTAATCATCCGGCCATGCGAAGGCTCGAAAAGTGGCAGGAAGAAGAAGTGATGAGTTTGGGACTTATGCTTTTCGTCTCGCTTTTTTTTTTGCTTTTTTGCTTGTGTATAAAGACTTGTGTTGACCGGAGATTGTGCGGGTACCGGTTATGGGCTTCTTTTGTTTTGAAACCTGCACATGTATAAAAATTTATAGTATGGAATAAAATGATTCTTTTACTTATACAAACTTCTGTCTGTATTTGAGAATGCATTTATTCTTCTTTTTCACAAAAGTTTCTTTATTTTCTCTGTGTGATGTTGCAGTAAGCCTATGGTATGTTGCTTGAGCATTGTTTTTATTTTTGTAATTATATTATATTGCCCCCATACCATGGTTTATTGCAACCTCTTTCACATTGGCAAAATTTTGGAGAACAACTCTTCCATTTCGAGAAACTTGTACTCTTTCTTTAGAGAACAACTTTTCCATTCGAAGGAGGTTTGCATCTATACTTTATAGAATAATTTTTCCATTTTAAGGAAATATTTTTATGATTTAGTAGAATGCGCCTCGTATTGGAGTAGTTTCTCTTTCTTTTTTTTTGTTGCGAAGTTTTTACACTTCACTTTTGGAGAAAGTCGCTTTTATTTTTTGGCAAGTGAATTTTCCTTCGTGTTAAAGTGGCCTCCGAAAAAGGGCTTTGACCTGCTTGTGCCTTCGAAGAGGGCTTTTGTTTGATTGTGCCTCTGGGAAGAGGGCTTTTTTGTTTGATTGTGCCTCTGGGAAGAGGGCTTTTTTGTTCGATTGTGCCTCTAGGAAGAGGGCTTTTTTTTTGTGTGTGCCTCTAGGGAGAGGGCTTTTTTGTTTCTGCCTCTAGGGAGAGGCTTTTATTTTTTTCCCTGTCCGTTGGGAAGCGGGCCTCCGAAGAGGGCTTTTCACATTTCGACTCGTGTGAAGTTTTATTTCAGATCGCGGTGAAATGTGTGCCTCCAAAGAGGTCTTTTAGCATTTCAACTTTGGTGAAATGGGCCTCCAAAGAGGGCTTTTCACATTTCAACACTTGTGAAGTTTTATTTCAGATCTCGGTGGAATGCGTGCCTCTGAAGAGGTCTTTTCACCTTTCAACTCGTGTAAAGTTTTATTTCAGATCACGGTGAAATGTGTGCCTCCGAGTAGGGCTGTTGCCTGGAAGTTTCTTTCCCACGGTTGGATGGATTCACAGGGCGGACACAAGTTACTTGGGTTGTTTGTTTGCAAAAACGTTCTCAGCTAGTTAACGAGTGTCCTGTGCCACCGGTCATTCCACAAATTTTTGTTGAGAAAGAGAACTTCCTTTTTCTGGCAAGTCCTATTAGAGGTCTTTATCCTCCGAAGAGTTGTGCCTCCGAAGAGGGCTTGCGCCTCCAAAGAGGTCTTTTGCTGTTTGTTGCCTGCTCGCCCATGTCTTTTCGCCATTTGTTCATATCGGCGGTTCCCTGTTATCATTTTCAAGCACACATTCCTTTCTTTTGCAAGTAGCTTATTTCATCCAAAGAAGTGTACTTCATTGTTAAATGAGTTCGTAGGGGCAGACACAGGCTAATTAATCGGATGTTTGTTTGCACAAACGATCACAATTAGTTAGGAAGGGTCTACCTCTGGCGGAACCACTAACTGTTTGCTTGAAGCACTTCTTATATAGGATTTGAGTGTGGAATTTTTGTGGCTGAACATCCATTCGTTGAGTGATGTCAGGGATCGCTTGGTCTTATGATGGGTAAGCTTTGTTTTGATGGCCTATAATATTAAATCGACATTTTAGCAATACAATTGAAGTACTTTATATATCGAAATAAAACAAGAAGTTTATAATAGTAGAGAACACAAGATTTATAGTGGTTTGGCCAAGAACTGGGCCTACATCCACTTTATAGTTCTTATTATTCACTTGCATTGGCTTTACAATAGCTTTCAATACAAGAATCATACATTCATAATTATTTTACAGTATTTCAGTAAATCTATTTAAGTAAAATATAGGCGCAAGTGATTGCTGTTCCAAGCTCTTGGAACTGGATCTCCTTCGACAATTGTCAGTTTGAAAGTGCCATCAAGAAGTTTTTTGCCTATGACATATAGCCCTTCCCAGTTTGGCGCAAACACTCCTGTTGCTGTCATGACCCTTTTCAAGACAAGATCTCCAATCTCAAAGCTGCGTTGGCGAACTTTGGAATTGAAGTGCCTGGCAATTCTTTGCTGATGGGCTGCAATTCTGAGCTGAGCCTCTTCCCTTTTTTCTTCAAGGAAGTCAAGTGCTTCAAGTTGCAACTCTTCGTTTTCAGCTTGGCTGAAATGAATTCTTCTATGTGAAGGGACTTCCATTTCCACCGGAATCATTGCTTCTGATCCATATGCCAATGAAAATGGAGTGTGCCCAGTCGCAGTTTTGTGGGTAGTTCTATATACCCATAGTGCTAGTGGAAGCTTATCGACCCAACCACCTTTCGCTTTTTCTAGTTGTTTTTTGATGGTTGATTTGATAATTTTGTTTACTGCCTCCACGTGCCCGTTTTCCTACGGATGAGCCACTACTGAGAAGCTTTTCTGGAACTTGAATCGCTTGCAAAAATCTTGGAACTCTTCACTTTCGAATTGGGTTCCATTATCTGTGATTATCTTTTGAGGCACACCATACCTGCAAATGATATTCTTAGTTACAAAATTTATCATCTTTTTAGATGTAATAGTAGCTAATGGTTCAGATTCAGCCCATTTAGTAAAATAATCAACAGCAACAATAGCATATCTGATTCCGGATTTGGCGGTTGGCAAAGGCCCGATGAGATCTATTCCCCTAATAGCAAATGGCCACAGGCTGACTATCTGTGTTATCTCTGTGGAAGGTGCTCTTGGGATTTTTGCAAATCTTTGGCATCGGTCACATTTTCGGGCATAGCTTGCAGCATCACGATTAATATCTGGCCAAAAATACCCATAACGGAGAATTTTCTTTGCTAGAGTTTGACCACCTGAATGGTCTCCACACTCTCCACCATGTACTTCAGCTAGAATTGTCTTAGCTTCTTCCTTGTTCACACATCGGAGTAATGGCATTGAGAATCCCCGCCTATACAATCGGCCATCTTGAATTATATATCTAGAGGCTTTTCTTAGCAACTTCTGTCATTCTTTTGAATTTTCTGGTAGAGAACCGTTGAGCAGATATTCCATTATCGGAGTCATCCATGATTCTTGCTCCTGAGATATAGTCATGATCCAGTCGATATCCATCTCGTCAGTGCTTGGAGCTGACAGGACTTCCACAGGAACTAATCCCAATAATTGAGCTTCACCAGTGCTTGCGTACTTTACGAGAGAATCTGCCTTCATGTTCTCTTCTCGGGGTATATGGCTTATTGTATAATAGTCAAGATCATCGAGAAGTTCCCAGGCTCTTGACAAGTAAGTAGGCAGATTTCCTCCTTTAGTTTGGAACTCTTTCTTGACTTGACATACAATAAGCTGTGAATCACTGAAGATCTGCAACACTTTGACATTCAATTCTTTAGCAATTTTCAAGCCGGCAATAAGAGCTTCATATTCTGCTTCATTATTTGTCGAAGGGAATTCTAATCTCAATGCATAGCACAATGACCGCCCTTCAGGGGTTTCAAGCACAACCCCAGCTCCGGAACAATAATCGTTTCTTGCACCATCAACACATAATTTCCATCGAATTGGGGCATTATCAGTCACCTCTTCCTCACTATCACCTTTATCTGTACATTCTGCGATGAAATCTGCTAAAGCTTGTCCATTAATTGCTCTCTGGGGATGATAAGTGATGTCGTATTGGATGAGTTCAATATTCCACTTCAAAAGGCGACCCGAAGTTTCAGGACGAAACAGGACTTGCTTCAGAGGTTGATCAGTGAGGACTTTGATAGGATGAGCTTGAAATATGGCCTCAATTTTCTTGATGCAATCAGTAGACAATAGGCGAGCTTTTTCAGCTTTGAATAATTCATCTCTGCCCTAGTGAATCTTTTGCTGATATAATAGACCGGGCGCTGAATTTTTGCGTCCTCCCGTATCAATGCCGCACTGAGAGCATGAGATGAGACTGCCAAATATATGAAAAGATCTTCACCATTGTCCGGCTTAGAAAGTATTGGAGGTGTTTCCATATGACGAATCAACTCATCGAAAGCTTTCTGGCATTCAGGAGTCCAGTCAAAATTTTTCCTTCCTTTCTTTAGGGCATCAAAGAATGGAATGCATTTATCAGTAGCTTTGGAAATGAATCGACTCAAGGCAGCGACTTTTCCATTAAGATTTTGCAGTTCCTTCTTCGTTCTAGGGGCTTTGACTTCTTTTAAGGCAGCAATCTAAGTAGGATTAGCTTTAATGCCCCTAGCAATCACAACGAAACCCAGAAACTTTCTGGGCTCCACCCCAAACGAACATTTCAAAAGATTAAGTTTCATTCCGTACTTTCGGAGGATTGCAAACATTTCTGCCAAGTGATCCATATGGTCTACTTCCTTCTATGATTTCACCAGCATACCGTCAACATAAACTTCCATAGTTTTTCTAATCTGTGGCTTGAACATAGCATTGATGAGTCTTTGGTAAGTTGCCCCTGCATTCTTAAGTTCGAAGGGCATGACCCTATAGCAGTACAGACCAACATCGATGATGAAGCTCGTGTCTTCCTGGTCCGGCTCATGCATCATGATCTGGTCGTATCCGGAGTAAGCATCCATAAAAGATAACAACTCATGCCCCGCTGTTCCATCCACCAACTGGTCTATTCTGGGTAACGGGAAGCAGTCTTTGGGGCGGGCCTTGTATAAATCTGAGAAGTCAATGCATACTCTCCATTTCCCATTAGCTTTCTTAACCGATACAGGATTTGAAACCCAATTCGGATAAGTAGACTCCCTGATGAAACCATTCTTCATGAGCCAGTCTACCTCTTCTTTCAACGCTGCTGACCTTTCAGGACCCTGGGTTCCTCTCTTCTGCTTTATCGGTGTAAACTTCGGATCAATATTCAGAGTATGTACTGCAGTTTCTGGGTATATTCCACACATATCAGCATGAGTCCAAGCGAATACTTCCAGATTTGCTTTCAAGAATGTTACCAAGGAATTTTGAACTGTTACACTAAGTTGCGAACCCACATTCACCACTTTGTTCGGGTCTTTCGGATCAACAGGTACTGGCACCGTTACTTCCACTGGCACCACTCTGTTTTCCCCTACACTAGCTTTTCTATGATCCATATCTCTTCGTGCCCCGCTATGCTCGCCAGTGCAGGGTCCACCCTGTAATTGCTACAAGGTTGGTTCTTTGATGCGGACTGGGGCTGCCGCATTTGTTCCCATCTCTCTCTTCCTTGCTTCACGCAACTCTATTAGGTAACATTCTCGCCCAGCATTCTGATCCCCTTTAATAATCCAACTCCATTATTTGTGGGTAATTTCATAGTGAGGCACCACGGGGCGAGAATTGCCCTAAAAGCCGCAAGAGTTGGTCGGCCTAGGAAGGCGTTGTGGGCAGATAATTCATCAACAATTACAAAAGTCTATTTTCGAACCACCCTTTTCTGCCCCTCTCTAAGCTCGACGAACAAGTCGATAGTTCCAATGGGCTGCTTTGGTTCCCCAGTAAATCCAACGATCTTCTGAGATGAAGCTTGAACGTCAGCCATCGGAATTTTCATTTAGTCGAACGTCTTTTTTGAAGAGAATATTGCAAGAAGCGCCGCAATCTACAAGCACTTTTCTCATAATAGCCGGCCCAATGCCTGCAGAGATGACCAAGGGATCCATGGTTGGAGCTTCAATACCCATAGAGTCCCTGGCTTTGAACACAATATCATCATTGAAAGTTTTCTACTGCTTCAAAGGTGCAACATCTTCTAGCACAAAAACACTCTCTTCTGCCCGTACATACTTCAAGGCATGGGCATAACTTTCCATCTCGCCCTAGCTTCTGCCTGCTGGGTGAGGACCTCCTGTAATCACATTAATAACAGGCCTTTCTGATTCATGCATGGTATTCCTCTCACCCGAGCCAGATAGATGAGAAGGAAGTTGCTGGCCTTTAGTAGATGAAGTTGGGTCATTTCTACTTCTCTTAACATATTGCTGCAACTTGTTCTCTCTCAGTAGTTCTTCAATTAAACTCTTCAGATGGCGACATTCGTTAGTATCATGACCGGGTTGATTATGAAACCGACAGAATCTCCCACTTTGAGCAGCTTTTTTGCTAACTCTCATCTCGGGCGGTTTAGGATATTCTACTACATCTTTGGTAGCAAAAAAGATATTCTCAGGGGTGTCAGTCAAAGAAGTGAAATCTGAAGGTTTTAAGAAGCGAGGTTTCTTCATATCTTTCTGTTTCTTCCCACCATTATTTTCCCTCTTCTGACTTCCAGGTTCCTTTTAGATAGGGGCAGCAGTATTATCTTTAACCTCTGTCAATGCCACTTTAACTGGTGCCCGAAGGCTTTCCAAGCGCTTGAACTCATCAGCTTTCTTATAGAATTTCTCAAGCGAATTCGGTTCTTTCATCTTCAGCCACTTCCCAAATTCGCTTGATTTGTCGATTGCCCTCATCAGGTATGTCAAGACCATTCGTGGCTCTGCATTGTCCACTTCAGCCAAAGCTATGTTGAAGCGGTTCAAGAAAGACCTAATAGATTCCCCAGGATTCTGTTCCAGGCTTGACAGTGACATAATATCCTTTTCCTTTGAAGCATACGACCTGAATTGCTCTTTAAACTTCCGAGTCAAATCGGCAAACTAGTCTATGGATTGAACCGGAAGCTTTGTGAACCAGAGCAGAGCCACTCCTTCCAAGTATACCGGAAAGTACCGGCATTTGATCTCATCAGACGCTCTAGCACCAGTCATGTGCCAATCATACTTATACAGGAATTGATTAGGGTCGCTTGTTCCCTTATAAGCCGGGATGGTAGGAGGTACAAACTTCCTTGGGAATTCCGCCTTTAGAATCCTTTCAGTGAACGGAGTTTTGCTCGGAGCGAATCCCTATTCCTTTTCATCTTCATCCCTCCGCATGCTTTCTTTCATGATTTGTCGCACCATGCCCGAAAGATATTCCTCATCGTTTAAAGGATCTGCAGGACAGACTTCGGCCATTTTCTCGGAAGTTTGTTTGGACAAATGTTCGCGGAGAGTTGGCTGCGGTCTCGATCCTCCAGCTTAAGGAGGTGTTTCTTTGGCGAGGCTAGCTGCTCTTTGAGGAATATTCCTCTCTTCAGGATTATGAACATCATCTCCAAGGTTTTCTTCATTATTCAGCGGTTGACGGTTAGCTCCGAGCAATGCATTTAACCTTTCAAGCATTAAAGCATTCTGGGTTTCCATCTGCTGGTATAACCCAGATACTGCGGCATCTAACTCCGCTCGTGTAATTCCGGCACTTGGTGCTGCTTGACTTGACGAAGGAGAAGTGGCAGTATTCTTATGGACACTAACAGGTCTTGTAGATCCACGCTTTCTTCCAAGAGCCATTATCTCTGATAGACTTCTGGTTCTGAGAGAGATTCTTTCAACAAACTTTTGCGAAGCAATGACGAAAATAGCCTTAGGTGGATTCTCAGTGAAAGCACCAAAAATGTTAACGCTTAAACACCCCGGTGTATTGAAGAGATTAAGTGAAAGCACCATCCGTGAATACGGGAATTAGAAACAAGTAGAAAGTCACAGAGAAAGCAGTAAAAGACAACAGTTTTATAGTGGTTCGGCTTCAGGTTAAGCCTACGTCCACTTTAATCTTCTTTATTGCTGAATCAATTACAACTTTACAACAATCTTCGATTACAACACTGATGGGATGAATAACTAGAAATTCGATGCAGAAGAAGTCTTTGAATCCATGTCGGTTGTGTTAGATTTCCTCTTGAAGTTTGTTAAGATGTCTTTCGTGTTTGAAGTGTCGAGTGAGTCGAGAATTCAGCAGAGTATCGGTGTTCTAGGAATGAGCCAAAGAAGATCCTTTTTCGGTTGGAGTAGGTAGGGTATTTATAGGAGAGTTCGAAATTAGGTCGTAGGTCTCAAGCGACCTTGGATAGGTCGTAGGTCGTCAGCGACCTAGTGGGAGTGGTTTACGGTTTAAATATGGTATACTTGATCATTCTGGATAAACTAACAAGTCATAGGTCGTGGTCGACCTAGGTAGGAAGCGGCATAAGAAGCTCCATTGGTATGTTTAGGTCGTGAGAGACTTAAAAATAGGTCGTAGGTCGTGGGTGACTTAGGGGAGTAGTTGGCGACTTAGCAATGTTGAGATATCCAATGTAGCGACCTTGACTAGGTCGTTAACTTGTTATGCCACTTAATCCATTAGGTCGCTAGGTTGTAGGAGCCCTTAGGTCGTGAGTTCTTTTAGGTCGTTAAGACCGCTCCATCCTTGGGTCGTTAAGACCGTTCCATCTTTAGGTCGTTAGGTCATTTCGTCCTTAGGTCGTTAAGACCGTTCCATCTTTAGGTCGTTAGGCCGTTTCATCCTTAGGTTGTTAGGTCGCTTCTCCTCATAGGTCGTTAGGTCGCTTCTCCCCGTAGGTCGTTAGGTCGCTTAAAAAGTGGTGTTAACATAAACCAACGCGAGGAAACACATCTCAACTAAATTTCATTGTTATAAAAAACTTTCAAAGCAAAGGTAGCTCGTAAGACCATGCCGCACATAAACAAAATTGGGTTTTTACCATAGAATAGCCAAAACATTTCATATCAAATTCTGTTATATTACACTTGTGTCTTGTATACAAATAATATTAATCATATTCAAAATTGTTATATTGATTAAATTCCAGCATACTAGCCACAAGTGGGTTCTACAAACAAAATGGCTGGCACGCAGCGGAGAAAGGGTTTCTAACAATGACTAGGTGAAGTGACTACCTTCATGCAGTACTTCTCCAAAGGAATGTACCGAGACTAAAAAACATCTGCACCTCTACGAAAACAAGACCGGCCTACCTCTTCCTAAATACTGCTGAATATGTTATCATCCCGGTCGTTACCGACCTATCCAAGGGCCTTCTTCGCATAAACCATAATAATTTAAAATCCGAACGTCATAGCAGGAATAAATATAACTAGAAGGGGATGATAATATTCTAATGGTTGCGAACCACATAGCCTTGTTGCATCTACCCTGTTTCGATCATTTTCGGGGGTGACGCTCTTTCCTCTTTGAATGCCACATTTCCATTCCATAATCACACAACTAATTTCTATAAATGTATAACTATTGAGCTCGTACGTCTTAGAAAAGGGTGTTAAGTTAAGAGAAGCTGCCTTCTCCATCACCAAACAGATGATACGTTTATAGAGATCAATCTATGTGATTTTAGAATGCAATGTCAAACATTCGTCCATACAAGTTGTTAGGAATAGGACAAACCGAAGGCACTTCTCTTACCACATCCTATCGGGAAGCACTCCTAGGATCAGTAGCGATTAGTCCTTGCATTGGATATTTCATAATGAAGAAACCACTACTGCTATATGTATATTCGAAGTTTATTCCCAAATGATCAACAAGCAGTCCTTCATTACGAAAATCCCAAATATTAATGTCTTCTAACACCGGTGCATTCGAACGCATATACCTTGGTTTGAAGTGGTTTGCGGATAAATCTGATTCCGGTCTCTTCAGATCAACAATGATAAAGATGCTAAATTTGTTAGTCAGTTATTTAACTACCAAAGCAATAATAAAATCTAGCACCATAAGCAATCACTAGGCTTGTTTAATAAATCTCTTATTACTTAAATCAATTTTCAAATATTTACTTCAAATTATGTTTAAAAAAGATTTATTCACAAGCCATTTCAAATTACTCTATACTGGAAAACATTCCCATATACTTATATTAACGATATACGTATATTCACAAATTATTTCATTTTCAACAATTAGAAAAATGTTTCCATATACTTAAAACGGAAACAAGTATAAATACAAATATTAAGGAAAGTACTCTTCAAAATGCACTTTATTTAGGTCAAAACAAATGTTGCGTAAAGCATCTTTACGACAATCCAAAACATTAGTATAGGATTCGATAATATATATATATATATATATATATATATATATATATATATATATATATATATCATATACTATATAAAAATCTCGTATACTATACAAAATATTTCCTTTCAGAAATCAATTACTATAACAACAATGTTACAGTCTATGCCTTCCTTACTTCCACAAAAACGTCTATTACAACAATAAATGTTGAAATCTATGTTTTCGATACCTATCACATTTAAAAATCACTTTCAAACTATTAAATTCCATTTGGAATTATTATTTCCCAAAACATTACTTTCAAAAGATAAATTGCTTTTAAGACCATTAACTCTATCAAAATATTACTTTCAAACATTCCTTTGAAAGATAAACCACTTTTAAAAAGATTAACTCCATATCTAAATTTCAACATAAATCATTTCTGTATTTATAAACTACGCTTATAAATTTCACTATTATTTTATAAAACTTCTATTTTTATAACTTCTCTATATTTATAAAATTCTATTTATAAATCCATTCTTTTCTAAATCTCATTTGTCTATAAAATCCACTTGTGAATCCCTTTTCTTTGATAATCTAATTTATTTAGAAAATCCATTCACAAAATATTGATCTCAACTCCATTTAATATTCCATAAAACGCTGTTCAAAATCCATTACTTTATTTATAAAATATACTTTTACAAACCCTTTATATAAATTATTTTAGAATCTCCATTTGAAAACACTTTACAAAATAGTAAACCGAAAATACCAAAAATCATACTTTTATTTATTTAAAGTAGATTCCTTTCTTTTAATAATTCAAAAATTATTAAAACATATTTATACTTTCCAAATTACTTCGAAATCTTTTTAAATCAAAATCATCATTTTAGTATTTCAAAATACCAAAAATAAGGCCCAGTGCTACTATAAATAAGTCAAATCATGTCATAATCAATGATATGGCATCCAACACATCATATGTCAGCATATATATGAAAAGTAAATGAACAACAGTGAGGAATCTTGTTGCATCCCGCCAACATGTCCCCTTGCATCACATATAGAATATAATCATAAAAATATAAATCAACCGCTTCGAGGCGGATCACATATAAAGTGTCATCCGCTCTTACACGGGAACATAATAGGGTATCATCCACTCCAAAAGACGAGAATATATCCAAACCAACTAATAAATATAGTATATCATCAAAACAAGTAACAAAGAAAATAAATAAAATTATTTCGATTTATATAAAAATATAAGTAGGCCAGAGATGTGAGTTTGCTCACTGAAATTCCAGAAATCGCCAAAGCGCTCCGGTTTGAATTAAAATTGAATAGCGCTCGATTTAACCCAAAATTCCTACTAGCTCCAAATCCATCCGATCCAACTCCATAGCGTAGTACTCGCCGATATGATCGCAACTTGTCGCCTTCAAAAACGACCTCGTATGAACAAGTTATGAATTAACGATTTGAGTTTATTTAAATTATAATTAACTTTTTATTTAATAAATTTTAAATTAAACCTTTACGTTCTCTCTTCTCCCTCTCGTACACGATCGAAACCCTCTCAACGGTGGCTAAACCCATCAGCGTTGCACTATGCTCCACCGGACACCGCCCCGAGCTCGGTGTTGGTGTTCCTGACCCTCCTCGCTCCATCGCCAGCAGAGCCGAACCCAGCTTTGATGTCGTTCCCATGATTTTAACCAAGGAAAAAACACCATTCAAATTGGCATAGCCGCTGCAATCATCGTTCGTTTGATGATTCACAACCATGGATAGACTTCCCTTGGCCACGCCTTCGTTTTTCATGTTGAACGATTAGCCTAATTATTCTCTGATTAGCGTGTTGATTCTAGTCCATAGGATGTAATGACTGTTAGGGTTAGGGTTTAAATTTTTTAGCAAATGATAGAAATTGGGGGCCTTTTACAAAAAAAAATTGAAAGCATTATTCATCCATTAAAATTTCGAGCTCCAAACGAAACGTACCGCTTGGCGTTTTATATGTTATACCCCTATTCCGAATACAATGGGATATATATATATATATATATATATATATATATATATATATATATATATATATATATATCGGAAGCCAATTCCATCACATACAGAACATAACTTTTCAAAATTAAATTATATTAATTTAAATTCCTTTAAATAATTTCTACGCGTTTCGAACTCGCACGACCGAGCGATACATTTGATCGTTACGATATTCGACAGCATATGATAATTCACTATTATGGATGCAATGAAATTGGTTTTGTCGAAATTCGAGAGAGTGCCCCAAAAAGCTATTTCACGCGTTATTTAAAACGAGTTATTTCCAAAATCAGTTTAATGACTTTTAATTCAAATTTAAAGGTTTACTATCTTCCTTTTTATTCAAATAAAATTTAAATTCAAGATTCAATTATTTAAACAATTCCAAATATTAAATTTAACAATTTAATTATCAAATAAATTTCTATATTTAAACATAAGTTATTTAACTTATAAAATTAACTTTTTAATATTTAAAATCAACTAAATAATCTAAATTCAAATGACTGAAATCCTAGGCCGTTACAGGAGCACTTATCTCTCAAAATTACATTCGAAAAGCTTGAAATGGTAATTTGCTTAGGGAAATGAAATTGCTGCCATTGTTTAGGATTATGAAGCTTTTGAAAACATTTTTAGGGATGAATAATGAAAAAGAGAAGCTCCCTTTGCTGGCTTAGGAAAAGAAGCATGGATTTGGGTCTTAAAACTACTTAAAAACCCCATTTATTTAAAAGAAAAATGTCTTCTTTTGTTTATAAAATATTACTAACTCTTTAACCGTGTCTACCTCTTATTAGTCATATAAGAACCTTCTAACTCATAAAATATTTTTTTCCATATTTTATTTTGCTTTAAAATATGGCAAAATTCCAGTTTTACACCTTGACAAATATTTTTAAATACTTATTTATTTATCAAAAATATTTATATTTACTTTATACATTTATTCATCAAACACAAATTATATATAAATTTTTAATCCATTGAACGTATTTTAAATTCTTATGAATTTTAATTTGATGTTTGGTATTTAATACAATATTTAATTAGTTTCTCCTAAAATAATCTCAAATCAAATAAACTCCATAATAATATTTATAAGCTTGTTCATTATATCATTTTCCATATTTATATCCATTTAAACCATTTTCATAATTTTAAATCCACTATTTTTTCCGAAATCCAAATTTTAATTAAAAAATCCTCACTTTATTTTAAATCCTCAATTTAATCTAAAAAAATACATATTTTAGTTGTATTTATTCTATTAATTTTATCGTGCTCTTAAACGAGATGTTACGGTTGGAAAATCAATGGCCTACATCCAATTTATATCTTGTATTATATTATGGTTCTCTAGTTTACAATTTCTACAATTCTTGTTAGACCTCTCTATATAAGGTACAACAATTGCAAATACCAATTTACTGGTTTGGAAATTCTAATGTCTTACGGTTAGAATTACTTTGTTGCTTACAGTTAGAACTATTCTTTTGCTTATAGTAAAAATTCTAGTAGTTTATGGTTAGAGTTATGAATCAGGTAAGCCTATATTCAGCTATATAGTTACAATTCTGGATGGCTCCTTGTTGTCAAGGATGTGACCAATATAATATATGGGTTCCTAGAAAACCGGTACTATACAGGATATTCTTAACAACGTATGAAGTGTACTAACGCTATAAAGATGCTTAACCTAGAAAGTACAAAATTTACTAACGTATGTGTTTTTTTAGATTAAATTGAGGATATAAAAGCGTTCAAGCACCGCATATTCTTGACGACGTACGAAGTTTACTAACGCTATAAGGATGCTTAACCTAGAAAGTATTACGGACGTTATTGTAACGATTACCCGTTACGGATGTGGAAAAATTGTTACTGCTAACGTATGTGTTTTTTTAGATTAAATTGAGGATATAAAAGCGTTCAAGCACCGCATATTCTTGACAACGTATGAAGTTTACTAACGCTACAAGGATGCTTAATCTAGAAAGTATTACGGACGTTATCGTAACGATTACCCGTTACGGATATGGAAAAATTGTTACTGTATCGGCTCTACTGATAAACCGCAAATGAACACTATTAATTTACCATTATTGTTGATAAAATGGTTACCGGCATACCGATAGTTTGATATACCGGAGATCGACAATGGTAAATTTACCGATAGCTAAAGACATCAAAAGTGTGTTGTATTATTTCTTTGGTAGTGATAAAATCTAAGTTGATTGTAACTAATACTAAGTCCATTAGTGCTTTTATATATATATATATATATATATATATATATATATATATATATATATATCAATGCATTAATTTTACTAGAGAAATTACAATATTCATCGCAAAGTATGTACGGCTAAATTAAAGAATAATTTGGATCACCTAAAAAATCAAAGTAGACAAACAAACTAAATGTAAAAAATTATCATAAATTAGGTCACAAATATCTATGTAAAATTTGATAAATTTGAACAATTGTCCATTATTTGGATTAGTATTACAATAAAACAGGACTAAAACGATTGATAAATTTACTGATTACGGCTGTTTTTGACATCTTCTTACCATTGAATTTACCGTTATAATTGGTTAACTTACTGTTACGATACCAATAATACTTGTATACCGATAAAGCTCGATATTGGTTACCAATGGAACTATTGCAAATGGGTAAAGGTATATATTTGAATATCTGACAGAAAAAAAAGCAAGTCAAATAAAACAATTATTTTAAAGTATTTGTTATATACGTTTTCTATTACTTAAGATTATTATCATATAAAAAAAAAAAAAAAATTGATTCCTCGGGAATGTGTAGCACGATTTTGTACCAGGTTGTTTCTTAAATTCAAATATGTGTTTTTATATAAATTTAATTCAGCGTGACATAAAAGTCATCATATTTTGAACTATTAAGGACAATCTGTAAACCAACAACTCTAAACTGAAATCGAAATCAAGCACCTTGTTTTCCCATCAAAATTTTACGATGCGTATAAAATACGGAGACAATAAATTAAGTCTGACCTGAACTGAGTAGCTAAATTTCATGAAATAAAAGCTAAAGTCAACATGACTTCCAAATCCACTCGGTAACAACGCAGCTAAGTTATCCAATTTATCTTATGTCTTGACTTCATCACTCTATTCCAAGAACCTTCTTCCTCCAATTTGCAAACTTATCTAAGAATTAAATATAAACCAATTAGGTGACGTCGTCCTTTCTCGGATGATGCATGACATCTTTCTTCAATTTCAACTCTAGCCAATAGCAATATTTTATACTAAACCAAAACGTCCTTTCCACATATTCTTTTCAAAGTCTTCCCATTAATACACTTTGCTTGACCATTGCTCCCCTCTCAGTATATATACCCTCATCTCTTCTCCTTTCTCCTCCATTCTTGTTTCCCAGTAGACTCTTTTATAACTACATATATTTCTGCCTTTCTTTATATTCATGGAGTATGCATTTTTCAACACCTGTCCCCCCCTCAACCTCGATCTAAACATCGGGTTTTCTCCTGATAATTCAGTAAAGGGCAACGAACTGAAATTACAGGTAAACGCTCTGCAAGCAAAACTAAACAAAGAGAAAGAGGAAAATAGAGCACTAACCGAAAAGCTCTCCGAGCTAGAAGCAAATTACACTCTTCTACAGCGGAAGATATTTGAATACACAGATGCCAATGAAGTGCAGCCGTCAAGGAAGCGAAAAAGCCCAGAAGCCATCGACCCGATGGACCCGATAACAAGCAGCATATCGAGCGACGAAGAATGCTACAAAAGGGTAAAAGAGGAAGAAGTCAGACCGAAAATATCGAAGCAATGCGTACGGACAGATCCAGCCGACTCGACTTTGATTGTGAAAGACGGATACCAATGGAGAAAGTACGGGCAGAAAGTGACCCGGGATAATCCGTGCCCTAGGGCTTATTTCAGGTGTTCGTTTGCCCCGGGATGTCCAGTGAAGAAGAAGGTGCAGAGGAGCGCGGAGGATCGGTCGATTTTGGTGGCGACGTATGAAGGGGAGCACACGCATCCGAGCTCCGTGCCGGTGGAACCCATTAACAAGAACTGTTCCGTGTCGGTGCAGGCTTCGGGTCCGGTTATTACGTTGGATTTGACCCGGACGGAGAAGAAGAGGAAGGTTGAGGATGAGCAGAGCCGATTTGCGGAGCAGATGGCGACGAGTTTGACGCGGGATCCCAGCTTTACCGCCGCGTTGGCTAGTGCGCTTTCGGGAAGATTTCTAAGACTTTCTTCGGATCAGAGCATGTGAAAATGTGAATTTTGAGATTTATAATGTTACTTTTGGGCAATTTTAGTGACGACGTTGAAGTATTGGATGAAATGGTTATACAAATTTATAAGGCGGACTGAACAACCTCCATTTTTTGTTGTAGTGCATATTTTTAAAGTGCACCCCAAACTCAAAAAGAATCATGTCACAAAATAATATTTGTAATATACAAAATAAATTCGGTTTAAATTTTTGGTAAATAGAAATTTTTTGGAATATACAAAATGACTCAAAATATTCAGGTGGAACAAAATTTTAGTTTGAAATTTATTTCATTCAAATTCTTTGTATGATATTTCATGTTATGTTTATCGATTCCTGTAAACAGAAAAATAACGAGAATTTATACCGAAAACCTAAAAAATCCGTGTCTTGTCATACCTTGCCATTTTAAGGAGGTGAGAAAACAAATTGATTCTACTAAAAACACTTGTGTTAACGTTGAAAAGTGTACGCTAACACCCCGGTGTAAGTAGTAATCAAGTGAAAGCACCACCCGTTAGTACGGGAACTAAAAGTACGTTGAAAATAGCCAAGAAACAGTAGAAGAAACAACAATTTTTATAGCAGTTCGGCTCAAAGTCAAGCCTACATCCACTTTACATCTTTTATTGCTGATTCGATTACAACTCTTTTCATGATTCTTTTATTACGCTTTTGCTACAATTCGACTTCAAGTTACAACATACCTGAGGCAAGAAATCAGAACTTCCATGGTGAAAAAGCCATTTGAATTCCTCTTGAATGGATTAGATTTATTCCCCAAGTTCGTTGAAACGTCTTCGTTGTTTGAAGTGTTGAAGGAGTTGAGAAAACTGCAGAGTATAGGCCTTCCAAGAAGTATCAAAAATGTCCACTCTTCAGTTGTAGTAGGCGAGGTATTTATAGAGAAAAAACCGGAGTTAGGTAGGCCGGGGCGACCTAAGGGTTAGGTCGTAGGTCGTTAGCGACCTATGTAGTAGCAAGAGAGGGAGTGGCGACCTAAGGGGTAGCGGCCTAAAGAGTTGCGGCATATAAGGTAGCGACCTAATGGAAGAAGCAGTATGTGGCTTAGGTCGCGAGCGACCTAAAGGAAGAGGTAGTATGCGGCTTAGGTTGCTGGGCTTTTAGGTCGTTGGATGTTAGGTCGCTGGGATGTTTAAGTCGCTAGGATGTTTAGGATAGTTAAGTCGTTTGCTTTGTAACTTCTTAGGTCGCTTTGTCCCTTAGCTAGTTGAGTCACTAGACCGTTGATTTGTTTAGGTCGTGAACCCTTTGAATCGGCTCATGCTTTAGGTCGTTGAATTGCTAGGTCGCAAGCGACCTATGAGGAAGTTAGGTCGTGAGCGACCTATGAGGAAGTTAGGTCGTGGTATGGTGGAGTTGACAGATGTGACCTCAGATTGACTCGAAACTTGGAGTGCTGCTTTTCATGACTTTATTTGCCGTGTTTTAGGTTGTGCACTTTCTTCGAGCAGCTAGGTTGCTTTGAGATGAACTATCTTTGGTTTTTCGGTTAATCTTTTGGTATCACGGCCTTGCAAAAAAGACGGGATTACATTTGCCCCCCAAAACATGCCTGGCGATAGGAAGGTGTGTTTTGTAATGTCATACGTTGGATGTTCATATCTAGTCGATGTCCTGCAGAGAAATTAACAGTTTTATATGACCTCAAATGACGACCGTTCGAGATCGAGCCATTTGAGATGAAATGTGACTGTTCACGATCAAGCGCCTTACTTCAAATGACGACCGTTCGTGATCGAGTCATTTGTGGTAAAGTGCGACCGTTCACGGTCAGGGGGTTGACCTCAAATGACGACCGTTCGTGATCGAGTCATTTGAGGTGAGATGGGACCGTTCGCGATCAAGCGCCTTACTTCAAATGACGACCGTTCGTGATCGAGTCATTTGTGGTAAAGTGCGACCGTTTACGGTCAGGTGGTTGACCTCAAATGACGACCGTTCGTGATTGAGTCGTTTGAGGTGAGATGTGACCGTTCGTGGTCGTGGTGCCGTTCGAGGCGAACTGTGACCGTTCGAGGTCGGGTGCCTGTTCGAGGCGAGTTGTGACCGTTCGAGGTCGAGGTGCCGTTCGAGGCGAGTTGTGACCGTTCAAGGTCGGGTGCCGTTCGAGGCGAGTTGTGACCGTTCGAGGTCGGGTGCCTGTTCGAGGCGAGTAAGCATGCCCGGGGGGGGCTTAATTTTATCGATGCCAGGTTCACGTTCGGGTGACTTCCTGGATCGTTTGTGTGCCTGTTAAAGACGAATAAGTGTGCCCGGGGGGGGGGGGGGGGGCTTAGTATTATCGATGCCAGGTTCACGTTCGGGTGAGTTCCTGGATCGTTTGCCAAGATGATTTACTGTCATTCCAGAGCATGCTTCAGGACCGTTCGCGACCCCATACATGTGTAAGTAGCTTAGCCATCTCAGAGCATGCCTAAGGACCGTTCGTGACCCCTACATGTGTAAGAAGCTTAGCCAACTCAGAGCATGCCCAAGGACCGTTCGCGACCCTGTACATGTGTAAGTGACTTAGCCTTTTTAGATTTATCAAAGTCCAATATTCATCCATCTGAAGAGTTTTAAGGCAAAAATATCTGACAATGTCAAATTCAAACATCAGAAGTAAAACACGAAAACAGAGTAGTGACGTCCGAGCGCAAACACCTACATCGACACGATTTATAGTTGCATCAGAGCATGCCTAGGGATCGTTCGTGGTCCCGTACATATGTGAACAACCTAATAGTGTCGATGTAGAGTTTTCCACTCATTCGTCATAATCTAAATCAACTGATAATAAGCTGACGCCTCGATCCTGAGCCGCCTTCAGTTGGTGCAGGTGGTGGTCGTTCTTGTTCCACCGTTGATGTCCTCCTTTTCATATACTGTGATAGAAAACCATCCCGGATGTGCCCTCAACTTCGTCTTTTAAGTATCTGCAGTCATTTGTGCTATGACCATTCAACTCGTGGAATGAGCAATACTTGTCCGACTTTCTCTCGTTGTTAGTTGGATCTCTCCTTATCGGCTTTCGATAAGGAACCTGTTCCTTGGTGTCTTGGTAGATCCACTCCAAAGTCTCATTCAACTCCGTGTATGAGGTGAATCTTGGTTCCCTTCGTGGTCGTACTGATCTATCGCTATTATCCTTGGCCTTTTGTTTACCTATGCTAGATTCTACACCTTTCTCAGGAGGATTTCCACCTTTGATTACATAAATGTCGATTCCTTCTCCTTCTTCTCTTTCAGCTTTTGCGTCCTCTAACCGTAAGAATCCTTCAGCCTCATGATAGAATTCCCCTAGATCCATTGGGGGATCCCTTGTCAGCGAATTCTTGAATTCTGTACCGTCAGCTATGCCCTACACAGCTGCCATCAAGACCATGGATGGAACTGGTCGATCCACTGATGCCGCGGCTGCATTGAACCGTGTCAAAAAACTTCTCAAAGATTCTCCAGCTTTCTGTTTAAATGCTGCCAAACTCATCACATTTTTGGGTCTCGAAATGTGGACCCTGAATTGCCTCATAAACCTTTCAGTCAAATCACTCCACGTTTCGATAGATCCACTCTCCAGCTGTCTAAACCAAAGTGCCGCAACATCTGTCAAGTACAACGGAAAGCACCGGGCCATAACTTCCGCTGATGCCCCCAGCACCTCCATATGCCTCATATATTTTGTCAGATGAACTGTAGGGTCTGTCCTTCCATATACATGTCCAACGATGGTAGCTTAAAGTCTGGTGGGTTCTTAGCTCGCTTGATTGTTGTGGTAAAAGGACTCTTATTCACATCCTCCAAGTCCTTGTTTACCAAGCCACCTCTCATAGCTCTTTTGACCATTTCTACCAATATGTCGTTGTCTCCTAGTTGTAATCCTCGTCCATTTCCTTCAGCCTGCCCCCCGAGTTCACGAGGGAATTTTGGAATCTGTTCTCCTGGATGAGCTCCTGTTCCCCTGTCAATGCCTTGTTGCTCGAATCCACCAGATGTTTTTCTTGGTATTGGGTCAATGTGCTCTAGGTGAGTGCCTCCTAGCTCTAGTGCTGCCTCAGATAGTCCAGCTCTGTTCTGAACTCCAGTCGCTCCTTGATTTTGCGCTCCAAGTTGCCCAATTTGCTGAAACAAATTCTGGATCAACTCCCCTTGCCTTTTCATCATTGTCTCCATCTCATCCCTGGTGATGAATACTGAAGTTTTGTTCTCTCCTTAGGAAGCCCCTTGACTCCCTTCGTGTTGACTTCTTTCTAGTGTCTGTTTTCTAGTTGTTTTCCTTCCAGGAGCCATAATCTCGGATAGGCTTCAGGTTCTTAAAGAGAGTCTCTCAACAAATCTTTGCGAAGCAATGATGAAAGCGCTTCTGAGTTCGATTCTCAGTGAAAGCACAAAAAAATGGTTAACGTTGAAAAGTGTACGCTAACACCCTGGTGTAAGTAGTAATCAAGTGAAAGCACCACCCGTTAGTACGGGAACTAAAAGTACATAGAAAATAGCCAAGAAATAGTAGAAGTGACAACAATTTTTATAGTGGTTCGGCTTAAAGTCAAGCCTACATCTACTTTACATCTTTTATTGCTGATTCGATTACAACTCTTTCCATGATTCTTTTATTACGCTTTTGCTACAATTCAACTTCAAGTTACAACATAATTGAGGCAAGAAATCAGAGCTTCCATGGTGAAAAAGCCCTTTGAATTCCTCTTGAATGGATTAGATCTACTCCCCAAGTTCCTTGAAACGTCTTCGGTGTTTGAAGTGTTGAAGGAGTCGAGAAAACTGCAGAGTATCGGCCTTCCAAGAAGTATCAAAAAGGTCCCCTCTTCAGTTGGAGTAGGCGAGGTATTTATAGAGAAAAAACCGAAGTTATGTTGGCCGGGGCGACCTAAGGGTTAGGTTGCAGGTCGTTAGCGACCTATGTAGTAGCAGGAGAGGGAGTAGCAACCTAAGGGGTAGCGGCCTAAAGAGTTGCGGCATATAGGGTAGCGACCTAATGGAAGAAGCAGTATGTGGCTTAAGTCGCGAGCGACCTAAAGGAAGAGGCAGTATGCGGCTTAGGTTGCTGGGCCTTTAGGTTGTTGGATGTTAGGTTGCTGGGATGTTTAGGTCGCTAGGATGTTTAGGATAGTTAAGTCGTTTGCTTTGTAAGTTCTTAGGTCGCTTTGTCCCTTAGCTAGTTGAGTCACTAGACCGTTGATTTGTTTAGGTCGTGAACCCTTTGAATCGGCTCATGCTTTAGGTCGTTGAATTGCTAGGTCGCGAGTGACCTATGAGGAAGTTAGGTCATGAGCGACTTATGAGGAACTTAGGTCGTGGTATGGTGGAGCTGACACATGTGACCTCGGATTGACTCGAAACTTGGAGTGCTGCTTTTCATGACTTTGTTTGCCGTGTTTTAGGTTGTGCACTTTCTTCGAGCAGCTGGGTTGCTTTGAGATGAACTATCTTTGGTTTTTCGGTTGATCTTTTGGTCTCACGGCCTCACAAAAAAGGCGGGATAACAACTTATTGGCTAGTATCCTTCGGAAATGTATACACCTGATTAAGTCATGTCACTATGATGGGCATCACTGGTGGCTATCTCAAAAGTTTATAAATATGTTAACATGAATAAGATAACATGGTTCGAATCTCGAAGCTATAAAATTGAATTGAAACGACGGAGCATTGGGTTAAAATACTCGTGGGTATCTTAAAATATGTATACACTTGAGGAATACATGTACTATAAATTGCATCAACGTATCATTGTGAAAGAGTTAAGATTTTGATAATTCTACGTATTGATAATGAACTTGATAAAAAAAAGTATAGTGAAAAAGAAAAACTTTTGAGGTGGTATCAATCTTACGATCGAACAATCATAAGATTGTGTTTTTCTTTTATTATTTGTGACTTTCGTTACTGTATTCTTATCCATTTGTACTTCGTATTTTGAATTATTTTGTAATGCTCAACTAAAAAAATGATTGGTGTGCTTTCACGTTTAAACGCTAATCATTGAGTTACATTTAGTATTCGACGATTTTATAATATCATGTTCATTAACTAGAAGACATATCATCAACAAACTTATCCATGCATTTGACAATCAATTTTATTCTGACTAAAGGTACATTCTTTGAAACAAAGTCAAATGAATTGTGGTTCGGTGAGCTTGTTCTAACACCCTGTAAGTTTCGATAATAATTTTAATGGTATTTTGTAAATTTAATTAATAGAGGTAAAAATGTAATTTTACAAACAATGTATTGGATGATGTGAGTCGTGTCAATTTGTACAGCAAAAGTTTCTGATCAGTTTCTACTATAGAAATGTCAGAAGCAGATATCGTATGAAGGAGATACGGAAGATTCGGGTTGTAGGTTCGTAACAAGCCGAAGCGGGTTAGGTACCAATATTTTGATTTTGAATCCAAACAGCGTTACCTCTATCTACATAAGTTTGAAAAGTGAACATATTGATCAATGTTTGTTTTCCAGTCTTTTTTTCTTCCCCGTTTCCTTCTTCTGTCTTATAATGTATTACTTCAAGCCACCATAACTCATTTAATTTTCAACCATTTTGGCCAAACTACGTACAAAAATGAAGAGCAAAGTGGGAGCTTGTAACTCCTCATAAAAATTAACTAGAAATTTAATAAAAGAAATTAAATCAAATGTATTAAAAGCAAAATTGTAATTTTCACAAACATTCGAATCGGCTACGAAACTTGCACCATTGCATTCCCAATGAATTTCTAGATATTTTTCATATATAAAGTTTTGTAATCCGAGCTCGTATGAAAATTCTACCACCATTTTAAAATTTTGAATTGAAAATTATAAAATCATATAAGGAAAGAAATATTTTAATAATGGAAAGCTCCATTGGTCGACACCCCAGTTTGGACCGGCCGACCCTTCAGTTTAGGTACGAACTAGTGATCGACCGTCGAGCGTTCCACACTAGGATTTACTTAGGTCGAACGGTCCGGATTTTATAAAGTATGATCCAACGGGTGATGTCGATTTGTACCTTTATAAATAGAACCCTAATCTAATTCATAATGTACCAAAATTATATCTCTCCCACAACTAAACTCTCTGTTCTCTTCAAATCAATTTTCTTCATAAAAATAAAAGTTTGCAAATTAAAAATCAACGATTACAAAGAAATGGAATCTAAAGGGAAAACGAAAAGGAGAGAATGATGGACCAAGCAGGGGTGGTTCCAAGCAATAAAGAAGGAATAACTTACTTGAGGTGAGTGGATTCGTTGTTAAATTTGATGACTTATATGTAACTGAGTTTGCCTATACCCTATTTGATCTAGAATTAGTTTAATTTAATTAGAGAAACTGTCCTTCTATGATTTGCAATTAATTGGAAATTTGTTAAAAATCTGAATTATATGCATATGATCCCTTTTACTCAACCTGAATATTGAATCTGGAATTTGATATACATATATAACTTTACCCTATTTAATTTTACCCTGAGTGAACTTGAAATACAGATATACCAAAATCATTACAAAAATTAGTTAAATTGTAGATTGAATAAAAATAAGGTTTACTGTGAAATTATACAAGGAGGAAGAAGAACAATAATATAGTAAATAATTAACAAAAATGAACGATCAAAAATAAAAATTTAGAGTAATTAACGTCAATCGGTCGACGGGATTACTACAGCCGGTCGACAGCGAGTGATCGATCGCTCTATTAGTAGATGGTTGATCGATTAACAGTTTTCAAGCATAGATTGAACCTCGGCCTAAAGCCCGGTTATAAAATTATATATATATATATATATATATATATATATATATATATATATATATATATATATATATATATATATATAATAGGAGATTAATAGGGAAATCAATTTTCCAATTTTTAACTCTTGGATGTTACAGAAATAGATGGATGTGTACATGGACAATTTGACCTAGGAACTATCCGTTCAGTGAATGTCGCATGTGATAAAAGCGGTTCGATCACGAAGGTCCCTTAAGCACACAACACTCACGAAGGTCCCTTAAGCACACAACACTAACAGGAGATTCCTTGATGTATGTGTGACACTGTTGGTGGATGCCTGATGTGGTGCAGTCCGACACTAATGGAAGGTTCCTCGGTGGATACGTGACATTGTTGGTGGATGCCTGGTGTAGTGTAATAAGCGATGGCATTACCATTGTACACCCCAAAAATTTAAGCAGAAGTTTAATAAAAGGATTAAATTTAAATAAAACAATGGTAATTTTTTTTTTCACAAATGTTATAATTTGACCACGAAACTTGCACCTTGCATTCGTAGCGAATTTCGAGATAATTTTCATATATAACGTTTTGAAATTGGAGTAAATTTGAAGAAGTTATATATATTTTATATTTTGGGACAAAAATAATCACATAAATAAAAATATGGAAATAAATATTAATAAATAAGGAAACGCATTTGGACTGGTCGACCCCCATTCCCCTTTCTCCCATCTATAATGGTCGACCGGGCAAGTTATAACGACGAGGGTTTCGAGCGGCCAATGGCTTGGATCTAATATTATCTTTTTAATGGTCTATATTAGTTCACACCCTATAATTACCATCCTAATATGAACCATAATTCGCAAACTACAACTATTATGTCCATAATCCACCCTTTTAAAACTGAATCTTTTCTTCCTCAAACCATAGATTTCTTTAAAATACGTTAAAATAGAAATAAAGAGATTAAAGAAGGTTAAATCAATCAGAGAACTACCGAATGGAGGAGATTCCATGCATGATTAGAAGGGAATAGCTTTGATTTGTGGTGAGTGGGTTTGTTGTTAATTAGATGATTTATATGCAGTTAATTTTAGCGTACCCTATTTGATTTAAAGTATTCAAAATTAAAAGTTTAGAACCTGCTTATTTAGATATGAGATTTAACAATAAATATATTAAAATCATTTCTCCTTTCTAATCTAGATCTAACCTACAAATGAGGAAATTAATAATCTGAATATAATTAGTTAATGACGATACTAAACCTAGGATAAACTGATTTACTGCAAATTGAAATTGAAAATAAAGTTTTGACACTTTCAATTTCTAGATTCACAAGTTAGGTTGACTGTAATTAAAATTACAAGTTCATTATATATATAAAATTAATAAACAAAATGAATAATAAACGATAATTAAATTAAAAATAGTAAACGACGACGTTCAGTCGACCACTTACTAGAACCGGTCGACAGTAGGCGGTCACCAGCTTCAGGGGAAAGTGGTCAACCCATTAGTGTTTTCTATGCATAGTATGAACCTCGACCTAAGGCCTAGGTTATAAATAGATTAGTGGCATACATATTATATATATGGATGATAGTATAGTAGGGAAGCTAGTTTCATATGCGGTGATACTAGGATGTTGCGGGACAGGGTAAATACTATTTATCTAGTAGGATTGATATTCCACTATGGTGATTCCATCATAAATTTCACTTACAGGAGGTTCTACGATGGATGCATAATACTGACGATGATGCCTGATGGATCTTGCGGCCTGGCGCTAACCGGAGTTCCTTGGTATTTATAGTGATGCGACGTGATGCTGTATTGTTAATGGATCATGGGGCAGTGCAATAAGAGGCATTATGTTACCGTTGAGAGGTGAACATGGATGTAACAACGATGAGATACTTCGACGAATCGGCACTACGAGCTCCCTTTCAGTGCATAACTAGGATACGTACTGTCGTAATTGTGCGAAACTTAGTCCCATAGTGGAAATGGTAGGGATATCTATGTTGGAATAGTAACAAGTGGTCGCAATGTAGGAAATATAGCCCCATGGTTAAAATTGTAGGATAATCTTATGTTGGAAAAATTCCAGTGGTTATTAGTCGATCATTAGTTGTTTGAGGTTCGATTAATTGTTCGACTTTAAGTATGAGCCTGCACAAGTCGTTAGTGTAGGTATGTTTGAGCTAAACCCCTAAAATAAAGAAACAAGTAATTCACGGATACTTATAGGACATTAAGGTCACATAGGGTATCACTAAAGTCAATTGTATGTGTTCACCATATAGTAATAATGTAACTCATTCACCAGATTTTTATCCGACCCACTCATTTCCCTTCTTTTTCCCCATCATAGGATGGTAGGACGGTAGATGACAAGGCATAATATATGGAGAAAAAAGCAAAATGTTGGAGTTCTACTATTTTACATTATACCTCATGTAGTTATTTATTGTATTAAATATTTATCAAACTTATATTATAACCTAAAATAGTGTATATGAAATTAATAATTTGGAGGTTGTTTTCTAAAATGTATATTTTCAGTACTTATGCTTTTATTCCTTCCCCTATGAGATCTAAAAGTGTAGAATTCCTTAAAATTTATCTTTATTCTCAGTCTTTGTAATGTTTAAAACCCAATAGCTTGTATCTCTTGGCACCGACGATAGTCCGAAAGTCACCCTAGACTTTTAATCGGTGTGTCGGAAGGTGTGGGTCGTCACTTTTGATACTTAGTTTTAAGATTTCTTAGGAGTTAGTACGTATTGACAGAACATACTTGAATATTTTAAAAAACGAAACGGGTTTTCCTAAAGTTTCAAAAAAAATTCAAAATAGGTTTCCAAAAAACACACACACACACATATGTGTGTATATGTATATGTATGTATGTATGTATAAATAAAAAGATTTTCAAAGGTTTTACATATATAAAAGTATAACAAGAAAGAACGCTATAACTTATTCTTGCCAGTACTATCCATGGAAAGTTGCTAATAATTCTCAATCACAAGTAGTGAGAATGAGTAATTTTTATGGGGGTGACTCACATGAGGCAACTAGGCTTCCGAACGTGAACATCCGTATATAGCACTACAGGTGTCTATAAGAGAGGAAACAAGGTGAGCCTAATCTGACCAAGGGAGTGTATTCGTAATTTTCTAGTATGTATATTTTTATTCATTTTGATTCATAAGATAGTTGTTGGCTTATCACTTATAAAAATAAACAATGGTGGGTTAGAGTAAATGTTAAGATTATAACAGTTGAAATGAAAAGCGAACCATTTACAATTATTATCATTTACTCCATAAAGAAATGCTAATAGAAATTTTTTATATCAGCTAGTAGTAGTAAGTAAATTATGGATTCAAGGGCGAGTAGCATGGGGCCCATAAAATTAAAGTGGGATGTGATAAGGTTAAAAGGGAACATGGAAGAAAGCTTCACAAACTTAAAGCAAATATCCCTAGTTAAAGGGAAATTCCTATTCACATATTAGTCGAAGTTGTAAAGAACCCTTTTTTACTTAATTGTATAGCTATAGTGCTTTTATATTGGATTTAGGCACCATATTAGAAAGTAATTTTTAGTTAATCATCTCTTGAAAGAAGGATGGAAGCCTTATGAACTTAAAGCATTGTTAGATATTAGGCTTGAGTAAATTAGGTTGCTTTTATCTACTTCGATTTAAGTGGTAAACAAGTGGAAATGTTTTCTAAAATTAAAAACAGTAGATGTCTCATATTTAAAAATAAAAATAAGTTGGTGTATAATTTTCTATAAAATAATCAGACAAACTTTATAGAATTTTTTTAAAGTAACAAAAATTATTTTAACAAAACTTAATTTTCAACAACTTCTTTAAAGCTTTTGTTTTTTAGGCGCACTATTGCATTTACCCTTGAGGCATACTTTGTTTTTAATAATAAAAATTCTAAAAATAAATTGAGAAGTATGTAAGACCTAGCTTTTGAACCTCTTTTATAAATAAGAAATGGTTAGTACCCGAAAATCTCTTTCATAAATGTTTTAATGATGTTTTAAAATAAAAATAACAGTAAGTTAAACTATGGTGTTTCCTTCTAAAATACAGTTTTGTGAAAATTTCTTGTTTATAAAGCATTTTTTAGAAAAATATTTTTTTATTTACGCTAAACCAGTTTTGGTTATTAAATTAAAGAAAATATCATGATCTTTGTAAAAAGGGAATGTTTTATAGTTCTAGAAACTTACTAGCTTTGTGAAGATGCTATTAAAAATAAAATATTTTGATTTGAAAGGTAATTATCACTTAAACTTATAAAGTGAAAAATTAAATTGGAATTAGATAAATAGGATTACACATCCTATAAGGAATTATTTTTGGAGTTCAAAAGTATTGAAATATTTAGAAGTGGAGATAAGAAATAGTATAGAGATTTCATGACTTTTCAATCAATGTTTGAATTAGAAGGGTATAGCACTAGATCAAACTTCCTGCAATATTGAAGAGTGAACATCACTTTGTGTTTTCTATCAAAGTATGGTTTGAATTATAGAATCATTATAAAAATGTTGGAAAGCATGACTTAGGCACAACATATTCCGGAGTATGCCAACATATTTTATGGTATCAAAGAATACAGTGGATACTAGAGATTTTCCCTATTTGCTTGGCGACTATAAGAAGAATTTTTTTTTCATAGAACTTGGAAAATGAGCAATATTTTAGTTAGTTAAAGAAGTTGTTAACTAGTATACATATTTTAGTACCTCCTTATAGTTTGAAGGTGGTGGCCGTGTATACCAATGCTTATGGTAAAAGATGGGATGTTATTTTGATACAGAAGTGTCGATTTGTTTGTTATACTAGTCAATAGTTGAAAGTACACAAGAAGGATTATCTAGCTCGTGATCTTGAGATGACAGCTATTGTTGCTATCAAGTCTTGGAGGTGATTAAGTTAGTTATATATTATAAGTTCCCAAAGTATTAGTTGTTTGAACATCATCAGAAGAAGAAGATGACTGGGATTAATTATAGGCAGATGGCGTTGAACTGACATTTCGGATAATGTTATGCCACACATGTTGCTTTTGGCTTGGGAAGTTATAGGTATCGGGCATGTTGTTTTTGACTTAGTGAATTATAGGTAACCAAGCAAATATTTTGTCTTCTTATAGTATATGTTGTGTGGCGATATTTATAAAATAAATTGGTACTTGAGTTGTCGTCCCAACGAGTATTTTGTTGGGGATGAGGTGAGAAGAGTTCCGTAAGATGTTTATTAGGCTCGGACGTCGTCCATTTTAGATGCTCCTGGATGAAGTTTTTGTGTAGGTGTTGGGTAGGAATTGGTCATTATATCCATTGGATTAAAATGGAAAGACACCATTCCATATTGAGTTATCTCGACCATAAAATAGTTGGAAATAATAGTGAGAAGTTACGTTTAGGGAAAAGGTCCCAATGATGGAATGACATTAGGGAATGATAAATTTCGAAAGTTCGAACCATAAAAGATTTCTTAGATGGAGTTGGAGTTGAGATTATGTAAGGAATGATTGATTCAAGGAATTGGGTTTCTATTAAAAAAAGATATTGCTATTTGCATGTATTGAGGATGCGTAGTCGATTTTCATATAAAATAAAACTAGAAAATTTATAGTAAGGTTTAAAGGAAAGGGTAATATATTTCTTTTTAATTATCCCACGGATTGGGAGGAGGCTATTTATTTAAGGAAGTTCGTGAAAGACCGACTTAGGACGTATAGTTTGTGTTTGCATAGCAGTTGCAGTTGAACAAACTAACACTTAGGTGATTACCATTAATGTTAAAGTAAATTTAGGTTAAAATTACATTTAGATTTAAGGTTTCCCTTAGATTTTGGATTTTTAATTGTTATGTTTGATTAAGAAATAGACTAAGTTTACCATACTAGAATAATCGGGTATTTACTTACTTGAAGAACTTAAAATAAAACTCTACAAACTATAAATGTGACACCTAGGTACCATGATTATTAAACAATTGGGGAATCCAACCATAAGAGAAATGAGATAACTTAAGTCGAATCGAATTAAAAAATAAGTTAGGCTATTTTCAATAGTTAAGAAGTGACCAAGTTTAGATATCGTTAGATGAAATGGGAAAATAGCAAAAGTGCTATGTAGAAAATACTAGGGAAGGGGACACCACCCATTTATGAGTTGTCTTACGTTAATATTTGGAAGATGAAGTGATCAAGTATACTACCGGATGAGTTAAGGCAGTGTGCATGTGCATTGCGGATTGCGTAGGGCTACAGTTTCATGCGAGCATACTAATGCTCAAGTTAACTAGTATATTTCATTTAAACATCATTTTATTTAGGTTAGCAAAAAGGGTTGCATAAGGATTGCCTTTGCACATATATTGGGATCAAAGAAACATGCCAATGGTAAGGTGATAAGTGTAGCTAGAAGAACGATTTAGTTAGAAAGTACTTCAAAAGTGGATTTGATCCACAGAAGGATAAGGACTGCACTAGATAGATAGAAAGCATATGTTGAAAGGAGACAAATGGAGTTGAAGTCTACGGTGGTGACATGGTCTGTGTGAGCATCTTGCCCCTTAGATATGCTATTGGGTTGATAGTTTGAAAAAGTCAGCACCATGAGGTATAGGGCCTTTTTTGATTTTTGGATAAAGTAGGGGAGTTACCTTATGGAGCGGAGCTTCCTAGAGGGCTCACAGTAGTTCACCATTTTTTTTTATGTGTGACACTTGTGGAAGTGTTTGTACAATGTAGCTTCTGTGGTTGAACCATGTCAGTTAGGTGATGGCGAAGTGGACAAGTTAGTCACTAGTTCACCATGTACCAACCCACATTATTGGGCATGAGGGACAAAACGAATTCGCAATAAAACAATTAAACTGGTTAGAATGATACCGGGAGACAACCTAGTTGAAATTACATAGGAGCCTGAGGAGAAGTTCCAAGCTACCCATCTAGAACTATTTTCTGGTATGTTTCCATTTTAATTAAATTGGTATAAATTACTTATGTGTTTAAGTTCTAGCTTAGTATAACCCATAGTTAGATACCTTTGGATGCTAGGAATGGATGAGAATGTGTCATATGAACATGTTTTGGTTAATGGTTGCTAATGGATATTAATGTATGTGTTTTATTAATTTCCTTACCCACATCAAGTGCACACATTCTAGTCATACACATTCACACCAGCACTTGTTATTTTATTTAGATATATGCATATGGTTGTTGCATATGGATTGAATGGTTGCACATACATGTAGTATTGCCAGTACATTTTCATAAGACATTGTATAAATTTGGGATGCATGACATAAGCATGAACATTTAAGGAGGTCGACTAGTTCAGTACATCGCCTAATCTCTACATTAGTGTAGGTTCATATGTGTAACACCCCGGTATTTATGGGTAATTAACAAAATTAATAAAAAATTTCTAATTGGTTAAAATGAATTTTAAAGGTTAAATCAGTATAATTTTTGATTTAATAAGGAATATTGGTAATTTATAATAAAGTAATTAATGATGAAATTGAATGGTTTTGAGAATAATTATTTATTAAAAGATTGTGAAATAAATTAATCTCGAAATTAATTAACAAATGGGCTTAAAATGTTGATATAGGACATTTAAAGTTAAATGAATAAAAAGTATGGAAATGAACTGAAAATTAAATAACAATTATTTTATTAAAATAATAAGAATTGAATATAAAAAGAATAACGATTTAACAATTTATTTAATTATTTTGGAATAACAAAATATGAATTAATTATTTTGAAAATAATAATAAATTAAAATTTTACAAATATAAAGTTTATTTTGGTAGGAGAATAAAATTGTTAATATGGTTTTGAAATTAATAAATAAATGAATTGAATAATATGATTAATCAATAAAATTTTAGAAATGACTTTGTAAAATAAATAATGTTGTAATTTATTAGAAAGTAATAATATGAAAGAAATGATTTTGGCATTGGGCTTATATGTGATTATTTCATGAAAATAAAGGAAATAGAAAGAGAATAAAATGAGAATGAATGAAATGAAGCACAACAAATCAAAACCCAAAAAAAAATAGTTTCATGACGTTTCAAACTCTAGATAATTTGCTTCTCCGGATTCTTCTTCATTTCTATAAATCAAACCCTCGCATTCACTTTCTTCATTTTAGAAAAACAACTTCATCCCCAAACCTACTTCTCTAACAAATCAAACTAAATTCAAAAATAAATCTATAAATTCCAATAGTTTAAATTCAAGCTTTTCGATAGCTTTACACTAATTAACAATTAGGAAATCAAGTTATTGATCATCAAATCGAGGTGGAAGTGGACGACATTGAAGGGAAAGAAGAAGCAGTAAAGAGAAGTAAGGAAGCAATAAGTAGAGTCAGTGTGTTTCTTAATACTAGTTGAGTAATATAACTCAAAACTATGTCCATTCGAGTTAGAATTTGATGTTTGGAAAATTATGATTCTGATGCATACATGTATATCTCCTTTTGAACCCTTTTGCTGAAACATAGAAACCTACCTTTATTGAACATATGAAATAGGGAATTGGGTGATTTTAATTTGTTTGGATGTTTATTGGATGATAAAATGATGGAGAACGTTTATACGATGGTGAACGATGGAGCAGTAGAGAATGAGGGAGGAGAAGGTTGAAGACACATAGATAGTGGCACAAAAATTGCATTCCTATAGATCAACTGATCGACCGCTCACAATCGACCGGTAGTCAAGACCAGTTAACCGACGGTTCCTAATTATATATATATATATTAAAAATTATAATATAAACAAATCAATATACTATAATTACACACACACACACACACATATATATATATATATGAATATTAATTAAAGTCTTTAGTAGTTAAATTAAATGAATTTAACAATATAATTTAAAGGGAAAGTAAAAAAATTATTAAATTCTTATTTGTAAATTATTAAAATTACTTATAAAGTTAAGGGATATTATATAACTTGTATTATGGACCTAGTAAGGAATTCTATGATGTATAAATTTAATAAAAAATTAAATAATGTTTCTTTAAATAGTAATATTATTATGTTTTCAAATATTATATATTCAATTACTTTGATCATTATTATGTGTTATTTCTACGTTATTATTTCTATGTGATGTGGGATTATTTTGATGCGATGAGGATTTTGGATTAACGGATTAGTGATACCGTTTGGTATGGGACTTTCGGTAATACTTTTTCGGTTATTCATCAGACTTGTTGCATAGAGATATTGAGGGGATTAAGTGTAATTTATGAGCACTCAATGTGAGAAATGCGGATTACGGATCTTAAGGCTAAGATTAACACTAGAGGGGGGGGGGGTGAATAGTGTTAATCAAGAATTACTAAATCTTTTTAATTTATGTTAATTTAGAAATAGAAGTATGCAATATACAGACATAGATATGATCACAGAAACAATCACAGATGCAGAAATAAAATAAAGGCAGTAAAGGAAAGAACACACCGGATTTTATACTGGTTTGGAGTTACCCTACATCCAGTCCCGCAGCACAAGTACATATTTCCTTTCAAAAGCAATCGTACAATTACACCCTCGGTTTCAAGGCTACGAGGTACACCCTCCAGAATTTCGATCATCTGGGTAGTGATACTTGATTTCCGGGTCACAAGTTTACCCAATTGATTTACCAAGGCTACAATCACACCTTTTCCTTTTTGATTGATTTCTAAGGCTACAAAAATACCTTTTCTCACTTAATAGATTACAAAGAAGTCTATAACTCTAAATAGCACTGAGAATCTTGTAGAGATAGTGATAGAGAATCAAACTAGAAGTAATCGAGTATGATTCAATGTTGATTTCGGCAGAGTAATGATAAGAATATGTATTAAGAAATGTGGAAGAAGAAGATGAGTGAATACCAGAAAAAAGTGATTGAAAATTCGTTAAAACTAACCCCTATTTATAGAAGAACAACAACCATGACCATTCATGAAGAGTTATGGCGAATAGACACTTCTTTTGAAATTTGAATTTTTGAATCAAACTGTCACCATGTCGACATGGTCATGCTAGGCATGTCAACATCCTATAGGATTTTTTGGTGTTTTTGATTTTCTTGGAAAATAACCTTTATCTTATATAAAAACTATTTTAAACTTTATAAATATACTTGATTATAGTTAAAATTCATAAGTAAATATAAAGAATGATATATATAGATTTTAACTATAATTTTATATTTAAATCTAAGTATAAATATTTAAAAGTTAAATATATTATTTAAAAAGATAGTTTAAATCAGGAGTATTTTGACTTTGAAAATAAAGATGTTTCTGAGACTAAAATTATTTAAAATCAGGATCGAGGGCTTTGAATCTTTCAAAAGGAAGGTTTTGAAAACATTTTGAAAACATGATATAATTTTGAAAAATCATTTTGAATAAAAGTTAGCGGATACAAAACAATGTTCCACTAGATTTTTCTTACGTTCCATCCTACTTAGGGTTTCGTCCCTTTAACAGACTCGAAGTGGATTCCATTCCATGAATAAATTGGATTTTAAGATGCAAGTGCTTTTCTACGGTTTTTAGCAAAAATTCCTAATAATAATAAAAAATACTTATCCTTGAAATCTTGAACTCTTGATAGCCTCGATACTCATGAGTCTTCTATCTTGATATTTTATCTTGATATCTTGAATCTCTATACTGTACAGTCTTCATTTTTAGTACCTGCATGGTTAAATCCTGCATATACATATATACCTAAAATTATAATGTTAGTATTTATATATTATAATCTATTCTAAGGTTGTTGTCATCAAAACCATCATATCACGGGTTAATAATCTCCCCCTTTTTGATGATGGCAACCTTTGTTTATAAAGTATTATTTCTATTCTAATAACTCCCCCTAAAACTAAAAAATCCCCCTTAATCTATACCTAACTATCCTATTTTATATTTCTTCCCCTTTGTCATCTACAGAAACTCTATCTAAACTAGATAACTCCAAACTATATAACTCCCCCTAAAACTATTACTCTACGACATGTGATTATAATGATAGTGTTATCATATATAATCAACACTTATGTCTAATACTAAAACATAGTCCTAAACTATTAACTATCCTAACTAAGAATTCACAATAATACTTATAATAAAAAAACATATAAGAACACGAGTTACTTATTACATATATGGTTGTATTTACGTTTGCATTTGAAAACATAAAAGCATAAACAACAATGGAAGGAAAGAGAAAAAACTAATGTGTGTTTCTGAACATAAAAGATCTATGAATCGAACAGTTTGGATAGTGAAAATAGAAATATCCACGTTGTTCCACAAGATTCCCATTTTTGTCGAAACATACTTCTCCAACACACACTACTTGGTCATCCTCCTCCTCATGTGCTTCTTCCACAGGTTCTTCTTCTACTTCGTCGTCGCTGGCCTCTTGTTCTTGATTGAGTGAAGAGTCTTCATCGATCAAGATAGGGTTGGCCTGGTTTTCCATTTGGAATTTTTGCAAATTCCTAAGAATCTTGCCTTGCCTTTCTTGTTCCTTTGCCATACGAAGTTGAGTTACTTGAATTTCAGTCAACATTTGAAGAACATCCTTCATAGTTTCCTCCATTTTAGTCACACGAGCGAGAGTAGTGCATTGGAATGGACCAGAAGTAGGAGAGGGAAATGAGAAAGTTGATTTTATGTTTGATTTTGAGGATGAAGCCATGATTTTATTTATTTCAGAAGAGAGGATGAACAGAAAACAGAGAGAATGAAAAGTCAAAATTAGAAGAATATATAACTAAAATTTTGAATTTTGGTGGGAAATTTTTTAAAAAATCAAAAACGTTATATGTCAACATGCATACTTAGGTGATGTCGACATGATCTTTTCAAAATTTAACTCTTTGATTTATTTTGGCACCAGTTGTTAATTATACTTGTTATTTATATTTTATATTTCAGTTATAGAACAAATACCTAATTCTCTTCTTAATTTAGTAAATGTTGATTCATTTAAGGGTTTTGTTAAGATATCAGCAGTTTGATTCTCAAAATTGATATAATCGAGAGTAACTACTTCCTTGCTTATATTATCTCTGAGAAAATGATGTCTGATGTCAATATGTTTAGCTCGAGCATGTTGAGTAGTATTTTTAGATAAATTTATCGCACTCGTATTGTCACAATAAATTGGAGATTTGAGAAATTTAAACCAAAATCTTTTTAGGTTTGTTGCATATATATTACTTGAGAACAAGCCAAACCAGCAGAAATATACTCTGCTTCAGCTGGTGATAAAGAAACTGTGTTTTACTTTATACTAAGCCAAGAAATCAGAGAATGCCCCAAAAAGTGACAAGTCCCACTTGTACTTTTTCAGTCTGATTTACAACCAGCATAGTCAGCATCACAGTAAGATATTAAATCAAAAGAATCATTTTCAGGGTAGAATAAACCATAATCAGACGTGTGTTTAACATATCTTATGATTCGTTTCACGGCTTTTAAGTGAGTCTCTTTAGGTTGGGATTAATATCTGGCACAGAGACAGACACTATGCATGATATCAGGTGTACTAGCAGTAATATAGAGTAATGAGCCAATCATTCCTCTATATAATTTTTTATCTACATCTTTTGAGAGATCTTCTTTACTAAGGTACTCATTGGTTGCCATAGGAGTGGGTTTTCCACTCATAGTGGTCAAACCAAATTTACTAATTAAGTCTTTAGCATATTTTTCTTGACTAATAAAGATACCATTATCTAATTGTTTTATTTGTAATCCTAAAAAGAAATTTAATTCACCCATATGACTCATCTCAAATTCTTTTTTCATTATTTCAGAAAATTCTTTATTCATTTCAAAATTAGTTGAACCAAAAATGATATCATCTACGTAAACTTGTACTAGTTGAATATCATTTTTATTTCTTTTAATAAAAAGAGTATTATCTACTTTACGAATTTCAAAATTAGATTGCAATAAATAAGATATTTGTCTATCATACCAGGCTCTAAAAGCTTGTTTTAGACCATATAGTGCTTTTTTATGTTTGTAAACATGATTTGGTAATTTATCGTTTTCAAAAAGTGGTGGTTGTTCGACATATACTTCTTCTTTTACAAATCCATTTAAAAAGGCGCTTTTAAAATCCATTTGAAATAATTTGAAATTATTATGATGCGTGAAAGCAAGATGAATCCTATTGGCTTCTAATCTTGCTATGGGAGCAAAGGTTTCATCAAAAACAATTCCTTCTTCTTGACAATAACCTTGAGCGACTAATCGAGCTTTATTTCTAAGTACCTCTCCTCGTTCATTCATTTTATTTTTATAAACCCATTTAGTTCCAATTATAGTTTTATTTTCTGGTCTAGGAACAAGTTCCCAAACGTCATTTCTAGTAAATTGATTTAATTCTTCTTGCATAGCCAAAATCCATGAATCATCAGCTGATGCTTCTATTGGATTTTTGTGTTCAATAGTTGATATAAGAGCTACATTACTCATTTAACTTAGTTGATTTCTAGTTTTAACTACAGATTGCATATCTCTCAGTATATTTTCTATAGGGTGATCTTTTAAAAGTTTTGTCCTTTTATTAGGATGATCAATTTCATTATTAGTTTCAATAGGTTCTTGATTTTGAGTGATTAAATCCTCTTCATCATTTGTATCTTCAAAAATTTTGAAATTTTCATCAAATGAAACATGCATTGTTTCTTCAATGGTATTAGTTTTTAAATTAAATACTCTGTACGCTTTACTTCTATTAGAATATCCGATAAAGATACCTTTGTCGGATTTAGGATCAAATTTATCTAAACTGTCTTTTGTATTTAAAATAAAGCATTTACTTCCAAAAATTCTGAAATAAGATACCTTAGGTTTCTTTAAATAAAGAAGTTCATAAGATGTCTTATCAGTTAGAGGTCTAATTAAAGTTCTATTCAAAATATAACAGGCGATAGCAACTGCTTCTGCCCAAAAATTCTTTGGTAAATTACTATCTGTAAGCATAGTTCTCGCAAACTCTTGAATCGTCCTATTTTTACGTTCCACTACTCCGTTTTGTTGTGGAGTTCTCGAAAATGAAAAATTGTGAGTTATTTCCTTTTTATTGCAGAATTCCTCAATCTTTTCATTTTCAAATTCACCACCGTGATCACTTCGTATAGTTATAATTTTTAGAGAAAATTGATTTTTAATTCTTTTTGAAAATGTTTTAAAATATTCAAAAGTATCACTTTTATGTTTCAAAAATATTGTCCATGTAAATCTAGAAAAATCATCTACAATTACAAAGACATATATACTATGATTTATTGATAGAATTTGAGATGGGCCAAATAAATCAAGATGAAGTAATTCAAGTGGTTTTGAAGTTGAAATCGTATCTTTTAACTTAAAAGATTTTTTTCTATGTTTTCCTAATTGACAAGCATCACATAAACTATCTAATTTATAATTCAGTTTTGGGAGACCTCTTACTAGATCATGTTTTGACAGTCTAGATAGGAGTTTGAAATTCAAATGCCCAAATCTCTTGTGCCAAATCCAAGGGTCACTTGTATTTGCCAACAGACACAGGTTATCATTTGAAACTTTCATACTAAGAATATATATATACTTTTTCCTGACTCCCTCAAATATAATGGTTGAATTATTATCTTCAATGTGATATTTGTCTTTTTCAAATATAATTTTATAACCTTTATCGCATAGTTGACTTGTACTTAGCAGATTATGTTTCAGATTCTTAACTAGCAAAACATTAGTAATAGTAGGAGTTTCAGACTTACCGACATTGTCGATGCCAATCACATATCCTTTTGAATTGTCTCCAAAGTTGACCAATCCTCCGTCTTTGTATATTATATCATTCAGTATATCTGGATTGCCAGTCATGTGTCTAGAACATCCACATCCATTTGTTCTTTCTGATCTGCACAATTTTTCTGTTGTGGATTGATTTCTCAATACCCATAAAGCATGATTCCTGCACATCAAACAATTTTGGTATATAACTTGAATTTGAATATTGATTATATGCAAACTTATGAAACAATGATAATTTGAGTACTTCTAAATTAGTATTAACGAATATAGCCATTTTAAAAACTTTTCAAAAATCAGATTATGAAACTTTGAAAACCTTGCTCTGATACCAATTGTGAGAAATGCGGATTACAGATCTTAAAGCTAAGATTAACACAAGAGGGGGGTGAATAGTGTTAATCAAGAATTACTATATCTTTTCAATTTATGACACAAAAATATGCAATATACAGACACAGATACGATCACACAAATAATCACAGATGCATAAATAAAATAAAAGCAGTAAAGGAAAGAACATACCGGATTTTATATTGGTTCAGAGTTACCCTACCTCCAGTCCCGCAACACAAGTACAGATTTCCTTTCAAAAGCAATCGTACAATTACACCCTCGATTTCAAGGCTACGAGGTACACCCTCTAGAATTTTGATCCTCTGGGTAGAGATACTTGATTTCCGGGTCAAAAGTTTACCCAATTGATTTACCGAGGCTACAATCACCCCTTTTCCCTTTTGATTGATTTCCAAGGCTACAATCACACCTTTTCTCGCTTAATAGAGTACAAAGAAGTCTATAACTCTGAATAGCACTGAGAATCTTGTAGAGATAGTGATAAAGAATCAAACTAGAAGTAATAGAGTATGATTCAATATTGATTTCGGCAGAGTAATGATAAGAATATGCATTAAGAAAAAAGGAAGAAGAAGAGGATCTACTGCTTTAGATGGGGAGTCTGGAACCTCATGGGGGTGTGTAGAGCAAGAAGTGTGTAAAAGTCCATACTGATGCAAAAGTTCGTCCCTCAACAAAAACTTTATACTTCTCTCTTTAGCGTTCACAGCATTCAATCTTTCAAAAATTTGCTTGTGGCCTGGATCTCTAGAGGGGGGAGGAAGCGTTGAAAAAGGAAAGAGTAAAATTAGCAACTTAGATCTCGAAAAGCTCAGGAATGGAAAATAGAAGCAGGTAATCTTACTTCCTACTCTCCAGATGGCGTAAAACACTGGGGGGCAGCGAATAAAGAAAAACTGATTTAAGAAGCCATGAACGCTTTCGGAAAGATCAGTGATGAGTTTGCGATTCTAGCGCTTCGTATAACAACAATAGAGGGATGATCTTTAGTCTTTGTGAAAGAACATAAATAACAAATTTCGTCGAAACTCGGCAGTCGATCTAGAGTTCTCATGAATAAAACACACAACCCCATCAGAATGGCATAACCATTGGGGTGCAGTTGGAACGGAGAGATAGTCAATCGAAGAAGAAACTGTTGAAGAAAGTCATTGAAGGGAGGAATAGCACCGCACAAGCACATTTGGCGGTTGACTGCTACAAAGCTAGGAGGCGCCACATCAGCAGTGTTAGTTTTCTCAGGAAGAATGACATCTGCTTCAGCAATGCCAAACTGAGTGCATAACTGACGAAAAACTTTGTATGATAAAGTGGTGAGGCTCTCTCTGGAGGATTAACTAAGGGAGCCGGAATAAGAGTGGTTTCTCCAGTCTGGGCTGTTGTCTCTTCTTGTTGAGAAGTCATTCTAAACAAGCAACTGGATATTCAAATGTGAAGGTGCACGTTTCCTAAAAGTGTGAAGTGTTGTGCAGAACTAATAAAAATAACAAGTAAATATAACTGGAATTAAACTAGTCGACAATTGGTCGATTACCGAATTTCAGAACTTGTTAATTTAAAAAGTTCAGGTATAGTATTAGTGCAAACTGGGCAGTTTCAGTTGACTATTTCAATGTTGCTTTAATACTTTACTTGAATTTGATGATTTAAAAGCACTTCGTTCACACAATCTATTTAAGTTGATTATCTGTTGTTAGCTAATCTGCCATTTGATGTGGGCAGTCAGTGGCAGTATATTCGTCCCAATTTTCTGTAAATGATGTATTGAATAGATTGTTAGCTTGCAAGTCAAAAGTGATCTGTGAAAGAATGCAGCAAAGTTTAATAGTTCAAAGTTCAAGTAACAGTTCAAAGTTCAAGCAGTTTATCCTGGCAACTCAAATTGGAAATACAATCAAGTTCTGTCAACATCTCTAAGTTTTCAAATTTTGTTCAGGTCATTGAGTCACAGTCCAAAAGTTCTCTAAGTCATGAGTCGTCCACGACCTAAAAGTTTAGTCGTCCACGACTTAAATGGTTTCCTGCAAGTTAAGTCATTGGCTCCTTAAATCGTTGGTCCTATAAGCCGCAAAGCGTGTTGAGAAGAAAAGGCTTCGGTTCTCAAAGTCCTATAGCTCGGCCGCGACTCAAAACTTATGCCGTATCCAGTTAAGTCGTGAAGGGTTATAGGTCTCCCAAAAATTACTGAGTCGTGTCCAAGTCAGCATTTCACTTCACTCAATCGACGAAACCCACCATCTAATCAGAAACCCTTCACCTTCTTAACCCGCTAACCTGTTAGCCTCTCCACCAACAGAAGCCCTAGTTTTCACCTGATGATGAATCATCCAAAGACTAAATCACCACAAATTCAATGCCTGTCACTCCAACGCAACTCGAAAATCGATTAGCTTGAAGCATTGAAGCCCACCAATCAAACGTTTAAACCTAAATCAAGCCAACTAGGGTTCGTCAAATATCAAAAATTCATGATGGGGCATTGCGTGGAGAGGTGGGTTAGGATGGAGAAAAAGGGAATTCACAAATCAGAGATGGTAAAGGATCAGGAGAAGAAAGCAAGGTCACTTACACGATGTAATCTCAAGACTAATCGGTGACTGATTGAATCGAAATCGCCTTTGGAAGCTTAGGAAAGAGTTAACAGTAAAAACAAATGAAAAGGCAGGTAATGGAAAGAAAGGAGGGGATAGACGACTTATAGTAGAGAGGCCTGAAGCGGCTCATACGACCTAACCTTTAGGTCGCACACGACTCAGCAACTTAGAGGGGGACGGGTCAAAGGATAAGCGACTCATCGAGTTATCAACCGACGACTTAAGGGCAGTGGAACTCGAAACAACACGCAAGTTATGGAAAGTCAAAGCACACGACCTACGACTTAGGCGTGAACTTCGAGGGGCAAATGTTAACTCCACTCTGCTAGCGACCCAGGAGATAACAACATGAGTTAACGACTTAAAGAAATGACGACTTAGCTTCATAAAGAGTAGTACGACTTAACGGCTCATGAAGTGGTACGACCTACCGACTTAAGGAAGCCATGACTTAGCGGGTTAAAAAAATGGACCGACTCAACAGCCTTGAAGGGTTACCGACTTAATACTTTAAGGAAATGACCGACTCAACGACTCAAGGGAGACAGCGACTCAATGGTTTAAGGGGGGAAAACGACTCAAGAAATGGCCGACCTAATGACTCGAGACAAGAAAGGCTCAAAAGCAACTTCACTTAAGCCACGACCAACTTACGACCCATGCTAAGTCGCATACGATCTAAAGCTACCGAGTTAAAATCCAATTCTGTGATACTTATGCTGCATCCTTTTAACTCATTTGCGACTTAGGACTTATGACATGAATTCAGGTAGACAAGCTTACCTCTACTAAACCGTTGACTTGGCTCGATAGGTCGGCCACGGCTTATCCTAAGTCGGCCATGACTCAGAACTTGGCAATAATTCCTGCCCAGAGTTCTCTATAAATACATTGCCATCTCCAACTTTCAAAGGACTTTTGGACAATCTCTTCAAGCGCCGATATTCTGCCAGTTTCTAACCGACTTTATACTTGAAGTTTCGAAGAACACTACAAGCTACTTTGAAAGACTTTCACACATCCGACATGGATTCGAAGACTTTCATCTACATCGAAGCTTAAGCTACTTGCTCAAAGTGTTTTGTAACTAAAGAGATTTGTACTTGAAGAGCGTTGTACCGTTTTGTAACAAGATCAGTAATAAAGATAATTAAAGTGGACGTAGGCTACTCCCTAAGCCGAACCACTATAAAATTGCTGTCTCTTACTGTATTTTCTGTTATTTTAGCTGATATTCTGTAACAACCCTGTATTTTCTGATTATTGTAATTGTATATTTTAATTATTTTAATTTAAATTCCTAGTTTAAAAACTTTATTTTATTTATTAAAATGAATATATTTTGTTAATTGAAATATAAATGTTGATTTTGATGTGGATTAGAATTTCAACATGCATAAATTGAATATTTCCAGAAAATGTGAATTTTGGTCAATCTGGTCAAACTTTTACTTTTAAATTTAAATTTTAAAAGTTTGAAAATTTTAAATTTTTTTCTTTTATTATGGAAGTAAATAAAATTTCAAGAACACTGCTTTTCGTTTCGTTGAAATCCGAATAATATTGTGAAAGTTATGCTTTTTACAAAATTGGGTGTAAATTGTTTTATTTAACACTACTTTTTATTTTAAATTATATAAATAATCTTTTTAATTGTCATATATTATTCTAAATTGTATTATATGTTATGTTACATATATTTTTACCTTTTGAATATTTTAAAGTGATGTTTGAATTTGTCCAAAGCTCATTGAATTTATTTTCTATTTTTAAAGGCTAGTTTCCATTTTTCTGCTATTTTCTTCATCTAAACTATATTTAAATTAAAATTTATTTATTTACTTTTGTGATTTCCTTTTTATTTGTTTTATTATCTTTATTTATAAATACCTTTAAGTACATAAAAAATTTCCCAAGTTCATTGCACTTATTTTTCATATTTTCAAGACTAGTTGCAAATTTTGCTGTTTTATTCAATTAAACTATATATAATTAATAATTTATTTATTTATTTTTGTTTATTTACTAAATTTTCGTATTTTATCTGATTTTATATATATATATATATTTCAGTTATATAAGGTTTAAAAAGAAAATAATGGAAATTTGAAGAGTTTGTGTCTCTTTAGTTGCTCAAGGCTCTTCGTTTTTCCGCCTCTTCATTTGCTTTTGCCTTTTCCTCTCCTTGCTTTAGCCGTACATCCCTCTACCCTAAAGCCATGTTTCTCATCTTCAATTCACGTGAAAAATATCTTTCTCCTCATTTCAAACTCATGGCTACATCATATTGAGAAAAAATTGCAAGCTAATGGCTTCTTTCTTCCATTTTTCCCCTCTTCTTCATTGGTTTAGCCTTCCTCTTCCTCTTGCTTGCTCGGCCCCACTTCTCCTCCATCACCACTGACCATCTCTTCCACCATCTACAGCAGCAAACATCTCATCCTCCTCTGACCATGACAAACCATGCCATCCAATTGAAGCCATCTCCACAAAACTTTGCTTAAAACTCCAAATATTGCCTAACCGAGCCTTGTATTCCCATTTCCTTCATGTTTAGCCTTGGCCACCACCTTTAACACCACCACCACTTGCTGCCATGACCTATAGCCATTATCATCATCTCTGAGCCTAGTGTTGTGAGGTCAAGCCCATTTGATCATGTGACAAGCTTATGTTGTCGTGTGCAAGTCGTTTGCTTCTAAGGTTTGGTCATCTCTCTTGTTTTGCAACTGTTCTGCAAACTAAAGTTGTTGATTATATTTGTATGTCGATATCTATATCTGTGCTTATGTATGTTATATTTTGTGTTGTTTACAAGGGTCTCCATCAATTCAAATCAAATCGTGCTTGTCGTGCCTTTGGAATCGCTCTTGTGTGTGTTGTTTGTCTCTAGCTTCGTAAAAGGTGAGTCTTTCTCACTCTGACATTTATACTTATGAAATAGTGAATTGATGACAAGTGTTTAGTAATATAAAATGTTATGCAAGTTAATGATGATCATATGATATGCTATGCCATGTTATTACCATGTTAAAACTGTTAATTATCACCTGACATGTGATATATGACATTATATTGTGACACTGACATTGTTTATATTGTTTATGCATATATTCACACTGCAAGTTCCCTGTTAGAATAGAATCACTATGGGTTGAAATGATACATACCCAAACGGACTTTAGATTAGGGAAAAATCGTTATGGGCTGAAATGATAGGCCTGAGCGACTTTTATTGTATTTTATTTGACTTGGGATTGCGGGTTTGAAATGATAGAACCCAGGTTTTCTTTGTAAACTGCGGATTGAAATGATATATATCCGTATCACTTGACCTAGGTTAGAAAATTTTATACAGACCCCGTGGTATATTTTTAAATGATTTTATTAAAATATGTATTTTTAAAAGTACGAAATATTGATAAAAAAATATATTTTTATGGTTTTAAGAAAATTGACTATTAAGTCTTGAAATTGTGAATTTAAGTATGTAAATTTGAAGTAAATGTGATTTTGACTTTAAAATTTACTTTAAAATGTAAATAAATAATGGAAATTAAATTTAAAGTTTTGAAATGATATTTGAAGTAAAATTTTAAGTTTATTTAATTTATAAATTAATAAACAGTGAATTTTGACTTAATAAACGAATGGAGTTTGCAAAATTGAATATTCGATCTTAAAATTTTATTGTGTTAAATCAAATGTTAAAATGATTTTAAATGTGAAATTTTGAAGTCTAGAAATATGATTTTTAAGTTATAATAATAAAAATTTGGAGTTTTATTATTATTTTTGAAAAGTTCAAATAAAATCTGGAATTTTATAGCATTTCCAAAATGCTGTAGTCTTTTGACAGCAATTTTAAATGCTATTGTTTTTGAATTTAACTATGATTGAAATAACTAAATATCTATTACGGCGTTTCATAAATGCCTTTATTCTTGAAATAAACCATTTTTGGAAGCTATAAGCTAAGGTATCACTTTATAAATGCTGTCGTTGCTATAATTTGACAATGTTTGAAATGTTATAGTTTTTAACACTGTTTGAGTTATATTTTAAAGTGTTAAATGATTTAAATTTTGGAAATTGTTTAATTGTGAAATTTAAGAAGTTTTGAATATATTTTAGTATTTAAATTTGAATTTTTAAGGAATTTAAATTTGAATTTGAATTTAAGTAAGGTTTACTTGGTTATGTGTTAAATGGAATGAACTTGGTTATGTGTTAAATGGAATGAAATGTAATGAGATAAATGAATTTTTGAATGGAATTTTTAATGTATTTTGTAATGATACTTGAAATAACAAGTGAATGACTTATTTGATTTAAAAATGATATTTAAATTTGAGTATTTGAATTTGAATTCAAATAATGATTTGATAATAAGGTTTGGAAATGATTTGATCTTTATTTTGATAAAGAATATGAATTAGAATGATATGTACTTTTGATAAATGAATATTTGAAGTTTATATTGGTATGAAAGGATATTTAGTTTAATTGTAAATTGAGTTTATTTAAATAATATTGGATTTATGAAATGAATATTTCAAAACTAAGTAATAATGAAACTAGATTTGAGATATATGAAATTATAAAATTTAGTTTTGAAATGCGGGATATTAAAGCTTTGAAATTTATTAAAAATTGAATAGTTTAATTTGTGGATCAAATCTATATTTGAAAATGATATGATTTGAAATGGTTATTGGGAAATTTAATTGAAACTGATGGTTTGAATTGAATTAAGTTGGAAATTGAAAATTTGGGATTAATTGAATGAATTGTAAAATGTAAAGAATTAAATGAATATCCCATGATTTCAAATGTATGATTTTGAAATGTTATGATTTTCAAAGTGTAATTGTTTCAAGTATTTTTCGTTTCGAAAGAGTTATACTTTGAAAATATTATGATTTTGAAATGAATATATGTTTGAAATGTTTTTGGTTTTGAAGTATAAACTATTTTGATTGAATAAATAGTTTTGAAATAAAAATGGTTTTGGTTTCGAAGTATAAAATATTTTGAAAGATATATAGTTTGAAATGAAATGATTTGATCATTTTAAAGTATAAACTATTTTGAAATGACCACGGCGTTATAATAACATTTGGTTGTTAAAGAGACCGGGATCGGAAGTTGTCATACTCTATGCCAACTCCGAAAACCACTTCAACAACCGTGTACGCGGTGTAGATTCTAGAATGAAGTAGGATGGTGGCGACGTTCTTGAGGTATATTACGTGGACCCAACTCCCGTGAGTTGGCATAAGGTGGCTAAAATAGTAGCGATCTCGGGCCAAGTGAGGTCATTCCTCCGATCGGACACATTCCTTCGATACTATACTCTTACTGGTGATCGATTAGATGGTCATCCTCCGATTTTGATTGGGAGTGTGTTCCGAGGTGGGCGTATGTGGCTGCTGCGTTACCACCAGCCCGTGTGCGTAATTGGTATACCTACCCTGGCATTGCCTTGTGTGTCGTGTCACCTACCATACCGAGCCTTTACTACGAGTTTGTTTTTCTCCCGTAGCCTGTGTGGTATCCTCTGACAGTCACCCGGAGTGGAGATGGCATGATATTGGATGGACTACTGGGACTATTATGTGTGAAGGGTGATATGGGTAGCCCGGAACGCTATTTAAAAGTATGTTTATTTTACCGTAGACATTATTGTAATAGCGCAATATTACTACATAGTAAATAGTTTAACGGATCCTTAAAGGATGGGCGATCTCAAGCATCCTTTAAGTTACTGATGCATTTTTGTTACTGTTCACTTGAGTTTATTTACAGTTCATAAGTATTTATGTCCTGACTCGACTGTTTTGTATTTTGCTTTACGCTCGAGTCAGATTGAGTGAGTTAGCATTCAAGATTCACCTTCGGAGTTGGAGCTTTCCTTGAAGATCCATCCATCCATTTTGCTTTCTGTATCCAGTGATTTCAGTGATGTATTCTGATTTGTACCTGATGTATCTTGTTACTTTTTGTTGTATCTTGTTTAACTCTGATGTATCTTATATATATATATATATATATGTATATATATATATATATAGTAGCATCATGAACTACTATCTCTTCTACTTCCGCTGCATTATTATTTACTCTGTGTCTGTGATCTGTGATTAATTATTTACTGTATATTTTGAGATTTGCCAATTTTTATTTACAACGCGGTATTTTGAGAAATTTAAGTCCGACGTGTGCAGATACGAATGGTTGAAAATATCGGGTTGTTACATATTCTATTCCCGAACCGTCGGGTGGTGCTTTCACATTCACACTTCACACACCGGGGTGTGAGCGTTCGATTTTAAGCGTTAACAGAAAATATTACATATATTTAAATCATGATTAAGTATATATTTTATTCTTTTAAGGAAAACATTCTCTTAACACATTTATATAGGTCAAAACTAAAGTTGCGCAAAACATCGTTACGACAACCCAAAATTACTAGTATAGGGATTCGATAATAAGATAGATAAATAAATCCCAATACTATACAAAATATTTCCTTTCGGAAATCATTTACTATAACAACAGTGTTATAGTCCATCAATTGCTTATTTCTCGAAAATGTCTATTTCAACAATGAATGTTGAAATCTATGGTTTCGATACCTAACACATTTTAAAACATCTTTAAATTGTTTTACTCCATTTAAAATATCACTTTCCAAAATTATCCATTTAATTTAAAATATTATTCACTATCCAAAATCAAGAATATATCTCCTATACCAAATTCATTACTATTTCACATTTTTATTAAAGAATTATCCACTGTCCAACATCGTGAATATATCTTCTTTAATAAACTTCTATATTTAACTTGTCAAAATCAATTGATTTTGGATTTATAAAATAATGTTTATAAATCAAAATTTATATTTTTTAAAAACTTCAATACACAAAATTCCTTTATTAACCAATTCAATTTACACCTTATTTATTTGCCAAATCCAAATTATAAGTTAATAGCTTATAATTCATTTATTTACAAAATTCATTCTTTTAATAACTTCACAACTTCATAAATATTATTTACTTATAAGATTTACTTATACTTCATTTTAACAATCTTAAAACTCCTTTATAACTCAATTATTTTGATGTATAAGATATCAATTTTTTAAATCTTATATATAAACCATTTAAAATAAATCAAAAATCTCAATTTAATAAACCAATTCTTTTAATAAATTTACAAATCGTTATTAGAGCTTATATAACTCCAAAATCATACTTAAGTGTTATTTTCCAAAAATCATAACTTTTATAATGATAAGAATTATAACTTCCATTTATTTAAAATAAATCAATTCTTTTAACACTTCAAAAATTAATAAAACGTACAAATTCAAAATCACTTTAAAATTCTTTTAAATTTGGAAATCATTACTTTAACACTTTCAAATTCCTAAAATAGGCCCAATGCTGCAACAACACTAAATATAACAATCTAGGCATCCAAAACATCACATATCATATGATAACAGAATATATAACAATATCTGTAAATAAATTAATACGGGTGAGGAATCTAGTTGGATCCCTCCAACAAGTCACTTGCAACAAATATACATATTAGAATATGTGTACAATGTCCGCTTCAAGGCAGACGCGCGTACAAAGGGTCATCCGCTCATACACGAGGACGTATAGGGTCTCATCTGCTCCAATAGGCAAATATATATCCAAATAACAATCAATATATCATATATCATCCAAACAATCATCAATCATCATATAATAAATTATTTCTCACTTATAAAATATCAGTGAGTCAGAAAGAGTGAGTTGTACCCACATTTTGTCCAATAGAAGTTGCAGTGTTTTGTTCCGAATAAAATTAAACGCGCGTTTAATTTTATCAAAAATTCATACTAGCTCCAATCAACTCCAAACCAGCTATGTTCGTCCATACGAACCCAACGCAATTCGTTTCGTGCATTTCCGACCTCGTACGATAAAGTTATGCAGTTTTAAACTTTATACGAATTAATATAAATCAATTTACAATTTATATTTTTATTTATAAACCTTAGTTTAAATCTGGCCGTCCATCCCATAACCTAGAATCTTGGCCGACCGTTTCTTCTTCTTCCCTTCCAGTAAAATATGCACGTAAAAACCCATATGCCGCCTCTAACCCTAATTGCCACGGCCTCCGTCGTTCTCTTCGACGACGTTCCACCACTGCCAAATGAAAGCACGACCCCAACTCCATCAACGCCTGAAATCCGATCGAGCTCGGCTATTTCCTCTTGTGGATAAACAGGCATGAAATCAAGACGAATACGGCCACTTTTCTCACTCCTCACTACGAATTGGATAATCATATCCGTATGGATTTGAAGGTCTCACCTAGATCTACAACATTGTAGTTGAAAGATTTTTCTAATTGTTGACGGATTTAGATATTTTGAGGGGAGAATAATCGAAGGTTTATGGCCATTAAAATGAAAATGGCGGCTAGGGTTTCTAAACCTAGATTTGCGAAAATTGAAGAAAATGATGGCCTTTTATAGAAAATGCTGCGACACTATTCACCCGAAATTTTTCCGAATTCCAAACGAAGCGTGCCGCTTGGCGTTTATAACGTTTTACCCCTATTCCGAACGCAATGGAATATAAATCAAGAGCCAATTCGATCATATTTAAAATATCACTTTCCAAAAATATCCATTTAATTTGAAATATTATTCACTATCCAAAATCGTGAATATATCTCCTATACCAAATTCATTACTATTTCACATTTTTATTAACGAATTATCCACTGTCCAAAATCGTGGATATATCTTCTTTAATAAACTTCTATATTTAACTTGTCAAAATCAATTGATTTTGGATTTATAAAACAGTGCTTATAAATCAAATTTATATTTTATAAAAACATCAATACACAAAATTCCTTTATTAACCAATTCCATTTACACCTTATTATTTACCAAATCCAAATTATAAGTTAATAGCTTATAATTCATTTGTTTACAAAATTCATTCTTTTAATAACCTCACAACTTCATAAATCTTATTTACTTATAAGATTTACTTATACTACATTTTAACAATTTTAAAACTCCTTTATAACTCAATTATTTTGATGCATAAGATATCAATTTTTTTAATCTTATATATAAGCCATTTAAAATAAATCGAAATATCAACTTAAATAAACCAATTCTTTTAATAAATTTACAAATCGTTATTAGAGCTTATATAACTCCAAAATCATAATTAAGTATTATTTTCCAAAAATCATAACTTTTATAATGATAAAAATTATAACTTTCATTTATTTAAAATAAATCAATTCCTTTAACACTTCAAAAATTAATAAAACGTACAAATTCAAAATCACTTTAAAATCATTTTAAATTTGGAAATCATTACTTTAACACTTTTAAATTCCCAAAATAGGCCCAATGCTGCAACATCACTAAATATAACAATCACGACATCCAAAACATCATAAATCATATGATAGCAGAATGTATAACAATATCTGTAAATAAATCAATACGGGTAAGGAATCCAGTTGGATCCCTCCAACCTATCACCTGCAACAAATATACATATTAGAATATGTGTACAATGTCCGCTTCAAGGCAGACACGCGCACAAAGGGTCATCCGCTCATACACGGGAACGTATAGGGTCTCATCTGCTCCAATAGGCAGGTATATATCCAAATATCAATCAATATATCATATATCATCCAAACAATCATCAATCATCATATAATAAATTATTTCTCACTTATAAAGTATGAGTGAGTCAGAAAGAGTGAGTTGTACCCACATTGCATCCAATAGTAGTTGCAGTGTTTTGTTCAGAATAAAATTAAACGCGCGTTTAATTTTACCCAAAATTCACACTAGCTCCAATCAACTCCAAACCATCTCCATCGCGTAGCGTTCGTCCATACGAACCCAACGCAATTCGTTTCGTGCATTTCCGACCTCGTACGATAAAGTTATGTAGTTTTAAATATTATACGAATTAATATAAATCAATTTACAATTTATATTTTTTTTATAAACCTTAGTTTAAATCCGGCCATCCATCCCATAACTTGGAATCTTGGCCGACCGTTTCTTCTTCTTCCCTTCCAGTAAAATACGCACGTAAAAACCCATATGCCGCCTCTAACCCTAATTGCCACGGCCTCCGTCGATCTCTTTGACGATGATCCATCACTGCCAAATGAAAGCACGACCCCAACTCCATCAACGCCTGAAATCCGGTCGAGCTTGGCCACCTCCTCGCGTGGATATAAACACGCACGAAATCAAGACAAACAAGGCCACTTTTCTCACTCCTCACTACGAATTGGATAATCATATCCATATGGATTTGAAGGTCTCACCTAGATCTACAACATTGCAGTTGAAAGATTTTTCTAATTGTTGATGGATTTAGAGATTTTGAGGAGAGAAGAATCGAAGGTTTATGGCCATTAAAACAAAAACAGTGGCTAGGGTTTCTAAACCTAGATTTGTGAAGAAAATGATGGCCTTTTATAGAAAATGCTGCGACACTATTCGCCCGAAATTTTTTCGAATTCCAAACGAAGCATGCCGCCTGGCGTTTACAATGTTTTATCCCTATTCCAAACGCAATGGAATATAAATCAAGAGCCAATTCGATCATATTTAAAATACCACTTTCCAAAAATATCCATTTAATTTAAAATATTATTCACTATACAAAATCTTGAATATATCTCCTATACCAATTCATTACCATTTCACATTTTCATTAAAGAACTATCCACTGTCCAAAATCGTGGATATATCTTCTTTAATAAACTTCTATATTTAACTTGTCAAAATCAATTGATTTTGGATTTATAAAACAATGTTTATAAATCAAATTTATATTTTATAAAAAATTCAATACACAAAATTCCTTTATTAACCAATTCCATTTACACCTTATTTATTTGCCAAATCCAAATTATAAGTTAATAGCTTATAATTCATTTATTTACAAAATTCATTCTTTTAATAACTTCACAACTTCATAAATCTTATTTACTTATACTTCATTTTAACAATTTTAAAACTCCTTTATAACTCTTTTATTTTGATGTATAAGATATCAATTTTTAAATCTTATATATAAACCATTTAAAATAAATCAACAATCTCAATTTAAATAAACCAATTCTTTAATAAAATTACAAATCGTTATTAGAGCTTATATAACTCCAAAATCATACTTAAGTATTATTTTCCAAAAATCATAACTTTTATAATGATAAAAATTATAACTTTCATTTATTTAAAATAAATCAATTCCTTTAACACTTCAAAAATTAATAAAACGTACAAATTCAAAATCAGTTTAAAATCATTTTAAATTTGGAAATCATTACTTTAACACTTTTAAATTCCCAAAATAGGCCTAATGCTGCAACAGCACTAAATATAACAATCACGGCATCCAAAACATCATAAATCATATGATAGCAGAATATATAACAATATCTGTAAATAAATCAATACGGGTAAGGAATCCAGTTGGATCCCTCCAACCTGTCACTTGCAACAAATATACATATTAGAATATGTGTACAATGTCCACTTCAAGGCAGACACGCGCACAAAGGATCATCTGCTCATACACAGGAACGTATAGGGTCTCATCTGCTCCAATAGGCAGGTATATATCCAAATATCAATCAATATATCATATATCATCCAAACAATCATCAATCATCATATAATAAATTATTTCTCACTTATAAAGTGTGAGTGAGTCAGAAAGAGTGAGTTGTACCCACATTGCGTCCAATAGCAGTTGCAGTGTTTTGTTCCCAATAAAATTAAACGCGCGTTTAATTTTACCCAAACTTCACATTAGCTCCAATCAACTCCAAACCAGCTCCATCGCATAGCATTCGTCCATACGAACCCAACGCAATTCGTTTTGTGCATTTCCGACCTCGTTCGATAAAGTTATGCAGTTTTAAACATTATACAAATTAATATAAATCAATTTAGAATTTATATTTTCCTTTTATAAACCTTAGTTTAAATCTGGTCGTCTATTCCAAAACCTAGAATCTTGGTCGACCGTTTCTTCTTCTTCCCTTCCAGCAAAATACGCACGTAAAAACCCATATGCCGCCTCTAACCCTAATTGCCACTGCCTCTGTCAATCTCTTCGACGATGATCCACCACTGCCAAATGAAAGCACGACCCCAACTCCATCAATGCCTGAAATCCGGTCGAGCTCGGCCATCTCCTCACGTGGATATACGCGCACGAAATCAAGACGAACACGGCCACTTTTCTCACTCCTCACTGCGAATTGGATAATCATATTCGTATGGATTTGAAGGTCTCACCTAGATCTACAACATTGTAGTTGAAAGATTTTTCTAATTGTTGATGGATTTAGATATTTTGAGGAGATAAGAATCGAAGGTTTATGGCCATTAAATCAAAAACGGCGGCCAGGGTTTCTAAACCTAGATTTGTGAAAGTTGAAGAAAATGATGGCCTTTTATAAAAAATGCTACGACACTATTCACCCGAAGTTTTTCCGAATTCCAAACGAAGCGTGCCGCCTGGCGTTTATAATGTCTTACCCCTATTCCAAACGCAATGGAATATAAATCAAGAGCTAGTTCGATCGTATTTGAAAGATAGGTTTTCGAATCGACTATTTTAAATTTAAAATTTCACTTAAACGATTTTCTACGCGTTTTAGCTTGCCTCGGACAAACCTTAAATCCGGTTGACACGAAATTTGAAATCTTACAATAATACCACATTACGGATCCAATGAAACTAGTTTCGTCGAAATCCAGACTGTATGAAAAATGGCTGTTTTTACTTGTCAATTAAATATTAAAATATTCAATTTCTACAATTTAACTTTCTATTCGATTTTAAAAGTTATGTAACATCATTCCAATTTAGATATAATTAAATTCAACTTTATAAACCATTTTCATTCACATTAAATCCAAATTCTAATTATTTCCTCAATTTCAAATATTAAATTAACCATTTAATAATCCTATTAAATCCAGATATTCGAAATATTATTTATTCAGCTTATAAACTTAAATTTTAGATATTTAAAATCAATTAAATATATGAATTACAAATAACTGAAATTCTGAGTCGTTACAGGTATATAACAATTTTAAATTATATGGATAGGAATTTTTCCCTATTTTGTGGTTGTGCGTAATCATGTATATAATTGTACATGCTTCTTAATTATATATTATAATCTTCAAAATATATTTTTGAAATTCAATATATATGTATATATTCTATTTTTGAAAACGTACTTGATTGATTATAAATATTTAAATTAATTTGGATGTTTCATAATTATTTATAATTAATATTTAGCTATATTTAGCTATAGAAAGCTATAGAATTATTCTCAAAATGCGATAATTTGTTTACAACCTATTTTGAGTTATTAAAGGAAACAAAAAGGATGTTCTAATGCGATTTGTGAACACAAAACTATCACTTTAATTATATAAAAGATTGAGAAATTCGTTATATGCTACATAGAATATTTTAAATTTGAGTTTAGTCAGTTATTTCAATAATTCTAAATTATATATTTACTATTTATATAAATCAAAGTATTAATTTTGATACACACACACACACACATACATACATACATACATATATATATTGTTAACTGCTCTTCATCAGCGACCTAACCGAACACACGACCTAGCAATTTAAGAAAGGGCACGACCTAACTCCATAAAGCAACTATGCGACCTAAAGATTTAAGCACCGTCACGACCTATGATCTATGGAGAGTAGCGACCTAGCGGTTCTCAGCGACCTAAGGAAGGCTGCGACCTAACGGTTCCCAGCGACCTAAGGAAGGCCGCGACCTAACGGTTCTCAGCGACCTAAGGAAGGCCGCGACCTAGCGGTTTAAAGACTTCGCAACCTAACGATTTAAGGGGACGCCGCGACCTATAGAGCTCACACGACCTAAGGTAGGTCGCTCACGACCTAAGGACATTGCATTGGAAGGCCGCCCTTTCTGTGCCGCTGCTAGTAAGGTCGCGTACGACCTAGAACTTGTTGAAAAAAGATGCGCTCATTCATAAAAAAGGAAAGCCGGATCTCCTTAGGTCGAAGACGACCTACGACCTATGATAGGTCGCTCACAACTTAAGAAGGCGAAGACGAAATACATCAGGGATGAGAGGTTCAGTAAGTCGTTACCTACTTGTGACCTACGACCTATTTTAGGTCATCCACGACCCAAGGCTTAGAAAATGATCCCATACTATTAGGTCGTTGCCGACCTACGACCTACTTTAGGTCGAAGACGACCTAACACTTGGAGAATTCTGCCCAGAAAATCACGCCTATAAATAGACAACCACTTCCAACTTCAAGAGGACTTTGGGCACATTCTCTTCATACACCGTTACCTTGCTGCATTGAGAACTTCATCAACACTTAGAGCTTTCAAGATTAGAGGAATACATCAAAGAACTTCACGAAGAAACCACACATCTTCAACATGAATTTAAGGACTTTAATCGACATTGAAGCTTAAGCTACTTGTTCCAAATCACTTGTAACTTGAAGTATATTGTACTTGAGAAGAATTGTATCAGCTTGTAACGGGATTATTAATAAAAGTACTTAGAGTGGACGTAGGCTATACCCTTAAGCCGAACCACTATAAAATTGTTGTTGTTTACTGCTTTTCCGCTATTACTTGCTTGTAATTCTTTCCCGATCTATCGGGTGGTGCTTTCACAACTACACTTCACACACCGGGGTGTTAGCGTTCACATTTTAGCGTTAACATTTTTGGTGCTTTCACTGAGAATTGAACTCAGGAAAACTGTCATCGTTGCTTCACAGAGATTTGTAGAGAGAATTTCCTTGAAAACCAGAAGTCTATCTGAGATTATGGCTCCTGGAAGGAAAAGTAGATCTGTCAGATCTGGGAATGTTCAAGAGGGAACCTCCGCTTCCCCTGTACCTAATCAACCCACTCCGTCTGTTGGAGTTACGAAAGCGGAGTTGGATGCTGTGATTCTAGGGCTAAACCAGCAGATAAACGCCCAGAATGCACAATTAGAGGCTCAAAGTGCCCAGAATGCTCTGATTCTGAATAAGTTGAACGATTTACTTGGGGCAAACAATCAACCAGCTGGTAATGAAAGGAATTATGCTGGAAACATTCATAATGCTAACGAAAGGAATGCTCCTGAAAGGGCTGCTAGTCCCTTTGAGCAAACGCTTCCTGAGGTTGGAGGATCTGGAACTCGACATGATGAGGAATATCTTTCTGGAATGGTCCGGCAGATCATGAAAGAAAGTATGCAAAGGGTTGAAGATGAGAAGGAATGGGGTTTCGCCCCAAGTAAAACTCCGTTTATTGAAAAAATCTTAAAGGCGGAATTTCCAAGGAAGTTTATCCCTCCGACTATCCCAGCTTACAAAGGGACAAGTGATCCGAATGAATTCTTGTATAAATATGATTGGCACATGACAGGTGCCAGAGCCTCTGACGAAATAAAGTGCCGATATTTCCCCGTATACCTGGATGGTGTGGCTCTACTATGGTTCACCAAGTTGCCAGTCCGATCTATCGATCAGTTTTCAGACTTGACCAGAAAATTCAAGGAGCAGTTTAGACTATATGCTTCGAAGGCCAAGGACATCATGTCACTGTCGAGTTTAGAGCAGAATCCTGGTGAGTCTATCAGATCTTTCTTGAACCGCTTTAATATAGCGCTGGCTGAGGTGGACAATGCTGAACCACGAATGATATTGACTTATCTGATGAGGGCTATTGATAAGTCAAGCGAATTTGGGAAATGGTTAAATATGAAGGAGCCAACCTCTCTCGAAAAGTTCTACAAAAAAGCAGATGAATTCATTCGCTTGGAAAGCCGTCCTTTACCAGTAAAGGCAGTGTTGGAGAAAGCAGAAGACAACACTGTCGCTCCACGCAAGAATGAATCGGTGGGGCAAAAAAGGGAGAATAATAATGGGAAGAAACAGGGTAATCTGAAGAAGCCCCGATCCTTCAAGCCATCAGAATATACTCCATTATCACATACGCCGGAGCACATCTACCTTGCCACTAAAGATTCCGTCGATTTCCCTAAACCTATCCCTTTGAGAACCGGGAAAAAAGCCATACAGAGTGGGAAATTCTGCCGCTTCCACAATCAACCCGGTCATGAGACTGATGAATGCCGCCAGTTGAAAAATCTGATTGAAGAGTTGCTAAGAGAAAACAAACTGCAGCAATTTGTGAAGAAGAATAGCAACAATCCTGCATCGTCAAGTCAGGGGCAACAGGTTCCTGTTCATCAGCCTAGGACAGGTGAGAAAGCTACGGGACATGAATCTGGAAGGCCTGTTATCAATGTCATTACAGGAGGGCCTCACCCAGCTGGCAAGAGCTGGGGTGAGATGGAGAGATATTCCAGGGCTTTGAAATATGCTCCAGCCGAAGAAGACGTCTTTGTTTTAGAAGACACTACGCCCCTGAAACAACAGAAAACTTTCAGCGATGATATTGTTTTCAGAGCCAGAGATTCCACAGGTATAGAAGCTCCTACCCTAGATCCCTTGGTCATCTCGGCTGGTATTGGAACGGCCATTGTCAGAAGAGTCCTCATTGACTGCGGAGCATCATGTAATATCCTCTTCAAGAAGATATTTGACCAGATGAAAATCCCTATGATCGATGTACAAGCCTCATCACAGAAGATCGCTGGCTTCACTGGGGAGCCAAAGCAACCAATTGGGACCATCGATCTGCTTGTAGAACTTAGGGAAGCAGAAAGGAAAGTGGTCCGCAAGCAAACATTTGTGATTGTCGATGAGTTTTCTGCTTATAATGCTTTTCTTGGCCGTCCAACACTCGCAGCATTCAAAGCTATCCTAGCCCCGTGGTGCCTCACTATTAAATTCCCTACTGACAATGGAGTAGGAGTTAAAAATGGGATCAAAATGCTGCGCGAGAGTGCTATTTGACAGAGCTGCGAGAGTCAAGAAAAAGAGAAATGGGAAAGGATGCGGCAACCCCAGTCCGCATCAAGGAACCAGCCTTGTAGCAATTACGAGCCGGACCCTGCACTGGCAAGCACAGCGGGGCACGGAAAGAAATGGATCCCAGAAAAGCCAGTGCAGGGGAGAATAGAGTGGTACCGGTGGAAACGACAGTTCCGGTACCTGTTGACCCGAAGGACCCAAATAAGGTGTTGAATGTGGGTTCACAGCTTAATGTGTCAATTCAGAATATCTTGATATCTTTCCTGAAAGCAAATCTGGATGTCTTTGCTTGGACTCATGCCGATATGTGTGGAATATCTCCAGAAGTTGCAGTACACGCTCTGAATATTGACCCAAAGTTTACGCCAGTTAAACAGAAAAGAAGAACCCAAGGTCCAGAAAGGTCAGCAGCATTAAAAGAAGAAGTTGATCGACTCATGGAAAATAACTTCATCAAAGAATCTACATATCCGAATTGGGTTTCAAATCCTGTGCTGGTCAAGAAAGCTAATGGAAAATGGAGAGTGTGCATCGATTTTTCTGATCTAAACAAGGCTTGCCCCAAAGATTGCTTCCCGTTACCCAGGATCGATCAACTGGTAGACGGAACTGCGGGACATGAATTGTTATCTTTCATGGATGCCTACTCCGGTTATAACCAAATCATGATGCACGAGCCGGATCAGGAGGATACAAGCTTTATCACAGATGTTGGACTTTATTGCTACAGAGTTATGCCCTTCGGATTGAAAAATGCAGGGGCAACCTACCAAAGACTTGTTAATGCTATGTTCAAACCGCAATTGGGCAAAACTATGGAAGTCTACGTCGACGACATGTTAGTGAAGTCCAGGAAAGCAGCGGATCACATTGAACACTTAGCAGAAATGTTCGCAGTCCTTCGGAAATACAGAATGAAACTTAACCCTCTGAAATGTACATTTGGGGTCGAGTCCGGAAAGTTCTTAGGTTTCATCGTCAGTGCTAGGGGCATTGAGGCTAGTCCAGCTCAAATTACTGCCTTGAAAGAAGTTAAAGCTCCTAGAACGAAGAAGGAATTGCAGAGTCTCAACGGAAAGGTCGCCGCCCTGAGTCGGTTCATTTCCAAAGCCACTGATAAATGCATCCCATTCTTTGACGCCCTGAAGAAAGGAAAGAAGAATTTTGAATGGACTTCCGAATGCCAAAAAGCCTTCGATGAGTTGACCCGTCATATGGAAACGCCTCCAATACTTTCTAGGCCAGGCAATGGTGAGGATCTTCTTATATACTTGGCAGTATCATCTCATGCTCTAAGTGCAGCGCTGATACGGGAAGACAAAAGGATTCAACATCCGGTTTACTATATCAGCAAAAGACTCACTGGGGCAGAGCTGAATTACTCCAAGTTGGAAAAACTCGCCTATTGCCTACTAGTTGCATCAAGGAAACTGAGGCAATATTTCCAAGCTCATCCTATCAGAGTACTCACTGATCAACCTCTAAAGCAAGTCCTATTTCGCCCTGAAACTTCGGGTCGCCTTCTAAAATGGAACATTGAACTCAGTCAATATGACATCACTTATCACCCCCGAAAAGCAATCAACGGACAAGCTTTAGCTGATTTCATTGCAGAATTCACAGAGAAAGATAATGGTGAGGAAGAAGCGATCAATGATTCCCCAATCCAGTGGAAGATGTATGTTGATGGCGCAAGAAATGACTACTGTTCTGGAGCCGGAGTGGTACTTGAAACTCCTGAAGGTCGATCATTATGTTATGCACTAAGATTGGAATTTCCTTCAACAAACAATGAAGCAGAATATGAAGCTCTTATTGCAGGTCTGAAAATCGCTAAAGAGCTAAACATTCGAGCATTACAGATCTTCAGTGATTCTCAGCTTATTGTATGCCAAGTCAAGAAGGAATTTCAAACAAAAGGTGGAAACTTGCCTTCCTACTTGTCAAAGGCTTGGGAACTCCTATGTGAACTCGATCATTATTCAATAAGCCATATTCCCCGGGAAGAGAATACGAAGGCAGATTCCCTCGCAAAGTATTCAAGTTCTGGTGAAGCTCAACTATTGGGATTGGTTCCCGTAGAAGTCCTCTCAGCACCAAGTATAGACGAGATGGATATAGACTAGATTATGAATGTATCTCAAGAACAAGAGTCGTGGATGACTCCAATATTAGATTACCTACTCAGAGGTTCTCTGCCAGAAAATTCGATAGAAAGACGAAAGCTACTAAGGAAAGCCTCTCGCTATGTAATTCAGGATGGCCGATTATACAGACGGGGATTCTCAATGCCATTGCTTCGATGTGTATCCCGGGAAGAGTCCAAAACAATCCTAGCTGAGGTGCATGGAGGAGAATGTGGTGATCATTCAGGTGGTCAAACATTAGCAAAGAAAATTCTCCGATACGGATATTTTTGGCCAGAAATTAATCATGATGCTGCAAGCTATTCCCGAAAGTGTGACAAATGCCAAAGATTTGCCAAAATTCCTAGAGCACCTTCAACTGAACTCACACAAATGGTCAGTCCATGGCCATTTGCAATTTGGGGAATGGATCTCATTGGGCCGCTACCGACTGCCAAATCAGGGATTAGATATGCTATTGTTGCAGTTGATTATTTTACGAAATGGGCTGAAGCTGAACCATTGGCTACTATCACCTCTAAGAAGATGATAAGTTTCGTGACCAAGAATATCATTTGCAGGTATGGTGTGCCTCAGAAAATAATCACAGACAATGGTACTCAGTTTGAAAGCGAGGAATTCCAAGATTTTTGCAGGCGATTCAAAATCCAGAAAAGCTTTTCAGCAGTTGCTCATCCGCAGGCAAACGGGCAAGTGGAAGCAGTAAACAAGATCATCAAATCAACCATCAAAAAGCAACTCGAAAGAGCAAAAGGTGGTTGGGTCGATAAGCTACCACTTGCACTATGGGCATACAGAACTACTCACAAAACTGCGACTGGGCACACTCCTTTCTCATTAGCATACGGGTCGGAAGCAATGATCCCGATAGAAACAGAGGTTCCCTCACACAGAAGGTTCCATTTCAACCAAGCAGAAAATGAAAGGCTACAGCTTGAAGCGCTAGATTTCCTTGATGAAAAAAGAGATGAGGCCAATCTCAGAATTGCAGCTCATCAGCAAAGAATAGCCAGACATTTTAATTCCAAAGTTCGCCAACGCAGCTTTGAGATTGGAGACCTAGTCCTGAAGAGAATTATGACAGCGACAGGTGTGTTTGGGCCAAATTGGGAAGGACCGTATGTAATAGGTCAGAAGCTTCTTGACGACACATTCAAACTCACCACTGTTGATGGAGATCAAATTCCAAGGGCATGGAACAGCAACCATTTGCGTCCATACTTTACTTGAAAATTTTGTCGAAACATTGTAAAAAGAATTATGAATACAATGGAAGTGAAACTTGCACATAAAAAGACCAAGTGATTCTCGCCAAATTTCAAGTCACAAGAGCCCCGAATTCAAATCCTAGATAGGAAGTACTTCAATTGAACAGCCTATGATTTCGACAGCAACGGGTCTTTGCTAATAAATTGAGATCGTTTGAACAAACAAACATCCAATTAAAAAGCTAGTGCTCGTTCTCACGAAATTGCCTGACAATGAAGCACACTTCCTTGGATTAAACAAGTTACTTGTAAAAAAAAAAAAGGGGGGGGCAGAGGATCATTGAAAAGGCATAAGCAAGTGAACAGAGGAACAACCAAAGCTATCATCAGCAGCACAAGTCCTCTTCGGAGGCACGACTCTTCGGAGGATAAAGACCTCTAATGGGTCATACGCCACAAAAAAGAAAGTTCTCTACTCAACAAAAAAGATTGGAGGAGTCGTGACCTTCCAACCATGAGAGAGTAACTTCCAGGCGATGAAAACCCTCTCTGAGGCACATTTCACCAGGAGTTGAAGTGTTATGACCGCTCTTCGGAATTTCACTTCACCAGAGTTGAAATGCAAACAAAATAAAAGCCCTCTTCGGAGGCCCATTTCACCAGGAGTTGAAGTGTTATGACCGCTCTTCGGAATTTCACTTCACCAAAGTTGAAATGCAAAACAAGATAAAGACCTTCCTGGAAGCCCATGTTTCACCGAGATTGAAATAAAACTTCCAAGTGTCGAAACGTGAAAAGGCTTTCCTCGAAGGCACAACTCTTTGGAGGTACACGTTTCACCAAGATTGAAATAAAACTTCCAAGTGTTGAAACGTGAGAAATCCCTCCTCAGAGGTACAACCCCCTCCCGGGGACACAATTAAAAAGAAAGACCTCTTCAGAAGCCCACGTTTCACCGAAATTGAAATAAAACTTCCAAGTGTTGAAACGTGAAAAAATATCTCCTCAGAGGAATAAATTTTTATTAAAAAAGAAGAAAGAGAAAAATCCTCATCAAGAGCGTACTTGATGACTTTACCTATTCTAAAAAAAAAGAGAAGGGGGAAGAAAGTTAAAGTACATTCAGAGGTCCGCTTTACCACATAGAAGAATTCACTTGGCAAAATATATACATACGCAAAAGGAAAAAGTGATTTCTTCGAAGGACAAAGCGTAGAAACTTATATGAAGGAAGTTGCACTCTACGAAAATTCTCTTCGAGAATGAAGTAATTATTCTTTAGAAAACGAGAGTGCAAGTCCCCTCAAAGTATACGATATTGCAGTAAGCTCATGGTATAGGGGCAACATGGTATAGTTACATACAAAGCGGTATAACTATGTCGGTAAAGTACGCTCAAACAACATACCACAAGCTCACCGCAACATCGTATAAATAAACTTGTGCAAAAATGAATAATAAATGCATTCTTAAATTCAAACAAAAGTCTGTACAAATAAAGAATCATTTTATTCAATTGCAGATATTGCAGATACAGGTTTCAAAATAAGAAAGCAGGGGCCGGTGCCTGCACAACATCCGACCGTTACACAAAAAAGGAATCAAAAAGCTCAACTCTTCATTTCTTCTTGCCGCCTTTAGACCCTTTACCCGGCCGAGTGGTTAGCTTTTCAGGTCTTTCAGGTTGGTCTGAAGGCATAAGGGAAGAAGGGGAGGGAGGTGCAACTGGTGCAATTTCCGGTTCCTCTTCAGTGGTGATAAGTTTCTTCCCCCTCCTCTTCGATGTCCCATGCTTCTTTCTTTTCTTCGAAGAAGACTCACTCCCCGGAGTAACGAGAGCGGACAAAACTACGTCGTCAGAAGGAGTCCGCTCCGGGGAGATCTCGCCTCCTTCGAGTCCCTCATCTTTTTGCTCCTGCGAAGCAATAGGGTCATCCAAACCATGAAGAGCCTCAATTTTCTCCTCTTGTGACCCAGGTTGTGAAGCAGAAGGAGGAGTCACCTGAAGAGATGGAGGAGGAATAACCAGAGAAGGCGAAGTCTGCACGGCACTTGTTGTTTCAACTGCAGAAGAAGAAAAATTGAAAATGTTAGTATCTTCCCGAAAGAAGGGAGATATGGGTTCATCGAGATTCAAGAGGTAATTGAGAAGCTCATCAAATTTTTGAGGAATAAGCAGGTAATCCACCTGAATCGGACCAATGTCGAAATTACCTGAAGATGTTGGCTTCGTCAGTTCAATCTCATAATTCTGAGCCCCAATGTCCTCCAAAGCCTCTTCATCAGTAGGGGTAATTACCCCGGTTCTTGTAGGAGGCGGCGAATGAGCACTAGAGCCTGTAATGTCCACCTCGGGAGAAACTAGAGGACGTTCAGAGGTAGTAGGCGGTACTTCTTTTTTAGAACGCTCCTCTTCCGCCATCCCGGCCCGCGCTCTGGCAAGCTGCTCCTTTCCCTTGGTAAGAGCGGCACGGGCTTCATCATCAAGATAATGCTCTTCAAGGGCTGACTCAGCATATCCAGCACCTTTACCACCGAGCATATCAAGTGCTGCCTCCCAAACTTCAGCCAGTGTGATTTCATACTTGGGGCCTAGAAAGGCAAGGCTGTCACGTCCCAAAATGCTGTGCAGATAAAAATCGAATAATGTGGAGCTAATGTCAGCTTTGGTTGCTTGATGAGCCTCTTCGGCCGCAAGTTTACCAGCAACAGCCTCGTCGCGCTCCTTTTCGGCCATAGCAAGTCGAGTTTTTAACAACTCTATCTCCAAGCTTTGAGAGCCGGTCTGTTCTCGCAGTTGTACAGTTTCAGCACGATATTCTTCTATGACCTTTTCCTTGTATGCAAGCTTATCTTCGACTGCTCTTTGACTGGCATGCGCATCTCGTACTTGTTGCTGAAGCATGCTCTCCTTTTGTGAATGGAAAGTTGATGAAGTAGCTAATTCTTCCTTAAGTTTTTCTACTTCCGCTTCCAGCTTTTCATTGTAGGAAGCAATACTTCTCATTTCGGCGTCATGCTGTTCGAGAGTCTTCTGCCACTCAGCCTTATCATTCTCCATTGTTAGCATGGCCTCGAGATTGGCTCGGTTAACCCTCTGAAGTTCGTCGACGAGTTTTTGCCAGTTCGACATTCTTTCGATATCGGTCCTGACAGTATCAAGATTTCGCAGCATAGCCGGTTTGTCGAGAGGAACCAAGTCGAGATCAAATCGAACCCCTCTTAGGCACCACTGAGGAAATCGACTTTGAAGAGTGGGAGGACCTTGCCCGACTTGGTATGCAGGCCGGTTGATGATTGCTTGAATGTCGGAGCGAACGGGAGCAGGAGATTGAGCAGGGACATGTTCAGAAGCTGAAGGAGTTGTTTCTTCAGTAAGTCTAGCCCGCTTGCTAGAAGAATCGTCTATGTGACTCTTTCCTCTCTCATCATGAGCTTTTCTCTTTTGGGTATCATCATCTCTGTGGGGAAGATCATGTCTTTCTTGTTCCCTTCGGCGACGTTCTTCATATGCTCGTCTCTCGTCGGCTTTCCTGATGGCCCTCTCTTCATCCGACTCTCTGTAAGAAGGAAGGTAACGCCTGTAATCATACTAGCTACGCCTCCCGTAGCGCTGGAAATCAACATAGTACGAGCCGCTGCGCCCCATAGGAGAATCTGGAATTAAAATAATAAGCTTTAGAAATCTTTAAAGTACAAGAAGATAAGTGCATAGAAGTGATGAGAAATCCAAAGTGTCGTGTAACGTGTAAACTACGCGCATCGAGTTACAAACCACTCTGTGGAATAGAGGTAGTGATAACTTGAGTAGGAGGAGTTGACATCTGTTGAAAAGAAGATGTCGCCTCGATTACAGAAGAGACAGTTTTAGAAACATCATCTTTGAAAAGTTCTTGAGATGTCACAATTAAATTGCTCAACCCCTCAAAAACATCATCGCCATCTTGTTTTTTGGAGCTTGCTTTCTTAACTCCTTCACTAGTAGATTGAGGGGGTTCTTCCTCTTCAGTAACTGGGGCAAGTACAGGCTTGTCAGATGGCCCCGCAACATCTTTCGGAATTGAACACTTAACTAGTGAAGTTTCTATAGAGGTTCTTCCCTGCAAGTGCTCTTTAGTGGAGACTGGGGCATCAGGAGTGCTCGTCGGAGAATCAGGAACCTCCGTTGGAACTTCATGTATTTGAGTGGAACGAGAAGGATGTAGAAGCTCAAACTGATGAAGAAGTTCTTCTGTCAATAGAAATTTTGCGCTTCTTTCTTCAGCAGCCACAGTGCTTAGCCTTTCAAAAACTGACTTATGGCTGGAATCTCTAGAAGGAGGAGGAAGTGCTGGAAAAATAAGGAATGAAATCAGCATCTAGCAATAAGAACCAGGTAAAACTTAGAATAAAATTAAAGAGAAAAAAGATCTCACTTCCTACTCTCCAGTCTGCGTAAAATTCTGCGGGGCAACGAATGTAGAAGTATTGATTCAGGAATCCATGTGCACTCTCCGGCAAATCCAAAATAAGTTTGCGGTTCCTCGCACCTCTTACAAGTACAATTGAAGGATGGTCCTTGTTCTTCGCAAAAGTGCACAAGTAACAGATTTCCTCAAAACTCGGAAGACGATCAAGAGTCCTCCTGAACAGAACACACAATCCCATCAAAATAGCATAGCCATTGGGGTGCAGCTGAAAAGGAGAGATCGTCAGTCGAAGTAGGATTTGCCGGAGAAATTCATTAAAAGGAGGAATTGCTCCACTCAAGCACATTTGTCGATTAATGGCAACAAAATCGTAAGGTGGTCTATCAACAGAGTCATTTGGTCCAGGGAGTAAAACTTCTGCCTCGGCAATGCCAAATTGAACGCATAATTGATTAAGCGCCCGCTGTTTCAAAAGGGTAGGAGTTCTTTCCGGAGGATTCTCTAGTGGAATAACAATCGGGAAAACCCCTTCAGCGTGTTCTATCATCTCTTCTTGTTGAGACATCATTCTACATAAGCGACTGGATGTTCATATGAGAAGGTGCACGTTTCCTAAAAAGTGTGAAGTGTTGTGCAAAAATAGTAAAGATAAACAAGTAAATATAACTGAAGTTAAGCTAATTGATAACTGATCGATTGTGAGATTTCAGGACTTGCTAATTTAAGACTCAAGTACAGTGTTAATTCAAACAAAATTTTAGCTTTGCTTTAACACTTCATTTGAGTCAATTGATTCACAACATTTCATTCACACAATTCATTTAAGTTGATTATTCTTTATCGACTAATCTGTCATTCGATGTGGGCGGTCAGTGACAGTATATTCGTCCCATTTCTCTGCAAACGTTGTATTTAACAGGTTGACAACTTTAAAAGTTAAAATAATCTGCAAAGAAGTACAACAAAATTCAAGTTCAAACAATTCAGCCAAATCTTCTCAGAATTTCACAAGTCATAGGTCGTCCAGCGACCTAGCATAGGTCGAAGCCTTCTTAAGTCGTGCTGTGCAAAGTAAAGGATGAGGCATTCCAATACAGTGTTAGCTCGGCCATGACCTAGAGTCTATGTCGCAAGAAAGTTAGGTCGCGCAGGTCCTGGCTAAGTATAGCTCTTAGCTCATGGATAGTCTTAGGTCGTTCAGCGACCTAGTGTAGGTCGAGACTACTCCTTAGGTCGCAGGGGTTCTTAGATCGCGAATTGTCTTGAATCGCTCACATTCACTGGGTCAATAACTTCCTCTCCACGCAATGCTTCATCGGACCCTATAACCCGCTATCCACTACACTTAAATCCATCATCCTATTCATGAGATTCATCATCTTTCCATACCACTAAACCATTTGAAAACCGACTCAAAATACCTCCGATCTATCATAAATCAAATTCATTATTGTGCGTTCGTGAATCGCTGCAACAACAATAATCACTGACAATCAAAAATCGATCACAACGCGGCTCAAAGTGGAGCACGGCGTACAAAATTGATTTGGGGTTCGGAGGTTAGAGCTTGGGATTCAACGATGATCGTGGAATGGAGAGAAACCGAAGGCACTTACGTAATTTGGTAGCAAGGATGAATCGGTGAATGATTGAACTTGAATTCGCCTTTTGAAGTTCAGAAAATCGTTAGTGGCGGTAGGAGGTCAGAGCAATGAGGTGAAGAAGAATTAAAACGACCTAACATATTTATATGAGGTAAAAATGGGAAGGCAAATAGGCACGCGTGTTGATACAAGTGTTAGGTCGCTCACGACCTAGCTAAGTCGAGTCGAAGCACGCGACCTATGTCATAGGCCCATACTTCGAGGGGCAAATGTTAACTGCTCTTCATCAGCGACCTAACCGAACACACGACCTAGCAATTTAAGAAAGGGCACGACCTAACTCCATAAAGCAACTATGCGACCTAAAGATTTAAGCACCGTCACGACCTATGATCTATGGAGAGTAGCAACCTAGCGGTTCTCAGCGACCTAAGGAAGGCCGCGACCTAACGGTTCCCAGCGACCTAAGGAAGGCCGCGACCTAACGGTTCTCAGCGACCTAAGGAAGGCCGCGACCTAGCGGTTTAAAGACTTCGCAACCTAACGATTTAAGGGGACGCCGCGACCTATAGAGCTCACACGACCTAAGGTAGGTCGCTCACGACCTAAGGACATTGCATTGGAAGGCCGCCCTTTCTGTGCCGCTGCTAGTAAGGTCGCGTACGACCTAGAACTTATTGAAAAAAGATGCGCTCATTCATAAAAAAGGAAAGCCGGATCTCCTTAGGTCGAAGACGACCTACGACCTATGATAGGTCGCTCACAACTTAAGAAGGCGAAGACGAAATACATCAGGGATGAGAGGTTCAGTAAGTCGTTACCTACTTGTGACCTACGACCTATTTTAGGTCATCCACGACCCAAGGCTTAGAAAATGATCCCATACTATTAGGTCGTTGCCGACCTACGACCTACTTTAGGTCGAAGACGACCTAACACTTGGAGAATTCTGCCCAGAAAATCACGCCTATAAATAGACAACCACTTCCAACTTCAAGAGGACTTTGGGCACATTCTCTTCATACACTGTTACCTTGCTGCATTGAGAACTTCATCAACACTTAGAGCTTTCAAGATTAGAGGAATACATCAAAGAACTTCACGAAGAAACCATACATCTTCAACATGAATTTAAGGACTTTAATCGACATTGAAGCTTAAGCTACTTGTTCCAAATCACTTGTAACTTGAAGTATATTGTACTTGAGAAGAATTGTATCAGCTTGTAACGGGATTATTAATAAAAGTACTTAGAGTGGACGTAGGCTATACCCTTAAGCCGAACCACTATAAAATTGTTGTTGTTTACTGCTTTTCCGCTATTACTTGCTTGTAATTCTTTCCCGATCTATCGGGTGGTGCTTTCACAACTACACTTCACACACCGGGGTGTTAGCGTTCACATTTTAGCGTTAACATATATATATATATATATATAATTATACGATGAGTGTTTTATAATCACGTATTGATTTTTTAATCAATCTAGCTGTATATTAGTTACTGATCTTTGATGTCTTATCTTCATTATATTGATTCTGAAGATATGAGAGATTCACCGTTGATATTGAGTTGGATTTAGTGAGTATGTTGGGTTCGGGCATTAATTCTTTCTTTTCCACTTTCTTTCACTCTGGTATTTGGTTTATGAAATAAAGTATATAAGCCCAAATATAATTCAATTACTTCACTAAATCACTTTCGAATAAATTAAAACTTTATATATTATAAAATAATTTTCTATAATTCTAAGTATTGATTAATTTTAAACCTGTATTATTAAAACGTATTCTTCCAACTCAGTACTTCTTTTTAATTCCAAATTTATCACCGTTATTCTAATAACTTAATTAAAACCCCAAATAAATTCATTAATTATTATTGTTTAATTATTAATTAATCACCTCTCACCTACATCCTCCCAAATTCCCATGAGGAATCTATAACAACGCTAAGAACTTCATTATCAATTTACATTAAATCAAACAATCATTAAAACAATTCCCATAGTACCAAATCTTTTCCTTCATAATCAAAAAATATTATTCAATATCAGTAATCATTAATTTAAACATATATAATTCCAAAAACCTCCAATTAATTTTTTTTCCTAAAACTTTGAAATTTCAAACACATATTCACAACATAAGCTTACTTAAATTATATTTCAAAATAATATTTCTCCTTTAAAATATTACAGTCTTCAGTTACCTCGACGAACATCGAGACCCCATACACCTATGACTCATTTACGCATAGCCTCGATCACGACCCTGCACTTGCTCCTATGGTAACAAACCATTGGCCTAGGTGACACAGAGGCATTTGCTCCCAGCGATAGCACACAACTATATTAGAATGAGGTGTCATGGATCTGGGATGCGACCCCATAACCAAGCCGCTTGGGTGGACAATAGCCAATCCAGTTCACTCCTGAAATATAAAGGGAGTCGAACCCAACGTGAATGACATATAGCCCTCCAGACCTATATCTACTCATAGCTCTAGACATAGGCCGACACATATCTCTATATAAGTCATTACATGACTATTGTATACTAGAGCTCTTACCACAGGTTGACATATGGCTCTAACCATAAGTTAACTAATCTACAATATACTCGGCACAACGAGTATCACCACATACACATGAGCGTATACTTGTTTGAGTGACATTTACATACAATGAATAATCAAATAAATAAAATAACGGCTTCCCATACCACCATATGTTATTCGGATAATTATTCAAAGCTCGTTAACTGCACTCAATCCACAATAGATATCTCTATATGACAGGTTCAGTGAATAACCGGAAAAGTGTTACTAAAGTCCCATACCAAATGGTATCAATAAACCTTAGTCCAATTTCACGTCAAATAGAAATAAAATATCACAAATCAAATATAATTATGTCATCACAGCATCATATTAAAATCAGCATTATTGGTGAATCACTCATATCTTCAGAAATAATATAACGAAGATAAGACATCGGAAATCAGAAATCAGTAACTAATATATAGATAGATTATATTAAAAAAACTAATAAATGCATAACAATAAAACACTCAGCATATAATTCTACATATATGTATATATATCAAAATTAATACTTAGATTTATATAAATAGTAAATATATAATTTAGAATTATTGAAATAACTGACTAAACTCAAATTCAAAATATTCTATGTAGCAAATAACGAATTTCTCAACCTTTTATATAATTAAAGTAATAGTTTTGTGTTCACAAATCGCATTAGAATATCCTTTTTCTTTACTTTAATAACTCAAAGTAGGTTGTAAACAAATTATCATGTTTTAAGAATAATTCTATAGGTTCTATAGTTAAATATCAATCATAAATAATTAGAAAACATCAATACTAATTTAAAAATTTATAATTAGTCAAATACAATTTCAAAATTAGAATTATGTATATACATATAAATTGAATTCTGAAAATATATTATGAAGATTATAAAATTCTAATTAAGGAGCTTGTAATATTATATGCATGATTACGCACACCAACAAAATTGAGTAAAACCCCTATCCATATAATTTAAAATTGTAATGTACTTCTTTGCTAATACAACTAGATTATAGTAGTATAAAATGTATACAGTCACATACTGTAAACGATCAAATTAATAAGGTCAAAATTTGAAAAGAATAGCTATAAAATAGTAAATACTCAATATAGGAATAACAGCAAAGCATAGGAAAAGAAGATACTCTCATGCAAATATACATACACTCACCACACTTATATATTTAAATACACTAATGCCCATACCTTCGTAGATCATGCACGTTAGTCATTGCACATAGCTATATAAACACCTTGACATGCACACATAAGCATAGGTCGAAGACACTAATGCACACACGTAACACTTAAGCACACGCAAAGCACCCATATCAAACACTGTCCGGCTTCACTAATATACATAGTTTGTTTTTTCCTTTAGGGAACCACATATGTATTTGTAAAAACAAAAATACCCACTCACACATGCACATATATACCTTCATAGTCTTATATGAGTATGTATACTTCCGCACATTCAACTTTATTATTCATGCACAAGTAGATAATCATGCACACATGTGGCTACAACTTAAGGAAACACACACACATAGAGGGACACACACGGACGAGTCAATCTGGTACGTCCCCTTCCTTAACAGTCCACCAATCGACCATGACCAGTCGACTGGTTAGAGGCTGGCTGGAGGCCATTCGGGTCTTGATGATGGGGTTTTAATATCTATTCAACGTAGGTGGATAATTCAATAATTCAATCATTCCTATGTATTGATTGAGAGTTGTGTTGATTATTTTATATGTATGGATAATGTATTACTTGATTCAGCAATTCGGATCCATTTGAATGCCTGATAATATATCACTTTGGCATTAAATACTAGTGTTTTCAGACATAGTAGCAAGTTAGAGTTATTCATCTGAATCAATGATCCTCCTTCCTGCTTCCCTGCTGCACACTATATGATGCAGCGCACCATGATGACTATGGCTCGTGTGCCTTAAGTCGCTCGCATCTCTTAAGTCATTCTCATTCATTTCTGAACCTTGAGTTGCCTGAGCGACATAGCGAGTTAAGACACAAGTACTTATGTCAAGCGGAATGACCTAGCGAGTTACACCAACTGCATCTTATGACGCTTTTCCTTAAGTCGTTCTGAATCCTATGCCGCAGTTCTTTATACCCCATTGTTTTAAGTCGCCACATTTCTTTAAGTCGCTTACCTATGTTGATTCCTTTTGTCTCTCTAGAAGCTTAAGTCGTTCCTGTTCTTATGTCGCTCAACTTATGTCGCTAGGTCGCTCAGTTAGGCCGCATCCTGTTAGGTTGTATGGTATTGTAACTTGTATTATGCTGTTAAGTCGCGTGTGATGTGATTCGCTTGTGTTGTATCGTAAAGTCGTATATTGTTGTAATTTTCTTATCTCTTGTGTTGTTAGGTCGTGATGTTTAACTCGCGTTGTATTTTCTTATGTCGCATGTGTTAAGTCGTGTAACTCGTAAGTCGTGTGTTACAGAGTCGCATATGTGTTGTAAATTCCTATAAATAGGGGCGTGATGTCATTGTAAAGGAGGTTGTTGGATTTTGAATAAAATTTGTGTGAGAGCTTTTGCCACCATTGTTGAAGTTGAGTGTGATCTCCTTCTTCTTTCCTTCTTCGGGTTATTCGTGCGCGAATCAACGAAGTAGAAGCCAATTCTCGGTATCGCTTGCGAGTGATCAACGATCGAATTATAGATCTTTCAACATGGTATCTTGCGAGATCAACGGGTTGGAGATAGCTAGATTCCGACATCTTCACGATCAACGGAATTAAGCATTTATCATTCTATCGGTTTATTTGACACGAAATGATCATTTCGTGGGAAGATCCTGGATAGGTTGTGAAAGTTTGAATCTACACTGTTCGAGCCTACTACAAGCTGCGTCATTTTTGGTATCAAAGTTTAACCGCTGCGTCAATTTGGTATTAGAGCTAGATTAGAGACGATTGCGAGATTGGTTGATAATCATGCCTCCGAGACGTGCTAATCGCTTTCATAATGTTGAAGATTTGTATAGCTGACAAGAAGCTGAGCAGATGGAGCAACGTATCAATGACAAGTTCGATGAGGGTATTGAAAAGTTGGATAAATTGATGAAAGACATGAATCAAAATCAAAGGAGAACATCACCCGTTTCGTACCAAAGTGGAAACAGGGTTTCACCATCGGTTTCGGGAGTAAGGAGGATGTTACCCTAGTCTTATCGAGATAGGAGAGAATCATCAGTGTCAATGATGCAAGACCACCATGGGTATCGAAATGAAGAGAGAAGAACTCAACGTGGGTTTGAAAATGAACCATATCGTGATGATGAAAGACGGGGTAGAAGGGATATGCGTGATCGTAGAGATGTAGATGGTCGGGATCGATATCGATATACATATGATTTTGAGGAGGATGGTGATGGAGGTAGTATTCATTATCGAAATCGAGGCCAAGTGCAAAATCAATATCTGGATGAAGAAAATGATCATAAATGGGAGTCAGGTATGAGAATGGAAATTCCAGAATTCAAAGGTGGTATGCAAGCAGAAGAATTTCTTGATTGGTTGTCGACTGTTGAAGAAATTTTGAAATTCAAGGAGGTGCGTGAGAATCGCAAAGTCCAATTAGTTGCTACAAGACTAAGGGAAGAGCTATGGCTTGGTGGCAACAAACTAAACTAACTCGGAAGAGAATGGGAAAATCAAAAGCTGTCACTTGGGAGAAGATGAGAAAGATGATGAAAGAGACTTTCTTACTGTACAATTATCAATCTCTTATGTATCAACGTTTGCAGAATTTGAGACAAGGGACGAATACAGTGAATGATTATGCCGATGAACTCTATCAATTGATTGCAAGGAATGATATTATAGAAACTGAGGAATAGCTAACGGCTAGATATATTAGAGGGTTACAAATGCATAATCAAGACATGGTTAATATGTTTAATCCAATGTCTGTTGCTGAAGCACATCAGAAAGCTCTAGCTTGGGAGAAATAAGGGAGACGAGGAAGTGGTGTGTTTACAAGTTCTAACAACCAGAATAAGGGTGCTAGTAGTAGTGCTAATGTTTCCAAGGCAGTCAATAAACCAATTGTCAATGAAGCCGCTAAAGCAAAGGTCAATAACAGTATCAAGTGCTATAATTGTCAGGAGTTTGGCCATAAAAGTAATGAATGTACAAAGCCAAAGAAGAGAGCATTAGTTGCAGAGGAATGTGAGTATGAGGACGTGGAAGCTAAAATTGATTATTCTCAACCATCGAAGTTTGATGAAGATGAAGAAGTTGTGTCAGGAGACGAAGGGTGTAACTTGGTGATCAGGAGGACTTGTTTAGTGCCAAAGCATGAGAATGATTCTAGTTGGATGAGAAGCAATATCTTTCAGTCAACATGTACTATCTTGGGAAAGGTTTATCGATTTGTGATTGATGCGGGAAGCTGCGATAACATTATTTCTGAAGAAGTCATCACGAAATTAGGGTTGAAGGCTGAAAAACATTCTAGACCTTATAAACTGGCATGGCTAAAGAAAGGTGGAAAGTGACAGTGGGAAGACGAGCATTTGTTACATTTTCTATTGGGAAGAAGTAAAAAGATGATATATGGTGTGATGTTGTCGATATGGATGTGTGTCACCAACTATTGGGGAGACCATGGCAATATGATAGTGTTGTACAACATAATGGTCGCACCAACAGCTACAGTTTCATGTTCGAAGGGACCCAAACCTTAGTTCCTAAGAAGTGTGAACAAAGTGAAAGCAACCCAGAGAAGAAAGTGGAATCAACTAGTCTATTATCTACGAGAGAAATTGTTGAAGAAGTGAAAGACAGTGCTTAAATATTTATGTTGATTGGGTATGAAACAAGTGAAGATCGTGAAGTTCCTACGGAGGTTAGACATGCGTTAAGTGAAGATGTCTTTCCTGCGGAATTACCCAAGGAATTACCGCCATTGAGGGATATTCAACATCAAATGATCTAGTGCCAGGTGCTGTTTTACCGCATATGCCACATAAGCGTATGAGTCCGAAGGAGCATGAAGAGTTGAGGAGATAGGTTGAGGAGTTTCTTGAGCAGGGGCGTGTTCGAGAGAGTCTCAGTCCTTGTGTTGTACCAGCTTGTTGGTACCGATGGAAGATGGTTCCTAGAGAATGTGTACCAACAGTAGGGCGCTCAACAAAATAACTGTCAGATACAGATTTCCTTTGCCAAGACTTGATGATCTATTGGATCAACTTAGTGGGTCTGTAATCTTTTCAAAGATCGATCTTAAGAGTTGTTATCATCAGATTTGCATAAGACTAGGTGATGAGTGGAAGACAGCATTCAAGACTTGGGAAGGATTGTATGAATGGCTGGTTATGCCATTTGGTCTATCTAATGCACCAAGTACATTTATGAGGGTGATGAATCAAATTTCAGACCTTACAACGGGAAGTTTGTTGTAGTTTACTTTGATGATATCTTGATATATAGTGCCAGCATAGAGGAGCACATTCAAAACTTGCGAAAGGTGTTAACTATTCTTCGTCAAGAGCAGTTCTATGCAGGGACGAAGAAATGCATGTTCATGACACCGAGTGTTTTATTTCTAGGTTATGTCGTGTCAAAGGAAGGGATACAAGTGAACCTGAGTAAAGTAGCCGCAATCAGAAATTGGCCCCAACCCAAAACTATAACAGAATTCAGAAGTTTCCATGGGTTAGCTTCATTTTATCAACGATTTATACCGCACTTTCATAGCGTAATGGCTCCTGTTACTGATTGTATGAAAGGAAAGCAGTTTTCGTGGACGAAAGAGGCAAGATCTGCTTTTGAGCAAATCAAGGAACTTTTAACCTCAGCACCGATCCTAGTGTTTCTAAATTTTCAGTTACTATTTTAGTTACATACAGATGCATCTAAAGTTGGAATTGGAGGAGTGTTGAGTCAGAAAGGTCATCCAATCGCCTATTTCAGTGAAAAACTTTCTGCAGCAAAGATGAGATACCATACTTATGATGTGGAGTTTTATGCTATTGTGCAGGCTGTGAAGCATTGGAGACATTACTTGTTCCACAAAGAATTTGTTTTGTATACAGATCATGAAGCGTTGAAACATTTACAAGGGCAGAATAAAATTGCAGCTAGGCATGCATCGTGGATAGCTTATTTGCAACAATTTACATTCGTCGTAAAGCACAAATCTGGAGTAACTAATCGCGTCGCCCGTGCGTTAAGTTGGAGGAATAATTTACTAACAACCATGCGAATAGAGGTGATGGTTTTTGACTTACTTCCAGATCTTCTTACTTCAGATTCATATTTTTCCAAAATCCTAGACAATGTCAAGCAGGGAAGCATGGATGGATATTTGCTGGTTGAAGGCTTTCTATTCAAGGGAAATCAGTTGTGTATTCCAGATTACAGTCTACGAATGAAAATCATCAAAGAATTACATGAAGAAGGACACGTGGGCCACGACCGTACTATGCAGTTGATTTCAAAGTCTTATTTTTGGTCGTCAATGAGTAAGGAAGTTGAAAAGTTTGTTCAGAGGTGCCATATTTGTCAAGTTTCAAAGGGGACCGCGACAAATGCAGGTTTATATTTGCCGTTGCCTATACCTACTAAACCATGGGTGGATGTTAGTATGGACTTTGTATTGGGCTTGCCGAGGACGCAACCTGGCAATGATTCTATCTACGTAGTGGTTGATCGGTTTTCAAAAATCGTACATTTTATCCCATGCAAGAAGACGGCAGATGCAGTTAATGTCGCACAGTTATACTTCAGAGAGATCTATCGTCTTCATGGGTTGCCTGAATCTATTGTATCGGATAGAGACACTCATTTTCTGAGTCATTTTTGGATGAGTCTATGGAGAATGGTCGGGACAAAACTGAAATTTAGTAGTGCTTATCATCCACAGACGGATGGACAGACAGAAGTTATGAATAGATCCCTAGGTAAACTATTGAGATGCCTCGTGAATGACAATTTGAAGAGTTGGGATTCCAAGCTGTGTCAAGCTGAGTTTGCACACAACCATGTAGTAAATAGTAGCACTGGGTTCAGTCCATTTCAGGTCGTTTACTCGACAATTCCTAAGGGACCATTGGATTTATCTATAGTACCACATCAGAAAGGAGTGATCAAACGAGCTAGTGATTTTGTGAATGAATTGCAAGAATGCCACAAGGTAGTGCAGGAACGATTGCTTAAGGCAAATGAGAAATATGTGCAATTCGTAGATATTAAACGACGAAATATTGAATTCAAAGAAGGGGATTTTGTATATGCAGTATTGACTAGGGATCGATCTCCTATTGGTACTTACAACAATGTAGCTGCTAGAAGAATTGGTCCTTTGGAAATCGTAAAGAATATTAATGAGAATGCTTATCAGTTAAGATTGCTAGATCATATCCATATTGCTGACATTTTCAACGTCAAACACTTGATTCAATATCATGAGAATAAGTATGTCGAAGAAGAGGAAAGTGTGAATTCGGGATCGAATTCTTTTCAACCAGGGGAGGATGATGCAGCGCACCATGATGACTATGACTCGTGTGCCTTAAGTCGCTCGCATCTCTTAAGTCGTTCTCGTTTGTTCCTGAACCTTGAGTCGCCTGAGCGACATAGCGAGTTAAGACACAAGTTCTTATGTCAAGCGGAATGACCTAGCGAGTTACACCACTGCATCTTATGCCGCTTTTCCTTAAGTCGTTCTGAATCTTATGCCGCAGTTCTTTATACCGCATTGTTTTAAGTCGCCGCATTTCTTTAAGTCGCTTACCTATGTTGATACCTTTTGTCGCTCCAGAAGCTTAAGTCGTTCCTGTTCTTATGTCGCTCAATTTATGTCGCTGGGTCGCTCAGTTAGGCCGCATCCTATTAGGTCGCATGGTGTTGTAACTTGTATTATGCTGTTAAGTCGCATGTGATGTGCATCGCTTGTGTTGTATCGTTAAGTCGTATATTGTTGTAATTTTCTTATCTCGTGTGTTGTTAGGTCATGATGCTGTAACTCGTGCTGTATTTTCTTATGTCGCATGTGTTAAAGTCGTGTAACTCATAAGTCGTAAGTCGTGTGTTACTGAGTCGCATATGTGTTGTAAATTCCTATAAATAGGGGCGTGATCTCATTGTAAAGGAGGTTGTTGGATTTTGAATAAAATTTGTGTGTGAGCTTTTTCCTATATTGTTGAAGTTGAGTGTGATCTCCTTCTTCTTTCCTTCTTCGAGTTATTCGTGCACGAATCAACGAAGTAGAAGCCAATTCTCGGCATCACTTGCGAGTGATCAACAATCGAATTGTAGATCTTTCAACACGGTATCTTGCGAGATCAACGGGTTGGAGATAGCTAGATTCCGGCATCTGCACAATCAACGGAATTAAGCATTTATCGTTCTATCGGTTTATTTGACACGAAATCATCATTTCTTGGGAAGATCCTAGAGAGGTTGCGAAAGTTTGAATCTAAACTGTTCGAGCCTACTACAAGCTGCGTCATTTTTGGTATCAAAGCTTAACCGCTGCATCACTATACTACTTCAAATTATTGATTAAGAACTTGCTTTCTTGTTTATGTATCAGTTTATGGGTGTTAAGAAGCTAAGACAATATGCTAATTTAATTTATATGATTTAATTTTTATTTTTGTTTGAATTATTTAGAGGGTAGGATTTTTGGGATGGAGATGGATTCCCCAAAGTTAATGAACGCGAATGCTTAGGGTATATTTATAGTTATGTTGGAAGAATCTAGAAAATGGAAATCTCTAGAGAGTGAAACTTCAGGAAACAATAAAATGGGTTTGGGTTTATTAAGTATGTCGGGCTTGGGCTTTAACTCTTTCTTTTCTGTTTTCTTTCTTTATTGTATTTGGATTATGAAATAAAGCATATAAGCCAAATAAAATTCGATCACTTTCCAATAAATTACAACCAAAAGCCATATGAAATTTGATAGGCCATTGGAATAATATATTTTTCTATAAAGGAAAAGATTTTGTACCATTAGATTACTTTCGAGAATAAGAAAGATTTTATTTAATACAACTAAAATTCCTCCACGAATAATAAGATTCACTAGTCCTTTATGCTTGCCACTTAGGCATCTGACGACCTGCCTTTTCAAGCCTTGAAAGCGGACACTAATATGTCCACAGTATTCATGTACTGAGCATTCAAGTGTCGAAAGATAGATTATTGGAGTGAAAGAAAAGAAAAGACAGAATAACATCTCGTATTGTGATAAGCAATATATAATATACACACGATAAGGAAGATTATTATACATATAACTATGAATGTGAAAGAAAAGATAAGATAGAACATAATCTCACATTATGACGAGTAATAAATACAAAACAAGAAATGTAATGAAACATAAAATATGCAAATACATTTGAAGGCATCCAGCACTAAATTTGGAAATATGCACGGGCCGGCCAAAGCATTATAAGAAAATAACACTCAACATGGGAACTCAAATCATATGGATTATTATAATGTGAAACCCTTAAAAAATAAAGGTATCTCGAAAGACCACACCACATATAAACACGGACGGATGTTTACCTTATTATAACCAAACCATTTTATTAGAAAGTCCAGTGATGTTATAATATCATCTTGGACTTGAAATAAGTATATAATATATTTGGAATAGTTACCCATAATTACATTCAATGGTGCCATGTTCTGCAACTAAAACCATAAGGCACCTATTGGAGATTGGATTCCATCTATGACAAGGCACCGGGGTACCACCTATCTTGGTATATCACTAGAGAATATATCGAGGACCACATGTGGACCCTCCGCAAACAAAGAATTTTCCTGCCCCTCGAACATGACCTAGCTAGATTACATCATCCATTGCACATCCAGGTAGCAAATATTGCAACCAGCCCCACACTTTTCCATGCACATGCATACCAAAATCCACCAACGCCGATCAAGTTCTAAAGAACGATACACCTAATTGTAACGACCGCCCTTCTTACACCAAAAGATGAGCCATTACAGGTAGAAGAAAGAGAAAGATAAGAAGAAAAAATAAAATCATGGAATCTCATCACAAGTTAGAACAACATATAATAGATAACATAGGATATTACATAGTCATTCCCATAATGCTAGTGCATTAGAGTCATTACATTACATCCTTTAACTGGGAAGTTATAACTGCCTACTCGTACAAAAATACATAGGTCATACATAAAACATAGTGGAATAAGACAATAATTAGCTAACGGTGAAGCCACCTGCTCTAGCTCCTTCAAAATGATTCCTTAAGAAACCTGGATCACTTGACTACTCATACAACTTTGAGTACACAAGAGTTTAGGAAAAGAAAATAAAACTCCGAGTCAGACATGGGTCTGGTGTGAGTAAACTCAAACAGCTTAATTTTTACAATTATAGAACACTTTAATGACCAAAGGTATTTCGTAAGACGACGCCGTACATATACACGTACGGGTTTTTATCTTACGATAACCAAAACACTTTATATAGAAATATAGTGATATTATCAAAATGTTTAGGGTTTCCAAGTAAATAATTTGCATAGCCGAAATTGTTACATTAATTAAATTCCAGCATAGTAGTATAATAAAACCGAAGGTACTTATTGGGAAATGGATTCCATACGATGACTAGGCCACTGGGTACCGTCCATCACGGTGCATTTCTAGATAAAATAACACATGGTCGAACCTATCGGCCCTTGCAAACACAAGGCCGGCCCACCCTTTACTGAATAGTACCAAAAGAACACCCCTCAATTGGGATCAGCAACCATACCGAAGCATAAATGTGTTAATAGTAGGGACTCTATATAGGGATGACCTTACACTCATGGGAGCGACCCACCTAGCCTTGTTGAATCTCCCATGTTTTAGTCATTCTCGGTTGATGAGGTCAGAGGCTACGTTTACCTCTATTATGGTATTGTCACTTGGAGTGCTAACCATGCCTTCCAGATGTTCACATAATGTCAGCACTCATCCATACAAGTCGTTCAGGGGATGAACGAACCGAAGGACGGTCTCCACTACACCTGTTTTGTAATCACCTTCAGGGTTAGTAGCAAATATCTCTTGCACTTCAAAGTATTCATTGTTAACGCTAAAATTTGAACGCTAACACCCCGGTGTATGAAGTGAGATTGTGAAAGCACCACCCGATAGCTCGGGAACAGATTATAAGCAGATAATAGTGAAAAAGCAGTAAACAACAGCAATTTTATAGTGGTTCGGCTTAAGAGAGAGCCTACGTCCACTTTGAATATCTTTATTGACGATTTGATTACAAGTCAATGCAGTTACACTTTGATTACAACACACTTTGAGTTTCAAGTGACTTAGAACAAGTAGCCTAAACTTCAATGTCGATCCAAATCTTTGAACACATGTTAGACATGTTTGATTTCTTCGTGAAGTTCCTTGAAGGTGTTGAAGTGGTTCAGAACGCAGCAGAGTAACAGTGCTTGAAATGAATGAGCCAAAAAAAAGTCCCCCTTCTGTTGGAGTTATGGGCGTATTTATAGGCATCTTCGGAGTTAGGTCGTAACTCGTATACGACTCACGATGAGTCGTAACTCGTGTACGACTCATGATGAGTCGTAACTCGTATACGACTCATGGTAGGTCGCGGCTGATTTACCGGGTTCATGGCTTGGCCCAGAGTTATGCACCCATCTGAATGAATGATACAAGTTCTAAGTCGTTCACGAGTTAACCAAATGCAGTTTCCTTTATGCTAGCATGAGTCGTACACGACTCATCATAGGTCGTAAGTCGTCAGCGATTCTTCTTACTACAGCGTGGTGTTGAACTTGTCTCCAAGTCTTAGGTCGTGAACAACTTATCTTTTGAGCCGTAGACTTCCTGTCGCGCCATCTTCTAACTCGTAAGATTGTTATCTCGTAGACTCTTTAACTCATGGAGGCCTTAAGCCGTAGATCCTTATCTCGTAGACCTTTTAACTCGTAGAGTCTTAACTCATAGGTCGTTCAGCCCTTGAATTGTTAGGTCGTGAAGACCTTGAGTCGCACAGTTCTTGAGTCGTTGATCCACTGAGTCGGCCTGTCTCATGAACCGTTAACCCTCTTGGGTCGTTCCATTCCTCTAAGTCGCCTTGAACCTTAACTCGTTAAGTCGTGGCACTTCTTAGGTCGTTCAATCCTTGAGTCGTTAAGCTTATTGAGTCGTTAACCTTATTAAGTCGGCAACCTTGTTAAGTCGGCAACCTTGTTAAGTCGGCAACCTTATTAAGTCGGTAAGTCGTGCCACTTGTTAGCTCGTTAACCCGCTTCATCAGTTAGGTCGTTGACTTCGAGTAGAAGATAGGTCGTTCCATTCTCTAAGTCGTATACCGTTTTGGACGGGGCGCTGCCCCGCACCCCGCCGGGGGCGCTGCCCCCTGGACCCCTGCGACCTGACCGGGCAGGTCGATCACCGTAGCGGTGGCGTTGCCCCTGCACCCCCACCTTGGGGGGTTGGCACCCCCCCTGGACCCCCCCTCCGTAGGGGATCTTATCTGAAAAGCCATTCAACAGAACTTGCTTTGTTGGGATGCTGAGTTGACTATTCTTCGAGACGAACTATCATTGGTTTCTCGGTCGATTTTTGATATCACGGCCATGCTGAAAAAGTGGAGTTAACATTCATCTTTGATATTGCCTTTACTATTTCCAATTTGAACATTTATGTTAGTTCAAAGTGGTATTCGGATAACAACTAATATCCGATCATGTTCTCTCCAAACCAACGTTCGATAATTTTAAGCGGTCAAGTTGTTTATAATGGACTATTCCACTATCAGGGTGTAATATTTATATATGAACACACATTTCATATGCTTAGATTATCATAACCTGCTTATCGAAATTAACTTCCTTGTATTCATCATGTTCCCGAACGGTATTTAGGACAAGTACGAGTCGACTTACCAACAATAAAACACGTCACCGTTTTATTACAACTACTTTAATTCATTTGGCTACTTAATAACATAAACAAGAGATCCTTGGTTTTAAAACAATTTACATAAACAAGAAAGTCGGTTAAAAATAAATATCTAATAGATTTTTAAAAGAAACTTTAAAATAAATAAATCTTAACCAAATCATAAGTTTGAAACATAATTAAACTTTAATTAACCTTAAATTAATTCAAAAATCATACTTTGAACTTCAATTAATTCACAATTATTTTTAATTAAACTTTAATTTAAATAACATTCATTTAAGAAATTAAACCTCAATTAAGTGGATAATCAACCTTCAATTAAATAATACTTAATTAAATAATTAACTCTAATTAAATAATTAATTAAAGTAAATACGCTTGATTAAATAAATATTAATTTCTTTTTATCTTAATTAATCATTATTCAAAACTTACTTAATTAAAAAAAATTAACTTATTTAATAATTTCTTAAACTCTACTTACTTAACCTAACCACTTAATTAATTAATTAATAATTACCTATTTAATAAATTAAATTATTAAGTTATTTAAACTTTTGACTTACTTAATTAGTTTCACACAGTTAAAAAAAATCATAAAGAAAAAGAATTAAAATTTTGAAATCGCAAAATTTCCCAAACTGCATCCTTAGTGACTATCACTCTAAGCGGAGTTTGCTAAAATTGATTTCTAGGTGAAAGCTTCACTTTAACACTAGCTGTAACATATTTGAAAACACAAATGGAGAAGATTTTAAAACTTAAAAGAAGGTGAAACTTGAAAAAAAAAATCAAAATCCAAAACACGAAAAAGTGGCTTTTTGTATTTAATCAGATCTCAAGTCATGTACGATTTTTCAAGGTGCTAACTTCACAACATTTACATCACATATACTTGGTTTCGTTTCACAAACAAACTAGCATCATATCAAAACCAACCAATCACATATCTAAATCCAAATATATCATTTAAAAACGAAATCACAAATCCAAGCTCAAACACAAACCTATAACCATATTTCATCATAACAACATGACAATTCAACACAACAACCCATATAATTTCACAATATACAGTTCATCAAAATCAAGTAATTTTATTTTCCAAAAACAAAAGTTTTACTCATTGAAACCTTTTAAATTCAAGAAGAACTTTTGCCAAAAATTGAAAACACTTTAGAAACATGCAAAATTTGAACTTTTGGTTGCTCGATCACTCAAAATGGGCTCGACCAAGGGGACTTTGGGCCCGGCCTAGTTATGTTTGGGATCGACCTAGGGAATTTTGGGCTCGGCCCTTATGTTCTTTTGGGAATTATAGCTTGTGTAAAAGGAGGTGTTGTAGAAGATGTAGAAGTGATTTTATGAACTAAAGGGAAGGTTTTAGCCAAAGAAATGATTTTTTTCTCAAACTAGACAATACGAAGTGAAGCCGTGGAAGTTTTTCCTAATCTCTTAGGAATTATAAAGTGGAGAAAAAGATTGTAAAATGAGAAAAATGAAAGTTAGGGGTATATATAGGCATAGAAAATTATTTAAAAAAAATATATATAAGTGATTATACTAAAATATATGTTACTCCTCCCCCAAATACGTCCATACTTGTAACCCCCACTCCTTTCACTATTCAAACCATACATTAAGTACTTGTGTTGAAAAATTATATTTTTATATATGTTATGTGGATACACTTTTATGAAATAAAATCTTAATTTAAGTTATATGTTTATATGTTTAAGTGGGATAATATGTACACACATATGTACATGTACACACCACGTTAAAATGGTTTATATTATTTGCATGTGTGTTTACAATAGCATTATGGTGTTTCAAATATATTTCAACCAATGAATAATCGATATTTCGAAAAATAATTCCAGTCATGTTTTCTATTTTCCTATGAACAATATATATTGGTAAAAAAAATTTTGAAACTGATTTTATTATCATCATGTATTATTTAAAAGAGTTTTATTTATTAATAAATTTTTTATTAATTATTTAAAAATATAATTAAATATTCATTTAAACAGTGATCAAATTCTAGGTTATTACACTCTCCCCCTTAAAAGAATTTCATCTCGAAACTAGCAATCAACGAGATAATCTAGACCATGCAAAAAAGCTATATATTCATATCATAAAAGAGATACAAAGACATGCACTAAGCATCCATAGCAAACAAACATACATTATACATATAACCTACAACTAGCTATCCCAACATTAACTTAGAATAGGATGTCTTCATATGATCCACAATCTCTCAAGTGTAGTCTCTTGGATCCTTACTCTGTCGAATCTTAACTAGTCGCAACACCTTGTTACGCAACCTATTTTCATCGTGATCCACAACATAAACCGATGTGTTAACTCTGCTTTTTCAGCAAGGCTGTGATATCAAAAATCGACCGAAAGGCCAATGATAGTTCATCTCGAAGGATGGTCGACTTAACCTCCCAATAAAGCAAGTTCTGTTGAATGAATTTTCAGATAAGATCCCCTACGGAGGGGGGGTCCAGGGGGGGTGCCAACCCCCCTAGGTGGGGGTGCGGGGGCAACGCCACCGCCTACGGTGTTCGACCTGACCGGTCAGGTCGCAGGGGTCCAGGGGGCAGCGCCCCCGGCGGGGTGCGGGGCAGCGCCCCGACCAAAACGGTATACGACTTAAAGAGTGAAGTAAGCCAGCGACTCAACTTATCTGGTTGCCGACTCAACAGCCTTGAGGAGTTACCGACTCAACAGCCTTGAGGAGTTACCGACTCAACAGCCTTGAGGAGTTACCGACTTAACGGCCTTGAAGTGTTACGACTCAACGACTCAGGAGGGATAACGACTCACCGGGTTATAACCTTAGCGACTTAAAGGTGCCGGCCGACTCAACGGGTTAACGACTCATGGAGTTAGCGACTCATGGGGCAGACCGACCTAAGGATTTCAACGACTCAGAGCTTACAACGACTCAGTGGATCAACGACTCAACAAGTTCGCGACTTATCATATGAGACGACTCAGTGGATCAACGACTCAACAAGTTCGCGACTTATCATATGAGACGACTCAGGGGAAGTAACGACATAAGAAGGTGGATCCTTGTGCTGCTTCATTTATGTACCGCTACCTGATAAGTCGTTAACGACTTAGCGACTCATGACTCACCATGACTCGTTTACGACCTAAAGACACTGAGTCGTAGTACGCTATCACGATACTTATATCAAAGAGGAATGACTCGTAGACGACTTAAGACTTGTGCTATATTCAGAAGATCGAAGGCGCTCTGGTGCGAAGCTGGGGTTCAACCTGTTGAGTCGTCCACGACCCAACCTGACTCGGCCACGAGTTAACGATGAGTCGGGTACGACTCACGACTCACGGCCGAAAACTCCTATAATTACATGACCACTTTCAACATGAGGGGGACTTTTTTTGGCTCACTTCCTGGACGCCATTACTCTGCCATTGTCTCGACTTCAAGCAACGTTCAAGCAACACTTCTATCACTCCAATCACCAAAGACATTTCAACAAATCTCAAGAGGAAATCTAACTCATTCGCCATGCATTCGAAGGATTCTTCTACATCGGGGTTTGAGCTATTTGTCTAAGTGTGTTGTAATCGGAGTTGATTGTAAAGAATTGTAACCAAATCAGCAATAAAGAGCTTTAAAGTGGACGTAGGCTAGATCTTAAGCCGAACCACTATAAATATTCTGTCTTTTATAGCTTTTCTGTGATTTCTTTGCTTATACTTTGTTCCCGTACCAACGGGTGGTGCTTTCACAATTACCTTCTACACACCGGGGTGTTAGCGTTCAATTTTTAGCGTTAACACGATGGCTACACTATCAAAGATGGGTCATAAACATGCTTCCTCAAATGAGAGACATGGAACACATTATGAACTATCGCTAATCTCTTTGCCAGCTCGACCGTATAAGCAAGCGATCCGATCCTCTCAAGAATATGGAAGGGTCCAACTGACCTTGGAGCTAACTTCCTTGCTTTTACAAATCTAAAGCTCCACTTATTGGTAAAATATTTACAAACACCAAGTCTCTAACCATAAATTTCGAATCCCTTCACCTCTTATTAGCATAACTCTTTGGGTTAGGCCTCCTTCATTATTTTCGTAATCACTATAACTTTTTCAGTAGCTTCTAGGATCATGTCCGATCCAAGTACTAATCTATCTCCCGTCTCAACACAACATGCTATGACTTGCATGGTCTTCCATACATGGCTTCATATAGTGCCATTCCAATGCTTGCTTGGAAACAATTATTGTAGGACAACTCAGCTAAATGCAAGTGATCCTCCCATGATCCACCAAAATATGTAATACACTCTCTTAAGAGATCCTTATGAATCTGATTCATCCGCTCTGTCTGTCCATCTGTTTGGGGTTGGTATGTTGTGCTTATGCTCAACTTTGTTCCTAGAGTTAATTGAAATTCTTTCCAAAATTAACTAGTAATTATAGGGTCTCGATCACTTACTATACTCATAGGAAATCCATGCAACCTGACTATCTCATCAATAAAAATTTCAGCAAAAGAAGCAACAGTCTTTGTTAGTTTTACCAGAACAAAATGTGCGCTCTTCATTAGCCGTCCACGATGACCCACACTCCTTGATTTCCTTTTCTGGTTCTGGAAAACCATCGATAAAATGCACTGATATCATTTTCCATTTCCAATTCGGTATTTCCAAGGGTCGTAATAATCTGACTGCCTTTTGATGATCACCATTGATATTTTGACAACGCGAACACCTGCTAACAAAGATAGAGATATCTCTCTTCATTCCCTTCCACCAACACATCTACTTCATATCCCTATGCATCTTTGAGACATCTAGATGGATACTCAACTTAGAATGATGCAGTATGACAAAACTTAATGCCTATGACTGTTGACATTCATTATACAGATCCGTCCATTCATCCTCAAAACTCCTCATTTCTCAATCCTAAAACCGGTACACTGTCCCTCCTCAACCATCCTGACGATCGCCACTAAGCTTATGTCCTACTTTGCTCGCCTGCTATTCTTCTAGGAAAGTTGGTGTAACTCCAAAAGAGTCAAAATAGCATTCCTGCTCAAGGCATCTGCCACCATATTATCCTTTTCTAGCGTATAAGGAATATCCAAGTCTTAAGCCCCTAAAAACTCTAAACACCTTTGTTGCGTCAGGTTCAGATCCTTTCAAGTAAAAAGATACTTCGGGGATTTACGATCCATTAAGAGCTCGAATTTTTCATCAAATTATAGAAAGATACTTACTCCTAAAATCTCTAATTATTAGAAAGAAACTAAAAAGAATAGAAAGATCCTTATCCAGCAAATAGTGTCTCGACATTTTCAATGCAAAGACAACCGCTAAAAAGTCCAGGTCATGCGTAGCATAGTTCTTCTCGCGAGGCTTCAACTGCCTGCTAGAACATGTAATCACGTTAACTTGCCGCATCAAAAAAGCACCTAGTTCTACACCATAATCATCTACGTAAACCGTGAATCCACTATTTCCATCTTGAACAACCAAAACTAGTGCATTGGTCAATCTCTTCTTCAATTCTAGAAATGCATATTCACATTTTGGAGTCCATACAAACTTCTCCTCCTTCTTAGTCAGCCTAGTCAAATGAGAGAAAATCTTAGAATAATCTTGAAAAAACCTCTTATAGTATCTAGCCAACCTTAAGAAACTACGAACCTCGGCCGGAGTCTGCGGTCGCTTCCATTCCCGAGCAGCTTCCACCTTTGCCGGATCTACTAAAGTCGTTCTCCCATCACAATGTGTCCTAAGAATCATACCTCCGATTTCCATAATGGCACTTAGAAAATTTCGCCTTTAGGATGTCTCCTTAATGTCTCCAACACCACTACAATGATGTTTATGCTCCTCCTCGTATTTGGTGTAGATAAGGATGTCATAGATGAAAACTAACACAAACTTGTTGAGAACATCTCGAAAAACACGGTTCATCAGATCTACAAAATATGCGAGTGCATGGTTAGCCCGAAAGGCGTAACCAACCAGTCAAAGAAACAACCAGGACATTTAAATGTAGTTAAGAGTTCACTATCTTCAGCCACCCTCAACTGATGGAATCCAGTAGCTAGATCCATTTGAGAAAATACTGTAGCTCTACGAAGTTGATCAAAATGATCATCGATGCATGGTAAAGGGTACTTGTTCTTAATGGTCAACTTATTCAACTCCTTATAATCCATGTACAACCATAAAGTTCCATAAAACTTAGCCACAAATACCACAACTGATCCCTAACTACAATGACTAGGCCTAATCAACCCTCTTCTTAACAGGCCACGGGTTTGATTTTCTAATTCATTCCACTTTTTCAAGGCCATCTTTCTTTTGGGTAGAACCACAAGCTTACCACCAGGGACCAAATAAATACAGAACTCTATCTCTTAGTGCAGGAGTAAGCTATTGACTTCTGCAAACACATCGGGAAAATTCTTAACCACTTCCATATAACTTAACTCATCCTGGGATGATTCCAGGGCATATAAGAAACTACACATATTACTAACAGAATTCCTGCATGATTTTTAAGAAATGCCTCCCTACTTAGTTTCTAATGATACAGTCCTTTCAGCCCAATCTAAAATAGCTCCATATTTCGATAACCAATCCATACCTAAAATAATATCAAATCCTTTAGAGCCAAAGACATACAGATCATAAGAAAAGTGATGAGAAAGTTAGGAAATTGGCACATCTTTACAAATCATATTCAAATGGATTACACCACCTATGGGGTTAAACATACACATAAGGTTTTCTACTATACTAGGAATAAGATGAAATTTACATGCCGATTCACAAGAGATAAAAGTATAAGAGGCACCAATATAAAATAAAGCTTGAAAAAATACCATTAATCAATAAGGTACCTTCAAGGACACCTTTCCCTTCATATCCATTAAAGTAGATGGTTCATTCTTAATGGCGTACACCTTGGGTTGTTGTACCTTCTTCATGAGTGGGAAGTCTTTAATTATATGGCCCGACTGATGATAACTGAAACAAAGTGACTTCAGGACCATTGGAAAGATCGGTCCACTTTGCTGCTTTGGAGTTTCACAGCTCGTGTAGGACCTTGAAATATGACCTTTCTGCTTGCAAAGGTAACAACTAATATTCTTGAAATTCCACCTTATTCTCTCCAAGATTGAGCCTCCTTTTATTTGAGTTGCTTTCGCTTGCATTCCCGCTGGTTGGTGCCACTGGAGTAGGTTTCTTCTTTTACACAGCCTCGTACCTCGGAACCATATCAATTACATCCACAAAAGTACCTTTAATACGAGCAGTCATTTTCTCATGGTACTCTTCCCTCATACCCAAAACAAATATCTCATTTTTCTTTAATGGGGCATTGATCAATTTTGGTCCAAAATAAGGTAGCTCATTGAAATTCTTCTTATACTCTGCTACAGATAGTTCCCCTTGCTTCAAATCCATGACGTTTCGATACATCCTCATGCATCTTGGTGTTCGTAAGAATTGGTCCTAAAAAATTTCTTTAAATCGAGCCCATGAAAACTCTTCTTTAGGATTATCAATAAGGGAGTCCCACCAAGCTGGTGCTCCTTTTTCTAGTTGCCATGCTGCTAAGAATCTTTATGTTCATTGGATAAACCAAGACCACTAAAAATCTTCTCACGAGATCACAACAACGCTTGCATTTCCATGATAGACTTAGTTCTCTTAAATGGTTTCTTTCCATGGTTAGTGTAATCCTTGCATAAGGCTACGAAATTCACTCTTGGCTGTTCTAATGCTACCCATTCGGCAATCCAAACTCCTCTAGGATTTAGGGTTCGACCATTTGTAGTTGTAGTGCTACCTGCACCCCTACCTCATATACCTTGTTACTCATGTCTTACTACCTGGACATAGTACGATAATTCTTAGAACACTTGTATGAGATAAATCTTGAAAGAAGAGTACTAATCAAATCTATCAAGTTGATCTATTAATCAAATATATACACACACACACACACGAATAAAAATTACAAATATGCACTCTCGAAGTTCATCTCAACTAAAAGCCTAAGTGTTCACTTAACCTAGGCTATGATACCAAAATTTTAATAATCGCCTTTTTTATACCAAAAAACAAGCTATTAAAGGTAGAAGAAAGAGAAAGATAAGAAGAAACTACATAATCACAGAATCTACCAATGAATCAAAACAACATATAACAGATAACATAGGATATTACATAGTCCTTCTCATAATATTAATACATCCGAGTCATTACATTACAACCTTCAACAGGGAAGTTATAACTACTCTCACACCAAAATACATAGGCCATACATAAAAAATAGTGAAATGAGATATAATTTAGCTAATGGTAAAGCCACCTACTCCAGCTCCTTCAAAATGCTTGCATAAGAAACCTTGATTACTTGGCTACTTATACAAATTTAAGTACCCAAGAGTTTTAGGAAAAGAAAAGAAAATCCTAGGTCAGACATGGATTTGGTGTGAGCTAGTAAACCCAAACAACTTAATTTTTACTTTTATAAAACACTTTGAAAATCAAAGGTATCTCGTAAGACCATGATGCACATAAATACGAATAGATTTTTACCTTACATTAACCAAAACACGTTATATGGATATCCAGTGATACTATCATAATGACTATGGTTTTCAAATAAATAATTCACATAGCTGAAATTAGTACGTTAATTAAATTCAAGCAATAATAGGTATACAACTAAAATCGAAGGCACTTATTAGGAAATGGATTCCATATAATAACTAGACTACTAGGGTATCGCCTATAATGTGCATCTCAAGAAAAAATAACACTAAGTTCGAACCTATCAACACCTGCCAACACAAGATCAGTGTACTCTTTACTAGATAATACCAAGTAAGAACACCCATCGGTCGGGATCAGCAACCATACAAAAGAATAAATGAATTAATAGTAGGAACTCTAGATAGGGATGGCCTTACCCTTATGAGAGCGACCCATCTAGCCTTCCTGCATCTCCTCTGTTTGAGTCATTTCCAATTGACAAGGCCGGTTAATGTGGCTGAGGATATGTTTACCTTTATTGTAGCATTTTCATTTGGAATGCTAACATTGCCTTCCAAGTGTTGACACAATGTCAGCACTCATCCATACAAATCGTTAGGGAGATGAACGGACGGAATGGACTATCTCCACTACACCCATTTTGGAATCACCCTCTGGATTAGTGGAAAATATCCCTTGCACTTCAAAGTCTTCATATTAGACCTTGCCTTTACTATTTCTAATTTTAGCATTTATGTTAGTTTGAGGTGCTTTTCGAATAATAACTAATATGCAATATCGATCTCTCCAAACCAACTTTCGATAATTTTAAGGGGTCAATTTGATTATAGTGGACTCTACCACTATCAGGGTGCAAGGTTACATATTAACATACATTTCATATGCTTAGATTATCATGACCCGCTAATCGAAATAAACTTCCTTGTATTCATCACGTTCTCGAAATGTGGTATTTGTGATATGTACAAGTCGACCTACTTTGAATAAAATGCATCATTTCATTACAACTACTTTAGTTCATTTTTCTACTTAATATCGTGTTCAAGAGATCCTTGGTTATAAAACAATTTACATAAATAAGAAATTTGGTTAAAAATAAATAACTGATATAGTTTTGAAAGAAACTTTAAAATAAATAAACCATAACCACATCATATGTTTAGTACTTAATGAAACTTCAATTAACCTTAAATTAAATCAAAAGTTACATTGTGAACTTTAATTAATTTAAAATTATTTGTAGTTGAACTTTAATTTAAATAACATTCAATTAAGAAATTAAACCATAATTAAATGGATAATTAACCTTTAATTAATAAATAATTGATTAAATAACTAACAATAATTAAAAAACTGATCAAAGTAAATAAAATTGATTGCATAAAAATTAATTTTCTTTTATCTTAATTAATCATTATTTAAACTTACTTAATTAAAAATAATTAACTTCGTTAATAATTTCTTAAAGTCTAACTACTAACATAATTACTTAATTAATTATTTAATTAATTAATAATTACCCTAATTAATGAATTAAATTATTAAATAATTAAAAACTTTAACTTTTTACTTACTTAATTAGTTTGACATGAGTTTAAAAAAAATTTAAAAGAAAACACTTAAAATTACAAAGTCGCAAAATTTCCTGAACTACATCCGTAGCGTTTATCGCTATGACCGTAGTTCACTAAAATTGATTTCAAGGTGAAAATTCCATTTTGACCCTAACTATAACATATTTGAAAACACAAATGAATTTTTTTTGAACACCTAAACAAAAGGTGAAACTTTGAAACCATTTTCAAAATCAAAAACTGGAAAATGGAGCTTTTCGTTTTCAATCGGATCTCAAGTCCTTTACGACTTTTCAAGTTGTTAACTTCGCAATTTTTACATTATATACACTTGGTTTTGTTTCATAAACACACTGCCATCATATCATAACCAATTAATCACATATCCAAATCCAAACATGTCATATAACAACCAAATCACAAATCCAAGCTCAAACACAAACCTTTAACCGTATGTCTCATAATAACACGATAATTCAACACAACTCCTCAATAATTTCACAACATATAGTTCATGAAAATCAAATATTTTTATTTTTCAAAATAAAAAGTTTTACACATTGAAAATTTCTAAATTCAAGGCGAATTTTGCCAAAACTTGGAAACACTTTAGAAACTTGCAAAATTTGAATCTTTGGTTGCTCGAACACTCAAAATGGGCTCGGCCAAGGGGACTTTGGGCTCGGTCTAGTGATATTTGGGCTCGACCAAAGGAAGTTTTGGCTCGGCTCTTTTGTTCTTTTGGGAATCGTGGCTTGCAACTTTAAGAGGAGGTGTTATAGAAGGTGTAGAAGTGATTTTATAAACTAAAGAGGAGGTTTTAGCCAAAGAAGTGATCTTTTTTCAAAAAATAGAGAATATGAAGAGAAGCTACAGAAGTTTTGTCTAAGCTCTTAGGAATTTTGAAGTAAAGAATGAGACTTGAAAATGAAAAAAAGGAAGTTTATGGTGTATGTAGGTTTAGGAAATTATTTAAAAAATATATAAATGTTTATATAAAAATATATGTATGAATGCACAACCATACTCCTCGTCCCTTAAGTCCGTCCATACTTGTACCCCCTTCTCTATGCACTGTTCAAACCATGCATTAAGCATTTCTGTTGAAAAGTGTATTTTTATATATGTTATGTATACATAATTTTATGAAGTAAAATCTTATTTTAACTTATATGTTTATGTGGGCTAATATGTATATGCATATGTACATATACATACCATGTTAAAATTGTTTACGTTGTGCGCATGTGTGTTTATAATAGTATTATGGTATTTTGAATAACCTTTAACCAATGAAAAATCGATATTTCAGAACATAAATTGCGGTCAAATTTTCTATTTTTCTGTTAACTATATATATTGGTTAATAAATTTTGAAAATGATTTTATTCTCATTAGTTATTATTTAAAATATTTTTATTTGTTAATAAAAATTCATTTATTAATTATTTAAAAATATCATTAATATTCATTTAAATAGCGACTAAATTCTAGGTTGTTACACTAGTGGTGGCAAGCGACATAGTTCTACTGCATCCCCAGACTTTAGTCATTACTAGCTTGAAGGCTTGTGAGGACACAATCACCTTTTCCTCTTAGCAAATCCCTCTTGTAATGAACAATTTGAAGGCACTACTCTTATTTCATCCATTTTGGAATCACCCTCAGGATTAGTATCAAGTAGTCCTTGCACTTCAAAGAACTCTATCTTCGATCAACTTCAAGATATCTCAAATTTGGATGTTTATGCCGATTTGAAGTAGTTTTCGATAGCATATTTGATCCCGTCTCCACGAACTTGCAATCAATAGTTTTAAAACTAGAAACGGCTCGATAATTGGTTATATAACTATCATTTAGACAAACAATCAAATTAGAGATTTAACTTTATATGGAAACCAAGCACGATTAAGCACATAAAGAATCGCTAAGCCTCTTTAATAAATTCTTTTATTATTTTAAAAAGTCTTTCAAATATTCTTATTAAAATACCCTTTTAAAAGATATATTCATAAGCCATCTCTACTCTTTTCAATACTTTAAAAAAATTATATACTTATCTCAACGGTACAAGTATATTCGCAGACCATTTCACTTTCAATACTTAGAATTATTTACTTATCTCTGGTATAAGAATATTCATAAAACACAATGCTTTTAATACATATAAAATGTAACCATATACTTATCTCAATGATATACGCATATTCATTAAATCTTAAGAAAGATTTCACTTCCAGAACCAAACTTATTTATGTTAAAACAAATGTCATTTAGAAATATTGATAACAATAACCCAAAAAACTTTGGTGCAAATAAATGGATCATAGGGAAACTAGACCAAGTATAGTTGCCACCACTTTCTGATTTCAAACTTGTACCATCCCTTGATTAACAATAAAGTCAGACAAGTTAGCATACTATCCTTTCGTTGACGTGCATTCTTAAACTTTGACAGATAGAGACAAGTTTCCATACCTCGGATTTTGGTGTTAAGTATGAAAAGAATACTTTCCATACCACAATAAGTTATAAAGATCATTTATGGAAATTAAATCTCGTTCCTTTTATAAAACTCATTTTTATAAATCTCTCTTATATGTATACAAATTATTTTTATAAATGCCTTTTTAATTCACAAAATTTCGTTTTATAGATCTCTTTATATTAAATCTGTAACGACCCGGAATTTTGGGCAATATAAATTTAATAATCTACATTAATAATTTAACTGGTTTGATAATTTTCTTTATAATTTTAGTTTAAATTTGGCTGATTTATTCTTTTTATGGTTAATAAATATTTAATCTGATAATTGTGATCAATATCTTTTTAATAATTTAAAATATTGTTAAGAATTGTTTTTTTCAAAGCTAATAAGATTTTATTCTGTTTATAATATATACAATTGATATATTGTGAATAGAAGAGCTTTTGTTTTAAATTAAAGTTGACTTTTGCAAATTGTAATATATATATATATATATATGTATATGTTATAGTTTGATATTGTTTTGAAATTGAATTTTTAATCCATTAATAATTATAATGTATGAATGAATGTTGTAATTTTAAAGCTTTGTTTTAAAATTAGTATTTTTCAAAAGTTAATTAAAGATTAATTCATTTGTTTCAAAATATAAGATAATTGTTATTTATTAATAAGATAATTTAAAAAGGATTTAAACAAGTTTTGTTTTGTTCTCTTTTAAATTGTTTAAAATTTTAAAATGGTTATAAAATACATATATAAGAGATTCATTTGTATTATAATTAGTTTATAATATTTTCTTTAAAAAGTAAGTTTATATTTACATATGTAAGTACTCATTTATAAAGCAAATTAAAATGTAAGTTTATGTTTACATTTAAATTAAATAAAAATTTATTAAAAATACTTAAAGACGTGTGTAAACATGTTAACACTTTTTAATAACATTTGTAAAGAAATTAAACATGTTTATGACATTTGTTCAATTTATGAACAAGTGGCAATTTATTCATTTTAATTTTTACTAATCATTTTTAAGAAGAAAATTAGTTTTCTTTCTCATTTCTTTTGCTTCCTTCTTTCAAAATTAATGGCAACCTGAGACTTGAATCTAAAAGCAAAATCAAAACTCAAAATAAAATCCAAATCTGAGATTTTTCAAAGGAATCAAGATCAAAGCTACAACCTACAATTTTCATGCCTGCAAATCTTAAGGGCTGCATTTCAAATGTTCAACCTGCAACTTAAACATGCAAGAATTCAATTTTTCTGCAAGCATCAGATTTAAGAGCATGCAAATGGAATTTTCTTCAGCATATCAAAGCCTGGAACAAGTATTAAAACCTGCTATGCCTCTCTAATCAATAGGTGAGTAAATATTTTTTTTAAAAAAAAAAAGGTTAATCTTGTTTAAATTTAAATGCATTTGATGTTCTGTGGTTTACTTTGTGAGTTGTATAAGAATTTTCCAGGTTTATATTACTGAATTTTATTGATGAGTTCACATAAGTAGGTAAACTGTAAAATCAAACCCTTTGTTAACTATAGTCTCTCAGGCCTGAACTTATTAAAATTTGAATCTCCCACTAAAACATCAATATTTCCCTTGATGACTGAATGAAAGTTTGTATGTTGATGTTGAAGAAGATTGTAAGAGTAGTTTCAGAAATTTTTAATTTACAAAAAGTTTAAAAATGGAAAAAACACAGTAAACCTCTAATGCATGTTAAAATCAATTAATTCAATTTATAGTGTAGATTGAATTGGATTCATGTTTGTAAACCATGAATTTAAATACAAGTTTCATGATTTTTAGTTTAAAGAATCAAGAGAATTTCGAGGTTGAACACTTTTGGGATTTTCATGAACTGTAGAAGATTTACTTAATAATTTGATTGGATTTTTAGGGTGAATCTTGTTTGAATATTAAGGATTTAGGGAAAAATATAATTAAAATTTTTAAATGATTGAATTTTTCGAATTAATTCAAGATAGGGTTTTAGCATGTTTTAGTCTGGGTTTCACTGTTGAGGTGGCTGTGTCGTGGGTAGTGGATCGGAATGGGCCGCGTTGGTGGGAGTACGAGCCGAAAGGTTTGAGGAAGCATCGGTGATGATGGTCGGCAATCTCGAGGATTGGGGAGTCGACAATGATGAAATTCTGGCCATGGGGGTTGCTTCAGTGTGTCGTTTTTTTGCTTGTTTTTGACTCTCGAGTTTATTGTTCAATCTGGGTTTGTTTCTGGGGTCGCAGGTGAATTTGTGGTAGTAGGGGATGGTCGCGACGTTCACTTGAGGACGGCGACGGTGGGGCATATGCACGCGTGTACATAGTGTACACTGGAAGTGGGGTAATTGGGGAAGATGGAGTTGTCTCGGGTAGGGGATCGTGCAAGCTTCGGGTCTGTCTCAAAGGAGGTGGTTTGGGTTTTGTTTCGGGGTTAACTCGGGTTGGCTAGCGTTTTGCTTCGGGATTTTTCTTTTGGGTGCTGGCTGGTTATAGGTTTGTCACTAGTTTGCATTATGACTTGAGTCGATTAAATTAAAATTCAAGCATCTTATTATAAACAAGTTTTATAAAGAAATAAAAATAAAACTTTAAAACTTGTTGTTTAAAAATTTAATGTTAATCAAATTTATAAAGTATAAGTTGAAAATTTTATATATTTTATTTCAATTTAAATTTATTTAAAGCGATTTCATATTGAAGGTAATTTAATTACATTTTGGAAGGATATTTTGAATTTAAATATTAAATCAAATTTTAAGTTAAAATGTTAAGAAAATATTTTGTTTATAAAAATTATTAAGGTTAAATTATTTGAATATGACTTAAGAATACTTAATTAAGAATAATTGTAAATAAGTAAGAGATAAATAAAATTTATGTTTTTCTTAATTAATTAAAGATTTTCTTTAATTATAAGAAGATTAGTTAATTAGTTAATTAGTTATTAAATCTTAAATAATAACTTAATTATGGATTAATTAAGTATAATTACTTAATGAAGTAATCAATGATTGATTTTTGAATGTAAATAAGAATGATAATTACTTCTAGAAGTAATTAATGAAAATACTCATGAGAGTAATTAAATTGGAGGTGATTAATGGATAATCACATAATGTTATTAATTTAGGATTAATTACTATAATTGTTTAAAAGTTAATTAATTATGGACTAATTAATTAATTAATTAAAGAATTAAGGATTTTTAATGATGGAATTAATTATTTGTTAAGTAATTAATTAAGAGAGTAATTAAGATTTATTAATAAAGTAATTAGAGATAATTACTTATATAGATAATTGAGAGTTAATTACTTAGTTAATTTTAGTTAATTAATTAACGTGATAAGTTAATTAAGGAATGTGATTAATTAAGATTAATTACCAAGGGTAATTAATTAAAATGTAATTAATTAATTAAGTAATTAAATAAGGATTAATTGTTAATTTAAATTGGTTAATAATTACTTAATGAAGTAATTAAAGACTAATCAATTGGATTAATTAATCAAGGATTAATATAATTAAATTAGAAATTAATTAATTAAGAAGTTAATAAATTTAGTTAAGTAATTACAAATTGTTAATTACTGACTATGAATTAATGAGTTGATTAATTATAAGATAATTAGTTGATTAATTAAAGTAATTATTAAATTAATAAGGATCATTAATGAATGTGATTAATGATATTAATCAAGGTTGATTAATATAAGTGATTAATTTAAATGTGATTAATTAATTGTAATTAATTAAGAATTAATGTAATTAATTATAGTTAATTAATTAATGAAGGATCATTAATTATTGTAATTAATGATAGTAATTAAGGTTAATTACTGAATATGGTTAAAGATAATTACTAGAATGTAATTAAATATAATTAATCAAGGAAGATTAATTAAGGAAAATCATTAGAGATGATTAATTTATTCTATTTGGAATATTAATTAATGTACAAGGATTATGGTAATCCAATTGATTAGGTGATAATCAATTCTGTTTTGGATGTTTGATTAATATGGATTGATTGATTAATATTGGTTAATTGATTGATATTGGATGTTGAATGATATTGGGTGATTGGTTGATATTGGATGTTGATTGATATTGGTTGATATTGGTTGATACCGGATATCTCTGTTATGTGATATGCTGCTTTGTGAGATGAATGTTGTTATGAATTATCTCTTGTGATAATATGATTCATTTATCTGCTTACACATCATCCTGAATATAAATTTAGATTGTTCAAAACCCTTAAGTACAACTTGGACATTAAAATGGCGTTTGGTTTCGGTAAGACCGGGATCGGGTTTCCATATTTGGAATCCGAAAACCACGTCGATTCCAATTAAACGTTAAGTCATTAATCCAAGTGGAGCAAGTGAAGAATCAAGGTGTAAGGGCTATACGTCAGTATAACTCTGTGGGTGATTCCGTAATGAGTTGACGGAATAGTGCTTATAGATTCGAGATGGCGAATCAGAGTGCAAGGGCTATGGTCATTGACTCTGGGGGTGATTCCAATAATGAGTGCAACGAGATAGTGCCTTCGGTTTTGTTCGAACCCGGAATGAACTTGTACGGACTGAATTCTTTCAAAACATCGTCAGGTGGACGATGAGCATTCTAAGATAGATGTGTTTTATAAAGGTAATCGTAACCTCAGGCCTCATCAACCGGGAATGGCTAAAATAGGGGAGGTGCAGCAAGGCTTCGTGGGTAGCTCCCACTGGTGAGCAAGATTTTCCCCTGTCTAGAGGTCCCTTTCTATTTCAGCTTAGTGTGTGGTTGGTCGCGCCAACTACGGGGTTGTCTTGTTCGGGACTGTCCATTAAGGGATGGTTCCAGCCTTGTGTTGCAGGGGAGTGGGAGTACTCCTCGTTACGTTGATCTAGGCCACGTACTGTGACCGACGGTACCCCAGTAGCCCTGCCATTGATGGAAACCCATTCTTCCTACGAGACCCTACGGTTTTGATTGTATTACCCACTTTTGTGGCTAGTAGCTGGAATTTAATTAATGTAACAATTTCGGCAATTTCTTATTTAGTTGAAAACCTTAGACACTATTATAATATCACTGGATTTCCTATCAAATGTTTTGGTTAGCGTAAGGTAAAAACTTTTCCATATTTATGTGTGGGAAGTCTTACGTGATACCTTTTCTTTTCAAAGGTTTTCTAAAGTTAAGCAATTTTAACCCGTTTACTCACACCAGAACCCTGTCTGACCCGAGTGTTTATTTTCTGTTTTATTAAACTCTTGGGTACTCATATTATGATGAGTAGTCAAGTGGTTCAGGTTAGCTTGACTAATTCTGGAGGAGTCATGGAGCAGGAGACTTCGACGTGTAGATATATATTGATTTCCGTTGTGTTTGTTTGTACCTGTATCTGTTGTTCTTGAGTTGTATAGTTAGACAGAAGGTTTATAACTGTCTATTATCAGTCGTTTAAGTTGTGTACTCTGATGTAATGAGATACTATGTAATATTTTATGTGATATATTATATTTATTCGCTCCGCTGTGAGTTCTCTGATGTTGTTTATGTTCTTCTTTCTCTTTCTTACTCTTTTCTATCCCTTTCTTTTTTCAAGATGATGCGATTTTCTGGGTGTAGAAAGTCGGGTCGTCGCACTTGGTATCAGAGCATTAGGCTGAGCGAATACCTAAGCTCTGAAGTGTGTCTTTCTTTAGGGAGCGTTAGGTTGAGTGAATACCTGGGCTCTGTAGTGGTGTCTTTCTTGAGAGAGCGTACTTGTAATTTTTATATATAACTATATATATATATATATATCTACCTGATCTGTTGGATTATCTGTTCGGATTTTCCAGCATAAGTTTAGAGGTAGATGGAGTAGTAGTGGTTGTGTGTGTAACACGATTACCACTAATGGAAGAGGTCCATATGTTGAGGTTGGAAGTATTTGTCGAGACTGTAGACCTATTACCGTCTTGAGTAAGTTTTGTAGTTGGAGTAAGGATTTCTCTGATATCCGAAGGAAATCTTTTTAAAGATTCGGAGTGTATCTTTGAAGTGTAAGTTTGAATTTCGCTCGGGTAAGCGAATTTTTTTTCTTGTGTTTGGATCTGTAGGAAGTGCAGTAAATGATGGTATCTTGGTAACTGCATGATGAGATGCAGTACCCTTGGATATTTTCCGAAGATGTTTTCTTTTGAAGCAGTTTTGGAAATTATTGAGGAGCGGTCTTTACCTGCCACAGGGAAGACTCGTCTGTGTAGAAGTTGTTTGGATCTTTAGCATGGAGGTTAGCAGTTTTGGGATATGAGACTAAGGTCTATAAGTTATTTGCTTTGGCATGGTCTCATTTGTTATTCCCTAAGGAAAGCGAGTTGTGTATGCTTGGCTTGGATTTGGAGCCCGAGTTTCTTTTGGAATGTCTGCCATCTCGGAGGTCTGTTGTGTTGTTTGTTGTCGGTTTTGGTTTTGGAGAAGCCTTTAGATTAGAAGTCTTTGGTTAGCTGTGGTAGCAGTGCAGCTCGAAGTGTTTGGTGTGCTGACGAGGAGGTATTTTAGCTTCGCAGTATCATCGAGGTAGAGTTTGGAAGAAGCAATGTGGTTGTTTCTCTGGTGGTTTAGAAATCTTTGTGGTTCTCTTTCAGCAGTTCGGGCTGAAGGTGGTGATGTTTTCTTGAAAGGTTAACCTGATTTGGAAAAATTTTAAGCTGTTCTAATTGGTAAAGAGGGGACAGTTATTTGAAATTTATCTTGGGTGATCTGTGTTGAGACTGAGAATTCTCATATGGAAGTAGGAGCTACTGGTGTAATCAGGAGTTTTTCAGCATCTGGAGTTGAGTTTCATATTTGTTTTGGTTCCAGAAGAGATGTTGGTAGTTAGCCTGGAAGTTGGATGGTTCTTGGAGTAAGGAGAGTTGGTATAACAGCTCAGAATTATTTTTGGAATTGGAATTGGACTGATCTAGCTTTTGGAATAGGATTCTGTTTTGAGGTTGTTTGACCAAGTCTAATGTGTCACTCAGATTTTTATGGATTTGATGAACAAAGTTTCCCGGATATATTGGATAAGTTTGTACTCATGTTCATCAATAGTATTTCCATCTATTTCAAAATCAGAGTTGTGCAGCGGAAGCGAGGTAGCTGCTGTGCAAGGATGGAAGCAAGTTCTGTTTGATATTGCTTGAGTAGTAGAGCTTGAGTTCTGGATTTCGACGGATTTTGGAAGACTTTTCTGTTAAATGGGATCCAGAAACTGGTTTGCTATGGTCTAGTTGTTACTGGAAGTATCGGCATAGGTTGAGCTGATCAGGAAAAAGAAATTGACAGCCTTGGATTGTCTGTGAGTTATGCAGATATGAGATAAGGAGTTTTGGAATTCGAAATTGGAGACTTCAGTGTTGTTAAAATTTCTCTGGTTAAGAGAATAGATATTGGATAAAATTGGTTGGATAGTGCTGAGGCATTTGAGGATTTCTTATCTGTGTTTTGATTGGGTGAGATTGAATTGCCAGTTTGGATAGCTGGAATTCATTGTGTAACACGTGAGGGAGTACATGTATGATTCATCATTGGTTGTTGAATCTATAGTTCGGTTGGAGTTGGATGTTGAGCTGGATTGAGAGTAGTCTGATGTTCTGTTCAGATTGAAGGATCTAGAGATGAGTGGAGCTCTGAATTTTGGTTCTGTAGTTAGTTTGTTGGCTTTTATAGAGCGAGTCTTCCGGTGATTTATACTTGGGAAAACTCGAGATAGTATTAGAAGATTTATTCTGACTTGAGTCAGAATAATTAGTTAAGTTTGTTTGTTTATTTGATTGCTATGGATGTTAGTAACTGGTTGTTAGGAATGCTTTGCTGATTGAAATTAAAATCTGTACTGGATTATTAAATTACCTTTGCTTTTAAATTTCGGGGACGAAATTCTTTTAAGGAGGGAGGATTGTAACGACCCGGAATTTTGGGCAATATAAATTTAATAATCTGCATTAATAATTTAACTGGTTTGATAATTTTCTTTATAATTTTAATTTAAATTTGGCTAATTTATTCTTTTTATGGTTACTAAATATTTAATCTGATAATTGTGATCAATATCTTTTTAATAATTTAAAATATTGTTAAGAATTGTTTTTTTCAAAGCTAATAAGATTTTATTCTGTTTATAATATATACAATTGATATATTGTGAATAGAAGAGCTTTTGTTTTAAATTAAAGTTGACTTTTGCAAATTGTAATATATATATGTTATAGTTTGATATTGTTTTGAAATTGAATTTTTAATCCATTAATAATTTATAATGTATGAATGAATGTTGTAATTTTAAATCTTTGTTTTAAAATTAGTATTTTTCAAAAGTTAATTAAAGATTAATTCATTTGTTTCAAAATATAAGATAATTGTTATTTATTAATAAGATAATTTAAAAAGGATTTAAACAAGTTTTGTTTTGTTCTCTTTTAAATAGTTTAAAATTTTAGAATGGTTATAAAATACATATATAAGAGATTCATTTGTATTATAATTAGTTTATAATATTTTCTTTAAAAAGTAAGTTTATATTTACATATGTAAGTACTCATTTATAAAGCAAATTAAAATGTAAGTTTATGTTTACATTTAAATTAAATAAAAATTTATTAAAAATACTTAAAGACATGTGTAAACATGTTAACACTTTTTAATAACATTTGTAAAGAAATTAAACATGTTTATGACATTTGTTCAATTTATGAACAAGTGGCAATTTATTCATTTTAATTTTTACTAAAAATTTTTAAGAAGAAAATTAGTTTTCTTTCTCATTTCTTTTGCTTCCTTCTTTCAAAATTAATGGCAACCTGAAACTTGAATCTAAAAGCAAAATCAAAACTGAAAATAAAATCCAAATCTGAGATAAGAAAAATCAAACCTGCAATTTCAAAGGAATCAAGATCAAAGCTACAACCTGCAATTTTCATGCCTGCAAATCTTAAGGGCTGCATTTCAAATGTTCAACCTGCAACTTAAACATGCAAGAATTCAATTTTTCTGCAAGCATCAGATTTAAGAGCATGCAAATGGAATTTTCTTCAGCATATCAAAGCCTGGAACAAGTTTTAAAACCTGCTCTGCCTCTCTAATCAATAGGTGAGTAATTTTTTTTTTAAAAAAACAGCTTAATCTTGTTTAAATTTAAATGCATTTGATGTTCTTTGGTTTGATTTGCGAGTTGTATAGGAATTTTCCAGGTTTATATTACTGAATTTTGTTGATGAGTTCACATAAGTAGGTAAACTGTAAAATCAAACCCTCTGTTAACTATAGTTTCTCAGGCCTGAACTTATTAAAATTTGAATCTCCCACTAAAACATCAATATTTCCCTTGATGACTGAATGAAAGTTTGTATGTTGATGTTGAAGATGATTGTAAGAGTAGTTTCTTAAATTTTTAATTTATAAAAAGTTTAAAAATGGAAAAAAACACAGTAAACCTCTAATGCATGTTAAAATCAATTAATTCAATTTATAGTTTAGATTGAATAAATGGATTCAAGTTTGTAAATCATGAATTTAAATACAAGTTTCATGATTTTTAGTTTAAAGAATCAGGAGAATTTCGAGGTTGAACACTTTTGGGATTTTCATGAACTGTAGAAGATTTAGTTAATAATTTGATTGTATTTTTCGGGTGAAGCTTGTTTGAATATTAAGGATTTAGGGAAAAATATAATTAAAATTTTTAGATGAGTGAATTTTTTGAATTGATTCGAGATAGGGTTTTAGCATGTTTTAGTCTGGGTTTCACTGTTGAGGTGGCTGTGTCGTGGGTAGTGGATCGGAATGGGTCGCGTTGGTGGGAGTACGAGCCGAAGGGTTTGAGGAAGCATCGGTGATGATGGTCGGCGATCTCGAGGACTGGGGAGTCGGCAATGATGAAATTCTGGCCATGGGGGTTGCTTAAGTGTGTCGTTTTTTGCTTGTTTTTGACTCTCGAGTTTATTGTTCAATCTGGGTTTGTTTCTGGGGTCGTAGGTGAATTTGTGGTAGTAGGGGATGGTCGCGACGTTCACCTGAGGACGGCGACGGTGGGGCATATGCACGCGTGTACATAGTGTACACTGGAAGTGGGGTAATTGGGGAAGATGGAGTTATCTCGGGTAGGGGATCGTGCAAGCTTCGGTTCTGTCTCGAAGGAGGTGGTTTGGGTTTTGTTTCGGGGTTAACTCGGGTTAGCTAGCGTTTTGCTTAGGGATTTTTCTTTTGGGTGCTGGCTGGTTATAGGTTTGTCACTAGTTTGCATTATGACTTGAGTCGATTAAATTAAAATTCAAGCATCTTATTATAAACAAGTTTTATAAAGAAATAAAAATAAAACTTTAAAACTTGTTGTTTAAAAATTTAATGTTAATCAAATTTATAAAGTATAAGTTGAAAATTTTATATATTTTATTTCAATTTAGATTTATTTAAAGCGATTTCATATTGAAGGTAATTTAATTACATTTTGTAAGGATATTTTGAATTTTAATATTAAATCAAATTTTAAGTTAAAATGTTAAGAAAATGTTTTGTTTATAAAAATTATTAAGGTTAAATTATTTGAATATGACTTAAGAATACTTAATTAAGAATAATTGTTAATAAGTAAGAGATAAATAAAATTTATGTTTTTCTTAATTAATTAAAGATTTTCTTTAATTATAAGAAGATTAGTTAATTAGTTAATTAGTTATTAAATCTTAAATGATAACTTAATTATGGATTAATTAAGTATAATTACTTAATGAAGTAATCAATGATTGATTTTTGAACGTAAATAAGAATGATAATTACTTATAGAAGTAATTAATGAAAATACTCATGGGAGTAATTAAGTTGGAGGTGATTAATGGATAATCACATAATGTTATTAATTTAGGATTAATTAGTATAATTATTTAAAAGTTAATTAATTATGGAGTAATTAATTAATTAATTAAAGAATTAAGGATTGTTAATGATGGAATTAATTATTTGTTAAGTAATTAATTAAGAGAGTAATTAAGATTTATTAATAAAGTAATTAGAGATAATTACTTATATAGATAATTAAGAGTTAATTACTTAGTTAATTTTAGTTAATTAATTAATGTGATAAGTTAATTAAGGAATGTGATTAATTAAGATTAAATACCAAGGGTAATTAATTAAAATGTAATTAATAAATTAAGTAATTAAATAAGGATTAATTGTTAATTTAAATTCGTTAATAATTACTTAATGAAGTAATTAAAGACTAATTAATTGGATTAATTAATCAAGGATTAATATAATTAAATTAGAAATTAATTAATTAAGAAGTTAATTAATTTAGCTAAGTAATTACAAATTGTTAATTACTGATTATGAATTAATGAGTTGATTAATTATAAGATAATTAGTTGATTAATTAAAGTAATTATTAAATTAATAAGGATCATTAATGAATGTGATTATTGATATTAATCAAGATTGATTAATATAAGTGATTAATTTAAATGTGATTAATTAATTGTAATTAATTAAGAATTAATGTAATTAATTATAGTTAATTAATTAATGAAGGATCATTAATTATTGTAATTAATGATAGTAATTAAGGTTAATTACTGAATATGGTTAAAGATAATTACTAGAATGTAATTAAATATAATTAATCATGGAAGATTAAATAAGGAAAATAATTAGAGATGATTAATTTATTCTATTTGGAATATTAATTAATGTAGAAGGATTATGGTAATCCAATTGATTAGGTGATAATCAATTCTGTTTTGGATGTTTGATTAATATGGATTGATTGATTAATATTGGTTAATTGATTGATATTGGATGTTGAATGATATTGGGTGATTGGTTGATATTGGATGTTGATTGATTATTGGTTGATATTGGTTGATTCCGGATATCTCTGTTATGTGATATGCTGCTTTGTGAGATGAATGTTGTTATGAATTATCTCTTGTGATAATATGATTCATTTATCTGTTTACACATCATGTTGAATATAAATTTAGATTGTTTAAAACCCTTAAGTACAACTTGGACATTAAAATGGCATTTGGTTTCGGTGAGACCGGGATCGGGTTTCCATATTTGGAATCCGAACACCACGTCGATTCCAATTAAACGTTAAGTCGTTAATCCAAGTGGAGCGAGTGAAGACTCGAGGTGTAAGGGCTATACGTCAGTATAACTCCGTGGGTGATTCCGTAATGAGTTGACGGAATAGTGCTTATAGATTCGAGATGGCGAATCAGAGTGCAAGGGCTATGGTCATTGACTCTGAGGGTGATTCCAATAATGAGTGCAACGAGATAGTGCCTTCGGTTTCGTTCGAACCCGGAACGAACTTGTATGGATTGAATGCTTTCAGAACATCGTCAGGTGGACGATGGGCATTCTAAGATAGATGTGTTCTATAAAGGTAATCGTAACCTCAAGCCTCATCAACCGGGAATGGCAAAAACAGGGGAGGTGCAGCAAGGCTTCGTGGGTAGCTCCCACTAAAGAGCAAGATTTTCCCCTGTCTAGAGGTCCCTTTCTATTTTGGCTTAGTGTGTGGTTGGTCGCGCCAACTACGGGGTTGTCTTGTTCGGGACTGTCCATTAAGGGTTGGTTCCGGCCTTGTGTTGCAGGGGAGTGGGAGTACTCCTCGGTACGTTGATCTAGGCCACGTACTATGACGGGCGGTACCCTAGTAGCCCTGCCATTGTTGGAAACCCATTCTTCCTACGAGACCCTACGGTTTTGATTGTATTACCTACTTTTGTGGCTAGTAGCTGGAATTTAATGAATGTAACAATTTCGGCTATTTCTTATTTACTTGAAAACCTTAGACACTATTATAATATCACTGGATTTCCTATCAAATGTTTTGGTTAGCGTAAGGTAAAAACTTTTCCAAGTTTATGTGTGGGAAGTCTTACGTGATACCTTTTCTTTTCAAAGGTTTTCTAAAGTTAAGCAATTTTAACCCGTTTACTCACACCAGAACCCTGTCTGACCCGAGTGTTTATTTTCTGTTTTATTAAACTCTTGGGTACTCATATTATGTATGAGTAGTCAAGTGGTTCAGGTTAGCTTGACTAATTATGGAGGAGTCATGGAGCAGGAGGCTTCGACCTGTAGATATATATTGATTTCCGCTGTGTTTGTTTGTACCTGTATCTGTTGTTCTTGAGTTGTATAGTTAGATAGAAGGTTTATAACTGTCTATTATCAGTCGTTTAAGTTATGTACTCTGATGTAATGAGATACTATGGAATATTTTATGTGATATATTATATTTTTTTCGTTCCGCTGTGAGTTCTCTGATGTTGTTTGTGTTCTTCTTTCTCTTTCTTTCTCTTTTCTATCCCTTTCTTTCTTCAAGATGATGCGATTTTCTGGGTGTAGAAAGTCGGGTCGTCGCAAAATCTCTTATATTTATTATAAATCTTTGGTTTCAAGATAGAATTAATTACTTTTCTTAAAATGACCATTTCATATATCACCATAAATTCAAAAACGAAATTTATTATTCGAAATTTTCAAAATGATACCATTTCCCTTTATAAAATATCATTTATAAATCTGTCCTTTTATTTATAAAGTACTAATTATAAATCTATCTTTCTATGTACCATTTTATATAAAGCATTTCATAAAAATTTATTTTGAAATATTTCTATCTTCTTTTCAAACGGAATCACTTATTTGTAAAATATAAATTCCCCTTCTGTTCCTTTAAAATAAACGTTCATTATTATATTAACGCTTCTATAAAATAATTACCTTTTGTAATACATTTAAAATTTTTCAAAAAAGGTGGGAATAAAATAGAGAAGTCCAAAAACTAGATCTAAATAAAATACCATAGAAAACCTCAAAAAATCAAATTTAATCATTCTCTAAATGAAAACCAATTTCAAATCAAAATCGTAATTCATATTATTTCAAAATACTATAACGAGGCCTAAATCTACCATAGCACTTAACAAGTGCATTCAGTGATCCACACTAAAAGAGTTTAACTTTTGCAATATATCAAAGTCACATCATATAAGGTCAAATTACCAAGCTTTGACATCCAACTATATATAACATATGTATATACATGAAATTGACATCAATAGTGATGAGGAATCCCAATTCCTCTACCAAATATTCTAAGTTGCCTATATTTCATTTCATATGACATTTATATGAAGTGGGAATTAAACCAAATCCAACAGACAAACAATAAACGTCCTAGCATACCAAATAATAGTTTATATCAACACACCAATCATATAGTATTCAATCAAAGGTGAGTTAACTCACCAAAATTCCAAATAACATTTATGTGTTCGCAAATAATCTAAAATCGAACTTCCACTTGGTCCAAACTTGTTAAAATCAACTCTGGTGCTTAGATAACGCTCCTACAAGCACAATGCAAAAGACGACGTCCCAATTAAATCTCATATGTAGAAGATGTTGATTTTAGAAGATTTGATATTAATTAAGTTAACTAATTAATTACACACCCTTAATCCATATTCCCCAAATCAATACTGCATACATGTCTAAACAGCTACCATAATCTCCCCTTTACATGAGAAGTTCAAATAAACTAATGCCATGGACTGACTTCTCCCTAGTTGTCGATAATTGCAAACCTTAGTTCGGCTCTCTAACGTTCACGACTGTACGTGACTTTAGCACTGTGGATTTGAAGCTCATCATCACACGAGTTCAACAAATTAATTGATGTTAAATTTCATGGACCGAGGCTCTAGTTTTTTATTTTTGAATGAATGGCCTCATTTTATTGTTTAGCGGAAGAGAGCAAGGAGGGAATTTGGAAAGTAAAAGGGGAAAAATAAAAACGGAGAATAGTCTAAGTTGGGGTTTGTTTTGTGTTGTAATTTTTGGTACTTCACTATACAATATCATGTTCACGCACGAACTGCATAAGATAGAAATGAAAATACAATCGTGCACAACAATATGACACGATCACAAAATAATACTAAAATACACTAGTTATCTTACTTCAAGAAGCTTACAAATATACCAACATTTTCTGTAAAATATGTCAAATGATAATTTAAATATTTTTCAAATTAAAAATTATGCAAAAATCCTATAAATTCATTTAAAAACACTTCACTAAAATCAAGTCATTTATTATCCATTGATCTTCTTACCATTTGTTAAATTTTGAATATTTAAACATATTAGGTATTTCCATTTGAAACTTAAAAATTGTGAATCGTTACCAACCTATTAACCAATTAATTAAAAATCCTTTACGTTTTGGGTGACAATTGGATTTAAAGTCACTAGAATTTGTTATGTGATTGGGTTTTGGTGACCATTTAATATTTCTATATGGTCGGACTTGGTGTTTGGTTTATGGATTAAATTTTTCAATTTGTTGGTATTCGCATTCCTTCATATTGTAATGTTGCGGTAATAATCGGTGATGGCGGAGAATAACATTTACATGATTTTTTGTTTGACATAGCCGCTAAAGATAGTAATTGGTTGATTATGGATGAGTATTGTTAACCCGAGCTTTCAGTTAACATTATATCACGCATATATGTTTCATTTGGGAGGTTATAGAACACCAGACAAGTAAGTTGTTGTCGTCACGTTACTTTGTTGTTTTGGAATTCTATTATGGTGATGTAGTTTTGAACTAAAACAAAGAAGATTTCAGCATTTGGATTTAATATGAGTGCGACACAAAGTTCACTATGCTACGACGTCATCATTTTCGATGTTCCTAAAAAGACTTTTAGGGCACGAAGAACTTTAGTTTAAACTTTATATTTTTTGGATTGATATACTAGACACCACTTAATATTAAGTTGTCTTATTCATAGTACTTAAGAGGCAAGATGATGAGAAGTTATGTTTGGAAAAAATTCCATTGGTGTAATTGTACGAAGGGAATGATTGTAATTAGGTTTTTTTGTAAAAATATTTCAACCTAAGTAGGTGCGAAGATTATACGAGTATGTGTTACCGACGTTATGGAATGAAGTATTTCATGTTGTCATGGTAAACATGAATTGAAGTATTAAGAGAAAAGATATATTGATTTGCACGCATTAAAACAAAGAGGTGACTTTTATGGAAAATGAGATTGAAGATTTGGATTTAATTTAGTGAAAGAATTACATAGATTCTTTTTACCCTTGGATTAAAAAGAGACTATCTATACAGTGAAACTTCTAGAAGAAGTAATTAAGTGTAAATAGTTTATGTTGCATACTAGTTGCACATGAACGATGCAGTACATAGTCAATCACTAAGACACTATGTAACATCCCGCCTTTTCACATGATTTAAAGAGACACACGTGCCAATTCAAACCATACGGAAGGGCGGATTGTTATGGGGTAGATAAGAAAAACAAGAAAGAAATAAACAAAAACAGAACCTCACGGCGGAAGGATAAAATATAATAATCAAATATACAGTTCATGAAGCTGTTTTACAAAACCTATGATTATTTTTATACAATACATATCAGAGTACACATACTAGAGAATAATAATAAATGCAACGGAATTAAATGGTGTAGTGGAATAATATAGTAGATAATAGTACTACAAATCTTCGTCTTCGTCCTCCAGAATAAAACCTTCAAATCCTGAAACGCTCGAACTGACCCGAGCGAATTTGAAAAGACAAAAACACTCGAGTCAGAACTAAAAGACTTATGTGAGTTAAATTAACAGAAATAGATATGAGTGCAGTAACTCAAGAGATGCTCGGGATTTACATCTCCTGAGGATCCGTTAAACTATTTACTAAATAGTATATTTTGCTATTATAATAGTGTCTAATTGTAAAATAAACTTACTTTTTAATAGCGTTAAGGGGTTACCCATATAGCCCTTAACACAAATAATGCCAATAGTCTATACAGTGCCTGCATATCTCCTAACCGGGAGACTACGAGAAGACACTCCATAGGTACGACACAAATAGAAACTCGTACAAGGCGCGATAGGGTAGGTAACATGGCACAACTAGGCCATGCGAGGGTAGATATACCAATTACGCTTCCGGGTCGGTGGTAACGCGTAGCGGGCAGCTACCGCCCACCTCGAGCCACACCCCAAATAAAATCAAAAGTGGCCACCGAATCAGTCCAAGAGTCAAAGTATAATATCGAAGGGATGTGTCTGATCAAAGGTGCTACCTTATTAACCCGTCACTCGCTCCTGCTTTAGCCACCTTATGCCAACTCACGGGAGTTGGGTCCATGTATTTACCTTACAGGAAACGCCGCCACCAACCTACTTCATTCTGGAATCTCCACCGCGTACACGGTTGTTAAAGTGGTTTTCGGAGTTGGCAGAGAGTACGACAACTTCCGATCCTGGTCTCTTCAACAACCAAACGTTATTATAACACCGCGGTCATTTAAAAAAAATTAATTATACTTTCAAAAACCGGAATATAATTATCCATTCCAAAACCCATAAATACGATATCATTTCGTTTCCAAAACAAACTCATTTGATATTATTTTTATAAAAACCCAAATTAATATAATATCATTTTATTTCAAATATATATTTCTTTTCCAAAATCATATTGTTTTCGAACTTATAATAATCGAAAACCAAACATGGAATTATAACTTTCAAACTATAATACTTCGAAAATTCATAGCTTTAAACCATAATTTCTAAAACTTAAATGGTTTGGATATTCAAATAGTATATAACATCAATAGTTTGGATTCAAAATTTCTTTATAAAATAAAATAATTTCCACGACTTACAATTTATTTCATTAAAGATTAAGTCAAAATCCATAAATTTAAAATCGCTTTCAGTTTAAATAAACCACTTTACTTTCAATATATTTCAAACTTTGAATATTAAACAATTGCAACTAAGGTCGGAAATTTCTATTTCACCAATTTAAAGTCCTATTATTTAGTTTGAAATAATAATTGCATAATAAACCCGTAATCATTTAAGTAAAACTCAAATTACTTATAAAAGAAAATTTTCTTAAATTTTTATACTAGAAATATTCATTTAATTCACCTTGAATAGAATTTAGTTATAAATATCATACCCTTTTTAAAATTTCAAGTTAATAAATTTTGCATCAACTTATGAAGTTAACTTCTTAATTCAGCTCAATTCTAAATAAATTTTCCAATTTAACTCCAAATCTTTATTAATTTAAATCCTTTAAAATTATATGTAATTTCAATATCTTAACATGTACTTAACCATATAATAAAAAAAAATCAAACCCCGTCATTCAACTTATTTATTTTATTTAACAAATCCATACATAGCTTATCTTCAATACTTTAACTATAGATGTATATATAAAATAAGATTTTATATAATATCAAAAATCTATATTTATTAACCGTGTCCTATCCAAACCATAGAAAAACCATTTCAAAAATAATTCTTATATATATACCACGGTGCCTATATAAAATTTTCTATCCTATGGTCAAGTGATACAGATATTTATCATTCCAATCCGTAATTTAAAAATAAAAATGTGGTTGTATATCATTTCAAACCGCAATCCCGAATGAATGAAATACCTGATAAATTGCAGATTTTAAAATATAGTACACATCATCCATTCACCAAACATCAATCATCAATCATTAATTATAATTATCATCCAATTTAAACAAACATCAATATATAACATGTGATAAATAACTGGTATCAATTTCAGTTTATACTCAAATAAATTTAATAACTGTTAATTGGGAGTTTATATGCAAAATAAATATAATTTAACTGGCAGTTAATATGCAATAATGAACTTAAATAACGCGTAAATTAAATGAATGCAATTTAACTGAGAAATAGATGAAATATATACCAAACAGCTATAAATAAAATTTTAAACACATCAAAAAATCAATTTAACAAACATAAGAAATTTTAGAAGTTGTGAGTGGGTTAAAACACTCACCTTTATATGAATCTGAAAATAATTGACTTCTAATCAATAGCTTCGCTTTATGCTTCCTTAGTCTTCTTATTGATTGCTAGCTTTGTTCCGTAATTTCTTTTATTTTGATTTACTTAAATTTCCCTCCTTATTATATTAATATATATATGTATTTATGTAAGTATTTTTAAAAGGTTTGGAAAAGATTTGAAAAATAAGAATATGAAAAAGAAAAGGATTGAAATAAGAAGAACTGAAAATTGTAAAGAAGATCAAGTTTTGAAAAGAAAGAAGAAAGTTGAAATAGAATAAAACTTGAGAAGAAGAATATTTGAAGAGGAAGGAAAAATTAAAATGAGATAGAATAAGGAGATTTGAAGAAAGAAAAAAAGAAGAAGGAGATTTGAATGGAGGCTAGGGTTTTATTTGCATCATATCGTATTTATAAGGTTAGAGTTAGGTTTAGGGACAAAGACATTTGAAAGGAGAGGCTGCTATTAATTAGAAATAAAGTAAATATGAACAACTTGGTATTGAAATATAGTAAATATGGACAGCCCTTTTTTTTAAAAGTAGCAAGTATTAAAAAGTGGTAATTATTAATTAGAAAGGGAATGAATATGGAGGGACAAAATTAAATGAAACGTTTCGTTAGTTTGATTCTAAATTGATTAAGTGCTAGATACAGAAAAGTTTGAATACATCATATATATTCTCACTTATTTACAATGACTTAAACAAATCTTTATATAAATTTAGTGTTGATAAATCTATCAATTGCTGTGCCAAAACTTCTATTTCATTATATTCAAAATTATAAATTAAGTTCCCCAAAGTTTCTATTAAGTTAAATAATCAATGATTATTCCATCTATAAATTTTAAGTAGATGGATTCAAATGTTGGGTTCAAAAACTATTATTTTAATATTCTTGAATTTCAGTTAAATCTCTATAAACGTAATACTTTAAACGTTAAATTTCATTTATTTTACAATACTTCAATTAAATTAATAAATATTGCTTTCTATACTTAAATCTATATTAACAAAACGTTAGATTTGGATCGATAGAAATCGATTTACCAAAATTTACGTACACATTAAGTAAATAAACAGCTATATAAATTTGCCACCTATTAGCTCTTAATTTTATTCTTAAGTTTGTTACCTATCAATTTCGATTATACTTCCATCTATAATGCAAATCCAATCTCCTCTAACTGCATAAATTAGGGCAATTTATTGCAATTGATTTCCCATTAAACTTCATAAATTTATCAAATTGAAACCAAAATAAAACGTTTATTTATTACAAAAATCTTGTTGTTTAATTGAATTGACCATTCACGGATATAATTTACCTTTGTTAACTCCGCCTTGACCATGACTCACCGATCTAGTGCATCAAGAGGTTCCGACCTAACAGTTAGAAGCATGCCGACTTAAAGCTCAACAGGGGGTGCCGACCTAAGGCTCAACAGGGGGTGCCGACCTAAGGCCTAAGGGTTATGCCGACTTAACACTTCAACGAGGCTACCGACTCAACATAAATACCGACCCAACAGCCTTAGCTCATTGCCGACCTAAAATGAATGGCGACTCAATGGTTACCGACTTAATGACTCAGAAGGGACAGCGACTCAAGGGAGACCGACTTAAGATTCAAAGGGTTACCGACCTAGTAGGATTGAGAGGCATACCGACTTGAGAAATACCGAGTTAAGGCTAAAACAGTTGCCGACCTAACGTGGGTACTGGCCTAAGACTCAGAAGATACCGACTCAGTGACTTGACCGAGTTACCGATCTAATGCCCTACCAAGCTGGCGACCTAGAATAGTTGCCGACCCAAGTCACAACCGATCCAGCTCCCCAGTTATCTCGTTCACGATCCAGGACTTATCATTTGGACCGTGACTTGCGACTTACCAAGTTAACTCGTCCACGACCTAATATAAGCCCGATGCCATGTTACTGAGAAGAGGTGGTGTTAACTCGGAGGCGACCTTAGACCGGTCACGACTCACCTTAAGTCGGCTGCGGCTTAACTTGAGTCGGCCACGGTTTAGGACTTGGCAAAAATTTCAGAATCAGAACTCTCTATAAATAGGCAACCACCTCCAACATTCAAAGGACTTTTGGGCACATTCTCTTCATACACCGTTACCTTGCTGCATTGAGAACTTCATCAACACTTAGAGCTTTCAAGATTAGAGGAATTCATCAAAGAACTCCATGAAGAAACCACACATCTTCAACATGGATTTAAGGACTTTAATCGACATTGAAGCTTAAGACTTGTTCCAAATCACTTGTAATTTGAAGTATATTGTACTTGAGAAGAATTGTATCAGCTTGTAACGGGATTATTAATAAAAGTACTTAGAGTGGACGTAGACTATACCCTTAAGCCGAACCACTATAAAATTGTTGTTGTTTACTGCTTTTCTGCTATTACTTGCTTGTAATTCTTTCCCGATCTATCGGGTGGTGCTTTCACAACTACACTTCACACACCGGGGTGTTAGCGTTCACATTTTAGCGTTAACATTTTTAGCGTTAACATTTTTGGTGCTTTCACTGAGAACTGAACTCAGGAAACTATCATCATTACTTCACAGAGATTTGTAGAAAGAATTTCCTTAAAAACCAGAAGTCTATCTGAGATTATGGCTCCTGGAAGGAAAAGTAGATCTGTCAGATCTGGAAACATTCAAGAGGGAACCTCCGCTTCCCCTGTACCTAATCAACCCACTCCGTCAGTTGGAGTTACGAAAGCGGAGTTGGATGCTGTGATTCTAGGGCTAAACCAGCAGATAAACGCCCAAAATGCACAATTAGAGGCTCAGAGTGCCCAAAATGCTCTAATTCTGAATAAGTTGAATGATTTGCTCGGGGCAAACAATCAACCGGCTGGTAATGAAAGGAATTATGCTGGAAACATTCATAATGCTAACGAAAGGAATGTTCCTGAAAGGGCTGCTAGTCCCTTTGAGCAAACGCTTCCTGAGGTTGGTGGATCTGGAACTCGACATGATGGGGAATATCTTTCTGGAATGGTCCGGCAAATCATGAGAGAAAGTATGCAAAGGGTTGAAGATGAGAAAGAATGGGGTTTCGCCCCAAGTAAAACTCCATTTACTGAGAAAATCTTAAAGGCGGAGTTTCCAAGGAAGTTTGTCCCTCCAACTATCCCAGCTTACAAAGGGACAAGTGATCCGAATGAATTCTTGTATAAATATGATTGGCACATGACAGGTGCCAGAGCCTCTGACGAAATAAAGTGTCGATATTTCCCCGTATACCTGGAAGGTGTGGCTCTACTATGGTTCACCAAGTTGCCAGTCCGATCTATCGATCAGTTTTCAGACTTGACCAGAAAATTCAAGGAGCAGTTTAGACTATATGCTTCGAAGGCCAAGGACATTATGTCACTGTCGAGTTTAGAGCAGAATCCTGGTGAGTCTATCAGATCTTTCTTGAACCGCTTTAATATAGCGCTGGCTGAGGTGGACAATGCTGAACCACGAATGATATTGACTTATCTGATGAGGGCTATTGATAAGTCAAGCGAATTTGGGAAATGGTTAAATATGAAGGAGCCAACCTCTCTCGAAAAGTTCTACGAAAAAGCAGATGAATTCATTCGCTTGGAAAGCCGTCCTTTACCAGTAAAGACAGTGTTGGAGAAAGCAGAAGACAACACTGTCGCTCCACGCAAGAATGAATCGGTGGGGAAAAAAGGGAGAATAATAATGGGAAGAAACAGGGTAATCTGAAGAAGCCCCGATCCTTCAAGCCATCAGAATATACTCCATTATCACATACGCCGGAGCACATCTACCTTGCCGCTAAAGATTCCGTCGATTTCCCTAAACCTATCCCTTTGAGAACCGGGAAAAAAGCCATACAGAGTGGGAAATTCTGCCGCTTCCACAATCAACCCGGTCATGAGACTGATGAATGCCGCCAGTTGAAAAATCTGATTGAAGAGTTGCTAAGAGAAAACAAACTGCAGCAATTTGTGAAGAAGAATAGCAACAATCCTGCATCGTCAAGTCAGGGGCAACAGGTTCCTGTTCATCAGCCTAGGACAGGTGAGAAAGCTGCGGGACATGAATCTGGAAGGCCCGTTATCAATGTCATTACAGGAGGGCCTCACCCAGCTGGCAAGAGCTGGGGTGAGATGGAGAGATATTCCAGGGCTTTGAAATATGCTCCAGCCGAAGAAAACGTCTTTGTTTTAGAAGACACTACGCCCCTGAAACAACAGAAAACTTTCAGCGATGATATTGTTTTCAGAGCCAGAGATTCCACAGGTATAGAAGCTCCTACCCTAGATCCCTTGGTCATCTCGGCTGGTATTGGACCGGCCATTGTCAGAAGAGTCCTCATCGACTGCGGAGCATCATGTAATATCCTCTTTAAGAAAACATTTGACCAGATGAAAATCCCTATGATCGATGTACAAGCCTCATCACAGAAGATCGCTGGCTTCACTGGGGAGCCAAAGCAACCAATTGGGACCATCGATCTGCTTGTAGAACTTGGGGAAGCAGAAAGGAAAGTGGTCCGCAAGCAAACATTTGTGATTGTCGATGAGTTTTCTGCTTATAATGCTTTTCTGGGCCGTCCAACACTCGCAGCATTCAAAGCTATCCTAGCCCCGTGGTGCCTCACTATTAAATTCCCTACTGACAATGGAGTAGGAGTTATAAAAGGGGATCAAAATGCTGCGCGAGAGTGCTATTTGACAGAGCTGCGAGAGTCAAGAAAAAGATAAATGGGAAAGGATGCGGCAACCCCAGTCCGCATCAAGGAACCAGCCTTGTAGCAATTACGGGGCGGACCCTGCACTGGAGAGCACAGCGGAGCACGGAAAGAAATGGATCCCAGAAAAGCCAGTGCAGGGGAAAATAGAGTGGTACCGGTGGAAACGACAGTTCCGGTACCTGTTGACCCGAAGGACCCAAATAAGGTGTTGAATGTGGGTTCACAGCTTAATATGTCAATTCAGAATATCTTGATATCTTTCCTGAAAGCAAATCTGGATGTCTTTGCTTGGACTCATGCCGATATGTGTGGAATATCTCCAGAAGTTGCAGTACACGCTCTGAATATTGACCCAAAGTTTACGCCAGTTAAACAGAAAAGAAGAACCCAAGGTCCAGAAAGGTCAGCAGCATTAAAAGAAGAAGTTGATCGACTTATGGAAAATAACTTCATCAAAGAATCTACATATCCGAATTGGGTTTCAAATCCTGTGCTGGTCAAGAAAGCTAATGGAAAATGGAGAGTGTGCATCGATTTTTCTGATCTAAACAAGGCTTGCCCCAAAGATTGCTTCCCGTTACCCAGGATCGATCAACTGGTAGACGGAACTGCGGGACATGAATTGTTATCTTTCATGGATGCCTACTCCGGTTATAACCAAATCATGATGCACGAGCCGGATCAGGAGGATACAAGCTTTATCACAGATGTTGGACTTTATTGCTACAGAGTTATGCCCTTCGGATTGAAAAATGCAGGGGCAACCTACCAAAGACTTGTTAATGCTATATTCAAACCGCAATTGGGCAAAACTATGGAAGTCTACGTCGACGACATGTTAGTGAAGTCCAGGAAAGCAGCGGATCACATTGAACACTTAGCAGAAATGTTCGCAGTCCTTCGGAAATACAGAATGAAACTTAACCCTTTGAAATGTACATTTGGGGTCGAGTCCGGAAAGTTCTTAGGTTTTATCGTCAGTGCTAGGGGCATTGAGGCTAGTCCAGCTCAAATTACTGCCTTGAAAGAAGTTAAAGCTCCTAGAACGAAGAAGGAATTGCAGAGTCTCAACGGAAAGGTCGCCGCCCTGAGTCGGTTCATTTCCAAAGCCACTGATAAATGCATCCCATTCTTTGACGCCCTGAAGAAAGGAAAGAAGAATTTTGAATGGACTTCCGAATGCCAAAAAGCCTTCGATGAGTTGATCCGTCATATGGAAACGCCTCCAATACTTTCTAGGCCAGGCAATGGTGAGGATCTTCTTATATACTTGGCAGTATCATCTCATGCTCTAAGTGCAGCGCTGATACGGGAAGACAAAAGGATTCAACATCCGGTTTACTATATCAGCAAAAGACTCACTGGGGCAGAGCTGAATTACTCCAAGTTGGAAAAACTCGCCTATTGCCTACTAGTTGCATCAAGGAAATTGAGGCAATATTTCCAAGCTTATCCTATCAGAGTACTCACTGATCAACCTCTAAAGCAAGTCCTATTTCGCCCTGAAACTTCGGGTCGCCTTCTAAAATGGAACATTGAACTCAGTCAATATGACATCACTTATCACCCCCGAAAAGCAATCAATGGACAAGCTTTAGCTGATTTCATAGCAGAATTCACAGAGAAAGGTAATGGTGAGGAAGAAGCGATCAATGATTCCCCAATCCAGTGGAAGTTATATGTTGATGGCGCAAGAAATGACTACTGTTCTGGAGCAGGGGTAGTACTTGAAACTCCTGAAGGTCGGTCATTATGCTATGCACTAAGATTGGAATTTCCTTCAACAAACAATGAAGCAGAATATGAAGCTCTTATTGCAGGTCTGAAAATCGCTAAAGAGCTAAACATTCGAGCATTACAGATCTTCAGTGATTCTCAGCTTATTGTATGCCAAGTCAAGAAGGAATTTCAAACAAAAGGTGGAAACTTGCCTTCCTACTTGTCAAAAGCTTGGGAACTTCTATGTGAACTCGATCATTATTCAATAAGCCATATTCCCCGGGAAGAGAATACGAAGGCAGATTCCCTCGCAAAGTATTCAAGTTCTGGTGAAGCTCAACTATTGGGATTGGTTCCCGTAGAAGTCCTTTCAGCACCAAGTATAGACGAGATGGATATTGACTGGATTATGAATGTATCTCAAGAGCAAGAGTCATGGATGACTCCAATACTGGACTACCTACTCAGAGGTTCTCTGCCAGAAAATTCGATAGAGAGACGGAAGCTACTAAGGAAAACCTCTCGCTATGTAATTCAGGATGGCCGATTATACAGACGGGGATTTTCAATGCCATTGCTTCGATGTGTATCCAGGGAGGAGTCCAAAACAATCCTAGCTGAGGTACATGGAGGCGAATGTGGTGATCATTCAGGTGGCCAAACATTAGCAAAGAAAATTCTCCGATATGGATATTTTTGGCCAGAAATTAATCGAGATGCTGCAGATTACTCCCGAAAATGTGACAGATGCCAAAGATTTGCCAAAATTCCTAGAGCACCTTCTACCGAACTCACACAGATGGTCAGTCCATGGCCGTTTGCGATTTGGGGAATGGATCTCATTGGGCCGCTACCAACTGCCAAATCAGGGATTAAATATGCTATTGTTGCAGTTGATTACTTTACTAAATGGGCTGAAGCTGAACCATTGGCTACTATCACCTCTAAGAAGATGATAAGTTTCGTAACCAAGAATATCATTTGCAGGTATGGTGTGCCTCAGAAAATAATCACAGACAATGGTACTCAGTTTGAAAGCGAGGAATTCCAAGATTTTTGCAAGCGATTCAAAATCCAGAAAAGCTTTTCAGCAGTTGCTCATCCGCAGGCAAACGGGCAAGTGGAAGCAGTAAACAAGATCATCAAATCAACCATCAAAAAGCAACTTGAAAGAGCAAAAGGTGGTTGGGTCGATAAGCTACCGCTTGCACTCTGGGCATACAGAACTGCTCACAAAACTGCGACTGGGCATACTCCTTTTTCGTTGGCATACGGATCGGAAGCAATGATCCCGGTTGAAGCAGAGGTCCCTTCACACAGAAGAATCCATTTCAATCAAGCAGAAAATGAAAAGCTACAACTTGAAGCGCTAGATCTCCTTGATGAAAAAAGAGACGAAGCTAATCTCAGAGTTGCAGCTCATCAGCAAAGGATAGCCAGACATTTCAATTCCAAAGTTCGTCAACGCAGCTTTGAAATTGGAGATCTAGTCCTGAAAAGAATTATGACCGCGACAGGTGTGTTTGGGCCCAATTGGGAAGGACCATATGTGATAGGTCAGAAGCTTCTTGACGGCACATTCAAACTCACTACTGTTGAAGGAGTTCAAATTCCAAAGGCATGGAACAGCAATCACTTGCGTCCATATTTTACTTGAAAATTTTGTTGAAATAATGTAAAAGAGTTGTGGATGTATGATTCTTGTAATTGAGAGCAATTGTAAAACTAATGCAAGTGAATAATGAATGAATATAAAGTGGATGTAGGCCCAAATTTCTGGCCGAACCACTATAAATCTTGTGTTCTTTATTATTATTACATGTTTGCTTTATTTTCGATATAAAAGTACATAAAATGTATTGCTGAAATGTCGATTTAAATTTTTGCAGACAATGGAAATAAAACTTGCGCATAATAAGACCGAGTGATTCTCACCATCATTCAACAAACAAATTTCAAGTCATAAAGGCCCCGAATTCAAATCCTAGATAGGAAATACTTCAATTGAACGGCTTATGATTTCGATAGAAACGAGCCCTTGCTAATAAATTGAGATTGTTTGAACGAACAAACATCCAATTAGGAAGCTAGTGCCCGTTCTCACGAACTTGCCTGACAATGAAGTACGCTTCCTTGGATTAAACAAGCTACTTGCGAGAAAAGGGGAATGAAAACTTGAAAAGAAAAAAAAAAGGATCGCTGAAAAGGCATAAGCAAGAAGACAAGAATACAACCAAAAACCATCACTGGCGGCACAAGTCCTCTTCGGAGGCACGGCTCTTCGGAGGATAAAGACCTCTAATGGGTCATACGCCACAAAAAAGAAAGTTCTCTACTCAACAAAAAAGATTGGAGGAGTCATGACCCTCCAACCATGAGAGAGTAATTTCCAGGCGATGAAAACCCTCTCTGAGGCACATTTCACCAGGAGTTGAAGTGTTATGACCGCTCTTCGGAATTACACTTCACCAGAGTTGAAATGCAAACAAAATAAAAGCCCTCTTCGGAGGCCCATTTCACCAGGAGTTGAAGTGTCGTAACCGCTCTTCGGAATTTCACTTCACCAAAGTTGAAAAAACAAGATAAAGACCTTCCTGGAAGCCCACGTTTCACCAAGATTGAAATAAAACTTCCAAGTGCTGAAACGTGAAAAGGCTTTCTTCGAAGGCACAACTCTTTGGAGGTACACGTTTCACCAAGATTGAAATAAAACTTCCAAGTGTTTAAACGTGAGAAATCCCTCCTCAGAGGTACAACCCCCTCCCGGGGACACAATTAAAAAGAAAGACCTCTTCAGAAGCCCACGTTTCACCGAGATTGAAATAAAACTTCCAAGTGCTGAAACGTGAAAAGGCTTTCTTCAAAGGCAAAACTCTTTGGAGGAACACGTTTCACCAAGATTGAAATAAAACTTCCAAGTGTTGAAACGTAAAAAAAAAAAAAAAAAAAAAAAAAAAGAAAAATCCTCATCAAGAGCGTACTTTAACTTTCAAAGGAAGAGCAATTTATCTATTCTAAAAAAAAAAAGAGAAGAAGGGGGAAGAAAGTTAAAGTACATTCAGAGGTCCGCTTTGCCACATAGAAGAATTCACTTGGCAAAATATATACATACGCAAAAGGAAAGAGTGATTTCTTCGAAGGACAAAGCGTAAAAACTTATATAAAGGAAGTTGCACTCTACGAAAATTCTCTTCGAGAATGAAGTAATTATTCTTTAGAAAACGAGAGTGCAAGTCCCCTCAAAGTATACGATATTGCAGTAAGCTCATGGTATAGGGGCAACATGGTATAGTTACATACAAAGCGGTATAACTATGTCGGTAAAGTACGCTCAAACAACATACCACAAGCTCACCGCAACATCGTATAAATAAACTTGTGCAAAAATGAATAATAAATGCATTCTCAAATTCAAACAAAAGTCTGTACAAATAAAGAATCATTTTATTCAATTGCAGATATTGCAGATACAGGTTTCAAAATAAAAAGCAGGGGCCGGTGCCTGCACAACATCCGACCATTACACAAAAAAGGAATCAAAAAGGTCAACTCTTCATTTCTTCTTGCCGCCTTTAGACCCTTTACCCGGCCGAGTGGTTAGCTTTTCAGGTCTTTCAGGTTGGTCTGAAGGCATAAGGGAAGATGGGGAGGGAGGTGCAACTGGTGCAATTTCCGGTTCCTCTTCTGTGGTGATAATTTTCTTCCCCCTCCTCTTCGATGTCCCATACTTCTTCCTCTTCTTCGAAGAAGACTCACTCCCCGGAGTAACGAGAGCGGACAAAACTATGTCGTCAGAAGGAGTCCGCTCCGGAGAGATCTCGCCTCCTTCGAGTCCCTCATCTTTTTGCTCCTGCGAAGCAATAGGGTCATCCAAACCATGAAGAGCCTCAATTTTCTCCTCTTGTGACCCAGGTTGTGAAGCAAAAGGAGGAGTCACCTGAAGAGATGGAGGAGGAATAACCAGAGAAGGCGAAGTCTGCAAGACACTTGTTGTTTCAACTGCAGAAGAAGAAAATTTGAAAATGTTAGTATCTTCCCGAAAGAAGGGAGATATGGGTTCATCGAGATTCAAGAGGTAATCGAGAAGCTCATCAAATTTTTGAGGAATGAGCAGGTAATCCACCTGAATCGGACCAATGTCGAAATTACCTGAAGATATTGGCTTTGTCAGTTCAATCTCATAATTCTGAGCCCCAATGTCCTCCAAAGCCTCTTCATCAGTAGGGGTAATTACCCCGGTTTTTGTAGGAGGCGGCGAATGAGCACTAGAACCTGTAATGTCCACCTCGGGAGAAACTAGAGGACGTTCAGAGGTAGTAGGCGGTACTTCTTTTTCAGAACGCTCCTCTTCCGCCATCCCGGCCCGCACTCTGGCAAGCAGCTCCTTTCCCTTGGCAAGAGCGGCACGGGCCTCATCATCAAGATAATGCTCTTCAAGGGCTGACTCAGCATATCCAGCACCTTTACCACCGAGCATATCAAGTGCTGCCTCCCAAACTTCAGCCAGTGTGATTTCATACTTGGGGCCTAGAAAGGCAAGGCTGCCACGTCCCAAAATGCTGTGCAGATAAAAATCGAATAATGTGGAGCTAATGTCAGCTTTGGTTGCTTGATGAGCCTCTTCGGCCGCAAGTTTACCAGCAACAGCCTCGTCGCGCTCCTTTTCGGCCATAGCAAGTCGAGTTTTTAACAACTCTATCTCCAAGCTTTGAGAGCCGGTCTGTTCTCGCAGTTGTACAGTTTCAGCACGATATTCTTCTATGACCTTTTCCTTGTGTGCAAGCTTATCTTCGACTGCTCTTTGACTGGCATGCGCATCTCGTACTTGTTGTTGAAGCATGCTCTCCTTTTGTGAATGGAAAGTAGATGAAGTAGCTAATTCTTCCTTAAGTTTTTCTACTTCCGCTTCCAGCTTTTCATTATAGGAAGCAATACTTCTCATTTCGGCGTCATGTTGTTCGAGAGTCTTCTGCCACTCAGCCTTATCATTCTCCATTGTTAGCATGGCCTCGAGATTGGCTCGGTTAACCCTCTGAAGTTCGTCGACGAGTTTTTGCCAGTTCGACATTCTTTCGATATCGGTCCTGACAGCATCAAGATTTCGCAGCATAGCCGGTTTGTCGAGGGGAACCAAGTCGAGATCAAATCGAACCCCTCTCAGGCACCACTGAGGAAATCGACTTTGAAGAGTGGGAGGACCTTGCCCGACTTGGTATGCGGGCCGGTTGATGATTGCTTGAATGTCGGAGCGAGCGGGAGCAGGAGATTGAGCAGGGACATGTTCAGAAGCTGAAGTAGTTGTTTCTTCAGTAAGTCTAACCCGCTTGCTAGAAGAATCGTCTATGTGACTCTTTCCTTTCTCATCATGAGCTTTTCTCTTTTGGGTGTCATCATCTCTGTGGGAAGATCATGTCTTTCTTGTTCCCTTCGGCGACGTTCTTCATATGCTCGTCTCTCGTCGGCTTTCCTGATGGCCCTCTCTTCATCCGACTCTCTGTAAGAAGGAAGGTAACGCCTGTAATCATACTGGCTACGCCTCCCGTAGCGCTGGAAATCATCATAGTACGAGCCGCTGCGCCCCATAGGAGAATCTGGAATTAAAATAATAAGCTTTAGAAATCTTTAAAGTACAAGAAGATAAGTACATAGAAGTGATGAGAAATTCTAAGTGTGTGTGATGTGCAAACTACGCGCATTAATCTACGAACCACTCTTTATTTGGGGAGTGGTTGTGGGTGTAATAGTTAACGTCAACTCTTGAGTCGACGATGACTGTTGCAAAATAGAAGTAGTTTCAACTACTGAAGAAGAAATCCCGGCAGTAGTAGGGTCATCTTTGAAGATCTCTTGTGAAGTAGCGAAGAGGTCGCTCAATCCTTCGAAGGTATCGTCCCTGCTTTGCTTGACAGGACTGGATTTCTTAGCCTTTTCACCAGATTCTTGTGAATGGTGAGAGGACCCCTGAGGCTCTTCTTCCTCGATAACCGGGGCAAGTTTATCAGATGGCCCCGCAACATCAACAGAAGTGGAGCACTTCACCAGCGAAGATTCAGGAATCTTTATCGGAGAATCGGGGACTTCCGTTGGAACTTCATGAGCATGCATAGAGCGAGAAGTGTGTAGAAGCCCATGTTGATGTAAAAATTCATCCCTCAACAGAAATTTTATGCTCCTCTCTTCTGTGGCCACGGCACTCAACCTCTCAAAAACTTGCTTATGAATTGGGTCTCTAGAAGGGAGAGGAAGTGCTGAAAGGAACAAAAGATGAAATTAGCAACTGAAAGTTCGGATCTCGAAAAAGTTTCAAAACGGAAAAAATAGAAACACTAATCTTACTTCCTACTCTCCAGATGGCATAAAACCTGGGGGACAGCGGGCAAAGAAAAACTGGTTCAAAAATCCATGAACACTTTCAGTAAGATCGGAAATGAGCTTGCGGTTTCTGGCACTTCTCACAATAATGAGGGAAGGATGATCTTTACTCTTTGCAAACGAGCACAGATAACGAATTTCTTCAAAACTCGGTAGGTGATCAAGAGTTCTTCTAAACAAAACACATAACCCCGTCAAGATGGCATAGCCATTGGGATGAAGTTGAAATGGAGAGATTGTCAACCGAAGGAGAAGAGTTCGAAGGAAGTCGTTAAAAGGAGGAATCGCCCCACTTAAGCACATTTGGCGATTGACTGCAACAAAACCATAGGGAGGATTGTCAGCAGTATCACTTGGCCCAGGGAGAAGAACATCACTTTCAGCAAAGCCAAATTGAGTGCGCAGCTGGATAAACGCTCTCGAAGTTAGAATAGTCGAGGTTCTCTCCGGAGGATTCTCTATGGGAACGGCTATCGGAAAAGTTTCTTCCTCTTGAGTTACCACTTCTTCTTCTCGGTGGGAAGTCATTCTACATAAACAACTGGGTATTCAAACATGAAGGTGCACGTTTCCTAAAGTGTGTGAAGTGTTGTGTAAAATCAATCAAGCAGTGAACAAATATAACTGGAATGAAAACTAGCAAGCATTTGTTAGTTATGAAATTCAGGGACTATTGTTTTAAGCCTAAATATGCAAGTAAGATGTTGATGCAGATAAATCAGTTCAGATTATTGATACTTTGCATTAATGTTTAACTTTAATTGATTGATTCACAAACATTTCATGCAATATAATTAAGTTGCTTGTCTTGTCTTGACTAATCTGTCATCTGACATGGGCAGTCAATGGCAGTATTTTCGCCTTGGTTTTCTTTGTTTGTTATTTTCAGCAGGTTAGCAGCTTATAAGTTAATGCGATCTGTGAAATAATACAATGAGATTCAAGCAAATTTAAAGTTGGGGCAGTTCAAAATTTAGGCAACTTAGTTTGGCAGTTCAAGTTAGAAACTCAAAGTGGATCTATGCTCTCAAAAAGTCAGCATGCCCAAAGCTTAAGTGTTAACTCGGCAGCGGTTTAAGAGCCAACTCGGTCACGGTTTAAGGGCTTAGCTCGGTCACGACTTAGGGATTAACTTGGCTGCGGTTCAAGGTTAAATCAGTAGAAGGTTAAATCGGCAGATTTCCCCAAGGATTAACTCGGCCACAGTTTTAAGGCTTAGATCGGTAGAAGGTTAGGTCGGTAGATCTCCCTCAAGTGCTAGCACGGCCACGATTTAAGGATTGGGTCAGCCAAAAGCCAAGCCCCCTAAAATCACCAGGTCGTATCTGAATCAATACCTCGCCCCGCTCAACCCGTTAACCCAATAACCATTCCATCAGCAGCCGCCTTCATTCACATAATCCAATAATCCAATAAAACAATTTGAAATTGTCACAGATCTGATGTCCTGCCATCAAAGACCATCGAGCCTGAGGCGATAAACCCCTTCATTGTATCAACAATCATCTCAAGCAACCTAAACTTCACCAATTACGAAAACGATGGTATTCTTGATGGAGCATCACACAAAGAGGCGATTCGTGTTTGAGCGACAGGATTCATGAATCGACAAGTAATCTACGATCGAAAGAGAAATAGAATCACTTACGCAATGGATGGTAGAGATTATCGGTGATTAGTTGGAAGGAAATTGCTTCTAGGAATTTGAGAATACTTTAATGGCGGAATCAGGCAAGAGAGTAAGTGACGAAGAAAGAGGAAGAAAGTTAACTTATACCCTGCAGTGGAAAATTTGGAGCAACACACACGGTCTAACTGTTAGGTCGCATACGACCTACCGACCTAAGAGGGGACGGGTTAAGGGCTATCGAAGCACACGACCTAACATTTAGGCGTATACTTCGAGGGGCAAATGTTAACTCCGCCTTGACCATGACTCACCGATCTAGTGCATCAAGAGGTTCCGACCTAACAGTTAGAAGCATGCCGACTTAAAGCTCAACAGGAGGTGCCGACCTAAGGCTCAACAGGGGGTGCCGACCTAAGGCCTAAGGGTTATGCCGACTTAACACTTCAACGAGGCTACCGACTCAACATAAATACCGACCCAACAGCCTTAGCTCATTGCCGACCTAAAATGAATGGCGACTCAATGGTTACCGACTTAATGACTCAGAAGGGACAGCGACTCAAGGGAGACCGACTTAAGATTCAAAGGGTTACCGACCTAGTAGGATTGAGAGGCATACCGACTTGAGAAATACCGAGTTAAGGCTAAAACAGTTGCCGACCTAACGTGGGTACTGGCCTAAGACTCAGAAGATACCGACTCAGTGACTTGACCGAGTTACCGATCTAATGCCCTACCAAGCTGGCGACCTAGAATAGTTGCCGACCCAAGTCACAACCGATCCAGCTCCCCAGTTATCTCGTTCACGATCCAGGACTTATCATTTGGACCGTGACTTGCGACTTACCAAGTTAACTCGTCCACGACCTAATATAAGCCCGATGCCATGTTACTGAGAAGAGGTGGTGTTAACTCGGAGGCGACCTTAGACCGGTCACGACTCACCTTAAGTCGGCTGCGGCTTAACTTGAGTCGGCCACGGTTTAGGACTTGGCAAAAATTTCAGAATCAGAACTCTCTATAAATAGGCAACCACCTCCAACATTCAAAGGACTTTTGGGCACATTCTCTTCATACACCGTTACCTTGCTGCATTGAGAACTTCATCAACACTTAGAGCTTTCAAGATTAGAGGAATTCATCAAAGAACTCCACGAAGAAACCACACATCTTCAACATGGATTTAAGGACTTTAATCGACATTGAAGCTTAAGACTTGTTCCAAATCACTTGTAATTTGAAATATATTGTACTTGAGAAGAATTGTATCAGCTTGTAACGGGATTATTAATAAAAGTACTTAGAGTGGACGTAGGCTATACCCTTAAGCCGAACCACTATAAAATTGTTGTTGTTTACTGCTTTTCTGCTATTACTTGCTTGTAATTCTTTCCCGATCTATCGGGTGGTGCTTTCACAACTACACTTCACACACCGGGGTGTTAGCGTTCACATTTTAGCGTTAACATTTTTAGCGTTAACAACCTTGATCTCCAATTATTACTTAAATATATCACAAAACGTTAAATCTATATTTATTACAATTTGTTACCAAAATTAATTTAACGAAATCAATTACGCCCTTAAAAATTTCTATTCATTCATTAATTGCTAATTGTTATTCAATTTAAACCCATTCATTTGATTTCCCTATTATGCATCAATTATAAACCCATCATCATAAGGGTGATGTCAACATTTTATACTATAAATTTACCCTTTTATATTCCAATATAAATAAATGCTCACATACAAATTAAGATTCTAAATCCCATTAATTGTTCCATTTAATCCATTGATTTATTAACTTTAATTATTGCAATTCATTATCCGTTATAACATAATATACTAAATAGATGGTTAATCTTAAATACTTGTTCTCATTAACTTTTTATTTCTACTTACAAATTAATGCAATTATTACATATCCCTCCCTTAGTTAAAATCCTTCCTATCTCCATCTTTATTTCCAATTAACGTGAAATGTTATATTCAATTTCCATTAATTTCAATAGATTCAAATTATCATATTTTAAATCCAAATGAATAAATAAAGCTTGATTCCCGTTTAAATATTTAACTCATCTAATTGCAATTTACCTTGTTATCATAAATTAAATTCCAAGATATTGATACAACTTTATTTCCATTCTTTATTCACAAATCATCATATTTATGAAGAACATTTACGTTATTCTCCATTTATTACCTTAATTTATTTAACGTAACATTTAATTTATATTTATTGCAATTATTTCCAAATCAATTGAATGAATTAAATATATATGTATCACTCATGGTAACTTGTGGTCACAACTCTTGATCACCTTTAATAAGTTTATTATTTACAATCCAATAATCGCCATTTACTATATATATACGAATTAAATAAATTCAATATTTCCATTTCATTTTCCTATACTAATTTTATTACTAAGTGTATTTACTCCATTCCAACAAGTTGGAATTCCATTCTTACTATAACAATCATTTCCCTATTCACTTTTATTGATAACCCACCATCATTGCATTTATTGTCTTTTATTGATTTAATCAGATTACCCATATTCCTCTAAATTCATACTAACAAAGTATTCAATGCATATTTATTCATCAATCAATTCGGTATTTGCTTTTCTTTCCTTCTATTTGATGATAAATAACCTAGTATACATTTACATACATTCATTTCATTCCATTCATTTATGGGTATTGCATTGAAATTTAATTTATTAGCTAATACGAACATTATTACCATTAATTACAATTGGATACCCAATTTTATTCAATGCCCTGAATAAATAACATATATCTTAATCAAATCCTTACATTTTTTCTTTTCTCATATTCCATTTAAAATCAAATCATAACATTTAAATGATTTTATTGAATTGGAATTTCATTCGAGTCATAAATTATTAACTTGCATTAAATCAATTTAATATTTTCATTAAGTTCTCATATTAAATTTTATATCCAGGTAAGAATCCTTTTTTCTTCTTAATTCATTTGGATTTTATTCAAGTTTCTATAAATAGGTTTTAAGTCACCATTAACATAATTTATTTTAGCCTTCATTTTAACATTTATTTATCCCCTTTATTTTTTCTACTAAAATAAATTACAAAAATCCTATTAAACAAACAAATTAAATCGTCGAAATTTACGGGTCGTTACACTCTCTCCCACTCAAAACTTTTCGTCCCCGAAAAGGAAAAGAAGGGAAAGGAAGAAATAAGGAAACAATATATCTTTCTTAATTAAATTTATAACAAATAAGTTTACAAAATAAAATAATTGAACATAAAATATACCAATTTATACCTATTTAAATCCTTTATACGTAAATTGTTAAAGTTTGTAAACATTTTCAAATTTTCTAAGTCTAAAATTTTACGAAAAATATTGGCAGAGTCTCCTTTGTACGGAGAGGCTCGGGGGAAAATATAATATTAAATATAACAATTATATTACATATATTATCCAAAATATTATATCCCAACACGGGAAAATATATTAATAGCGTTATAAATCGAAATTTGAAAACATACCGATTTGTCGGGTAATTTACGCTTAATTTATGGGACCCAAAAGCAGTGGCAATTGCTTCCATAACCTGAATTTTACTTATAAAATTTAAAAGGGTTAACTATTTATATAAAGTGAAATATTTAAGTGGTTTCAATCACTAACAAAAATTGAATACAACAACCAACTATTTCAACAAACAACATACACAACAAATACAAAACAACCATACAATCCAACAAACAAATAGTTGTTCGGGTTCAAAACTTTTAATTGTACGGAATGAAGAATAAACTACTAGCGCATCATTTACTCAACAGTCTTAGATAAAACTAAATAGATTATTCATTCTCCCAAACCCAATTTTTTAAAGTATCTTACCCAAACAACCATAACCAATAACAACCAATTTGAACAACAAATTTTGTTTATCGTTATTAATTTCATTCATACATTTGTTGTTGAATTTCTCTTTTTATTCATACCACATAAATTTTCCTTTTATAATTTACATTTATTTCTAACAACTTTTAATTTCATTTACTCATTCAATGTTTGTTTCATTTAATTTCACTTATTACTTACAATTATTCATTTCCATTAACTCGAGTATGCCAGTTCTTTTTATTTCATTATAATTATTCATTTATTGCATGCCCTCATTTATTTTCATTTTTTTATCAATAGTATTCATGTCCCATTTATTTCTTAGCATTTCCATTTATTTACTTAAGTTAATAATCATCTATTTGAACTACTTACCTTTAATTATATGCACTTATAGTAAAATTCCAATTATAACTTAAGTTTATAACATTAAATTCTCATTTAATAGCAAATTCATTGAATACTTCATTACCTACTTTTACTTGTATAATTTTCATTACATTTCTTATTAAACATTTCAACTTTTCATATTTGGTAAGTGTTAACTCCGTTTAGGCGACGAGTCAAGGTCTGGGCCGACTCAACAGACTACGGACTCAACAAGCCACCGACTCAGGAAGCTACCGACTCAACAGCCTTGAGGAGTTACCGACTCAACAGCCTTGAGGAGTTACCGACTCAACAGCCTTCAGGAAGCTACCGACTCAACGGCCTCGAAGGGTTATGACTCAGCGACTCAGGAGGAATAACGACTCACCGGGTTATAACCTTAGCGACTTAAAGGTGCCGGCCGACTCAACGGGTTAACGACTCATGGGGGTAGCGGCTCAAGTTCTCTAACGACTCAACGACCTAAGGTGTCAAATGACTTAACTGACTAAACTCCCAAAACAACAAAGGACCGACCTACGACTTATGATAGGTCGTTCACGACCTAGCTTGAGTCGTCTACGACTTACAGCTATTATGTAGAAATCCTATGCCACCTCACTTTGGACCACGACCTATTAACTCGCAGACGAGTTAGGACTTGTGCTGTATACAGAGGACCGGAAACGCTCTGATATGAAGTCAGGGCTCAACCAGTTGAGTCGCCTACGACATACGACTCATCCTGAGTCGGTCACGACTTACGACTCATCTTGAGTCGGTAACGACTCATGACTTGACAATTTCAGCCTAGAAAATTGCCTATAAATACATGACCACATTGAGCATGGAGGGGACTTTTGGACTGACTTCCTGGACGCCATTACTCTGCCATTGACTCGACTTCAAGCAACGTTCAAGCAACACTTCTATCACTCCAATCACCAAAGACATTTCAACAAATCTCAAGTGGAAATCTAACTCATTCCCATGCATTCGAGGGATTCTTCTACATCAGAGTTTGAGCCATTTGTCTAAGTGTGTTGTAATTGAAGATTGTTGTAAAGAATTGTAATCAAATCAGCAATAAAGAGCTTTAAAGTGGACGTAGGCTAGATCTTAAGCCGAACCACTATAAATATTGTGTCTTTTATAGCTTCTCTGTGATTTCTCTGCTTATATTTTGTTCCCGTACCAACGGGTGGTGCTTTCACAATTACCTTCTACACACCGGGGTGTTAGCGTTCAATTTTTAGCGTTAACATTTTTGGTGCTTTCACTGAGAACTGAACTCAGGTGAGTTATCATCATTGCTTCACAGAGATTTGTAGAGAGAATCTCCTTGAAAACCAGAAGTCTATCCGAGATTATGGCTCCTGGAAGGAAGAGTAGATCGGTCAGATCTGGGAATATTCAAGAGGGAACCTCCGCTTCCCCTATATCGAATCAAGCCACTCCAGCTGTCGGAGTTACAAAGGCAGAGCTGGATGCTGCAATTTTAGGGCTGAACCAACAGATCAACGCCCAAAATGCACAACTCGAGGCTCAAAATGCCCAGAATGCCCTAATTCTAAATAGGTTGAACGATCTGCTTGGGGCAAACCGTCAACCAGCGGGTAATGAGAGGAATTTTGCTGGCAACCTTCATGATGCAGAAGAAAGAAATGCTCCTGAAAGGGCTGCTAGCCCCTTTGAACAAACACTTCCAGAGGTTGGTGGATCTAGAACTCGACATGATGAGGAGTATCTTTCTGGAATGGTCCGACAAATTATGAAAGAGAATATGCAGAGGGTTGAAGACGAGAAAGAATGGGGTTTTGCCCCAAGTAAAACTCCATTTACCGAGAAAATCTTAAAGGCTGAATTCCCAAGGAAGTTTGTCCCTCCAACCATTCCAGCTTATAAGGGGACAAGTGATCCGAATGAATTCCTATACAAATATGATTGGCACATGACAGGTGCCAGGGCCTCTGATGAAATAAAGTGCCGATATTTCCCTGTCTATCTCGAAGGCGTAGCTCTGCTTTGGTTCACCAAGCTGCCCGTCCGATCTATCGATCAGTTTTCTGACTTGACCCGGAAGTTCAATGAGCAGTTCAGGCTATATGCCTCAAAAGCCAAGGATATCATGTCACTATCAAGTTTGGAGCAGAGCCCAGGAGAGACTATCAGATCTTTCTTAAACCGCTTTAATATAGCGTTAGCTGAGGTGGACAATGCAGAACCGCGAATGATATTGACTTATCTGATGAAGGGTATTGACAAGTCAAGCGAATTTGGGAGATGGCTAAACATGAAGGAACCAAATTCCCTTGAAAAATTCTACAAAAAAGCAGATGAATTCATACGCTTAGAAAGCCGTCCCGTACCGGTAAAGGCAGTGTTGGAAAAAGCTGAAGATAACACTGTTGCTCCACGCAAGAATGAATCTGTAGGGCAAAAAAGGGAAAATAACAATGGGAAGAAACAGAGTAATTTGAAGAAGCCCCGATCCTTCAAGCCATCGGAGTATACTCCTTTATCAGATACACCGGAGCGTATCTACCTTGCCATTAAAGACTCTGTTGACTTCCCTAAACCTCCTCCTCTAAGGACCGGGAAAAAGGCTATACAGAGTGGAAAGTTCTGCCGCTTCCATAATCAACCCGGTCACGAGACCGATGAATGCCGCCAATTGAAAAATCTGATTGAAGAGTTGCTAAGGGAAAACAAACTGCAGCAATTTGTGAAAAAGAATAACAACAATCCTGCTTCATCTAGTCAGGGGCAACAGGCTCCTACTCAACAGCCTAGGACGATTGAGAAGGCTGCAGGGCATGAATCTGGAAGGCCCATTATTAATGTCATTACAGGGGGACCTCACCCAGTAGACAGAAGCTGGGGTGAGATAGAAAGGTATACCAGAGCTTTAAAGTATGTTCTGACTGAGGAAGATGTATTTGTTTTGGAAGGTGCTACGCCTTTGAAGCAACAGAGAACTTTCGATGATGATATTGTGTTCAGAGCCAGGGATTCTGCAGGTATTGAGGCTCCTACTTTGGATCCTCTAGTCATCTCAGCTGGTATCGGACCAGCTATTGTTAGAAGAGTTCTCATTGATTGTGGCGCATCCTGCAATATTCTCTTTAAGAAAACATTCGACCAAATGAAGATCCCTATGGCTGATGTGCAAGCCTCATCGCAGAAAATTGCTGGTTTCACTGGGAAGCCAAAGCAGCCGGTAGGGACCATTGATTTGTTTGTGGAACTTGGAGAAGGAGAGAGAAAAGTGGTCCGCAAGCAAACTTTTGTGATTGTCGACGAATTTTCTGCTTACAATGCTTTCCTTGGTCGCCCAACTCTGGCAGCGTTCAAAGCTGTTCTTGCCCCGTGGTGCCTCACTATTAAATTCCCTACAGACAATGGAGTAGGAGTTATAAAAGGTGATCAAAATGCTGGGCAAGAGTGCTATCTGACAGAGCTACGAGAAACCAGAAAAAGAGAAATGGGAAAGAATGCGGCAGCCCCAGTCCGCATCAAAGAACCAGCCTTGTAGCAATTACAGGGCGGACCCTGCACTGGCGAGCACAGCGGAGCAAGAAAAGAGATGGACCCTAGAAAAGTCAGTGCAGGGGAAAATAGAGTGGTACCGGTGGAAACGACAATACCAATACCTGTTGACCCAAAGGACCCAAACAAAGTGTTGAATATGGGTTCGCAACTTAATGCGTCAATTCAGAATATCTTAATATCTTTTTTAAAGGCAAATCTGGATGTTTTTGCATGGACTCATGCCGATATGTGCAGAATATCCCAGAAGTTACAGTGCATGCTCTAAATATTGATCCAAAATTTACACCTGTAAAGCAGAAAAGGAGAACTCAAGGTCCGGAAAGGTCAGCGGCATTAAAAGAAGAAGTTGATCGGCTCATGGAGAATAATTTTATCAAAGAATCTACATATCCGAATTGGGTTTCAAATCCAGTGCTGGTTAAGAAAGCCAACGGAAAATGGAGAGTATGCATCGATTTTTCAGATCTAAACAAGGCCTGCCCCAAAGACTGCTTCCCATTACCCAGAATCGATCAACTGGTAGACGGAACAGCGGGACACGAATTGTTATCTTTTATGGATGCTTACTCAGGATATAACCAGATCATGATGCATGAGCCAGATCAGGAGGACACGAGCTTTATCACCGACACTGGTCTTTACTGCTACAGAGTTATGCCCTTCGGGTTGAAGAATGCAGGGGCAACATACCAAAGACTCGTTAATGCTATGTTCAAACCGCGACTGGGCAAAACCATGGAAGTTTACGTTGATGACATGTTAGTAAAGTCTAAGAAAGCACTAGATCACATAGAACACTTAGCAGACATGTTCGCTGTCCTCCGAAAATACGGAATGAAGCTCAATCTTTTAAAATGTTCATTTGGAGTGGAATCCGGCAAGTTTTTAGGCTTCATCGTGAGCGCTAGGGGCATTGAGGCCAGTCCAGCTCAAATTACTGTATTGAAAGAAGTCAAAGCTCCTAGAATAAAGAAGGAATTGCAAAGTCTCAATGGAAAAGTTGCCGCCTTGAGTCGGTTCATTTCCAAAGCCACAGATAAATGCATCCCATTCTTTGACGCCCTAAAGAAAGGAAAGAAAAACTTCAATTGGACTCCCGAATGCCAAAGAGCCTTTGATGAATTGATTCGCCATATGGAGACGCCTCCAATACTTTCTAGGCCTGACGATGGCGAGGATCTTCTTATATACTTGGCAGTATCATCTCATGCTTTAAGTGCAGCGCTGATACGGGAAGACAAAAGGATTCAACATCCAGTTTACTATATCAGCAAAAGACTCACTGGGGCAGAGATGAATTACTCTAAGTTGGAAAAACTCGCCTATTGCTTGCTAATTGCATCTAGGAAGTTGAGGCAATATTTTCAAGCTCATCCTATCAGAGTCCTCACTGATCAACCTTTAAAGCAAGTCCTGTTTCGCCCTGAAACTTCGGGTCGTCTTCTAAAGTGGAATATTGAACTCAGTCAGTATGACATCACTTATCATCCCCGAAAAGCAATCAATGGACAAGCTTTAGCGGATTTCATTGCAGAATTTACAGATAAGGGTAACAGTGAGGAAGAAACGGTCGACAATTCCCCGATCCAGTGGAAGTTATATGTCGATGGTGCGAGAAACGACTACAGTTCTGGAGCCGGAGTTGTACTTGAGACTCCTGAAGGTCGATCATTATGCTATGCACTAAGATTGGAATTCCCTTCAACAAACAATGAAGCAGAATACGAAGCCCTTATCGCTGGCTTAAGGATTGCTAAAGAATTAAACATCCGAGCGCTACAGATATTCAGTGATTCTCAGCTTATTGTATGCCAAGTCAAAAGGGAATTCCAAGCAAAAGGGGGGAATCTGCCCGCCTACTTGTCAAAGGCTTGGGAACTCCTGGGTGATTTCGATCATTACATGATAAGCCACATTCCTCGAGAAGAAAACATGAAAGCAGATTCTCTCGCGAAGTATTCGAGCACAGGCGAAGCTCAATTTCTGGGGCTAACTCCAGTGGAGGTCCTGTCGACTCCTAGCATTGATGAGATGGACATTGATTGGATCATGAGCATGTCTCAAGAGCAAGAATCATGGATGACTCCATAATAGAATATCTGCTCAATGGATCCTTACCAGAAAACTCAAAAGAACGACAAAAGCTACTGAAAAAAGCCTCTCGATACGTAATCCAGAATGGCCGGTTATACAGACGGGGATTCTCAATGCCATTACTTCGATGTATATCCAGGGAAGAGTCCAAAGCAATCCTAGCAGAGGTACACGGAGGAGAATGTGGTGATCATTCAGGTGGCCAAACATTAGCAAAGAAAATTCTCCGATACGGATATTTTTGGCCAGAAATTAATCGAGATGCAGCAGAGTATTCCTGAAAATGTGACAAATGTCAAAGATTCGCCAAAATTCCTAGAGCTCCTTCCACTGAACTCACACAGATGGTCAGTCCATGGCCGTTTGCGATATGGGGAATAGACCTTGTAGGACCGTTGCCAACTGCCAAATCTGGAATTAAATATGTCATTGTTGCTGTAGATTATTTTACTAAGTGGGCAGAAGCTGAACCACTGGCTACTATCACCTCAAAGAAGATGATAAGTTTTGTGACTAAAAACATCATTTGCAGATACGGGGTGCCTCAAAAAATAATTACAGACAATGGAACTCAGTTTGAAAGTGAAGAATTCCAAGGTTTTTGCCAGCGATTCAAAATCCGGAAAAGCTTCTCAGCAGTAGCTCATCCGCAGGCAAACGGGCAAGTGGAAGCCGTGAACAAAATTATTAAGTCAACCATCAAGAAGCAACTTGAAAGAGCAAAAGGTGGTTGGGTCGATAAGCTACCACTGGCACTATGGGCATACAGAACCACTCACAAAACTGCGACTGGGCACACCCCGTTTTCATTGGCATACGGATCAGAGGCAATGATTCCGGTAGAAATAGAAGTCCCTTCACACAGAAGAATCCATTTCAATCAAGCAGAAAACGAAAAGCTACAGCTTTAAGCGCTAGATCTCCTTGATGAAAAAAGAGATGAGGCTAATCTCAGAATTGCAGCTCATCAGCAAAGAATAGCCAGACATTTCAATTCCAAAGTCCGCCAACGCAGCTTTGAGATTGGAGACCTAGTCCTGAAAAAAATTATGACAGCGACAGGTGTGTTTGGGCCAAATTGGGAAGGACCATATGTCATAGGTCAAAAGCTTCTTGACGGCACATTCAAACTCACCACTGTTGAAGGAGATCAAATTCCAAGGGCATGGAACAGCAACCATTTGCGTCCATACTTTACTTGAAAATTTTGTTGAAATATTGTAAAAAGAATTATGAATGTATGATTCTTGTAATTAAAAGCAATTGTAAAACTGATGCAAGTAAATAATGAAAGAATATAAAGTGGATGTAGGCCCAATTTCCTGGCCGAACCACTATAAATCTTGTGTTCCTTATTATTATTACATGTTTGCTTTATTTTCGATATAAAAAGTACATAGAATGTATCGCTGAAATGTCGATTTGAATTTTTGCAGACAATAGAAGTGAAACTTGCACATAAAAAGACCAAGTGATTCTCGCCAAATTTCAAGTCACTAGAGCCCCGAATTCAAATCCTAGATAGGAAGTACTTCAGCTGAATGGCCTATGATTTCGACAGAAATGGGTCTTTGCTAATAAATTGAGATCGTTTGAACAAACAAACATCCAATTAAGAAGCTAGTGCTCGTTCTCACGAAATCGCCTGACAATGAAGCACACTTCCTTGGATTAAACAAGTTACTTGTAAAAAAAAAAAGAGGGGCAGAGGATCATTGAAAAGGCATAAGCAAGTGAACAGAGGAACAACCAAAGCCATCATCGGCAGCACAAGTCCTCTTCGGAGGCACAACTCTTCGGAGGATAAAGACCTCTAATGGTTATACGCCACAAAAAAGAAAGTTCTCTACTCAACAAAAAAGATTGGAGGAGTCATGACCCTCCAACCATGAGAGAGTAACTTCCAGGCGATGAAAACCCTCTCTGAGGCACATTTCACCAGGAGTTGAAGTGTTATGACCGCTCTTCGAAATTACACTTCACCAGAGTTGAAATGCAAACAAAATAAAAGCCCTCTTCGGAGGCCCATTTCACCAGGAGTTGAAGTGTTATGAAGTGTTATGACCGCTCTTCGGAATTACACTTCACCAGAGTTGAAATGCAAACAAAATAAAAGCCCTCTTCGGAGGCCCATTTCACCAGGAGTTGAAGTGTCATGACCGCTCTTCGGGATTTCACTTCACCAAAGTTGAAATGCAAAATAAGATAAAGACCTTCCTGGAAGCCCACGTTTCACCGAGATTGAAATAAAACTTCCAAGTGTTGAAACGTGAAAAGGCTTTCTTCGAAGGCACAACTCTTTGGAGGTACACGTTTCACCAAGATTGAAATAAGACTTCCAAGTGTTGAAACGTGAAAAAATCCCTCCTTAGAGGTACAACCCCCTTCCGGGGACACAAATCAAAGGAAAGACCTCTTCAGAAGCCCGCGTTTCACCAAGATTGAAATAAAACTTCCAAGTGTTGAAACGTGAAGAAATCCTTCCTCAGAGGCACAAATTTCTATCTAAAAAAAAAAAAAAAATCCTCATCAAGGGCATACTTTAACTTTCAAAGGAAGAATTAAAGTTAAAGTACCCTTCAGAGGCCCGCTTCACCACATAGAAGAATTCACTTGGCAAAATGTATACATACGCAAAAGGAAAAAGTGATTTCTTCAAAGGACAAAGCGTAAAAACTCATATGAAGGGAGTTGCACTCTACGAAAATTCTCTTCGAGAATGAAGTAATTATTCTTCAGAAAATGAGAGTGCTAGTCCCCTCAAAGTATACGATATTGCAGTAAGCTCATGGTATGGGGGCAACAGGTATAGTTACATACAAAATGGTATAGCTACGTCAGTAAAGTACGCTCAAACAACATACCACAAGCTCACCGCAATATCATATAAATAAACTTGTGCAAAAATGAATAATAAATGCATTCTCAAATTCAAACAAAAGTCTGTACAAATAAAGGATCATTTTATTCAATTGCAGATATTGCAGATACAGGTTTCAAAATAAAGAAGCAGGGGCCGGTGCCTGCACAACATCCGACCATTACACAAAAAAGGAATCAAAAAGCCCAACTCTTCATTTCTTCTTGCCGCCTTTAGACCCTTTACCCAGCCGAATGATTAGCTTTTCAGGTCTTTCAGGTCGGTCTGAAGGCATAAGGGAAGAAGGGGAGGGAGGTGCAACTGGTGCAATTTCCGGTTCCTCTTCAGTGGTGATAATTTTCTTCCCCCTCCTCTTCGATGTCCCATGCTTCTTTATTCTCTTCGAAGAAGACTCACTCCCTGGAGTAACGAGAGCGGACAAAACTACGTCGTCAGAAGGAGTCCGCTCCGGAGAGATCTCGCCTCCTTCGAGTCCCTCATCTTTTTGCTCCTGCGAAGCAATAGGGTCATCCAAGCCATGAAGAGCCTCAATTTTCTCCTCTTGTGATCCAGGTTGTGAAGCAGAAGGAGGAGTCACCTGAAGAGATGGAGGAGGAATAACCAGAGAAGGCGAAGTTTGCACGGCACTTGTTGTTTCAACTGCAGAAGAAGAGAAATTGAAAATGTTAGTATCCTCCCAAAAGAAGGGAGATATGGGTTCATCGAGATTCAAGAAGTAATCGAGAAGCTCATCAAATTTTTGAGGAATAAGCAGGCAATCCACCTGAATCGGACCAATGTCGAAATTACCTGAAGATGTTGGCTTCGTCAGTTCAATCTCATAATTCTGAGCCCCAATGTCCTCCAAAGCCTCTTCATCAGTAGGGGTAATTACCCCGGTTCTTGTAGGAGGCGACGAATGAGCACTAGAGCCTGTAATGTCCACCTCGGGAGAAACTAGAGGACGTTCAGAGGTAGTAGGCGGTGCTCCTTTTTCGGAACGTTCCCCTTCCGCCATTCCGGCCCGTACCTTGGCGAGTTGCTCTTTTCCCTTGGCAAGAGCGGCGCGGGCATCATCATCGAGATAATGCTCTTCAAGAGCTGTCTCAGCGTAACCAGCACCTTTGCCACCTAGCATATCAAGTGCTGCCTCCCAGACTTCAGCTAATGTAATTTCGTATTTAGGGCCTAGAAAGGCAAGGCTGCCACGCCCCAAAATGCTGTGCAGATAAAAATCAAATAGTGTGGAACTAATGTCAGCTTTGGTTGCTTGATGGGCCTCTTCGGCCGCAAGTTTACCAGCAACGGCCTCGTCGCGCTCCTTTTCGGCCATAGCAAGTCGAGTTTTTAACAACACTATCTCCAAGCTTTGAGAGCCGGTTTGTTCTCGCAGCTGTACAGTTTCAGCACGATATTCTTCTATGACCTTTTCCTTATGTGCAAGCTTATCTTCGACTGCTCTTTGACTGGCATGCGCATCTCGTACTTGTTGCTGAAGCATGCTCTCCTTTTGAGAATAGGAAGTTGATGAAGTAACTAATTCTTCCTTAAGCTTTTCCACTTCCGCTTCCATCTTTTCATTATAGGAAGCAATACTTCTCATTTCGGCGTCATGCTGTTCGAGAGTCTTCTGCCACTCAGCCTTATCGTTCTCCATTGTGAGCATGGCCTCGAGATTGGCTCGGTTAACCCTCTGAAGCTCGTCGACAAGTTTTTGCCAGTTCGACATTCTTTCAATATCGGTCCTGACAGTATCAAGATTTCGCAGCATAGCCGGTTTGTCGAGAGGAACCAAGTCGAGATCAAATCGAACCCCTCTCAAGCACCACTGAGGAAATCGACTTTGAAGAGTGGGAGGACCTTGCCCGACTTGGTATGCGGGCCGGTTGATGATTGCTTGAATGTCGGAGCGAACGGGAGCAGGAGATTTAGCAGGAACATGTTCAGAAGCTATCGGCATTGTTTCTTCAGTAAGTCTAGCCCGCTTGCTAGAAGAATCGTCTATGTGACCTTTACCTCTCTCATCGTGAGCTTTTCTCTTTTGAGTATCATCATCTCTGTGGGGAGGGTCATGTCTTTCTTGTTCCCTTCGGTGACGTTCTTCATATGCTCGTCTCTCGTCGGCTTTCCTGATAGCCCTCTCTTCATCCGATTCTCTGTAAGAAGGGAGGTAACGCCTGTAATCATACTGGCTACGCCTCCCGTAGCGCTGGAAATCATCATAGTATGAGCCGCTGCGCCCCATAGGAGAATCTGGAATAAAAATAATAAGCTTTTTAAATCTTTAAAGTACAAGAGGATAAGTGCGTAGAAGTGATGAAAAAATACTAAGTGTTGTGTAACGTGTAAACTACACGCATCGAGTTACAGACCACTCTGTGAAATAGATATAGTGATAACTTGAGTAGGGGGAGTTGACATTTGTTGTAGAGAAGATGTCGCCTCAATTACAGAAGAAACAGTTTTGGAAACATCATCTCTGAAAAGTTCTTGAGAAGTCACAATTAAATCGCTCAACCCCTCGAAAACATCATCACCCTCATGTTTTTTGGGACTGGCTTTTTCAACCCCTTCGTCGGCAGATCTTCCGGAGGATCGTGGAGTTTCTTTCTCTTCGATAACTGGGGCAAGTGCAGACTTATCAGACGGCCCCGCAACGTCCTTCGGAACTGAACATCTCACTAGTGGAGTTTCTATAGAGGTTCCTCCCTGAATGTGCTCTTTAATAGGGACCGGGGCATCAGGAGTTTCCGCCGGAGAATCAGGAATTTCAGTTGGGACTTCACGAGACTGAGTGAAGCGAGAAGGATGAAGAAGCCCATATTGATGTAAAAATCCATCATTTAACAAGAACTTTATACTCCTCTCTTCTGCCTCCACGGCGTTCAATCTCTCAAAAACTTGTTTATAGCATGGATCTCTAGAGGGAGGAGGAAGTGCTAAAACAGGGAAAAGAAGCAAAGTTAGCATTCAGCAACTCAAATTATGAAAATCCAAGATTGGAGAAATAAAAACAGGAAAATCTTACTTCCTACTCTCCAGATGGCATAAAACCCTAGAGGGCAACGAACAAAGAAATACTGATTTAGAAATCCGTGAACGCTATCAGAAAGATCGGTGATGAGTTTTCGATTTCGAGCACTCCTTATGATTACGATGGAGGGATGATCTTTGATCTTTGTGAATGAGCAGAGGTAGCAGATTTCCTCAAAGCTCGGTAATCGGTCCAGAACTCTACTAAAAAGCACACATAACCCCATCAGAATGGCATGGCCATTGGGGTGCAATTGGAATGGAGAGATAGACAATCGAAGCAAGAGCTGCCGAAGGAAGTCATTAAAAGGTGGTATGGCACCGCTCAAGCACATTTGGCGGTTGACAGCAATAAAGCCAGAAGGGGGCCTATCTGCAGTATCATTTGGCCCCGGCAGTAAGGCATCAGCTTCGGCAATGCCAAACTGGGTGAGCAGTTGAGTAAACACCCGGTGATTCAGAGTGGTGGGAGTTCTTTCCGGAGGATTATTCAACAAGTTGGCTACTGGGAAGACATCTTCAGCCTGGCCCATCGGTTCTTCTTGTTGAGATGTCATTCTACACAAGCAACCGGGTGTTCAAATGCGAAGGTGCACGTTTCCTAAAAGTGTGAAGTGTTGTGCAAAACTAATGAAAATAACAAGTAAATATAACTGGAATTAAACTGGTTGACGATTGATCGACTATGGTAATTTCAGAACTTGTTAATTTAGAGTTCAAGCATAATATTAGTGCAGGCTGGTCAGTTTCAATTGATTGTTTCAGTGTTGCTTTAATATTCTACTTAAAATTGATAGCACTTCATTCACACGATTTGTTTAAGTCAATTATCTGTTATTAACTAATCTGTCATTTGATATGGGCAATCAATGACAGTATATTCGTCCCAGTTTTCTGTGAATGTCGTATTGAACAGGTTGTTAGCCTGCAAGTCAAAATAACCTGTGAATGGATGCAATAAAATTCAACAGTTCAAAGTTAATACAATGGTCCAAAATTCAAACAGAATTCATGCAAGTCATAACTCGTCAATGGTTCAAAGGTTCTGAGTCGGCAATGTCCTAAGTCATGAGTCGTAGGAACAAGGAGATTATCTCCAAGACTTATCTCGGCAACGACTCAAGGCCACGACTCAAAGGTGTTATCTCGGCTACGACCCAAGGGTCCTATCTCGGCCACGACTCAAGGGTCTTATCTCGGCCACGACTCAAAGGTTTTGTCTCGTCCACAACTCAAGGCTTAGGTTATGAAGCGTGTTGAGTCGTATCATGGTTAAATCACAAGGGTCGCTGGATCATACAAAAGTAGCCGAGTCAAACCTACGGCAACGTTCGAATCAATCAGACCCATTAACCATCTAACTCCTAACCCATTAACCACCTAACTCCTAACCCATTAACCATCTAATCCATAACCCGATAACCCAATAACCTCGCAGTGGTTAACCCCATCTCCTTCACACCACTAGGTCGCCTTAAATCTCGAATCGATACAAGTAAGATCAAGCCGCCTGCCTTTAACCCATCAATGTCCGATGTAATAGTATTCGCAAGGATCAAGGGGGGAAAAACAGAGGCGGAGTTCGGCAATCATCAGCAAATGAAAAAAGGTGCAAAGTCTCTTACACGGTGTGGTGCTAAAGATAATCGAAAATGAATCAGGTTGGAATCGCCTTTGAGAGCTCGAAGATGCGTTAATGGCAGATGCGGTTCAAAGGATAAGAAATGAGAAGAAGGAAGTAAGGGGAACGACTCAAGTCTTTTATAGCGTTGAGCAGTGGTAGTTGAATCGGCACACGAGTTAAGATGAGTCGAAGCACACGACCTACGACTTAGGCGTGAACTTCGAGGGGCAAATGTTAACTCCGTTTAGGCGACGAGTCAAGGTCCGGGCCGACTCAACAGACTACCGACTCAACAAGCCACCGACTCAGGAAGCTACCGACTCAACAGCCTTGAGGAGTTACCGACTCAACAGCCTTCAGGAAGCTACCGACTCAACGGCCTCGAAGGGTTACGACTCAGCGACTCAGGAGGAATAACGACTCACCGGGTTATAACCTTAGCGACTTAAAGGTGCCGGCCGATTCAATGGGTTAACGACTCATGGGGCTAGCGGCTCAAGTTCTCTAACCACTCAACGACCTAAGGTGTCAAATGACTTAACTGACTAAACTCCCAAAACAACAAAGGACCAACCTTCGACTTATGATAAGTCGTTCACGACCTAGCTTGAGTCGTCTACGACTTACAGCTATTATGTAGAAATCCTATGCCGCCTCACTTTGGACCACGGCCTATTAACTCGCAGACGAGTTAGGACTTGTGCTGTATACAGAGGACCGAAAACGCTCTGATATGAAGTCAGGGCTCAACCAGTTGAGTCGCCTACGACATACGACTCATCCTGAGTCGGTCACGACTTACGACTCATCTTGAGTCGGTAACGACTCATGACTTGACAATTTCAGCCTAGAAAATTGCCTATAAATACATGACCACATTGAGCATGGAGGGGACTTTTGGACTGACTTCCTGGACGCCATTACTCTGCCATTGACTCGACTTCAAGCAACGTTCAAGCAACACTTCTATCACTCCAATCACCAAAGACATTTCAACAAATCTCAAGTGGAAATCTAACTCATTCACCATGCATTCGAGGGATTCTTCTACATCAGAGTTTGAGCCATTTGTCTAAGTGTGTTGTAATTGAAGATTGTTGTAAAGAATTGTAATCAAATCAGCAATAAAGAGCTTTAAAGTGGACGTAGGCTAGATCTTAAGCCGAACCACTATAAATATTGTGTCTTTTATAGCTTCTCTGTGATTTCTCTGCTTATATTTTGTTCCCGTACCAACGGGTGGTGCTTTCACAATTACCTTCTACACACCAGGGTGTTAGCGTTCAATTTTTAGCGTTAACAGTAAGTTATATATGTTAAAGAAAATGCATATGAACTTATACAAGTTTTATCTTAATTCTTTTAATTCATTCATTGTTCAATAAATCTTTACCTTTTTCTTATAAGTTACAATTTTAACTTCCTTTTTATTTCCTTTATAACTTAGCATTAAATCTCTTACCTAAATTAGAGGTTTCAATTATTAATTACTTACTTTTCATTTCACTACACTAATTCGAAACAAATTAATTAATGGAAATTTAAGAATTTAATACCGAGTTAAATTTCAATTTGTTTTAAAACAATAGATAAATATATCCTTCCAACTTATATATCTCTAATTATTTTAAAACAATTCAAAATTTATATATATTCAAAAATGAATCTGCAATAGAACTACCACAGTGGCCTTCCCCTTCGAAACTCGAAAATGAAAGCCGATGATGTGGCCGCCATCACCGAAATTATTTTCCAGCGACAGAGAGGAAAGTAAAAAACTTATTTTCTCAAAAATCCTTTTTTAAAACAATTCTTCCGAATTACATTGAAATATTTATATCAGAAAGTCCTTATAAACAATATTATTATATTCCAAAATTTATTTGAAAGAAATTTCAAAAGCCCGATCTTAAGTTCTAAATTTCCAGATTTCATTTATTTTATTTTGCGATCTTATTTCTATTATTATTTATACACTTTATCACCTAACAACCAATCTATTGCTGCCAAATATAGATATCATTTGAAAAAATTTATTTTATATATAGAAAATATAATAGGCAAAAATTATTCCATTCACCTATATTAAAACAAATATTATGTCGGTCTATCCTATTAAGTGTTTAGAAATTCCTATTGATGTCATAGCATCTCATGCACCAACCAGAATTTATAAATACGAAAAGGAACAAATTAACACAATATTAAAACTTTTTATAACACTAACAAATACGCTCTCTCATATATACACTCAGTGACTCCCATAGGGTATTACTACCCTATTAATAAAGAGTCAATCCTCACAAAGCTAAGGTTTATCGCTAAACCAAAGCTCTGATACTAGATGTAACATCCCGCCTTTTCACATGATTTAAAGAGACACACGTGCCAATTCAAACCATACGGAAGGGCGGATTGTTATGGGGTAGATAAGAAAAACAAGAAAGAAATAAACAAAAACAGAACCTCACAGCGGAAGGATAAAATATAATAATCAAATATACAGTTCATGAAGCTGTTTTACAAAACCTATGATTATTTTTATACAATACATATCAGAGTACACATACTAGAGAATAATAATAAATGCAACGGAATTAAATGGTGTAGTGGAATAATATAGTAGATAATAGTACTACAAATCTTCGTCTTCGTCCTCCAGAATAAAACCTTCAAATCCTGAAACGCTCGAACTGACCCGAGCGAATTTGAAAAGACAAAAACACTCGAGTCAGAACTAAAAGACTTATGTGAGTTAAATTAACAGAAATAGATATGAGTGCAGTAACTCAAGAGATGCTCGGGATTTACATCTCTTGAGGATCTGTTAAACTATTTGCTATATAGAATATTTCGCTATTATAATAATGTCTAATTGTAAAATAAACTTACTTTTTAATAGCGTTAAGGGGTTACCCATATAGCCCTTAACACAAATAATGCCAATAGTCTATATAGTGCCTGCATATCTCCTGATCGGGAGACTACGAGAAGACACTCCATAGGTACGACACAAATAGAAACTCGTACAAGGCGCGATAGGGTAGGTGACATGGCACAACTAGGCAATGCCAGGGTAGATATACCAATTATGCTTTCGGGTCGGTGGTAATGCGTAGCGCGCAGTTACCGCCCGCCTCGAGCCACAACCCAAATGAAATCAAAAGTGGCCACCGAATCAATCCAACAGTCAAAGTATAATATCGAAGGGACGTGTCCGATCAAAGGTGCTACCTTATTAACTCGTCAATCGCTCCTGTTTTAGCCACCTTATGCCAACTCACAGGAGTTGGGTCCATGTATTTACCTTACAGGAAACGCCACCACCAACCTACTTCATTCTGGAATCTCTACCGCGTACACGGTTGTTAAAGTGGTTTTCGGAGTTGGCAGAGAGTATGACAACTTCCGATCCCGGTCTCCTCAACAACCAAACGTTATTATAACACCGCGGTCATTTAAAAAAATTAATTATACTTTCAAGAACCAGAATATAATTATCCATTCCAAAACCCATAAATACATATCATTTCCTTTCCAAAACAAAATCATTTGGTATTATTTTTATAAAAACCCAAATTAATATAATATCATTTTATTTCAAATATATATTTCTTTTCCAAAATCATATTGTTTTCAAACTTATAATAATCGGAAACCAAACATGGAATTATAACTTTCAAACTATAATACTTCGAAAATTCATAGCTTTAAACCATAATTTCTAAAACTTAAATGGTTTGGATATTCAAACAGTATATAGCATCAATAGTTTGGATTCAAAATTTCTTTATAAAATAAAATAATTTCCGCGACTTACAATTTATTTCATTAAAGATTAAGTCAAAATCCATAAATTTAAAATCGCTTTCAGTTTAAATAAACCACTTCAATTTCAATATATTTCAAACTTTGAATATTAAACAATTGGAACTAAGATCGAAAATTTCTATTTCACCAATTTAAAGTCCTATTATTTAGTTTGAAATAATAATTGCATAATAAACCAGTAATCATTTAAGTAAAACTCAAATTACTTATAAAAGAAAATTTCCTTAAGTTGTTATACTAGAAATATTCATTTAATTCACCTTGAATAGAATTCAGTTATAAATATCATACCCTTTTTAAAATTTCAAGTTAATAAATTTTACATCAACTTATGAAGTTAACTTCTTAATTAAGCTCAATTCCAAATAAATTTTCCAATTTAACTCCAAATCTTTATTAATTTAAATCCTTTAAAATTATATGTAATTTCAATATCTTAACAAGTACTTAACCATAAAATAAAAAAAATCAGACCCTGTCATTCAACTTATTTATTTTATTTAACAAATCCATACATAGCTTATCTTCAATACTTTAACTATAGATGTATATATAAAATAAGATTTTATATAATATCAAAATCTATATTTATTAACCGTATCCTATCCAAACCATAGAAAAATCATTTCAAAAATAATTTTTATATATATACCGCGGCGCCTGTATAAAATTTTCTATCCTTTGATCAAGTGATATGGATATTTATCATTTCAATCCGCAATTTAAAAATAAAAATGCGGTTGTATATCATTTCAAACCGCAATCCCGAATGAATGAAATACCTGATAACTTGCAGATTTTAAAATATAGTACATATCATCCATTCACCAAACATCAGTCATCAATCATTAATTATAATCATCATCCAATTTAAACAAACATCAATATATAACAGGTGATAAATAACTGGTATCAATTTCAGTTTATACTCAAATAAATTTAATAACTATTAATTGGCAGTTTGTATGCAAAATAAATATAATTTAACTGGCAGTTAATATGCAATAACGAATTTAAATAACGTGTAAATTAAATGAATGCAATTTAACTGAGAAATTGATGAAATATATACCAAACAGCTATAAATAAAATTTTAAACACATCGAAAAATCAATTTAACAAGCATAAGAAATTTTAGAAGTTGTAAGTGGGTTAAAACACTCACCTTTATATGAATCCGAAAATAATAGACTTCTAATCAATAACTTCGCTCTATGCTTCCTTAGTCTTCTTATTGATTGCTAGCTTTGTTCCGTAATTTCTTTTATTTTGATTTACTTAAATTTCCCTCCTTATTATATTAATATATATACGTATTTATGTATGTATTTTTAAAAGGTTTAGAAAAGATTTGAGAAAGAAGAATTTGAAAAAGAAAAGGATTGAAATAAGAAGAACAGAAAATTGTAGAGAAGATCAAGTTTTGAAAAGAAAGAAGAAAGTTGAAATAGAATAAAACTTGAGAAGAAGAATATTTGAAGAGGAAGTAAAAATTAAAATGAGATAGAATAAGGAGATTTGAAGAAAGAAAAAAAGAAGAAGGAGATTTGAATGGAGGCTAGGGTTTCATTTGCATCATATCGTATTTATAAGGTTAGAGTTAAGTTTAGGGACAAAGATATTTGAAAGGAGAGGCTGCTATTAATTAGAAATAAAGTAAATATGAACAACTTGGTATTGAAATATAGTAAATATGAACAGTCCTTTTTTTTTAAAAGTAGCAGGTATTAAAAAGAGGTAATTATTAATTAGAAAGGGAATGAATATGGAGGGGAAAAATTAAATGACATGTTTCGTTAGTTTGATTCTAAATTAATTAAGTGCAAGATACAGAAAAGTTTGAATGCATCATATATATTCTCACTTATTTACAATGACTTAAACAAATCTTTATGTAAATTTAGAGTTGATAAATCTATCAATTGCAGTGCAAAAACTTCTATTTCATTATATTCAAAATTATAAATTAAGTTCCCCAAAATTATTATTAAGTTAAATAATTAATGATTATTCCATCTATAAATTTTAAGTAGATGGATTCAAATGTTGGGTTCAGTAACTATTATTTTAATATTCTTGAATTTCAGTTAAATCTCTATAAACGTAATACTTTAAACGTTAGATTTCATTTATTTTGCAATACTTCAATTAAATTAATAAATATTGCTTTCTATACTTAAATCTATATTAACAAAACATTAGATTTGGATAGATAGAAATCGATTTACCAAAATTTACGTAAACAACTATATAAATTTGCCACCTATTAGCTCTTGATTTTATTCTTAAGTTCGTTACCAATCAATTTCGATTATACTTCCATCTATAATGCAAATCCAATCTCCTCTAACTGCATAAATTAGGGAAATTTATTGCAATTGATTTCCCATTAAACTTCATAAATTTATCAAATTGAAACCAAAATAAAACGTTTATTTATTATAAAATTCTTGTTGTTTAATTGAATTGACCATTCACGGATATAATTTACCTTGATCTCCAATTGTTATTTAAATACATCACAAAACGTTAAATCTATATTCATTACAATTTGTTACCAAAATTAATTTAACGAAATCAATTACGCTCTTAAAAATTTCTATTCATTCATTAATTGCTAATTGTTATTGGATTTAAACCCATTCATTTGATTTTCCTATTATGCATCAATTATAAACCCATCATCATAAAGGTGAGTCAACATTTTATACTATAAATTTACCCATTTATATTCCAATATAAATAAATGCTCACATACAAATTTAGATTCTAAATCCAATTAATTATTCCATTTAATCCATTGATTTATTAACTTTAATTATTGCAATTCATTATCCGTTATAACTTAATATACTAAATAGATGGTTAATCTTAAATACTTGTTCTCATTAACGTTTTATTTCTACTTACAAATTAATGCAATTATTACATATCCCTCCCTTAGTTAAAATCCTTCCTATCTCCCTCTTTATTTCCAATTAATGTAAAATGTTATATTCAATTTCCATTAATTTCAATAGATTCAAATTATCATATTTTAAATCCAAATGAATAAATAAAGCTTGATTCCCGTTTAAATATTTAACTCATCTAATTGCAATTTACCTTGTTATCATAAATTAAATTTCGAGATATTGATACAACTTTATTTCCATTCTTTATTCACAAATCATCATATTTATGACGAACATTAACGTTATTCTCCATTTATTACCTTAATTTATTTAACGTAACATTTAATTTATATTTATTGCAATGATTTCCAAATTAATTGAATGAATTAAATATATATGTATCACTCATAGTAACTTGTGGTCACAACTCTTGATCACCTTTAATAAGTTTATTATTTACAATCCAATAATCGCCATTTACTATATACATACGAATTAAATAAATTCAATATTTCCATTTTGTTTTCCTATACTAATTTTATTACTAAGTGTATTTACTCCATTCCAACAAGTTGGAATTCCACTCTTACTATAACAATCATTTCCCTATTCACTTTTATTAATAACCCACCATCATTGCATTTATTGTCTTTTATTGATTTAATCAAATTACCCCATATTCCTCTAAATTCATACTAACGAAATATTCAATTACTATTCAATGCATATTTATTCATCAATCAATTCGGTATTTACTTTTTTCTTCTATTTGATGATAAATACATATGCATTTACATACATTCATTTCATTCCATTCATTTATGGGTATTGCATTGAAATTTAATTTATTAGTTAATACCAACATTATTACCATTAATTACAATTGGATTCCCAATTTTATTCAATACCCTGAATAAATAACATATATATTAATCAAATCCTTACATTTTTTCTTTTCTCATATTCCACTTAAAATCAAATAATAATATTTAAATGATTTTATTGAATTGGAATTTCATTCAAGTCATAAATTATTAACTTGCATTAAATCAATTACTCTACGGAAATCAACATTGAATCAAACTCGATTACTTCTAGTTTGATTCTCTATCACTATCACTACAAGGTTCTCAGTGCTATTCAAAGTTATAAACTTCTTTGTAATCTATTAAACGAGAAAAGGTGTGATTATAGCCTTGGAAATCAATCAAGAGAGAAAAGGTGTGATTGTAACCTTGGTAAATCAATTGGGTAAACTTGTGGCCCGGAAATCAAGTTTCTCTACCCAGAGGATAGAAATTCTGGAGGGTGTATCTCGTAGCCTTGAAACCAAGGGTGTAATTGTACAATTTCTTTTGAAAGGAAATCCGTACTTGTGTTGCGGGACTGGATATAGGGTAACTCCGAACCAGTATAATATCCGGTGTGTTCTTTCCTTTACTGCTTTTATTTTATTTCTACATCTGTGTTTGTTTCTGTGATCATATCTATGTCTATATATTGCATACATCGGTGTCTAAATTAACATAAACTTAAAAAGATTTAGTAATTCTTTATTAACACTATTCACCCCCCCTCTAGTGTTAATCCTAGCCTTAAGATCCGTAATCCGCATTTCTCACAATTGGTATCAGAGCAAGGTTTTCAAAGTTTCATAATCTGATTTTTGAAAAGTTTTCAAAATAGCTACCAACACTGGTACTGTTACTAACACTAGTATCCCTGTCACTAGTTCATTTATAGAGGGTCAGTCTATTGTCAGACCACCACTTTTCCATGGCAGTAACTATGCATATTAGGCATGTAGGATGAAAAAATATTTACAATCTATAGGATTAGACACTTGGAATATCACACAAACTGAATATTCAGAACCCACAACTAATTTTGCACAGTGGACTGCTGAGCAAAAGACTGTTGCGCAAAATAATTCTAAGGCAATGAATATTCTGTTTTGTTCACTAGATAGAAATGAATTCAATAGAGTGTCAGTTTGTAAGTCTGCATATGAAATCAGGAAAACTTTGCAAGTTACTCGTGAAGGAACAAGCAAAGTTAAACAGACCAAAATTTCCATGCTCACAAATCAGTTTCAATTATCTAAAATGAATCCTAATGAGTCTATTTCAGATATGTATAGTAGATTTCAGCATATTGTGCATTCTCTAATATCTTTGGGAAATGAATTTTCTGAAGAAGATCAAGTTAGAAAGATTTTAAATTCTCTAACTCCAGAATGGGATCAAAAGACGCTTGCGATCGAAGAGGCAAATGACATCGGTACTTTAAAGATAGAAGAATTAATTGGAAATCTAATGTCGTATGAAGTTCAAATGATCGGGAGAAGAGAAAGTAAAGCATCTGAAAAGAAATCAATGGCATTCAATGCATTGACGGATGGATCAGAATCAAAAAACGATAATGATGAAGAGATAGCCTTTATGACCAGAAATTTTAGGAAATTCCTGAAATACAGAAAGATGAATAATCTCAAGAGAAACAACTATAAGAATTCTGGAAATCAGAATGTAGTGCCAAATAATGACAAATGTTACAATTGTGACAAACCAGGCCATTTCAAAAGAGACTGTCTGTATCCAAATAGGCAAATTCCTCCTATGAACAACGATCCAGCAAAGAAACAGAAGCGTGCATTTACTGCTACTCTAGATGACTCAGACTCGTCCTCAAGTGATGATGATCAGAAGATAGATAATTCGAATTCGTGTTTCACATATGTTCATGACTCCGACGAATTCAAAGAAACAGACTCAGAAAAAGGTACACGTTTGCAATACAATTTGTTGAAATTTCTTGCTTAGAATTAGTTGCTTGATTGTTTGATTGATTGATTTTGAATTGGTGTGTTGTTTGAATTTTAAAATTTATTTTCTATTTTTTATTATTATTTTATTATTACTTTTATTATTTTTTAATAGTATAACAATATTTTCTGAAATATACTTGAAGTTTAATAATATTTCAGATATATATATAGGCATTAAAAATAATAATAATATTAATATATATTAGAGAACTTAGGAAAAATCAATTCATGAAAATTCAAAGGCACATGTCGACACGGTCCCTACCATGATGTCGACATGGGTACCTAAATTTGAATTTCAAAATATGGATTCAAATGTTTGAATTTCCCTCCACCTTTTCACTTCATTCAATTCTCTAAAAAGCTACCTTTTGACCAGAGAATATGTCCTTTAAGAATCTATTTATTCACCATCTTTTATCATATCTTTTCACTCTCATTTTCCAATTCAAACTCTCTCTTCATAACTTCAAGCTCTCTTCTCTCTACTTTAATGGCTTCTTCAAGCAACCGCTCCACCATGATAATTTCCAGAATAATCAACATCAATTATTCAATGATCCGGAGACAATAAAAGCATACATCAATTATGCTAACTATGCCAAAGTCCATCCCGAAAAATTTGCTATTTTTTAAGATTTTTCTTCTTATGAACTTGATTCTCTTTTTGCAAACAATGGAGTTCTTAGTCTTATTGATGATTCCCAAAATGATTTTGTTTGCTATCCAAATCTTGTCAAAATTTTCTATGCTAATTTAAACCGTGGATTTTATCATGGAAATGAGGATGAAATTTGGAGTAGTGTCAAAGGCACTATAATTGTTTTGAATTGTGATCTTTCGGGTACCATTCTCAATTGTAAGTGTACGGGAATGGATCTTTCTAATTTTAAAATCGATAAAAATGATCATGAGACATTTCATCGCATTTTCGAAGGGATTGATAATTTTGAATTCAAAAATCGAAATTTTCGACCAAAGGCAAGAATTGTCAATCTTCTTCTGCAACATACTTTGACCCCAAGATCGGGGAATTTTAATAATCCTACTTCAAAAGTTTGCAAAGCATTGACTATCCTCCTAATCCATCCACCAAAACCCTTCTCAAAAACCAAAAGACGATTGTTGAAAATCAACAGATTCTTAAAAGATCCGTTAGTAAGAAGTTGGACAAAATTTCATCCAAGATGAACAAGTTCATTTCTAAAGTCAGCAAGAAACTTAGACAATCTTCATCATCATCATCGTCTAACTAGTTTTATCTTTTCGTACCTTGTTGTATGTATTTTAGTTTGTTTAATTCGAAAGTTTATGTAGTTTGATGTGTGCTTAATCATTGTAACATCTTAGTATGTAATGAATTGAAATTTCTTTTCTGTTTTCTATCTTATCTTGTCTCTAGTATAAATGTTAGTATAGTATATAAATATATATACCCACACAATTATTGACAAAATCAAATTAGTCATATTTTTCACTAACCCATGACGACATCCCCTACATGACCATGTCGACATGTACTGGTCAGAAATGACAATTGATTTTGAATTTGAAATTTGAATAACTACCAAATGTTTATTCATTTCAAAAGAACATCTACAACTATAAATACCTGTTTCTTCCAGAATTCTTCACTGAAATTTATTTCTTATCATCTATATTCTTTATTTCTTTCACAAATTCAACTATGGCTAATCCTATTCACAATCTATCCGAAAATCTTGAAGAACTCTTATTTCGTTCAAGAATATTTTCTCGTTTATTTGCGAAACCAACATCACTTGAATTGAGTCAAATGCAGATGATCAAGGAACAAGAAAGGCACTTCGATGCGATACAATGGATGATTTCCTCTCTGCACAAGGATGATAACGAAGCACATCCTCCTGTCTCTCTCACCAATGACAATGATAATTGGCATGCTATTAAGGCTGGCCTAATTTTTGGAGAAGAAGGATGGGTGGAAGTTCCACGTAACTTTTGATTTTTATTTGTTTGCTTTGATTGATTTGGTCTGGATTGATAATCTGTGTAGATTGATTTCTTGATATTGGTTTGAAGTTTGTTGTATAAAACATATATATACATACATTGAAATGTGTATAGTCTTTGATTAGTTATCATGTTCATAAGTATAATTATTTCTTAATCTATATATTCCGTTGTATAGTTTATCAATGCAAGTACTGAAGCCCAAGAATGAGGGGGAGTGAGTTTTTTGTTGATGACAAAGGGGGAGAAATATAAAATAGGGTAGTTAGGCATAAATTAAGGGGGAGTTTATTATTTTTAGGGGGTGTTATTAGGATAGAAGTAATATTTTATAAACAAAGGTTATCATCATCAAAAAGGGGGAGATTGTTAGTTCGTGAGATGATGGTTTTGATGACAACAACCTCAGAATAGATTATAAAATATAAATACTAACATTATAAGTTAGATATATATGTATATGCAGGATTTAACCATGCAGGTACCAAGAACGAAGACTGTACAGTATAAAGATTCAAGATATCGAGATAGAAGACTTATGAGTATCAAGATTATCAAGAGTTCAAGATTTCAAGGTTAAGTATTTTTATTAGGAATTTTGTTATAACTCGTAGAAAAGCACTAGCATCTTAAAATCCAATTTATTCGTGGAATGGAATCCACTTCGAGCCAGTTAAAGGGATGGAACCCTAAGTAGGATAGAACCAATAAAAAAATCTAATGGAACATTGTTTTGTATCTTCTAACTTTTTATTCAAAATGATTTTTTCAAAATTATATCCAGTTTTCAAAATGTTTTTCAAAACTTTCCTTTTAAAAGATTCAAAACCCTCTATCCTAATTTTAAATAATTTTAGCCTCAAAATTATCTTTAATTTCAAAGTCAAAATTACTCCTGATTTTAAACTATCTTTTAATATAATATATTTAACTATTAAATATTTATACTTAGCTTTAAATATAAAATTAAAGTAAAATTCTATATATATTATTCTCTATATTTACTTATGAATTTTAACTATAATAGAGTATATTTATAAAGTTTAAAATAGTTTTAATTTAAAATAAAAGTTATTTTTAAGGAAAATCAAAACACCAAAAAATCCTTTGGGATGTCGACATGCCCAAGTACCCAATGTCGACATAGTGTTAGTTGAGTTCAAAATTTAAATTTCAAAAGAAGTGTCCATTCGCCATAACTCTTCATGAATGGACATGGCTGTTGTTCTTCTATAAATAGGGGTTAGTTTCAACGAATTTCATATCAGATTTTCTGGTTTTTCACTCCTCTTCTTCTTCCACATTTCTAAATGCATATTCTTACCATTACTCTGCCGAAATCAACATTGAATCAAACTCGATTACTTCTAGTTTGATTCTCTATCACTATCGCTACAAGGTTCTCAATGCTATTCAGAGTTATAGACTTCTTTGTAATCTATTAAGCAGGAAAAGGTGTGACTGTAGCCTTGGTAAATCAATTGGGTAAACTTGTAGCCCGGAAATCAAGTATCTCTACCAAGAGGATAGAAATTCTAGAGGGTGTATCTGGTAGCCTTAAAACCGAGGGTGTAATATTTTAAGGGAGCGCCTTTTTCCCCAGAGCCATCATCAAAACATTTTATACTATACATATATAGTATCTTTCAAATCATACACCTAGTATGATATCATACAAAGCTCCTTTACACAAAATCGATTATCCCAAAATCGATAAATTCTCAAACCAGGCTTTCCAAATTCCAATATTGATTTTACCCAAAAATCAAAAGCCTTTCCTAATCCAAAGGCTCTCAAAACCTTTTCCAAAATCTTCATAAGGTCCTTTATATATATATATATATATATATATACAGATATATAATTTTAAAACTTTGGATCATTTCAAACTTGTATAAAACCCTTTTATACTTCAAACACTTTCAAAAATATTTTCTTCTGACCATAGATTTATCAAGGGGAGTTTTATCTCATATAATAAAGATATATAATTTCATTTATTCAAAATCAAATATTCAAATTTGACTTTTTTTTCAATATCAATTTCATTCAAATCCGCACGATGTACGCTTATCATTCGTACGCTATACCAATCTGGTCTCTCACTCGATCATACAATTTCACTTCCGAACTAGTATCGTCCACCCGACTTCCTAGTGCGGGCACAGATCTGGTTTCTTGATTAGAAACCGTCACTCTCCTTGCATAGTCATAACTATGATAGAGAATATCCAGAACCAATCAACAATCCATATCCAGGTTCGCCGTCGAAAATCAAGTGAAAAATCCCAACTCGGATCGATAACTATCTCGAAATTCTATGCTCGAGTCTGGATCAAATCACAATGCGAATAGAATAATATACGTACATCTTACGTATTTATCTTTATTGATCATTAACCAAGTCAATTTCCTTTCCATTCACATTCACTTATTCACATTTACATCAATCCTCATTTGGATTATCACTTCAATTCTTATCTCAGTTGGGTATTTAAATCAAATATCAGTTCGAACTCCGACCGGTTTATTTTTAGAAAAATAGCTTGAAAATTTGAAAAATAGATAAGTAATTGAAAAATAATTATTACTTTACAAAATAGCTATAGAATAGTTAACTAATTGTAAAACAGTTGAAAATAGTTAAATAGTTTCATAAATTTAAGATAACTGCAAAATAGTAGTAAGATAGTAATAAATTTATAACATAGTTGAAAATTAGTAATCAATTTAGGAAACAGTTGAAAAATGGTTACACAGCTCCAAAAATAATGGTAAAACAAATATATAATAAGTTAGCTTTAAAAAGAAAGGTTGTATATACATTTAATAGCTTAGAAAAATAAGTTTATATTAAAACAATTTATATTGAAAATAGTCAAGAGTCAAACTGTTCACTTTCCCAACAATTCAACTTAAATTTCCGTTTAAATTGACCCAATTCCAATTCAAATAACTCCAAATTCCATTGGACTTGATTAATTCCCAATTCAAGTTGAATCAATCTTGATTCCTTCCTAAATTTAAATCAAATTCTAGTTGATTTTAATCCTGTTCAATTTTAATTTTAATTTCATAGTATTCCAATCACTTCAATTTAATCCAATCCAATTTCCCATTTAAAATTTTTAAACTTATATATTTTCAATCACCCATCCAATTACTTCAAACCAAATTAAATTTTGAACTAATTCAATTTCAATCTTGAATTTAAACTACCTCGAATTATATAAATTCGAGTTAAATTCTCAAAGGTTGATTTAACTTTTTAAACCAAATTAACTTTTATTTAAAGTTTTTAAACAATCTTATATTTTTGAGTCCAATTCTTCATTTCAATTTATCTCTACTTATATTTTTCAAATTCAAATAAGAGCTCAATATAATTTTGTTCGTTTTCAAAATTTAATTTATTATTCAATTTTATCTTCCAGTTTGAAGCCAGTTCTTAAACAATTCTAATTTACAAACTCAGTTATTCAAATTTATTTTATTTGTACAATACCATTCTCATTTTAAAGATGTTTATTAACAATAGGGTGATATCATCCAATTTTATTTTAAAACGCCCACCCATTTTCATTTTTTAAATCTCAAACCCGTTTTGAGATCACACAAATTCCCAGTTCAAATAAACCATTTAACTCTCCAAGTTAAATTCCAATTTCATCTTGGAATTTCCAATTCTGGTTGTTTTTTCTACACTTATTTAATTTTCCCAAAGTTAATTCTAATTTACTTAATCCAATCAACCTTACTCAAGTTGAATTCCCACTTCAAATTTCAAAATCATTTCCCTCTTATAAGTTCAAAACTTATACCACATTGGGTTTTTTACACCACACTCCAGGGAAAACTCAAAACTCAACACCTTAGAGTTTATTTCAAATTATCTTTGATATAATGTATATCCATACATATATATACATATTTATTTCTTGGCCCTCCCAGCCATGTTCTAAAATTTTAAACCACCTTTGGTTTTTAATTCAAATCAAATTTTCAAACAACCCATTGTTTGCAACAAGTCTCTTTTATCCAAATAATACTTATTTATTTTTTTCATTACTTTGAAACAAAATTTCCGAATTCTTGGACCAGATTTAGAATTTCATTTTCAATCCATTAAATTTTAATTTGGTTGTATCTTTGTTTCTACTTAATTTAATTCCAATTCTAGACTTCGGTTTGGTTGTATTATATTACTCCTTAATTTTAATTTCAATAATTAACAACCAATCACCTTAATATTTATTAGAAGAAAATATTGCTTTATATATCAAAATATATTTTATACAAAATCATTTAAAATCTTTATATAAGAAAATAACAAGTACGCGGTCATATATATATATATATATTCTCAACTCATTCTAGAGTACTATAAACTCTATTAAATGAGTAATCCCCACCAGAGCCAAGGTTCTCGCTTAACCTTTCTGCTCTGATACCAACTGTAACGACCCGTAATTTTCACACTCGAAAATTCCAGATAGTTATGTAAAAGAAGAAAGAGATAGAAGAAGAACAGAAACACCAAACATCTCACATTCGCAGCGGATAAAATATAAAAATAAATAATAATAGCTTACAAAAGAATACTATATCTGTCGATTACATTTCAATACATCAGAGTTTCACATATATTCAAATGCTGGTCATATACAATCAATTTATCACAGAATTACAATAATGTAATTACAGCGGAAATATTTTACGCGTTCTTGCCATCCAGCTCGCCTCCTGAGCTCCAGAACGTCCTACCTGAAAATCTGTAATACTCGGTCTGACCAGAGCATTGCCCCAAAGTAACACCCGGGTCAGGCTGGAAACCAGCGTGAGTAAACCCAACTAACATGGAATACAAAGCATACAACTTTTATAGAACCCGGAATAATTCAAATCAATTTTAAAAATCCATAATATGTCATAGACATACTCTATTTCACACATAAGTTTCCCAAGTGACAACATTTCGATCAAATAGTCTGATTCACTTAAAAATGTTTCATTCCAACTTGTTGCTCTCACATATAAATTTATAAAAAAAATTCGAAGTAGTTCCGGGTATTTCCCAATACCCGAATCCGGCCTCTTCGATTCCCATGTCATCCAAACCCTAGTTATCAAATGAAATAAACAACATTTCATATCAGAGGTATCACCTCATTCAAAACACTCAATATCATTCAATCATCCATAACCAAAGCTTAATTACACAAATCGATTCAATTTATTCTAATTGAATTACATCAATCCTGATTGAGTTACTAATCTCATCCACTTAGACTTCTCCATTAAACATTAATTGATTTCTAATCAATTAAGTCATCATCCTATCATTTTCATCTAAATTAATCACCCTGATTAATTATCCGTCAATTTATTTATCTTTAATCCATTTCACGATGTTAATTATTATTAACCAAAATCAATAAGAAATCTTTAATTACTTCATAAATTGACGTAGCGGATAATTAACAAAACAAGATGGAACGGTGAAAGTAGCAAATCGATGGATTGAAGATACTGAAATGCCCATATTCGTTGATCACAAAGATACCGAATTCTAGCTATCTTCGACACGTTGATCACGCACGATACCGTGAAAGAAGATCTTCAATTCTTCAAGCGTTGATCAAGCGCACTTGATTCCGCGAATCGGCTTCAACAATCGTTGATTCGAGCGCACTCGATTATCCGAAAGTGGAGATAGGATATTACACTCAACTACCAATTTAAATTGAAAGCACAAAGCTAACAAAAGAGAATTTTATTCAAAAATCAACCACCTTCAAATGTACAACTCACTCCCTATTTATAGTGTTTTCACAAACCCTGTCCCTTAAGTCATACACGACTTACGGCTCATCCATAGGTCGGCAACGACTCATCAACAAACGCGACTCAACTCTTAAAGGTTCGCCTTGGTCAGCAGCGACTCAACACACACACGACTTAAGCAAGCCGCGACTTACGACTCAACTACATCACAACATATATACACATGACCGACTTACATTCAACGACTCAAAGACTCAAGGAAAAAAATTACAAACAGATAATGACTCAGGACTTTAAGACTTAACAGATAACGACTCAGGACTTTAAGACTTAATGAGTTACAACCAACTCAACACAAGACGACTTACGACTCATCCATATACAAGTTACAACACCTCAAGCTCCCAAGCTCATAGCTTCTGTGACTCAAGCTCCCAAGCTCCCTGCGGCATATCTCCTCAAACGACTTAACTAGGTCGTGCCCTTCCTCCGACTCAAAGCTTTCAATAGCTGGAACTTTCCCCTGCTTCATGATAAGTCGTGGACGAGTTATAGATGAGTCGTTGGGTCGTGTACGACTCATCAAACTCGAACAACTCAAGCTCCCGTTAAGTCGTAACCCTGCCTCCTTAGCTTTGTTAAGTCATGGATGACTTAAACCCGCCTCCTTAGGTCGTGGACGACTCAAGCCCTCCTTAAGTCGTGTACGACTTACTTCTTTGGCCTGAGCTGCATCATCCTCCCCTGGTTGAGAAAAATTCGCCCTCGAATTTATAAATTCTTCCGCAACAGATTGTTCATCTCCATAATATGGCACAAGATGCTTAACATTGAACACGTCCGAAGTGTATACGTCCTCTGGTAGCTTCAACTTATAAGAATTTTCATTGATTCGTTTCACAACTTCTACAGGACCAACTTTTCTGGCTTTCAACTTGTTATAAGCGCCCACTGGAAAATGATCCTTTGTTAACACAGCATACACCAAATCTCCTTCGTTAAATTCAACATTTCGTCGCTTCAAATCTACAGTTCGCTTATACTTCTCATTTGCCTTCTCCAATCGCTCATTAACGATTTTATGACATTCAGTTAACCCATCAACAAAGTCTACAGCTCGTTTAACCGTCCCCTTCGGTTGTGGTACTACTGTCAAATCCAACGGTCCCCTTGGTAAACTTGCATATACGATCTGAAATGGACTGAATCCTGTGCTACGATTCACTGCATGATTATCTGCAAACTCTGCCTGGCATAACTTCATGTCCCAACTCTTCAGATTATCCTGTACAAGACATCGCAACAGATTTCCCAACGATCTGTTAACAACTTCTGTCTGTCCATTTGTTTGCGGATGATAAGCGCTACTGAATTTCAGCTTCGTTCCAACCATCTTCCAAAAACTTAGCCAAAAATGACTCAAAAATCTGGTATCTCTGTCTGAAACAATAGATTCCGGCAACCCATGTAAACGATAGATTTCTTTAAAGAACAACTGAGCAACACGAACAACATCCGCCGTCTTCTTACAAGCAATAAAATGTGCCATTTTCGAAAACCTGTCCACCACAACAAATATAGAATCATTCCCCCTTTGAATTCTAGGAAAACCCAAAACATAATCCATGCTGATATCAACCCATGGTTTGTTAGGTACTGGTAAATGCTTATATAATCCTGCATTTGTCGATGTTCCCTTCAAAATCTGACAGATATGACATCTCTGAACAAACCTTTCAACTTCCTTCCTCATCGATGGCCAACAGTAGGATTGAGAGATTAACTGCAATGTTCGGTCTCTACCCACATGTCCTTCCTCATGAAGCTCTATTACTATCTTCATTCGCAAGCTACAATCTGGTACACACAATTGATTCCCTTTGAATAAGAAACCATCAATCAACACAAATTCATCAAAACTTCCCTCCTTGACTTTCTCAACAAATTTCTTAAAGTAAGGATCTTCCTCAAACAATTTTGGCAATAACTCAAATCCTGTCACCTCAATTTTCATTGTCGTTAATAAATGACTCCTCCTACTCAAAGCATCAGCCGCGCGATTTGTCACCCCTGACTTATGTTTCACGACAAAAGTAAACTGCTGTAGATAAGCAATCCATGATGCATGCCTTGCTGAAATCTTATCCTGCCCTTGCAAATGCTTCAAAGCTTCATGGTCTGTGTAAAGAACAAACTCCTTATGGAACAGATAGTGTCTCCAATGTTTCACTGCTTGCACCACAGCATAAAATTCTACATCATACGTATTATATCTCATCTTTGCCCCTGATAACTTCTCACTGAAATAAGCAACTGGTCTTCCGTTCTGACTCAAGACTCCACCAATTCCCACCTTTGACGCATCAGTATGCAATTCAAACAACAACTGAAAATCTGGTAAAAAAAGAATCGGTGCTGTCGTCAATAGTTCCTTGATCTTCTCAAAAGCAACCCCTGCTTCCTCTGACCAAGAAAACTGCTTCCCTTTCATACAATCAGTAACCGGTGCCATCACGCTACTGAAGTGTGAAATGAATCTTCGGTAGAATGACGCTAGCCCATGAAAACTTCTCACTTCCGTAATTGTCCTCGGTTGTGGCCAATTCCTGACTGCTTCAACTTTATTCTGGTCCACCTGTATACCTTCTCCGGACACAACATACCCCAGAAATAAAACACTCCTCGTCATAAACACACATTTCTTTGTTGCGGCATAGAATTGTTCTTCACGAAGAATAATTAACACCTTCCGCAAATGCTCTACATGCTCCTCTGTACTTCCACTATATATTAGAATATCATCGAAATATACCACTATGAATTTCCCAATGAATGGTCTAAAAATTTGATTCATCACCCGCATGAACGTATTGGGTGCATTTGATAACCCAAATGGCATAACCAACCATTCGCATAGACCCTCCCTGGTTTTAAAAGAAGTCTTCCACTCATCACCTGGTCTAATACGAATTTGATGATATCCGTTCTTCAAATCAATCTTCGAAAAGATAGTTGCCCCACTCAACTGATCTAGCAAGTCATCCAACCTCGGCATTGGGAATCTGTACCTCACAGTGATGTTATTCAATGCTCGACTGTCAGTGCACATCCTCCACGAACCATCCTTCTTTGGTACTAACAAAGCTGGCACAGCACATGGGCTCAAACTTTCCTGCACACGTCCCTGCTCGAGCAACTCTTCCACTTGCCTTCGCAACTCCTCATGTTCCTTTGGACTCATTCGGTAATGTGGTCTATGCGGTAATACTGCTCCCGGAACAAGATCGATTTGATGTTGAATGTCTCTCAGTGGCGGTAACTCCTTAGGCAACTGTTCTGGAAATACATCTTCAAATTCTTTCAAAACTGGCTTTGCTTCTTCTGGAATTTCAACCTCCTCTTGACTCTCTCGTCCAATCAACAAATAGACTTCAGGCTCATCTTCAACTTCCTTAACAAACTCCTTCAAAGATTGCAAAGTTTTCATCTCTTCAATCTCCTCCAACTTACTCTCCTTCTGTTGTTGCTTCTTGGGAACTAAAGTGATTTTAGTACCTTCAAACATGAAACTGTAACTATTAGAACGACCATCATGTTGCACTGCTCTATCAAACTGCCATGGTCTGCCCAACAACAGATGACACACATCCATGTCTACAACATCACACCACATTTCGTCTTTGTATTTCTTCCCAATTGAAAAATTCACACAAGCTCTTCGTCCAACCTTCACTTCACCACCCTTCCTTAGCCATGCTAACTTGTACGGTTTAGGATGCTTCTTAGTTTTCAAGTTCAACTTCCTTACTGCTTCAGTAGAGATAATATTGTCACAACTCCCAGCATCAATGACGAACTTGCAAACCTTTCCCAAGATAGTGCATGTGGACTGAAATATGTTATTCCTCAACCAACTGTTTTCCTCTTCTTGTTTCGGTGCCAAATAATTTCTCCTCATCATTAAATTACAACCTTCATCTCCGGATAACTCTTCTTCCTCCTCAACATAAGGTGAATTAGAACATTCAGCTTCTTCTTCCCCATCCTCAACCTCAGTTAACATTGCGCTCTTCTTCGGCTTTGGACATTCATTGCTTTTATGACCCAACTCCTGACAATTATAACAATTGAAACTGCTATTAACCTTTGCCTTCTCAACCTCCTTCACTACTGGCTTACTGACAGGTTTAGGAACATTAGAACTCCCACTAACACCCTTCACTTGATTGTTGGAATTAGTAAACACACCACCTCCACGCCTTCCCTGGTTCTCCCAAGCCAACGCTTTCTGATGTGCCTCCACCACAGATCTTGGATCGAACATATTAACCATATCCTGAATCTGCATTCGCAACCCTCCAACAAATCTGGCAGTCAGCTGTTCTTCTGTCTCCATAATATCATTCCTGCAATGAGTTGGTAGAATTCATCAGCATAATCATTGACTGACTTCGTCCCTTGCCTCAGATTCTGCAATCTCTGGTACATAAGTGATTGATAGTTGTAAGGTAGAAATGTAGCTCTCATCAACTTCTTCATCTTATCCCATGATTCAATCTTTGACTTTCCCATTCTCTCTCTCGTAAGCTTAGTTTGTTGCCACTACGCCAAAGCTCTACCCCTCAACCTAGTAGCAACCAACTTTACTCTACGATTCTCCGAAACCTCCTTGAAATCAAAGATCTCCTCAACATTAGACAACCAATCCAAGAATTCTTCTGCTACCATTCCACCTTTAAATTCAGGAATTTCCATCTTCATACCCGATTCCCATCGACGATCATCCTCTACATCCCGATAAGAATTTCGAACTTGGTCTCGATCTCGATAATGAATGCTAGCTCTATCACCCTCTTCATCAAAATCAAATGTACGTCTATATCGATCTCGACCATCAACATCCCTTCGATCACGCATGTCTCTTCTACTATGTCTCTCTTCATCTCTATATGGCTCATTTTCAAACTCTCGCGGAGTTCTCCTTTCTTCACGTCCATAATCATGGTGATCTCTCCTTGATAATATTGATGTTTCTCTTCTCTCTCTAAAAGATTGCGGTGATACCCTCCTCGCTTCCGTAACCGATGGCGAAAGTCGGTTTCCTCCATGGTTCGAGTTTGTTGATCTCCTCCTTTGAGTTTGATTCAAATCATTCATCAACTTCTCTAGCTTTCTAATGCCTTCATCAAATTTCTCATTAATACGTTGTTCCATAAGCTCGGCTTCTTCTCTTCTATACAACGCTTCAACATTCTGATGACGATTAGCTCTTCTCGGCGGCATGGTTAGATTTCACAACACTTCAACAAATATTTCAAAATTCTTCAACAAAGCTTCAACTCAAAACAGGTCACGGCTCCACTAACTCGGCTCGACTTGGCTCGCACGGCTTAACTCTTCAAACAATGATACTAAACTGATGCACGGCCTTCACACTTCAACACAAATCAACTCAAACAACTTCCACACTTTGATCCAAAATGAAATGGATCGAAAACTCCAAACTTGTTGCAACCTCGCGATGAACACGATGAATACCAAACTTCAAATTCCTTGGCTCCAAGACTCGTCTTAGCTATGATTGGCTAAGTCAAGCTCTGATACCAAACTGACGCAGCGGATAATTAACAAAACGAGAAGGAATGGTGAAAGTAGCAAATCGATGGATTGAAGATACTGAAATGCCCAAATTCGTTGATCACAAAGATACCGAATTCTAGCTATCTTCGACACGTTGATCGCGCACGATACCGTGAAAGAAGATCTTCAATTCTTCAAGCGTTGATCAAGCGCACTTGATTCCGCGAATCGGCTTCAACAATCGTTGATTCGAGCGCACTCGAATATCCGAAAGTGGAGATAGGGGATTACACTCAACTACCAATTTAAATTGAAAGCACAAAGCTAACAAAAGAGAATTTTATTCAAAAATCAACCACCTTCAAATGTACAACTCACTCCCTATTTATAGTGTTTTCACAAACCCTGTCCCTTAAGTCATACACGACTTACGGCTCATCCATAGGTCGGCAACGACTCATCAACAAACGCGACTCAACTCTTAAAGGTTCGCCTTGGTCAGCAGCGACTCAACACACACACGACTTAAGCAAGCCGCGACTTACGACTCAACTACATCACAACATATATACACATGACCGACTTACATTCAACGACTCAAAGACTCAAGGAAAAAACTTTCAAACAGATAACGACTCGGGACTTTAAGACTTAACAGATAACGACTCAGGACTTTAAGACTTAACGAGTTACAACTAACTCAACACAAGACGACTTACGACTCATCCATATACAAGTTACAACGCCTCAAGCTCCCAAGCTCATAGCTTCTGCGACTCAAGCTCCCAAGCTCCCTGCGGCATATCTCCTCAAACGACTTAACTAGGTCGTGCCCTTCCTCCGACTCAAAGCTTTTAATAGCTGGAACTTTCCCCTACTTCATGATAAGTTGTGGACGACTTATAGATGAGTCGTTGGGTCGTGTACGACTCATCAAACTCGAATAACTCAAGCTCCCGTTAGGTCGTAACCCTGTCCCCTTAGCTTTGTTAAGTCGTGGATGACTTAAACCCGCCTCCTTAGGTCGTGGACGACTCAAGCCCTCCTTAAGTCGTGTACGACTTACTTCTTTGGCCTGAGCTGCATCATAAATTAATTAACTATATTAATTTCTTTTATCCTTAATTTCTTATATTAATTAATTTCTCGTAAGTCATTGATTGTGGATTTATTAATCTTAATTTATCCATCTTTGATTACATCTTTAATTACATAAGTTATAGATTTCCAATTTTATTTTAATTTATCCTAATCAATTTATTTATCTTAATTAAACCACAATATTAATCATTTTCGATTAATTCCAAACTGTAATTAACTATTCTTTTAGTTACTTCATTAAATAAGTCAATTACTCCTTTATTAATCATCTTAATAAATCTCTTGACTAATTTCTCGAAGTAATTATATTTTATTAATTTCATTAATTCATTTCTATCAAACCATCCCTTGGTTTTTCTAAATTAATTCGACTAACTAACTTAAACCTTAATGAATCCAAATCTTTACTTACTAATTTATCATCTCGATTTATTAATTAATTTAATTAATAAATTATCCATTTCAATTACCCTACTATTTCAACGAATCACAAATCATTAAGCTCCTTATTTACGATTTAAGTTTTAAACAATTTAAAACCCAAATATTCGAGTCAAACTGCAGTTAACTCGGGCACCAATCAAAACCAAAGCCAAATCATCATCAGTGCACATCAATTCAGTTAAATCATTCAACCAACTATTAAAATTTAACGATATAAATTTAAACTAAAATCCAACATAGTGAGATTTACTCACCTTTGCGGGTTAATTGCAATCCCCTTCAATCTTGACTTTGGTTTCATCAAAATTTTGACCTTATAAAAACATTTACAGTTTATTATTATTTGAACTAATCAATTACCACTAAATAAATTAATTAACCAATAATGAAATTTAAACTATTTCCCTTTTAATAAAATATTTTAGCTACCACAAAATTTGAAACGGTTTATTAAACAGATCTATCTCCATAAAACAATATTTTAAAGCTAAGCTATTAAGTGAAAATCTGCGTATATATTCTGACTTCTTATACATATTTAAATAAAATTAAAAGCTACTTAATAATTCAAAACTGCTTAACTATTTAAGATTTTATTTACTATAAATAATTTCTGTATGTTTATATGAAAATCAACTGTTTACAAAATTCACGGTTATATATTGTTTATTTATTTATTTAATCTAAAACTGTGTGTGTTTATGTGTAAACATACTTTATCTGATCGAATAAAGTAAAAACAAGGTCAGTTATACCTCGTTGCCTACATCCAAAATCAGTACGAAACCCTATCGCCAACCAAAGTCACGACTTCGGCCCTGCTCTTCAACGCCACGCACACACGCCGCGTCCACTTGCAAACACAGAACCGAGACTACCGAATCCCCCCTTCCACGCTGCTTCGTAAAACCCCTCATCGCGAACCCAATGAACTCGAGCTCTAGCCAATACGAGCGCTACCTCTCTGTCGCCGAATCTTCCCCGAAGACCAAACCCTAGCGTCGCGACTACAACCCTAACTCGTCGCATCGGTCGCAATCCCCTTGCCCATCTTCCTTGCTGAGGAATCGGCAGTGATTTCTATTTTTTTTTCGATGGTACTCGACTTCGAGAAGGGATGGGGTCACTACTGGGTTATGAGGAACGAGGCGTTTCGCTTGTTCTTAGAAATCGAACGGCTTCGTCCATGAATTTTTTTTGTTTTTTGAGTTCGATCTTATAATCTTCTTTTGGAAAATAGAGGGAGGGATGGGATTATGATATAGGTTAGAAAAATCTTCCTAAGTATGCCTTTATTAAATAATTAAATATTGAAAATCTCGAGTTGTATATGCGAAATCCCAAACCCCGAATCAGACATGCCAACAGACCCTTATAAGGTTTTACCCGCGTTTCGAACACAATGGGACGTGTTTTGGAGGCTAATTTGAACGTATGTGCGAGTTACGGAATTAAACAATCGATACTAAATTAAATCGATTAAATTAAATCTAAGCGTTTTGAGCTGCCAAGGTCAAACGACAACTCCGATGGCTACGAAAATTGAAATCCGATAATAGCTAACTATTACGGATCCCATGGAACTGGTTTCGTCGAATTCCGAGACTTTTCCTCAGAAGGCTATTTTTAAATTCCAATTTAACGATAAAATTTCAAAACTGAACAAATCACCTTTAAATTAAATTTCAACCATTCTATTATCTCCAGTATTATCATTATAAATTTTATAAGCCTTCAAATTATTTAAACAGGCTTAGAAATTTCAGATTCAACAAGTTACCAAATTTCAGTTATTAAATTCAATATTTAAACTATATAATTCAATGATTTAATTATCAAGTAAATATTGATATCTCGAATTCAAGTTAAAATTAACTTTTAAATGTTAAAAATCAATTTATTATTCCATTTTAAATCATTAAAATTTCCGGGTCATCACAGGACCTTTTTTATGCTAAGGATTCTAGTTATTGTGCATTTTGACATCAATTTATTTGAGTTATTAGCATGAATTGTTGAAGTTGTAGCTATGCACATGCATTTGAGGTTCACATTTGGGACGAGTAAATATACAAGTAGCAGAACTTATTAAGTCATGCTGGGAAGAATGTGTAACTGCCTACCTCTTGTAACAACTAGAATTCACATATAAAAGCAACAGGATTCTCTAATAGTTTTACGTATGATGTTTCTTAAGGGTAGTATATGTAAACAACAAATATCGCAAAGCGCATCTATCTCAAACAATTAATCCTTACCGCAGAACAATACAAAATATAATGCCAGCATAAAGCTTGTAGAAGTCTAGATGCATACTATGCAAAGATACATATGTTCCAACATCCTAATACAAATTGTAAATGATACATCAAATCTCATACGCATATATTTCTCAAAATAATACATAAATCTACATGTCAATACACGAAAAACTAGATCGATATAATCATAGGGGTAATATAGCTATGGCTCTATGAATCACCTCCAACTACTAAAGATCCCCATCTCTATATCAAACTACTCAATGAATAGGTAACAAAGAAACAACGAATAGAGGGTCATATAAAGTATGGTGAAAAGGATATATCACTAATCTACGTGGTTACCAATATGTAAACATTTCATGATTATACCAAGTGGCACTACTTGAGGTGATAGAACCATACCTCATCATGCATCTTTACTTTCCCCCAATAAGTTAGCACATTTCTACTATCATGCTACATTGTATGATAAAACTATCGTATACAAAACAACATGACATCCACAATAATCCAAACTCCACACACACAGGGCTAAGCAATTACGGTTCTCTCGCTAAGGCCAAAATCCAACAAATGTGGTCACTAGTTTAAAACCTAAGCTACCATTCCTTAACGTGTTTGGTCACAAATGTAAGATCAATAAATGTATGGTCAGTAATGTAAGACCAATAATCTATATGGTCACTAACGTAAGATCAATACTATGTATAGTCACTAATCTAAGACCAATACCATGGATGTTTCTAATATGAGACCAATACCCACTGCCAATCAATATCTAACTTCAACATTGAAGCCAAGAGGTATGGGAACATACTGTATGCATAACATCACATGGAATTGTATAATATAATACTATAATCGTTACAACTCAAAAGTGTGGATGACTCTATAAATGTTACCGTACAAATCAAATGCATCTCCTTAATCACGTGCGACCTTTATGTCATTCGACATTATGACAATCTGCACCTCCCAACACATCGATCTAATGCCTAAGGTGAGTTTTGGACTTGCATTGATGCTAAGAAGTACGAGCTACCAGATTTTTAAGCGTTACAGAGAATAAGAATGCATAAGATCTAAGACATACAACACTTTCAAATCTCACAATGGAAGAAAATAAAATGCAAGTACAAAAAATAAACATCTTAGAAAATCATATCTTAAAATAGTATGTAATTATAATCCAAGGACATAGAAATATATTATATAGTTGGACAAGTACTGAATATGATAAATAGTTACACAGAGAGTAATGTAAAATAAGTCGTAACTTCATTGCTAAGTTTGCCTCTCCACTTACTGATTTTGAGCCTATCACCTACTACACTATCCTCTTACGGCGGGGAAAAAGAAAAGTAGTGGGTCAAAAAAAAGTCTAGTGAATGAGTTACGTTAATAATATATGGTGGTTTCATGCAATTGACTTCATTAATACACTTTGTTACCTAGGATGTCCTATGAGTGTCCATGAATTACTTATTTCATTTATTTAAGGGATATAGTTTAAACACACCTGCATTAACAACTTGTGAAGGCTTATACTTGGAAGCGAACAACCGTTCGAACCTCAAAACAACAAAGGATCTACCTATGGTCACTGGAACTATTCCAATATAGGGTTACCTATAATATAAACCATGGGAATATTTTCTCACATTATGACTACACATATCATATTTTGGCATTAAGGGCGAGCCTATAATGATGACTTGAATTGAAGAGATCTGCTGCATTTGTGTCCATCTCTCAATGGTAACATAACGCCTATTATCGCACCATGCCAGGATCCATCAATAACACAGTATCACGCTACAACCACGAATACCAACGAATCCTATTAGTACCGAGCTGCACACTTCTCCAGGCATCATCGTGAGTGTTGTGCGTCTGTGGTGGAACTCTTATGAGAGAAATTTGCAAAAGAATCACCCCAATAGATATTGAACCTGTTGGATAAAGTGCACGTAAATGTATATTTTTACTTCCATATTTGATCTAGTTTCATTAAATAAATGAGCATATATGGTATTTTAACATAATTAAACCAATATTTAAATTATTTTCAAATCGTCATTTATTCAAATTTATATAGGGGCAAAATGGTCATTTTCATGCATATATTAATTCTGAGAATATTTATTTGCACATTTTATTTTTATTTATAGGAAAATTGGATGAAAAATACAAAGAGGCTTTCACGTATTCATGCATGCACAAGGGAAGACAAGACAAATGAAGATAGAAATAAATCAATTCATTCAACATGGAGGACCCTACCTACCCACTTACCATGATCTACAATTAGGAGATAATGCACAAATTAGTGGCCATTAAAAAGCAATGCACACTTAATGGAGGATTAACTACTTGCTAATGATAACTTGGTGGCACCATTTTCTCATGGGTATTTTGGATAGTCCCAAAAATATGATTAGGGTTTCAAAAACATGTATAAATACACCTTTGTTTAATGTAATAAGTTCTTAGCCTCCTCATTAGTTAGTTTAGTTTAAGGCTAAAAAATAAACAAAACACTCCTTTCTTTTTAATGGATTTTTAGCCTTCTTTCATGTAATTTTCTTATATGCAATTTTAATCCATGCTATTTTAGTTCATGTTCTTTTTTTATGTTAGTAGCTTATATATATTTATGCAAATAGATTAGTCACTTTTCTTTTTAATTAGCTCTCATTTTACTTTTGTTTTTGTTCTATGTTGCAATCTACATTTGTTGTCTAAAAAATATGAGAAGCTAAACCCCCTTCAGTATAGGGGTAATGAAGCTCGCTTAATCACGTAGATTCAACTTCTAATTGTTGATCAATTTTTATACTTAACGGATATGTTTGATGTGGTTAAACATTATTGTTTTAGTTTTGAATTTGATAGCCTACGTTGTTGGCACCAAATAGGCTATGCTTAAACAAACATAAACACAAACTACCTCTTCATCTACATATGATAATGGCAATGAAGTGGATTTTAAAATATAAATTTGATGGTCTATATTACTAATCAAAAGTAAATAGATCATGCTTAGCATAGATTTTATTTTCAAGTTCATTAACATTTTCATGAGGGTTGACAAATGGTTTAATGAGTGTGTTAAAGTTTGATGGTTTATATTGGGCTAATTAATAGCACAAATATGCCATACTTATGATAAACACATCAACTAAATTCACCATTGACCAAATAGAGAGATCATCGTTTCATGTAAGCTGATTTATGTGATCATGAGAAGTGATTTGCCTCTAAATTGCCTCTACACTCATATTTTTATCCACTTTTAGCTCTTATTACTTTTTAGAAATTTTAGCTTAACACAACTTCAAATCTTGGTTTAATTTCATTGAGAAGAATTTTTAAATCAATTCAATTCACTGCGAATCGACCAGTACTCGTCACGTACTAAAATTGTATGTCGTGAACTTGCGGTTATTTTTTATTATAATTTTTGGGCTACTTCCTAGCTCGATAGAAAGGTAGCCGGTTAAACATCTTTTTGGCGCCCTTGCTTGAGAATGAATTTGATTTTATTTTCTATTCTTTGAATTATCGGTGTTTGATCTTTGTGTGTTTTCATTTTCTACGCCAATTTGCATTTAGAAACAAGAAAAAAAGTTGTGTTGTGTGTTTGTTGTTTGATTTTTGCTTGCATTTTGATTGTGTGAATGTTATTTTTCTATTTGCATTTCTATTTAAAAAAAACATACACAATTTATGAATTTTTTTTATTAATTTATTTTCATACATTTACAATTTCCTTTTTCTTCTTTTTCTTGCATTTACAAAAATTTTTAAAAAAAATCGCAATGCAAACTACCACTTCTTTGATTTCCTCCCACTTCTTTGATTGCCCATCACCAGTGCACAGTGTAGACTAAACCACATCTGCATCCCACCATTGCCTGTTCAAAGTCACTCCTTTCACTACAACTGCACATTGATAGCACCACCATATCGTACAACAGCCACCTCACAAACTACTTCCGACCACTACAACTCATTCAACTCATTACTACCATATCATACAACAACAGCCCCTACTACCCCCCATCATAAACTTTCGGTCACCAGACTACCACTTATTTCATTTCACTTCACAATAACATCCCACCTTAATCCACATTTCTATAACTTTCAATTCCACCAGACATCACCAACGAACAAGCACCCACAACCTCTCAACCGTTCAACCCACAATTCATTCACTGCCAACATAAACCATCTTTCTACAACCCAGACTTCACTACACTATATAATATCTTCACTGCACTACATAATATCTTCATTGCATCACTTCCTCATCCAGCAACCTTGTCCTATACACTCTAAACAACAGACCACCTTCAACCACTACTTTGCGAATATATTGCCTTGACTTCAACACTTACCACTACACCTGCACATCCAACTCTGTCGCAGTGCTGCCTCACCACATCATCTTCCTGATCAACTCCCCCTGTTTTCATCAACCATTAACTATTTCGGCAATTACCACCAGAGCATCACAAATTGCCTTATGCCATCCTCTAACCTTTGCACTTCTCTATGCATTGTGCACACAACAATTCATACATTAGTCATACCTCTTATTGCCACCCTCCCTATATATATATTCACATCACTACTGACAATAACATATACCACTAGCCTTGACCACTGTAATACACATCACCATCCCCCTGCCAATTCATCACATAAACTCCATCATCTTACACTATACAACTCGATCACTTCTACCATAACAATTCCACAACCCCATCACACAACAGTGCATATCACCTAACCCCTCTATCTCCTTCTGCTGCCCACCGCTTCACATAAATCGACATACTTCATCATACTTCTGTCGTCTACTGCTACAGTTCACCTACTTTCATTATACACTTCTGGTTCATCCACATTTTGATGCAGCGGAATATACGATAATTAGATGGAACAGTGAAAGTAACAATCGGTGGATTGATGAATACTGAAATGCCCAAATTCGTTGATTCGAAGATACCGAATTTTAGCTATCTCTGACACGTTGATCGCGCACGATACCATGGAAGAGATCTACAATTCTTCGAGCGTTGATCAAGCACACTTGATTCCACGAATTGGCTTCAACGAACGTTAATTCGAGCGCACTCGAATACCGTAAGTGGAAATAGGAGATCGCACTCAACTACCGATTTAATGAAAGCACAAAGCTATCAAACAAGAATTTTATTCAGCAATAACCGAGTTACAAATGACCCACACCATGCCTATTTATTGGCTTACAATATGTACAAGACTCGCATACACGACTTAGCATAGGTCGGCAGCGTCCTATCATCGAACGACTCAACATAAGTCGCCACGCGACCTACGACTTAAAGATAACACGACTTAACAAGACCCAGGTCGCACGCGACCTAACAACATACACAACATACGACTTAATGACCTAAACAAGGCCGCGACCTACAACTCAACGACCTATGACTCAACGGCATAAGAAAAAAACGTTACAACACACACATATTTACAACATAGGGACTCAACAAACACAACATGCCCAGTACACGACCTACGACTTAAGTAAGATCGTTTGCGACCTAACATATTACAACAACACAGTCAACGACTTAACAGTATATACAACATAACGACATAAGCAACGGACGTATTACGACCTATATAACATGCGACCTAAACTCCAAGCGGCATAACTCCTCAACGACCTAACATTCTTGGGCATAAGGATCAGCGACCTAACATAGGTCGATTGGTCGTTTGAACGACCTAAAGAAGCGGTGTATGGAAATCTTCAAGCAACATAAAGTTTCACATGCTGTTAAGTTACACTTCTCGTTATCTCGTAGGTTGATAGGTCGCGCGAGCTTTTTAGGTCGCGTACTCAGTGCAACTCCCATCTCTTGTTCCCGGTTAGGTCGTGGCTCTTTTAGGTCGTGACTCGTGAACTTGTTAGGTCGCGAACTCAGCGCAACTTCCTTCTTCTGTTCTCGGTTATGTCGCGACTCTACATCACGTGACTCGTTAGCTCGTGAGCGACCTTCACTAGGTCGTGAGCGACCTAAAACTCCACCATTAGGTCGTGAGCGACCTAGGCCTTGTGATTTTGTAGATCGCGCTGCATCATCCTACCCCGGTTGACAGAAATTCGACCTCGAATTTTCACCATCTTCTTTCACAACAATTTCATTTCCATGATACGGAATTAAGTATCTGATGTTGAAAACGTCTGAAGTATGAACATCATCTGGTAATTTCAATTGATACGCATTCTCATTGATTTTCTTCAAAATTTATACAGGACCAATCTTTCGTGTCTTCAATTTATTGTACGTTCCCACCGGAAAACGATCTTTTGTCAACGCTACATAAACCAAATCACCTTCCTCAAAATTCACACTTCTCCGCTTCTTATCCGCCAGCCGTTTATACTTTTCATTTGAGTTTTCCAATCATTCCTGAATGATTTTATGACATTCCGTCAAACCATCAACAAAGTCAGCAGCTCGTTTAACTATTCCCTTCGGTTGTGGTATTGTCGTTAAATCCAATGGTCCTTTTGGCAAGCTTAAATATACAATATGAAATGGGCTGAAACCGGTACTTCAATTAACCGCATGGTTGTGAGCAAACTCCGCTTGGCCCAATTTCGAATCATAGCTCTTCAAATTGTCCTTCACAAGACATCTTAATAAGTTTCCCAACGATCTATTAACCACCTCCGTTTGTCCATCAGTTTGCGGATGATAAGCGTTACTAAAATTCAGCTTCGTTCCGACCATCTTCCACAAACTTAACCAAAAGTGACTCAGAAAACGAGTGTCTCTATCAGACACAATAGACTCTGGCAACCCATGAAGTCGATAGATCTCTTTGAAGAATAACTGAGCAACATGAACAGCATCTGCCGTCTTCTTACAAGCAATAAATTGTGCCATTTTCGAAAATCGGTCAACCACCACATAAATGGAATCGTTCCCCCTTTGAGTTCTAGGCAACCCCAAAACAAAATCCATACTCACATCAACCCAAGGTTTAGTTGGTATAGGTAACGACATATATAATCCTGCATTGGTCGCTGTTCCCTTCGAAACTTGAAAGATATGACATCTCTCCACAAACCTTTCAACCTCTTTCCTCATTGACGGCCAAAAGTAAGATTGAGAAATCAACTGTAATGTGCGATCCCTTCCTACATGTCCTTCCTCGTGCAACTCCTTGATAATCGTCATTCTCAAACTGCTATCTGGTATACATAATCGATTTCCCTTAAACAGAAAACCATCCACCAACAAAAATTCATCAAAGTTCCCCTCCTTGACCTTTTCAACAAATTTCATAAAGTAAGGATCTTCTTCAAGCAGTTCGGGCAATAATTCAAAACCTGCCACCTTTACCTTCATTGTCGTCAATAAATGGCTCCTCCTACTCAAAGCATCAGCTACACGATTTGTTACCCCAGATTTGTGCTTCACAACAAAAGTAAACTGCTGCAAATAGGCGATCCACGATGCATGCCTTGCTGAAATCTTGTCCTTCCCTTGCAAATGTTTCAACGCCTCATGATCAGTATAGAGAACAAACTCTTTCTGAAATAGATAATGTCTCCAGTGCTTGACAGCTTGTACAGCAGCATAGAATTCTACATCATATGTATTATATCTCATCTTTGCCCCTGATAACTTCTCACTGAAATATGCAATAGGACGCCCTTTCTGACTCAACACCCCTCCGATCCCAACCTTAGATGCATCAGTGTGTAGCTCAAACAACAACTGAAAGTCTGGTAATACAAGAATTGGTGCCGACGTCAACAGTTTCTTGATTCGCTCAAAAGCAACCCCAGCTTCCTCCGACCAAGAGAATGTTTCCCCTTCATACAATCAGTAACTGGTGCCATCACGCTACTGAAGTGTGGAATGAATCTTCGGTATAACGACGCTAGCCCATAAAAACTTCTCACTTCCGTAATTGCCCTCGGCTGTGGACAATTTCTGACTGCTTCAACTTTATTCTGGTCCACCTGGATACCTTCTCCTGACACAACATATCCCAGAAATAAAACACTTCTTGCCATAAACACACATTTCTTCATTGCAGCATAAAATTGTTCCTGTCGTAGTACCATCAACACTTCTCTCAGATGATGCACGTTTTCCTCTGAACATCCACTGTATATCATAATATCATCGAAATACACCACCACGAATTTCGCAATAAATGGTCTAAAAATCTGATCATCACCCGCATAAACGTACTTGGAGCATTCGAAAGACTAAACGGCATAACCAGCCATTCATATAATCCTTCCATGGTTTTAAATGCAGTCTTTCATTCGTCGCCTGGTCTGATTCGAATTTGATGATACCCGCTCTTCAAATCAATCTTCGAAAATATAGTAGCCCCGCTCAACTGATCTAGCAAATCATCCAACCTGGGCATTGGGAATCTGTACCTCACAGTGATCTTATTCAGCGTCCGACTATCGGTACACATCCTCCACGTTCCATCCTTCTTCGGCACCAACAAGGCTGGAACCGCACAAGGACTTAAACTTTCCTGCACACGCCCTTGTTCTAGCAATTCTTCCACTTGCCTTCACAACACCTCATGTTCCTTCGGACTCATCCTGTAATGTGGTTTATGTGGCAACACAGCTCCTGGAACAAGATCTATTTGATGTTGAATATCCCTCAACGGTGGTAACTCCGTTGGTAGCTCCTCAGGAAATACATCGTCAAATTCTTCCAGCACTTGTTTCACTTCTTCAGGAATTTCAACCACTTCTTTTCTCTCACGTCCAATCAACAAAAAGACTTCAGGCTCATCTTCAACTTCCTTAACAAATTCCTTCAAAGATAGCAAAGTTTTCAGTTCTTCAATCTCCTCCAACTTGCTTTCCTTCTGTTGTTGCTTCTTGGGAACTAAAGTGATTTTAGTACCTTCAAACATGAAACTGTAGCTATTAGCACGACCATCATGTTGTACTGCTCTATCCAACTGCCATGGTCTGCCCAACAACAGATGACACACATCCATGTCAACTACATCACACCAAATTTCATCTTTGTATTTCTTCCCAAACGAAAAATTAACACAAGCCCTTCGCCCAACTTTCACCTTACCACCCTTCCTCAACCATGCTAACTTGTACGGTTTAGGATGCTTCTCAGTTTTCAATTCCAACTTCTTCACTGCATCCATAGAGATAATATTGTCACAGCTTCCAGCATCAATAACAAACTTGCAAACCCTTCCTAGAATAGTGAATGTAGACTGAAAAATGTTATTCCTCAACCAGTTGTTTTCCTCTTCCCGCTTCGGTGCTAAGTAACTTCTCCTCATCATCAATGAATACCCTTCATCTCCCGACATTAAGTCTTCGTCCTCAACCGGTAATGAATTAGATCATTCTGTATTTTCATCCTCATTCTCAATCTCATCAATCATTGCTGGTTTCTTTGGCTTCAGACATTCATTGCTTTTATGACCCATCTCCTTGCAATTGTAACATTTGAAACCGTTGTTAACCTTTGCCTTCTCAGCCTCCTACACTACTGGTTTACTGATAGATTTAGAAACATTAGAACTTCCACTAACACCCTTCGCTTGATTGTTGGAATTTGTAAACACACCACCTCCACGCCTTCCCTGCTTCTCCCAAGCCAACGCCTTCTGATGTGCTTCTACAACTGATCTAAGATCGAACATGTTCACCATATCCTGGATCTTTATTCTCAACCCTCCAATAAACCTAGCAGTTAGTTGTTCTTCCGTCTCCATAATATCATTTCTAGCAATGAGTTGGTAAAATTCATCTGCATAATCATTAACTGACTTCGTCCCCTGCCTTAGATTCTGTAATCTCTGGTACATAAGGGATTGATAGTTGTAAGGTAAAAATGTAGCTCTCATCAACTTCTTTATCTTATCCCAAGACTCAACCTTTGATTTTCCCATTCTCTCCCTTGTAAGTTTAGTTTGTTGCCACCATGCCAAAGCTCTTCTCCTCAACCTAGTAGCAACCAACTTCACTCTTTTATGCTCAGGAACCTCCTTGAAATCAAAGATCTCCTCAACATTAGACAACCAATCAAAAAATTCTTCTGCTACCATTCCACCTTTAAATTCAAGAATTTTCATCTTCATACCCGACTCCCATCGTCGATCATCATCTACATCCCGATATGAATTTCAAACTTGGTCTCGATCTCGATAATGAATGCTAGCTCTATCACCATCTTCAGCAAAATCAAATGTATGTCTATATCGATCTCGACCTTCAACATCCCTTCGATCACGCATGTCCCTTCTACTATGCCTCTCTTCATCTCTATATGGCTCATCTTCAAACTCACGTGGAGTTCTTCTCTCTTCATGTCTATAATCATGGTGATCTATTCTCGATGAAATTGACGTTTCTCTTCTTTCTCTAAAAGATTGTGGCGACACCCTCCTCGCTTCCGTAACCGATGGAGAAACTCTGTTTCCTCCATGGTTCGAGATTGGCGACCTTCTCCTTTGACTTTGATTCAAGTCATTCATCAATTTCTCTAACTTTCCAATGCCTTCATCAAATTTCTCATTAATGCTTTGTTCCATCTGCTCGGCTTCTTCCCTTCGATACAACGCTTCCACATTTTGATGTCGGTTAGCTCTCCTTGGTGGCATGATTGATCTTCACAAATTTTCAACAAAGCAACTTCAAACTTCAATTGTACGGCTACCCCTAGCTCGGCTCCAACTTAACTTCAACAAAACAAAGCCACGGCTCAACTAGCTCGAACGAGATGAACGACCTAAGGCTTAGGTCGGCTCGGTTTCAAACAAAGCACGGCTCATACACACTTCAAACTCCTTGGCTCCAAGACTCGGCTTAGCTATGATTGGCTAAGTCTGCTCTGATACCAATCTGACGCAGCGGAATATATGAAAATTAGATGGAACGTTGAAAGTAACAATCGGTGGATTGATGAATACTGAAATGCCCAAATTCGTCGATCCAAAGATACCGAATTCTAGCTATCTCTGACACGTTGATCGCGTACGATACCATGGAAGAGATCTATAATTCTTCGAGCGTTGATCAAGCGCACTTGATTCCGCGAATTGGCTTCAACGAACGTTGATTCGAGCGCACTCGAATACCGTAGGTGGAGATAGGAGATCACACTCAACTACCGATTTAATGAAAGCACAAAGCTATCAAACAAGAATTTTATTCTACAATAATCGAGTTACAAATGACCCACACCATGCCTATTTATAGGCTTACAATATGTACGAGCTCGCATACACGACTTAGCATAGGTCGGCAGCGTCCTATCATCGAACGACTCAACATAAGTCGCCACGCCACCTACGACTTAAAAATAACATGACTTAACACGACCCAGGTCGTACGCGACCTAACAATATACACAACATACGACTTAACGACCTAAACAAGGTCGCGACCTACAACTCAACGACCTATGACTCAACGGCATAAGAAAAAAACGTTACAACACACACATATTTACAACATAGCGACTCAACAAACACAACATGCCCAGTACACGACCTACGACTTAAGTAAGGTCGTTTGCGACCTAACATATTACAACAACACAGTCAATGACTTAACAGTATATACAACATAACGACGTAAGCAACGGACGTCTTACGACCTATATAACATGCGACCTAAACTCCAAGCGGCATAACTCTTCAACGACCTAAAATTCTTGGGCATAAGGATTAGCGACCTAACATAGGTCGGTTGGTCGTTTGAATGACCTAAAGAAGCGGTGCCTGGAAATCTTCAAGCAACCTAAAGTTTCACATGCTGTTAAGTTACACTTCTCGTTATCTCGTAGGTTGATAGGTCGTGACTCGCGATCTTTTTAGGTCGCGTACTCAGTGCAACTCCCATCTCTTGTTCCCGGTTAGGTCATGGCTCTTTTAGGTCGTGGCTCGTGAACTTGTTAGGTCACGAACACAGCGCAACTTCCTTCTTCTGTTCTCGGTTATGTCGCGACTCTACATCATGTGACTCGTTAGGTCATGAGCGACCTTCACTAGTTCGTGAACGACCTAAAACTCCTCCATTAGGTCGTGAGCGACCTAGGCCTTGTGATTTTGTAGATCGCGCCGCATCACATTTCATCCATAGTCATCCACTTACATTTCTACATCACCAAACAAAACAACCACCCAATATTCGACCATCACTATTTCATACAACCAAGCTATTACACTACTGTCACAGCACACTCCCCTGGCCGACATTCATTTCTGCACAGCAACACCACTGGGTGCACATACATAAAACACTACTCACTGCTCCACATACATAAGCCTTCACAACATACAAACATCACCACTCCACTTACACCAATATCACCTCCTTGCTTTTCCTTAATCACACTTCATAATAAAAAAAACTTGCCATAACCACACTTAGATCAGCCTCTACTGCATAAAATCCAATCAACTGTGCCTCCTCTGCATTTACATTTCCTTGCTTGCACATAACATCTTCCCGGCTTCATTACAAACTACAAATCTCCCATACCACCTGCTTGTACCATACTACCACCACCTGTTGTGCCTAACACTTCCTCCCACTACTACAGTGCCGTCCACCACTAGTTCCCAATTTTAAAAAATAGTCACCTCACTTATCACAGCTACAACCCACCACTAACATCACTTTCTATAATCTTCAAATCAAACACCAACCACCAGAAAACCACGTGCCTAGATTGAATCCAACATCACACCGAAATCAAACACCACATTTGCAATTCACACAACCACCGCAAACTTCGATCCTCTAATGCACAACGAACTCTTCGACCTCCAATCTTCACTAGAATCCAAATCGGGTGAAAATTTAAATTTTGTTTGAGCGATTGTTTCCAATTTTCGACTTTGTTTTTTGTTAACAAGATTTCTTGTCAACACCTCACAATAGTTTTTAGGAAGATGGAAGTCCTTTCTATGAATTGTGGATGCGAATTCCTTTGGAATTGCCTTCAAACTCAGCCTTACTAGTTGATTACTTTCGAATCAAACATTTCGACGTTGTCGAAAGGTTTTGGTGCTGGGTTATGAAACCTTATGACTTTATTGGGTTAGCATGAGATCCTCTTCAACAGTTTCCTTCTTTGTTTAGATTGGATTTTCTTGAATTTGCTTGTAACATCCCAAAAAAATTTAATTTTAATTTGGTGATTTATTTAAACTTTGATATTTAATTTGAAAAGTTTCAAAACAAAATAAAACATTATTAATATTAAGTATAAGAAGAAAGAAAATATATGAATATAAGTAAGATATTTGGTAGTTTATGTTTTAAGTAAATAATAATAATAATAATAATAATAATAATAATAATAATAATAATAATAATAATCTTTGCATGTGAATATATTAAATTCTAACAACATATTAAATTTAGAACTCAGGCTGTAAACAGAAGGTATGAAAGAAGATTAAAAAACAGAATGTATGTACCTAAGAGTATGCAAGAAGATAAGAAGATAATAAGAAAAAATATACGAACTGTACTTGCGAGAAGAAAATATATGTGTACACATAAGGAGGGACCAAGGAATTTAATGCCATTACCTCTAGTACATCAAGCAAAATTATCAGACCCAAATAAAAAATATCTCCGATGATGGTACAAAGAAAATATTATCACCTGTACAAGCTATCTACCTTATATCTACACCCATATTTGCTCCAGTTTGTCAAACAAAGGAAAAAATATAGCAAAGCCTGAAAGAAAATAAAAGCAAAACATCATTATTTCACAAATTCAAACTCATTTTATATAAAAAAACAAAACAAGAATTTTTTAAGTAGATTATCTGTAGTTTTCAAAAACTCAGGGCAGCTCTCTGTTTCAAGGAAATTCAGGTGAGTAAACTTATTTTCTATCATTTGAAATCTAAGTATTTATATTGTGTTTTGTTGTATATTGAAAGAGAAATGTGCTTTGTATGTTTCTATGTTACTGGAATATTTTTTTATACAGTTTGTTATTTAATATTTTGTTTTTTCAGAGCAAAGTGTATTAGAACAAAATCCAAATAAACTCCATTTAACATTTTTGCTTGGGATTCTTAAACAAAATAATCTTGCTTAAACTTGAATCACGGTTTAAAGATTGTTTTAAGTTTGATCATAGAGAGATGAACTATATAACCCAAAATTTACACTACAAACAAAAATTTTATGATGAAATGAAGTGTTTTAAATTGGTGATTTGATTATGTAACTCGAATAAGCATACAAAGATATGATTTTTAAAATTAACATGATGATTATTAATCAAGTATGCTTAGTGCAGTTAGTATTTGAACAAAATATGCCTTTTGATCAATTTCTAATGATCGATTCAATACTGGGTGTTGAATCTTTGTGCGAAGTAGGGTTGAACGTCATAGATTTCTGGAAAATTAGCGAATAATTTTTCTATTGTATAAATTGGAGATTTGAGTTAAATTTAGGGTTATATTCACGTTTTTATGTCGCGGCTATAAATGAGGTGATTTGATCACCTCTGAGGCATTGAGTTGCTCGAGTTTGAGCTGGATGGCAGTGTAGTGGGGTGACGTGCTATCGCCAGAGTGGAAGTAGTTCCGATGGTCTGTGGCGTGGTGGCGAGGCGATATAGTTTGGGTGTGCTCGAGTTACAGTGTCGAGCGAATTCCCATTTTTGATTTCGAATTTTTCCGGGTCGAGTTGAAGTTCGATTTCGAGTACAGGGAGTGTTTGTAACTTGCTGAGGCTCGTGACGTTCGACAGAACGGTGGCGCGATGATGTGCATGTACACGACACAAATTTTTGTGTTAGTAGTGGGTTTTGGGGAAGAAGGGTATCGACTCGAAGGAGGCTTCGGGATTATCATGTTGTGGCTCGAGTTTGACCTCGAGTAAATTCTGTGGTGCGTCGGGTCGAAATTACTTAGGAAGTTTTTAAATTGAAACAGGGGGCACACGGGTTGAATTCCTGAGAAACCTGAAGCAAACACGAGATTTTCTCACACGTGACTAGAAGCAGGTCTCGGGACTAACTAATTAAACAGTTTTTTTTAAAAAAATTCAGATTTTAGGCATTTGTAAACCATGTTTTAAAATGGCGATCTGATTAAAGTTATAAATTAAATTCAGTAGTTAAGTAAGATGATTTTAAAGTAATTAAATTTTTATTTATTTAACTTTTGATACATCATTTTATAAAGTCATTTATATTAAATAATGAAATCTAAAGAGAAATTAAAATGGAATGTTATTTAAACTAATCCTAACTTTCCAGAGCAACCAATGTATAAGATAATGACTTAAATAAGGTTTTAAAAAGGATAATCAAGCAATTAATTTATCTTTTGTTTTATTAAATAATTTATGATTTTGTTAATATAATTATTTTAAGAAGTGATTACTTAATTTGTTACTTAATATTAGGATTTATTAATTACATAAATAAGGTTAATTAATTTGTAATTGATTATTAATTAATTAAGGTGTAATTAATTAAAAAAAGTAATTAAGATTTAATTAATTAATAATTAAGATTAATTAATCTGAAATTAATTAAGATAATTAATTAAGAAGTGATTAATTAATGAAAATGATTAAGATCTAATCAACTGTAATTAATTGTAATTAATCATTGATTAAAGATTTCTAATGAAAGTAACTATGAAATAAATAAATTTAAACCACATGATTTATTCATCTGAATTAAAGGTGTTTTGATCATACTTAAATACCATGTGTTGGATTGATATTCCTATTATGTGATGTGATGCTATGTAATAGGCCTTGTGCTGAGCTATGATATTGGTAATGAATATGCTGTTGTGTGATTGTGAAAACCCATTGGCCCATAAAACGGCATTTGACTTTCGATGCGACCGAGAGTCGGATTCCGGTTGGTTGTCTGAAACCCACATCGAACCTGTGAATCTTTGTAAATGACATGTCCACATGTTTAAAAATCGACGCTCACTATTCGGTTTAGCCGGGGGAGGACCTTTGTGTCGTATAACCCATTTCGAATATGTGACTCGACGTTATGGATAGCATTTGAAGACCGGTGGTGAAGAATAGGTATCTTCGAAAACGATAGGAAAACCTATCGATTGTCTCTGCACAGAGTTACTATGGTATAGAGATCTCCATATGTGATGGGGAGTCCGATTGGGATTGTGGATGCCCGGATTGCAAGGACTTCTTCGGAAGTGCCTTCGGTTCTGTTCGAACCCGGAAAGAGTAGTATGGTTGTATGTCTGACATTACAAATTGAGATATAAAGCTGATTTCTTTCAAATACCTATCTGTTGGTGGCGGAGAATTTATTCTCTTTGCTTAACACCCTTCTCCGAGACGTACGAGCTCGAAGGTTATGTTGTTGAAGGCTCTTAGTGATATACTCCCAGTTTGGTAGTGTGGCATGCTAAGTGCTGCTGTGTGTTAATGATCATTTGTTGATCATTTTGTTGATCGAAGCATGGCTTTATGAAAAAGCGTATCTTTGTGGACGAGACTTCGTCGAACCTCACAGCTCGGTTATGGTCAAAACAGGAATCGTGGCAGCAAGGTTATTTTGGGGTAGCTCCTCCTTAGGGTATGTCCATTTCCTCTTGGATTATTAGTGGTATCATGGTATGGAGCCCAGATACTTACTTTGTGGTTGCTGCAAAACTTATTGCTTTGTGGTTGTCGGTTGTGAAGCGCTTCGGATAAAGGTTGGTAACGACCGGGAAGTGGCATACTCGTGTCAGTTGCTACCCAGTTACAGAGGTAACCCGACCTTATGTAGCAGAGATCTGGTTAGGTCCTCGGGGACGTCTCTCTAGAGGCGTTCCATTTTACATAGGAAGTTCCTTTGCCCGACCATTTGTTGGAAATCCAAACAAAACAATACGAGCCCTGTACGGTTTTAGATGTATAACCTGCCATTTACTTATGGTGGAGACCCACTGTTTAGATGGTAGCTATAGTAGGCATACAATAATGGTTGTATGCTGGCTAAGCTTAATATTATACTTTTGAAATGGTTTTCCACACTATGTACTAATAATAATATTTAAAAGTGTTTTCTCGTTTCAAGCATTTTTGACTATCATAAGAAGAAATCTCCTCCAAGTTTGCGTTTGCATTGTGTGTGCGGTGGAGGTCTTTTGGTAGTTTCATTTTCAAAAAGCATTGCGGATTTCTTTCAAATTCTTTTTTGTTTTTGATAGGAATAAACTTCTTTTATTTCAAACAACTGTTTTGTTTACTCATACCAGTCCCATGACTGACATGGAGTTTATTGTTCCTTTCCTAAACTTTGGGTTTCCAAAATTTTCCACATGGGCAGCTTAGAAGCAGGCTATCCATGTTTTTGGAGCTAGCTTAGATTTGAATCTTCTGGAACCTTTGGATTTGGAAATCTTTTAAAGTGTTGGAGTTTTGAAGACCTTGTCGAAGTTGAAGTATGTAGGAAACTTGTTGAAGTTTCTGTTGTCGTATTATTGTTGTATCATATTTATACCACTCTGATATCTGGGATTGATGTTGTATTGGATATTATATCATGTTGTATCTGTGTTGATATAGTGACATTCATTCATTTTTTCGTTTCCGCTGTTTATATTCATCTAATGTTATTATAAGCTCCATCCGACTGGAGTTCGATGTTTGAATCTTTGACTGTTGAAAACAAGTGAGGTATTTAGTGTCAATTTTTGAACATTGGACTTCAGATCATGACAAAGTGGTATCAGAGCTGATGGTTGAGTAAGAACTTTAGCTACGAATTTAACACCTTAGATGGCTCAGTAGAGATAGGGTGAAGTATACCCTAGAATGAGCATAAACTGAAAGACCGAAACTCTAAATTTTCTTAGTCTATTTCTTTTAAACTGTTAATGTTTCCTAAGATATCTTTTCCGTATGCGTAAATCAAGTTTTCTTGCTATTTACAGATAGTAAGAATGAGCGGAAGGAGAGGACAAGGTAGGGAACGGGGAAATACCACCGCAACCGGTCAAGTCCCTGTTATTGCAACTGCGTCTACGCAATCTCAGCCGAATCTGGCTGATCTATATAAAAGCTTCTCGAGAGTTGGTGGAAAGCCATTTACTGGCAATGAATCTATTGTGGAAGCCCAAGCTTGGATCCGATCTTGCGAAAGAATTTTTAAAGGATTGAAGTTGGAAGACGATCAAAACCGACTAATAGCTTCTTGGCAACTCCAAGAGGAAGCATCAACTTGGTGGGAGACAGTTACTGTGGATGAGTCAGAAGTTAAGTTTACTTGGGGACGATTTAAAGAAGTGTTTGAGCAGCGATATATTCCATCTGCTGGTATCTCTCAAATGTACCAGGAGTTCCTAGATTTGAAGCAAGGAAGTTTATCATTTGAGGAGTACTTGAATAAATTCAATGGATTATCTCGATTTGGTCCGGAGCTAGTAAGTGCACCCTTGAAGAAAAATGAAAGATTCATTCGGGAAATGAATAAAAAGTATCACGAGAGGATGACAGCCCACATTAAAGAATCTTTTTCAGACTTGATTGATATGGGTTATCGATATTCTACTCTAGATATGCAGGAAGTTCCGGTAGAGGAGGGGAGTTCAAGTAGTTCGAATTGGAAGAAAAGAAAATTCGAAGGAAAGAAACTGGTTCAAGGCAAGGAGAAGAAGAGGAGTTATCAAGATAATTCAGCCCGAAATGTTACTTGTTATAATTATCAGGAGAAAGGCCATTTAATAAACGATTGTGAGATGCTAAAGAAACAAATTAAGAAAAATCAACTTGTGAAGATAAGTCGAAGATCCAAGGAATGCTATTGTTGTCACCAGCCATGTCTTGGAGTTAAGAATTGCTCGAAAAAGAAATAAGCACAAATAGCGAAAGTGTGCGCAATAAATGATAAGCCCTCAACTTCTAAGGCGAATGAAGGAAAGGGAGTTTTGGAGGGTAACCTTATTATTGGTGAAAGAATTGTAAGAGTTTTATTCGACACGAGAGCTTCACGTAGCTTTATCTCCCAACAGATCATGGACGAATTAAAACTTAAACTCAAGTTTATCGATGAACCTATTTGTGTGAAGAATCCAGTGGGTGGTCCTGCAAATTTTTATCTATATTTAGGAGGGTGCCTATCACTTATTCTGGCCATCGCTTTCCTATTAACCTTTATGTGCTCGACTTCAATGAATTTGAAATCCTACTCGGAATAAATTGGTTATCGAGATACGAAGCCAAGTTAGATTGCAGCAATCGAACGATTCTGGTCAAAACTAAACTTGGAGATTCCGTTGAAATTTCTTATGAAGACCCAAGTCCGTAAAGAGATATACTGATGTATACTTTGGGATATCCAGAACGTACTTTGGAGTCTATTCCTATTGTCCAACATTTTCCAGATGTATTCAAAGAAGCGGAATCTTTACCCCAACGCAAAGAGATTGAATTCAGAATTGATTTGATTCCAAATGCTCGTCCTGTCGTTCATGCTTGTCTCAGGATGGCACCGCAGGAAAGAATTGAACTAGTCAAACAAACTGGTGATTTGTTTAAGAAGGGATTAGTTCATCCTAGTGTTTCTGAATGGGGCTCAACGGTAGTATTTGTTACTAAATTTGATGGGTCTTTGAGATTATGTGTCGACTATCGCGATCTCAATAAGCAAACGCTCAAGAACAAGTTTCCTTTACCCAGGATCGACGACTTATTCGATCAACTTCATGGTGCACGATTCTTTTCTAAGATGGATCTAGCACAGGGATTCCATCAGTTGCGAATTGACGAAGATTGTTTTCACCTAACTCCTTTTAGGGGTCCGGATGTGTTCTACGAGTGGTTAGTCATGCCTTGCGGACTAACTAACGCCCCTGCGTACTTCGTAGATTTGACGACCCGTGTGTTTCGGGAGGTGCTGAATAAATCTGTTCTTGTATTTTTCGATGATATCCTAATCTATTCCAAAACCGAAGAAGAGCATGCTGAACATCTCAGAATTGTTTTGGAAATTTTGAGAAGGAACATCCTATTCGCTAAATTTTCTAAATGTCACTTTTGGGTCAAAGAAGTCAGATTTCTTGGCCATGTTGTTAATGAAGAAGGAATTTCTGTTGATCCGAGCAAAATTTCCGCTATTCTTGACTGGAATCGACCCACGACACTGAAAGAAGTTCGAAGTTTTCTATGTTTAATCGGCTATTACCGAAAGATTGTTCAGGACTTTTCTAAGATTGCTAGCCCATTAACCAAGCTAACCATGAAAAATGCCAAGTTCAATTGGACTCCCAAACATGATGAACCTTTTTAGGAGTTGAAAAAGAGATTGACTACTGCGCTTGTTCTCACTATCATTAACGGGAACCAAGGCTTATCTGTCTATACTGACGCGTGTGGTGATGGGGTAGGTGCAGTACTAATGCAAAATGGGAAGGTGATTGCCTACACGAGTAGGCAATTACGTCCGCACGAGAAGAACTACCCAACACATGATTTGGAACTTTTGTTTGTTGTTTTCTCTTTAAAAATCTGGCGACATTATCTTCTGGGTAAGAATCTCCTTCTGCTTTTCTAAAAGAAAACTTTAAAGTTCAACTTAACTTAATATATACTAAACTAATCTTTCTTATTTAGGTGAAAATTTTGAATTATTCACCGACCACAATTCTTTAAAATATCTCTTCTCCCAGAAGGATTTATATCTACGACAACAACGCTGGTTGGAATTTCTGGCATCCTATGACCAAGATATTCTATATACACCTGGAAAGCCCAATGTTGTTGCCGATGCCTTGAGCAGAAGACATGTTGTTCTCGCATACCTTGTTATTGCTCCTACACTTCTTAAGAAGATTGCAAGATAACAGACCGAAGACAAGTTTCTTTGGAAAATTCGTAGAAGAATATGTCGAGGTGAAGATTCCAGTTTTGGAATTGATGGTAAGGGAGTTATAAAGTTGAAAGGAAGAATTTGTGTCCCTGACATTCCGGAGTTGAAACGAGAAGTTTTGGACGAATGCCACAAGTCCAAACTTTGCATCCATCCAGGAGTCAATAAAATGTATCATGATGTTAAAAGAACGTTTTGGTGGAAAACAATGAAAAGGGACATATCGATTTATGTGAGTTGCTGTGCTACTTGTCAACAAATTAAAAGCGATCAAAAGAAAGTAGACGGTTTACTTCAACCTTTGGAAGTATCAAAATGGAAATGGGATCAGGTATCGATGGATTTCATCGATGGATTGCCATGAACCAGGAAGGGAAATGAAGCAATATGGGTTATAGTGGACCGCCTAACTAAAACTGGTCGTTTCATTCCAGTGAAATCCACTCAGACTGCAGCAACCTTAGCAGAGCTATATATAAAGGAAATTGCTCATCACCACAGTATTCCGAGCAGCGTTGTGAGTGATCATGAACCGGTCTTCACTAGTAGATTTTGGGAGGCATCCAAGCCGCATTGGGAACAAATCTAAACTTCAGTACTGCTTATCATCCACAATCTCATGGGCAGACAGAAAGGATAAATCGAATTTTAGAAGACCTATTGCGTGCTTGCATTCTCGACTTTGGTTTTTCTTGAGAGGACCATTTACATCTGGTAGAATTTTTTTATAATAACAGTTATCAAGCCAGTATTTAAATGCCTCCTTATGAGGCTTTATATGGTCGTCCGTGTCGATCACCTGCATGCTGGATCGAATCAAGTGATAGAATCGTCCTTGGACCAGACATGATTAAAGAAGCCACGGAGAAGGTAGACTTTATTTGAAAGAAATTAATAACTGCTCAAAGTCGTCAGAACAACTATTATGACCACCGAAGAAGAGATTTGGAATTTGAAGTTGGGGATTCTGTATTTCTATAAGTGTCTCCGATGCGGGGTATATTGAGGTTCGGGAAAACTGGAAAGCTAGCACCGCATTATATTGGTCCTTTTGCTATTCTGAAGAGGATCAGTCCTTTAGCGTATCAAGTGCAATTACCCAGCTGGTTATCTGGCATGCACAATATGTTTCATATTTCTAACCTTCGAAAATTTGTGCATGACCCAGATAGTATTATTGAGGAGGAAGCTCAACAGGATCTTGAGATCACTCCCAACTTGGCTGTAAAGAGGGATCCGATAAAGATTGTAGATCGTGATGAGAAGCGATTGAGAAACCAAATTCTGAAACTGGTCAAAGTTAAATGGAGTTGCGATCCAAAGGACTGCACTTGGGAAACTGAAGATAGCATGTAGAAATCTTATCTCAATTGCATAGTGTATATCTCGGCTTAAACTGGTAAGCTATTTCCTTATTCTTTATGAGTTCGTATATTCTTTGTTTGTTTTTCTCTCTCTTTCAAATTTCGAGGACGAATTTTTTTTAAGGAGGGGATATTTGTAACATCCCAAATTTTTTTGAATCTAAATTTGGTGATTTATTTAAACTTTGATATTTAATTTGAAAAGTTTTAAAACAAAATAAAACATTATTGATATTACAGGAAAATAGGCACAAGGAAGAAGTTACAAAAAAATTTAGTCTCAGGGACAACAAGTTTATTTTTTAGTCTGAAGGACACTTTTTAGTGTAAACTGAAAATGATAGTTACAACTATCATTCTGTGATTTACACTAAAAAGTGTCCTTCAGCCTAAAAAGCAAACTTCTTGTCCCTGAAACTAAATTTTTTCCAAACTTTTTTCTTGATCCTAAAAACCTCTTAATATTAAGTATAAGAAGAAAGAAAATATATGAATATAAATAAGATATTTGGTTGTTTAAGTTTTATGTAAATAATAATAATGTTTGCATGTGAATATATTAAATTCTAACAACATATTAAATATAGAACTCAGGCTGTAAACAAAAGGTATGAAAGAAGATTAAAAAAACAGAATGTATGTACCTAGGAGTATGCAAGAAGATAAGAAGATAATGAGAAAAAAAATACGAATTGTACTTGCAAGAAAAAATATATATATGTAAACATAAGAAGGGACAAAGGCTTTTAATGCCATCACCTCCAGTACATCAAGCAAGATTATCAGCCCCAAATAAAAGAATATCTCCGATGATGGTACAAAGAAAATATTATAACCTGTACAAGCTATTTACCTTATATCTACACCCATATTTGCTCCAGTTTGTCAAACAAAGGAAAAAATATAGCAAAGCCTGAAAGAAAATAAAAGAAAACATCATTATTTTACAAATTCAAACTCAGTTTATATAACAAAAAAAAACAGGAAATTTTTAAGCAGATTATCTGCAGTTTTCAAAACCTCAGGGCAGCTCTCTATTTCAGGGAAATTCAGGTGAGTAAACTTATTTTCTTTCATTTAAAATCTAAGTATTTATATTGTGTTTTGTTGTATATTGAAAGAGAAATGTTCTCTGTATGTTTCTATGTTACTGGAATTTTTTTATACAGTTTGTCGTTTGATATTTTATTTTTTTCAGAGCAAAGTATATTAGAACAAAAATCAAATAAACTCCATTTAACATTTTTTCTTGGGATTCTTAAACAAAATAAACTTGCTTAAATGTGAATCACGGTTTAAAGATTGTTTTAAGTTTGATCATAGAGAGATGGACTCTGTAACCCAAAATTTACAGTACAAACTAATTTTTATGATGAAATCAAGTGTTTTAAATTAGTGATTTGATTATGTAACTCAAATAAGCATACAAAGATATGATTTTTAAAATTAACATTATGATTTTTAATCAAGTATGCTTAGTGCAGTTAGTATTTGAATAAAATATGCCTTTTGATCAATTTCTAATGATCGATTCAATACTGGGTGTTGAATCTTTGTGCGAAGCAGGTTGAACATCATAGATTTCTGGAAAATTAGCGAATAATTTTTCTATTGTGTAAATTGGAGATTTAAGTTAACTTTATGGTTATATTCACGTTTTTGCGTCGTGGTTGTAAATATGGTAATTTCATCAACTCTAAGGCATCGAGTTGCTTGCGGGGGGGTGACGTGCTATGGCTGGAGTGGAAGTAGTTTCGGTGGTCTGTGGCGTGGTGGCGAGGCGATATAGTTTGGGTGTGCTCGAGTTACAATGTCGAGCGAATGCCCATTTTTTATTTCGAATTTTTCTGGGTTGAGTTGAAGTTCGATTTCAAGTACAGGGAGTGTTTGTAACTTGCTGAGGCTTGCAACGTTCGACAGAACGACGGCATGATGATGTGCGTGTGCACGGCATAAATTTTTGTGTCAGCAGTGGGTTTTAAAGAATAAGGGTATCGACTCGAAGGAGGCTTCGGGATTATCATGTTGTGGCTTGAGTTTGACCTCGAGTAAATTCTGTGGTGCATCGGGTCGAAATTACTTAGGAAGTTTTTAAATTGAAACAGGGGGCACTCGGGTTGAATTCCTGAGAAACCCAAAGCAAACACGAGATTTTCTCGCGCGTGACTAGAAGCAGGTCTCGGGACTAACTAATTAAACAGTTTTTTTAAAAAGTTTTCAGATTTAAACACTTGTAAACCATGTTTTCAAATGGTGATTTGATTAAAGTTTTAAATTAAATTCAGTAGTTAAGTAAGATGATTTTAAAGTAACTAAATTTTTACTTATTTAATTTTTGATACATCATTTTATAAAGTCATTTATATTAAATAATGAAATCTAAAGAGAAATTAAAATGGAATGTTATTTAAACTAATCCTAACTTCCCAGAGCAACCAATGTATATGATAATGACTTAAATAAGGTTTTAAAAAGGATAATCAAGTAATTAATTTATCTTTTCTTTTATTAAATAATTTATGATTTGGTTAATATAATTATTTTATGAAGTGATTACTTAATTTATTACTTAATATTATGATTTATTAATTACATAAATAAGGTTAATTAATTTTTAATTAATTATTAATTAATTAAAGCGCAATTAATTAATAATAGTAATTAAGATTTAGTTAATTAATAATTAAGATTAATTAATCTAAAATTAATTAAGATAATTAATTAAGAAGTGATTAATTAATGAAAATGATAAAGATCTAATTAACTGTAATTAATTGTAATTAATCATTGATTAAAGATTTTAATGAAAGTAACTATGAAATAAATAAATTTAAACCACATGATTTATTCATCTGAATTAAAGGTGTTTTGATCGTTCTTAAATACCGTGTGTTGGATTGATATTCCTGTTATGTGATATGATGCTATGTAATAAGGCCTTATGCCGAGCTGTGATATTGGTATTGATCATACTGCTGTGTGATTATGAAAACCCATTGACGGCATTTGAATTTCAATGCGACAGGGAGTCAGATTCCGGTTGGTTGTCCGAAACCCACATCGAACCTGTGAATCTTTGTAAATGACATGTCCACATGTTTAAAAATTGACGCTCACTATTTGGTTTAGCTGGGGGAGGACCTTTGTGTCGTATAACCTATTCTAAATATGTGATTCGACATTATGGATAACATTTGAAGACTGGTAGTGAAGACCGGGTATCTACGAAAACGATAGGACAACCTATCGATTTTTTCTGCACTGAGTTGCTCTGGTATAGATATCTCCATATGTGATGGGGAGTCTGATCGGGATTGTGGATGCCCGGATTGCAAGGACTTCTTTGGAAGTGCCTTCGGTTATGTTCGAACCTGGAACAGACTAGTATGGTTGTATGTCTGACATTACAAATTGAGATATAAAGCTGCTTTCTTTCAAATACATATCTGTTGGTGGCGGAGAATTTATTTTCTTAGCTTAACACCCTTCTCTGAGACGTACGAGCTCAGAGGTTATGTAGTTGAAGGTTCTTAGTGATATACTCCCAATTTGGTAGTGTGGCATGCTAATGCTGCTGTGTGTTAATGATCATTTGTTGATCATTTTGTTGATCGAAGCATGGCGTTGTTAAAAAGCGTAGCTTTGTGGATGAGACTTCGTCGAACCTCACAACCCGGTTATGGTCAAAACACGAATCGTGGCAGCAAGGTTATTTGGGGGTAGCTCCTCCTAAGGGTATATCCATTTCCTTCTGGATTATGAGTGGTATCATGGTATGGAGCCCAGATACTTACTTTGTGGTTGCTACAAAACTTATTGCTTTGTGATTGTCGGTAGTGAAGCGCTTCGGATAAAGGTTGGTAACGACCGAGAAGTGGCATACTCGTGTCAGTTGTTACCTAGTTACAGAGGTAACTCGGCCTTGTGTAGCAGAGATCCGGTTAGGTTCTTGGGGACATCCCTCCAAAGGCTTTCCATTTTACATGGGAAGTTCCATCGCCCGACCATTTGTTGGAAATCCAAACAAAACAATATGAGCCCTATACGGTTTTAGTTGTATAACCTTGTCGTTTACTTATGGTGGCGTCGAACTGTTTAGATGGTAGCTATAGTAGGCTTACAATAATGGTTGTATGCTGGATAAGATTAATATTATACTTTCGAAATGGTTTTCTACACTATGCACTAATAATAACATTTAAAAGTGTTTTCTCGTATCAAGCATTTTTGACTATCATAAGAAGAAATCTCCTCCAAGTCTGCGTTTGCATTATGTGTGTGGTCGGAGGTCTTTTGGTAGTTTCATTTTCAAAAAGCATTGCGGATTTCTTTCAAATTCTTTGTTTGTTTTTGATAAGAATAAACTGCTTTTATTTCAAACAACTGTTTTGTTTACTCATGCCAGTTCCATGACTGACCTGGAGTTTATTGTTCCTTTCCTAAACTCTAGGTGCCCAAAATTTTCAACATAGGAAGCCTAGAAGCAGGTTATCCATGTTTTTGGAGCTAGCTTGGATTTGAAGTCTTCTGGAAGCTTTGGATTTGGAAATCTTTTGAAGTGTTGGAGTTTTGAAGTCCTTGTCGTAGTTGAAGTACGTAGGAAACTTGATGAAGTTTCTGTTGTCGTATTATTGTTGTATCATATTTGTATCACTCTAATATCTGGGATTGATGCTGTATTGGGTATTATATCATGTTGTATTTGTGTTGATGTAGTGACATTCATTCATTTTTTTGTTTCCGCTATTTATATTCATCTAATGTTGTTATAAGCTCCATTCGACTTTGACGTTTGAATCTTTGACAGTCGAATACAAGTGATGTATTTAGTGTCAATTTTTGAACATTGGATTTCGGATCATGAAAAAGTGGTATCAGAGCTGAATGTTGAGTAAGAACTTTAGCTACGGAGTATAACACCTTATATGGCTCATTAGAGATAGGGTGAAGTATACCCTAGAATGAGCATAAACTGAAAGACCGAAACTCTAATTTTCTTGGTCTATTTCTTTTAAACTGTTAATGTTTCCTAAAATATCTTGTCCGTATGCGTAAATCAAGTTTTCTTGCTATTTACAGATAGTAAGAATGAGCGGAAGAAGAGGACAAGGTAGGGAACGGGGAAATACCACCGCAACTAGTCAAGTCCCTGTAACTACAACTGTGTCTACTCAATCTCAGCCGAATTTGGCTGATCTGTATAAAAGCTTCTTGAGAGTTGGTGGAAAGCCGTTTACTGGCAAAGAATCTGTTATGGAAGCCCAAGCTTGGATCCGATCTTGTGAAAGAATTTTTAAAGGATTGAAGTTGGAAGACGATCAAAAGCGACTAATAGCTTCTTGGCAACTCCAAGAGGAAGCATCAGCTTTGTGGGAGACAGTTACTGTGGATGAGTCAGAAGATAAGTTTACTTGGGGAGGATTTAAAGAAGTGTTTGAGCAGCGATATATTCCATCTGCTGGTATCTCTCGAATGTACCAGGAGTTCCTAATTTGAAGCAAGGAAGTTTATCATTTGAGGAGTACTTGAATAAATTCAATGAATTATCTCGATTTGGTCCGGAGCTAGTAAGTACACCCTTGAAGAAAAATGAAAGATTCATTCGGGGAATTAATAAAGAGTAGCATGACAAGATGACAGCCCACATTAAAGAATCTTTTTCAGACTTGATTGATATGGGTTATCGATATGCTACTCTAGATATGCAGAAAGTTCCGGTAGAGGAGGGGAGTTCAAGTAGTTCGAATTGGAAGAAAAGAAAATTCGAAGGAAAGAAATCGGTTCAAAACAAGGAGAAGAAGAGGAGTAATCAAGAGAATTCAGCCCGAAATGTTACTTGTTATAATTATCAGGAGAGAGGCCATTTAATAAATGATTGTGAGAAGGAAAAGAAACAAATTAAGAAAAATCAACTTGTAAAGATAAATCGAAGATCCAAGGAATGCTATTGTTGTCACCAACCAGGTCATGGAGTTAAGAATTGCCCGAAAATGAAACTAGCAAAAATAGCGAAAGTTTGCCCAAAAAATGATAAGCCCTCAACTTCTAAGGCGAATGAAGGAAAGGGAGTTTTGGAGGGTAACCTTATTATTGGTGAAAGAATTATTAGAGTTTTATTCAACACGGGAGCTTCACATAGCTATATCTCCCAACAAATCATGGACGAATTAAAACTTAAACTCAAGTTTGTCGATAAACCTATTTGTGTGAAGAATCCAGTGGGTGGTCCTACAAATCTTTGTCCATATTGTAGGAGGGTGCCTATCTCTTATTCTAGCCATCGCTTTCCTATTAACCTTTATGTTCTTGACTTCAATAAATTTGAAATCCTACTCGGAATGAATTGGTCATCGAGATACGAAGCCAAGTTAGATTGCAGCAATCGAATGATTCTAGTCAAAACTAAAAATTGGAGATTCCGTTAAAATTTCTTACGAAGACCATAGTCCGAAAATAGATAAACTGATGTATACTTTGGGATATCCAGAATCTAGTTTGGAGTCCATTCCTATTGTCCAGCATTTTCCAGATGTATTCAAAGAAGCAGAATCTTTGTCCCCACGTAGAGAGATTGAATTCAGAATTGATTTAATTTCGAATGCTCATCCTATCGTTCATGCTAGTCGTAGGATGGCACCGCGGGAAAGAATTGAACTAGTCAAACAAACTAGTGATTTGTTTAAGAAGGGATTGATTCGTCCTAGTGTTTCTGAATGTGGCTCAGCGGTAGTACTTGTTGCTAAATCTGATGGGTCTTTGAGATTGTGTGTCGACTATCGCGATATCAATAAGCAAACGCTCAAGAACAAGTTTCCTTTACCAAGGATTGACGACTTATTCAATCAACTTCATGGTGCACGATTCTTTTCTAAGATGGATCTAGCCCGGGGATTCCATCAGTTCCGAATTGACGAAGATTGTGTTCACCTAACTGCTTTTAGGGTTCAGGATGTGTTCTACGAGTGGTTAGTCATGCCTTTCGGACTAACTAACGCTTCCGCGTACTTCGTAGATTTGATGACCCGTGTGTTTCGGGAGGTGCTGAATAAATTTTTTCTTGTATTTATCGATGATATCCTAATCTATTCCAAAACCGAAGAAGAGCATGCGGAACATCTCAGAATTGTTTTGGAATTTTTGAGAAGGAACATTTTATTCGCTAAATTTTCTAAATGTCACTTTTGGGTCAAAGAAGTCAGATTTCTTGGCCATGTTGTTAATGAAGAAGGATTTTCTGTTGATCCGAGCAAAATTTACGCTATTCTTGACTAGAAGCGACCTATGACACCGAAAGAAGTTCGAAGTTTTCTGGGTTTAGTAGGCTAATACCGAAAGTTTGTTCAAGACTTTTCTAAGATTGCTAGCCCATTAACCAAGCTAACCATGAAAAATGCCAAGTTCAATTGGACTCCAAAATGTGATGAAGCTTTTCAGGAGTTGAAAAAGAGATTGACTACCGCTCCTATTCTCGCTATCATTAACGGGAACCAAGGTTTATCTGTCTATACTGACGCGTGTGGTGATGGGGTAGGTGGAGTACTAACGCAGAATAGGAAGGTGATTGCCTACGCAAGTAGACAATTACGTCCGCACGTAAAGAACTACCCAACACATGATTTGTAACTTTTGGCTGTTGTTTTTGCCTTAAAAATCTGGCGACATTATCTTCTGGTTAAGAATCTCCTTCAGCTTTTCTAAAAGAAAACTTTAAAGTTCAACTTAACTTAATATATACTAAACTAATCTTTCTTATTTAGGTGAAAATTTTGAATTATTCACCGACCACAATTCTTTAAAATATCTCTTCACCCAGAAGGATTTATATCCGCGACAACAACGCTGGTCGGAATTTCTGGCATCCTATGACCTAGTTATTCTACATACACCTGGAAAGGCCAATGTAGTTGTCGATGCCTTGAGCAGAAGACATGCTGTTCTCGCATATCTTGTTATCGCTCCTACTCGTCTTAAGAAGATTGTAAGACAACAGACTGAAGACAAGTTTCTTCGAAAATTCGTAGAAGAATATGTCGAGGTGAAGATTCCAGTTTTGGAATTGATGATAAGGGAGTTATAAAGTTGAATGGCAAAATTTGTGTGCTTGATATTCCGGAGTTGAAACGTTGGACGAATGCCACAAGTCCAAACTTTGCTTCCATCCAGGAGTCAATAAAATGTATCGTGTTGTTAAAAGAACGTTTTGGTGGAAAACAATGAAAAGGGACATATCGATTTATGTGAGTCGCTGTACTACTTGTCAACCAATTAAAAGCAATCAAAAGAAAGTAGCCGATTTACGTCAACCTTTGGAAGTACCGAAATGGAAATGGGATCAGGTATCGATGGATTTCATCGACGGATTGCCACGAACCAGGAAGGGAAATGAAGCAATATGGGTTATAGTGGGCCGTCTAACAAAAACTTCTCACTTCATTCCAGTGAAATCCACTCGACTGCAACAACCTTAGATGAGCTATATATAAAGGAAATTGTTCATCTCCACGGTATTCCGAGCAGCATATTGAGTGATCGTGATCCGATCTTCACTAGTAGATTTTGGGAGGCATTCCAAGCCGCATTGGGAACAAATCTGAACTTCAGTACTGCTTATCATCCACAATCTGATGGGCAGACAGAAAGGATAAATCAAATTTTAGAAGACCTATTGCGTGCTTGCATTCTCGACTTTGGTTGTTCTTGGAAGGACCATTTACATCTGGTAGAATTTTCTTGTAACAACAGTTACCAAGCCAGTATTGAAATGGCTCCTTATGAGGCTTTATATGGTCGTCCGTGTCGATCACCTGCATGCTGGATCGAATCAAGTGATAGACTCGTCCTTGGACCAGACATGATTAAAGAAGCCACGAACAAGGTAGACTTTATTTGAAAGAAATTAATAACTGCTCAAAGTCTTCAGAAGAGCTATTATGACCACCAAAGAAGAGATTTGGAATTTGAAGTTGGGGATTCTGTATTTCTAAAATTGTCTCCGATGCGGGGTGTATTGAGGTTCGGAAAAACTGGAAAGCTAGCACCACGTTATATTGGTCATTTTTCTATTCTGGAAAGGATCGGTCCTCTAGCATTTCGAGTGCAATTACCCAGCTGGTTACCCGACGTGCACAATATGTTTCATATTTCTAACCTCCGAAAATTTATGCATGACCCAGATAGTATTATTAACGAGGCAGCTCAAAAGGATCTTGAGATCACTCCCAACTTGGTGGTAAAGAGGGATCCGATAAAGATTGTAGATCGTGATGAGAAGCGATTGAGAAACAAAGTTGTGAAACTGGTCAAAGTTCAATGGAGTGGCGATCCAAAGGACTGCACTTGGGAAACCGAAGTTAGCATGCAAAAATCTTATCTCAATTGCAGAGTGGATATCTTGGCTTAAACTGGTAAGCTATTTCCTTATTCTTTCTGAGTTCGTATATTCTTTGTTTGCTTTTCTCTCTCATTCAAATTTCGAGGACGAAATTTGTTTTAAGGAGGGGATATTTGTAACATCCCAAAAAATTTAAATTTAAATTTGGTGATTTTTTTAAACTTTGATATTTAATTAGAAAAGTTTCAAAACAAAATAAAACATTATTAATATTAAGTATAAGAAGAAAGAAAATATATGAATATAAATAAGATATTTTGTAGTTTAAGTTTTAAGTAAATAATAATAATAATGTTTGCATGTGAATATATTAAATTCTAACAACATATTAAATATAGAACTTAGGCTGTAAACAAAATGTATGAGAGAAGATAAAAAAAAACAGAATGTATGTACCTAAGAGTATGCAAGAAGATAAGAAGATAATAAGAAAAAAATATATACGAATTGTACTTGCAAGAAAAAAAATATGTGTAAACATAAGGAGGGACCAAGGCATTTAATGCCATCACCTCTAGTACATCAAGCAAAATTATCAGACCCAAATAAAAAATATCTCCGATGATGGTACAAAGAAAATATTGTCACCTGTACAAGCTATCTACCTTATATCTACACCCATATTTGCTCTAGTTTGTCAAACAAAGGAAAAAATATAGCAAATCCTGAAAGAAAATAAAAGCAAACATCATTATTTTACAAATTCAAACTCAGTTTGTATAACAAAATAAAATAGAGAAATTTTTAAGCAGATTATCTGCAGTTTTCAAAAACTCAGGGCAGCTCTCTGTTTTAGGGAAATTCAGGTGAGTAAAATTATTTTCTTTCATTTGAAATCTAAGTATTTATATTGTGTTTTGTTGTATATTGAAAGAGAAATGTGCTCTGTATGTTTCTATGTTACTGGAATTTTTTTTATACAGTTTCTTGTTTAATATTTTGTTTTTTTTCCAAAGCAAAGTGTATTAGAACAAAATTCAAATAAACTCCATTCAACATTTTTGCTTGGGATTCCTAAACGAAATAAACTTGCTTAAACGTGAATCACAGTTTAAAGATTGTTTTAAGTTTGATCATAGAGAGATGGACTCTGTAACCCAAAATTTACAGTACAAACATATTTTTGTAATGAAATCAAGTGTTTTAAATTAGTGATTTGATTATGTACCTCGAATAAGCATACAAAGATATGATTTTTAAAATTAACATGACGATTTTTAATCAAGTATGCTTAGTGCAGTTAGTATTTGAATAAAATATGCCTTCTGATCAATTTCTAATGATCGATTCAATACTGGGTGTTGAATCTTTGTGCGAAGCAGGGTTGAACGTCATAGATTACTGGAGAATTAGGGAATAATTTTTCTATTGTATAAATCGAAGATTTGAGCTAAATTTAGAGTTATATTTACGTTTTTGCGTCTTGGCTGTAAATGTGTAACGACCCAGAATTCCTGTCATTAGAAATTCGTATATTTAATCGATTTTAAAGATTAACAAGTAAAATTTGTAAATCGAATAAATTTTGTTTCGAATTTCTAGATTTAATTGGATAATTAAATCGATAAATTAATATTTGAAATTACAGAAATAATTAGAAATTGGGTTTAATGTGATTAAAATTGATTTGTAAAGTTGTATTAAATCATATTTAAGTTTTTAAAGTTGAATTAAAAGTTAAATTGTGGAAATTGAATATTTTAATATTTAATTAACGAGTAAAAAATAGCCATTTTTCAAACAGTCTCGGATTTTGACGAAACCAGTTTCATCGGATCCGTAATGTTATATTATTGTAAGATTTCAAATTTCGTGTCAATCGGATTTACGATTTGTCCGGGGATAGAAATTAGTTTAACCAATTTAATTTAAATTTGATCGTTCATTTCCGTAACACGTACATATGATCGAATTGGCTCTCGATACCTATTCCATTATGTCCGGAACGCTGGTTAAACCATAGGAACATCCGCCGGCATGCTTCGTTTGGAGTTCGAAAAATCTCAGATGAATAGTGTTTTGGCAATTTTCTATAAAAGGACCTCATTTTCTTTCATTTGCATACAACACCCTAGGGTTTCACAGGCCGCCACCTCTAACTTTAATGGCTAGAAAACTCCATTCTTCTTACTCAATTATCTTCAAATCCTAAAATCAATTCAAAAAACATTCAACTCCAATGTTGAAGAGAACGTCTAAATCGATTGCAATTTGTATTTGAACGTTCATCGTTCGTATGCGTTTTGCAACGCGATGGAGGGGCCGAGTTCAACGGCAGTCACTGCGTAGGTCGAGCTCGAGAAGGGCTACGCGATGGTGGTACTTGATCGATCTTCGGTCGAGTATAGGAGGAGCGGCGGCGAACCCTAGGGGCCGAATTTGGGTTCGTGAGTTTTTCGTTCGAGCCTGGGGGCGATGTTGGGGAAGAAGCGGATTGTGCGTCCCTGATCTGCAATTCAAAAATGTGCGGCCCTGATGGAATCTAGGTTATAAAATAAAAGTTGTGAAATTAATTTATATAAAATTCGTATTAACTTCTAAACACCATATCTTTTTCATGCGAGGTCGTTTCGCACGAAACGAGTTGCGTCGGGTTCGTATGGACGAATACTACGCGATGGAACTGGATTGAGACTGACTAGAGCTACTGTGAATTTGGGTAAAATTAAACGCGTGTTTAATTTTGGCAATTTGAAAGCAAGGTGAGAACTTCTCACTCAATCGAATTTGTTTCGATTTAAATTTTAAATAATTAAATTTTAAAATTGCTTGATTGGATGATAAATTGCTATCTGTTGTATTGAAATAGACCTTATACGTCGCATATTAAGCAGAGGTTATTATATTAAACACATACAGCGCGATATTCCACCTTAAAGTGGAATTGGTATTATATCTGTACTTGGAGTTGATTTCCCGCATTATATAGCGGATGAGACCCTATTGCGCCGTATAATAGTGGTTGATATTTTATATGAGCCCATGTACCGCGATATCCCTTCTTGAAACGGGATTGGTATTATGCTAACATTTGTTGATGCAGGGAAACAAGTTGGAGGGATCCAACTGGATTCCTCAACTAATTGAATTTGTTTCAATGTTATGTGTTGATTATTTATAATCTCTGTGTGATTATCTTTGTGATTGAAATCAGTGAAGGTTAAAATTAAGCTGAATATAACTTTGGTATCGTTGGATACAGGAAATAAATAAAAAATTGATTTTTGAAAATTCAGGTCGAAAGTTTATATAAAAATTTATTTTTGAGAATTGGATAAATTTAAAAGAAGGAATTCTAAAATAATAAAGTTTTATTTATAATCTTATTGAATAAAATTTCAAAATATAGGAAAAGCTTTAATAAATGGATTCCGGGTAATATTATTCAAAGGTTGAAGAATTTATTCAAAATACGGATTTTAAAGAGTTTGAAAAATAAAGGAATTTGTTTTCTTTAAAAAGGAATTTATTTTTAAAATGAAATAAAATTTGAAATCCATTTTGGAATTGATTTTGGGTGATTGAATTTAAATCTTTTGAAAATCTATTTGGAAATTTAGTTGGTGTTTTGAAAAGAATTTGGAATCAATTTGAAAATTGATTTGGGGTTTAGTAGAAATTGATTTCGATTTGAGATTTGAATGAAATTCACTTGGTGTTTAATTTCTTAGAAAATCAATATGGAATTTGATTTTGTTGTTTTTGAAATCAATTGAAAAATTGAATTGTTGTTGAAAATGAATATTTGAAATCGATTTGAAAATCGTATATCAGTGGATATATGGAAATTTAAATTCACCATGGTATTTGTAAAGGAAAGGAAAATTTGTTTAAAAATCAACATCGATTTATTTTTGAAGCGTGGAAATAAATTTAAGGATTTGGAACGTAAAATTAAAGTAAATCGGTAAGGATTTATTTAATTGTTTTAAATGAACCATTTTGAAATGAAAGTATATTCTCCTTGGAAAGCCGAATAAAAGGTCTGAATAGCTTTGAAATATATATACATACATACATACATATATATATATATATATATAATTCTAGAATTGGTTTTGAAAAGGATACTTTGGAGAAATTAACTTCTTAAATTTTTTTGAATCCTTTGAGTAAAGGTTTATAAGTTGATATAGAAGTGATTATTTCTAAGATTTAATCAATAATTGTTTTAGAAAATAGTTATTTAAATAGTTATACTCTATCTACTAATTTTATTTTGAAAATTAGTTTGGACTTAAGTTATATGTAATATTGGTATAATATTTTTATAACTAATATTTTAACTAAAGTGTTTAAAGAAAAATAGTTTTCTCGATATATTTTGGATGAGTGTTATAAATTATTTTAAAATATTTGAACTCGGCAGATTTCCAGTGAAAATGAATAAATATTTGGAAGTGTTTCCACGTAAGGAAAATGATTTGAAATTTGTTTTCAAAAGTTGTAAAGGTGGAAAGTGATTTGAAATTTGTTTTCAAATGGTTGAAGTGTGAAAAAATATACCTTGTAAAGATATTTTTGGAAAATAAATAATTTAGGAAATTATTTGGAATCTGGTGATGTTGTGTATATCTATTGATAGTTAAATAACCGACTATCAATATTTTCCTTTAAATAGGTATTTGTTTTGATTTGCTTGAATTTGAATGCTACACTTATTTCAAAATAAGCGCTCGTTATTCGGTTTAGCCGGGAGAGGACCTTTGGGTCATAAATACCATTCCGAATAGTGATACGTCGTAGTGGATAACATTTGAAGACCGGTGTTGAAGACCGGATATTTTCAAAAACGGAAGGATTACCATCGAATGTCTCTGCATCGGCTGATCCCCGATATAGAGATTTTATCACCCTTTGTGATGGGGATTCCGGACGTGATTAGTGAATATCCGGATTGCAAGGTCTTCTTTGGAAGTGCCTTCGGTTCCGTTCGATCCCAGAACGGACTTGTATGGATGTGTGTCTGACGTTACAATTTGAGACGTAAAGCTGGTTTCTATCAAATACATTTCTGTTGGGGCAGAGAATTTATTCTCTTAGCTTAACACCCTTCTCTTAGACGTACGAGCTCAGAGGTTATGTAGTTGATGGTTACTAGTGATACATTTCCAATTTGGTAATGTGACATACGAAGTGCTGTGATCATTTGTTGATCGAAGCATGGCTTTTGCGAAAAGCGTAGCTTTGTGGATGAGACTTCGTCGGACCTCACACCCCGGAATGGTCGAAACAGGAAGAATGCAACAAGGTTCTAAGGGGTAGCGCCCCTTAGGGTTTGTTTATTTCCTTCTGGATAAAGGTGGTATCATGGTATGGAGCCCCGATACTTAACCTATGTTGTTGCTGCAAATTTATTACCTTGTGGTTTTTGGTATAGAGGATCCTCGGATAAAGGTTGTTTACAACCGGGGGATGACATACTCGTGTCATTAGTTACCTATTTTTGCAGAGGTAACCCGGCCTTGTGTTGGCAGAGATCTGGTTAGGTTCTCGAGGCGTCTCTCTAGAGGCGTACCCATGTGGCAATGAGAAGTTCCTTGGCCTAACCATTTGTTGGAAATCCAAACTCTAATACGCATCTTGTACGGTTTTAGCTGTATAACCTGCCATTTACTTATGGTGGCGCCCTACTGTTTAGATGGTAGTTATAGTAGGCATAAGATAATGGTCGTATGTTGGCTAAGATTTATATTATACCTTCGAAATGTTTTCCTGCACTTTGCACTTATAGTAATAATATCAATGAAAATTTTTATGTATATCAAGCATGTTTGACTATCATAATGAGAAATGTCCTCTAATTCTGCGTTTGCATTATGTGTGTGGCTGGAGGCCTTATGGTAGTTAAATTTTCTAAAAGCATTGCGGATCCATTTTAAAATATTTCTTTGTTTCTTTTTTGAAGATAAACTGTTTTACGTTCTCACACCAGTCTCATGACTGACCTGGATTTTATTGTTCCCTTCCTAAACTCTGCGTGCCCATCATTTTCCACATGGGCAACCTAGAGTCAGGTTAACAGGATATTCTGGAATTCAGGAGGTGCTGTGGAGCTCAAGAGGCGAGCTGGATGGCGTGGTGTATCAACTAGTATATAGTATTTCTTTCCCACTATTTGTTATTGTAACACTCTGATAATGTAATGTGATGTAATATAATAACCGATATAGTTCTTTGTTTTAAAGATAGGCATTTATCTATTATATGTTGTTCCGCTGCAATTGTGAGATTCTGATATTGTTTCTGTTGCTTCTTCTTTCTTTCTTCTTCTACCTCTTCTTCTTTAACTGTAATAATTCGATTTTATGGCCTTCGATTGCTCGGCAGTTGATACAGTGGACGTATTTATGTCGATTTTCGAAAGTCGAAAATCTCGAAACGTTACAAAATGAGGGGATTTCATCACCTCTGAGGCATCGAGTTGTTCGAGTTTGAGATGGATGGCAGTGCAGGGGGTTCACCTGCTATGGCCGAAGTGGAAGTACTTCCGGTGGTCTGTGGCGTAGTAGCGAGGCGATGTAGTTTGGGTGTGCTCGAGTTAAAGTGTCGAGAGAATGCCCATTTTGGATTTCGAATTTTTCTAGGTCGAGTTGAAGTTCGATTTCGAGTATAGGGAGTGTTTGTAACATGCCGAGGCTTGCGACGTTCGCCAGAACAGCGGCGCGACGATGTGCATGTGCACGGCACAAATTTTTGTGCCAGTAGTGGGTTTTGGGGAAGAAGGGTATCGACTAAAGGAAGCTTCGGGACTATCATGTTGTGGCTCGAGTTTGATCTCGAGTAAATTCTACGGTGCGCCGGGTCGAAATTACTTAGGAAGTTTTTAAATCGAAACAGGGGGCACTCGGGTTGAATTCCTAAGAAACCCGAAGAAAACACGAGATTTTCTCGCGCGTGACTAGAAGCAGGTCACGGGACTAACTAATTAAACAGTTTTTTTAAAAAAGTTTTTAGATTTTAAACACTTGTAAACCATGTTTTCAAATGGCGATTTGATTAAATTTTTAAATTAATTCAGTAGTTAAGTAAGATGATTTTAAAGTAATTAAATTTTTATATATTTAATTTTTGATACATCATTTTATAAAGTCATTTATATTAAATAATGAAATCTAAAGAGAAATTAAAATGGAATGTTATTTAAACTAATCCTAACTTTCCAGAGCAACCAATGTATAAGATAATGACTTAAATAAGGTTCTAAAAAGGATAATCAAGTAATTAATTTATCTTTTATTTTATTAAATAATTTATGATTTTGTAAATATAATTATTTTAAGAAGTGATTACTTAATTTATTACTTAATTTTATGATTTATTAATTACATAAATAAGTTTAATTAATTTGTAATTAATTATTAATTAATTAAGGAGTAATTAATTAATAAAAGTAATTCAGATTTAATTAATTAATAATTTAGATTAATTAAACTGAAATTAATTAAGATGATTGTAACAACCCTAGATTTTTGTATATTATTTAAATTGGCCTTTCTTTTATTTTTAAATTACTTTAAATTTGTTTTATTTCAAACATTTCATTTTTAAATATAAATGATGATTATTAAATGATTTATAGTTCAAACCAGTATAATTTGAATATTTTACTGTAAAGTGGATTTCTGGTCAAGCTGTTCAAGCTGTGACTTTTAAACTTCAAATTTAGATTATTTAAATTTTAAATTTTATATTTTATTATGAAAATAGATGTAATAACTTGAACATTGCTTTTCGTTTCGTTGAAAACGGAATTAAACTGTAAAAGTTATGTACATTTCGATTTTGAGTGTAATTTGATTAATTTAACAATTTTGTCTATTATAAATTATATATATAAAAAATTTCTTTGTCCTATTTATTTTAATATGTTATTGTATGTATATTTTTGTATTATACTAATTTTAAAATGAAGTAAACAATTTTTCAAAGTCAATGGTGATTTATTTGTAATTTCTGGACAGTGTTTTGGATTTTTAAGAAATTTCTTTAAATCCTTTTCTATTTTCTTTAAATTAAATTTTTTTTGTCTTATGTGTTAATGGGTTATTTTAAGTATATTTTGTCCTTTAATATTTTTTTAAACTGATGTTATAATTTTTCCAAAGTTTACTGTGTTGATTTTTTTTTTAAAGGCTGTTTTCTTATTTTCTACTATTTTCTTCATTAAAACTATATAAAAATAATTTATTTATTTATTTTGTGAATGTACTTTTATTTTATATTATTATTTATGTTTAAAAATATATTACAAGCTCATATGAATTTTCTAAAATTTATTTCATGTAATTTCAAATTTTCTAGACTAGTTTACTATTTTTAGCTATTTTACTTAACTTAACTTCATATAATTAATAAATATTATATGTATTTTTATATTTTGATAAATTTTCGAAATTTTATCTGGGATTATTATTATTTCCAGAAATATCAAGTTATATAAACAAAATTAAGGAAATTTGAAAGGTTTTAAAAGCTTTTGAAACGTAAGTCGTTTCTTTTACCGTTTCTTCATTTACTCTCTGGCAGTTTTTTTTATTTGTTAGCCACATCTTTCAGCTACATACTCTATTTCCTATTCACGTACATTCAATTTCATTTCTAAAACAAAAAAATTTCGGCCATGGCAATTGAGAAGAGTTTGAGTAATGATTTTTCAACTTTTATTATTCTTCTTTCTTGTTTACATTGATTTTTGCACTTGTTCTCATCTAGATTTGATTGGCTCCTCCATAACCAGATCTGACCTGACCTCTACCACCCCTTTTCTTTGACCATCACCTATCCTACTACCTCTCCATTTCAGGTCGAGACCATCCATGGCAAGGACCACCACAAAATCCACCAAAAACCATCACCTATTGCACTAGCCTAGCCTAGTTTATCATCTCCTCCTTCTACCACCATTAGCCGCCACTACCTCCACCACCACCACCTTTGATCTGATCTCCACCGTCTTCCACATCACCCACCACCACCTGCACCACTGGTTGGGCCCACCTAGTCTATGTCCGAACCAAACAAGAACAACAAATGATGTATGTCGCGTAGTTTTAGCCCTGTACACCTAGTTTTATGCACCTAGACTAAACCCACATTCAAACCCATGTGTAGGCCGACCCTTACACACCCAAACTTGACCCAATTCCCTGAGTTAGCTGAGCCTAATCACTGCCTAAATGAAGTACATGAGGTTGAGAACAAGTGCAATTCATTCGATATTGTTTTGGGCTTTGAATTCTAATGTTATTTGATGTTTAAATCATGTTGAAACTTACATATATTTGTATTGTTTTGTGTAAATGTTTGAACAAGTCCAATTGCTTTGGCTCTCCACTCTCAAGTCATATCCATGTCATCGTGCCTTCATTGTGTTGTGTTGTGTGCTTTGGTGGATATCTCCAGCTTTGAACATGTGAGTTATTCTCACCACACAGTATATTGCATTATCATGTTACACCTGCTATATTATGATTTTATGATGTTCACCCATGCTTAAACACCTGTTATAACATCTGTTACTGTTATATTATGTTGTTCTGCTATTTTACCAGTTTATCACGCTGCAAGTTCCCTTTGGATTAGAATCACTATGGGTTGAAACGATACATACCCGAACGAACTTTGGAATAGGGGAAAATCGTTATGGGCTGAAATGATAGGCCTAAACGATTTTCAACTTATTTTATTTACTTGGGACTGCGGGTTTGAAATGATAAAACCCGGATTTTTCTTTGTAAATTACGGGTTGAAATGATACATTACCCGTATCACTTTACCTAGCGTAGAAAATTATATACAAGCCCATAGTTAAAAATATGTTTTTCTAAAAAATTTAAAATATTTTAGAAATTTAATTATTATAATATTTTGATTTAAAATTAAATAAAAATATAATTTTTGTAAAGTATTATTGATTTTCTGGAAATCTATAAGTTAAATAAATTGTGGAAAAGTTAGAAAAACTTAATGTAAGTTATTTTGGAAATTTTGATTTAATTTTTAATGGAATTTAAATTAACTTTGAAATATGATAAATTTATGATATTTTGAATTTAAATTAATTTAAAATGATTTTATAACATATTAACGATTTTTGAATAAATTTAAAATGTTAATGAGTGAATATTGAGTTGAATTTGGAAATATAACTTAAATAGGAATTTATGAATTTGGTTTAAAAGTGAAATTTTAAGTTAAGTTAAATAAAATGGAATTAAGTTATATTTTAAATTTTAAACTTAAGTGTTAAGTTGAAATTTAATGTATGAATTTAAATTTGAATGTTGAAATTTAATAAGCGAATTATTAATAAATGTTGATTTTTGAAAGGAAACTTAACTTTATAAAATCATGAATTTAAGGAAAATTAAATGATGCTTATGAATGTGAAAATGTATGATTTTATAAGTTAAAAATGATTTAAATAAAAATATAAGTTCTTGTAAAATTCTATTGAATATTTGAAGTTAACTAACAGCATTTTTAATACTGTCTTTTGTTATATTGAATTGTTTTTTAATGTAACTTTCTGTAGCATTTTCTAAATGCTGCGAAACTTGAATTTTCATTGTTTTAATAAATTTAAGTGCATAAATGAACATTGAAAAGTTTAAATTTTTGGAATTTAATAATTTAATTATTAAATGTAATAACTTCATTTTTATGATTTAAAATGAAGTAATTTGTTTTGAAATATAACTTTTGATATATTAAATTGATTTGAAATGTGGTACTGAAAGATATGATATTTTGGTATATTGAAATGATTTGAAATGTGGTTTCGAAAAAAATATAGCTATTTTGATACATTAAAATGATTTGAAATGTGGTTTTGAAAAGATATAGTATCTTGATATATTAAAATGATTTGAAATGAAGTTTTGAAAGATATGATACTTTGATATTAAAATGATTAGAAAGAAGTTCAGAAAGATATGATATTTTGAAAATGAAGCCCTGAAAGGTTATGATATTTTGATATATTAGAATGATTTGAAAGGAAGTTTCGAAAGGATATGATAATTTAATATATTGAAATGGTTAGAAATGACTTGATATTTATTTTGATAAATATTTGAACTGAAATATATGGTATGATGATATATTGAAATGGTTCGGAAATGATTTAATATTTATTTTGATAAAGATTTGGGTTGAAATGATATTTTATTTTGAAGTATAAAATATTGTTTTAAAGTTATAACTACGGGTTATAATAACGATTGGTTGTTGAAGTGAACGAGATCGGATATTGTCTAGCCGGCCAATACCGAAAACCACTTTAAAAACTGTGTACGCGGTGGAGATTCCAAAATGAAGTAGGATGGTGGCGACGTTCTCGAGGTATATTACGTGGACCCAACTCCCATGAGTTGGCATATATGACTAAAACAGGAGCTATACCGGGCTACACAAAGGGTCGCACCCTTTCATCGAGCATGCTCCATCGGAAACCATTCTATTACTTTTGTGATTCGACACGTGGCGCCACTTTGATTCGGGGGTATTGTTCGAGGTGGGTGGAAGCTGCTGGCTTGCCGTCACCACCGGTCCGGGAGTGCAAACGGTGTATCCACCCAGGCATTGCCTCGCGTGCCGTGTCATATCCTTATATCGAGCCCACTATGATTTTGGTTTTAAAGATCCGACCGCGTTAAGGTTCACCATCCCCTTAACGCTATTTTCTATATGATTATACTTTACTGATTAGAAACTACTGTATATAGCGTATATTACAACATAGTAAATAGTTTAACGGATCCTTAGAGGATGGGCAGTCCCAAGCATCTTCTAAGTTACTTGTACGTTTACTACAGTTCACTTGAGTTGGTTTACATTGTATAAGTATGTATGTCCTGACTCGAGTGTTTGTATTTTTATTTACGCTCGGGTCAGCCTGAGTTATTCACAGATTTGGATTTCCATTTTCTGAAGATTGGAATCGCTGGAGATTATCTACTTGTCAAGTTTTATCTTTTGCAGTCTGTTGTTCCTTTCAGCTCTTGTATTAGTAGACTTCTATATAGTGAGACTCCCTTTGTACTTTATTTTTTCTGTTGTATCTAAAGTAACTCTGATATATTATATAGTAGCTTCATGAACTACTGTCTCTTTTACTTTCGCTGCATTATTATTACTCTGTGTCTGTGATCTGTGATTTTATTTACTGTATATTCTAAGATTTGCCAAATTTTTTATTCACAACGCGGTATTTTGAGCAATTCAATTCCGGCATGAGTGTCTACCTATACACTTATAATGGATGCGAATGTTTGAAAATATCGGACCGTTACAGTTGGTTTCAGAGCTCTGGTTTTAGGAAAAATTCAGTATATAGAGTAGATTTAATTTCAGAATCACTTTCGTTCGAGCTTGAATTCCTTCTTCTTCAATTCGGTTTCCTTTGAAGTTTGGAACATTCCCTGCGGTTCCAAAATCCATTCGTGTCCCTCACTATTCATCTTTTGATTCTGGAGTATCCCATAACTCCTCTTCGAATGATCTTTATGTTGAGTTGGCAATCCCGCCAATCTCTGAAATTGAATTGTAAAAGGGTGAAACTCCTCTACAGTTTAGCATCGATTCATTAGAGATTTATATCTATCCTTGGTTTAGATGCTAATATCTTTTGTTATTTCCAACTCTAACTCTTGAGATCGAATGTAGACTTACCCTAGAAAAATCCACATTGATCTTATTCTTTAAGCCACGGTTGACCCGGTAAATGTTGCCCGTGATTTATTTAAGCTTATCCACCTCCCTATTTTGTTATTTAATCATTTTGTCTTTTGTTTCCAACCTATTTTCAAACATTTTGAATTGTACTTGTAAATCTATGTTTTTTTTATATATTGTGTTGTTTGAGTTATTGATGTTGAGTTGGGTTTCTAATCGATTCGTATGATCAACGCTATCGATAGGATTTCTGAAACACATTGACAGAACAAACTGACACAATATTATTTTAAAATTTGGTTAATGAAATAAATTTTGATATATAAGTAAATTTATGAAACTTAATACACTGATTTAAATTGATTATTTGAAGTGATAATACCTGATTTGGGAACTGAAATGAATTTAGAACAAGAAATTTGAGAATTTAATTCCATGGTTTCAAACCTTGTGTTTAAGTTTTAAAAGGTTATATTATTTAAACTATTTTTGAATAGAAATTTGTTTTCAAAGGATTTTAAAGTTTAAAAATTAGTGCTCCTCTCTTTGTCGCTGGGAAATTATTTCAGTGATGACTGTAGCATCATCGAAATTCATTTTTGAGTTTCGAAGTGAAGAGACCGCTCTGTAGACTTACTATAGCTTTGTTTTGGTAAATCAATTTGATTTGAATTTCTAAAATATGACTTGATCTATAATATATATAGACATATGATTTAAATTTGATTCGATAAATTATGTACATACATTTATTTATGTCTAAATGGGTCGAAGAAATCGAAAATTTAATTCTTAAATTTTATTTTAAAGAATAATTTCAATTATAAAAAGAAAATAAATTTTTTGGATGAATATTCAAGCATGAAATGATTTAATTATATAATACAATTGCATTCAAATATAACTTACCTTAATTTCAGAAGTTAACAATGTAATTGGATAATATACAATATAAAAAGATTTTTTTTAATAAAATTTGAGTGGTTATAATAAATGTTATACACTTAAATTTTAATTATAAAATGATTAACAGAGGTAAATATAATAAAGGGTAATTGAATAACTTACAATAAAATAATGTTAAAAGAACTAATAATAAATCAAAGCAGTTATAATAAGTGTAAGTATATTTAACATAAGTGATAAATATAATTAGAGGAATAAAATAAATTTTAATTAGGAATAAAGAAGAATTAAATTTATTAAGTACATTGTGAGTGTAATAAATGATTATTTTTCAAACCCATGAAATTTGAGATAGTTAACGATTTATTTAACTTATGAAAAAAAGGGAAAAAAAATATTAAGTTGAAATTTCCATGCTTTCAAATCTATTTCCTTATTTTGTTTTTCAAACTATCTTTTGGTTGTCCTTATCATCCTTATCTTGCTATAGACTGGTATAGGCATCTTTTTATAATCTTTCTGTTTAGAAATCTTTCTATAATCTTTGATAATTTTCACCTTGCGAAACTTGACTATAACAACAGTTATCAGGTATAATTTTCAATCTTCTTGTCATCTTATCTTAATCCTATTTCACTTTATCTTTTTCTGTGCTTTTTCGCACCTCATCCCTTTTCGAGGACGAAAAGTTTTGAGTGGGGGAGAGTGTAACAACCCTAGATTTTTGTATATTATTTAAATTGGACTTTCTTTTATTTTTAAATTACTTTAAATTTGTTTTATTTCAAACATTTCATTTTTAAATATAAATGATGATTATTAAATGATTTATAGTTTAAACCAGTATAATTTGAATATTTTACTGTAAAATGGATTTCTGGTCAAGCTGTTCAAACTGTGACTTTTAAACTTCAATAAATTATTTAAAATCTTAAATTTTATCTTTTATTATGAAAATAGATGTAATAACTTGAACATTGCTTTTCGTTTCGTTGAAAACGGAGTTAAACTGTAAAAGTTATGTACATTTCGATTTTGAGTGTAATTTGATTTATTTAACAATTTTGTCTATTATAAATTATATATATAAAAAAATTTCTTTGTCATATTTATTTTAATATGTTGTTGTATGTATATTTTTGTATTATAATAATTTTTAAATCAAGTAAACAATTTTTTAAAGTCAATGGTGATTTATTTGTAATTTCTGGACACTGTTTTGGATTTTTAAGAAATTTCTTTAAATCCTTTTCTATTTTCTTTAAATTTAATTTTTTTGTCTTATGTGTTAATGGGTTATTTTAAGTATATTTTGTCTTTTAATATTTTTTTTAAAGTGATGTTATAATTTTTCCAAAGTTTACTGCGTTGATTTCTTTTTTTTTTAAAGGCTGTTTTCTTATTTTCTGCTATTTTCTTCATTAAAATTATATAAAGGTAATTTTTTTATTTATTTGGTGAATGTACTTTTATTTTATATTATTATTTATGTTTAAAAATATATTACAAGCTCATATGAATTTTCTAAAATTTATTTCATGTAATTTCAAATTTTCTAGACTAGTTTACTATTTTTAGCTATTTTACTTAACTTAACTTCATATAATTAATAAATATTATATATATTTTTATATTTTGATAAATTTTCGAAATTTTATCTGGGATTATTATTATTTCCACAAATATCAAGTTATATAAACAAAATTAAGGAAATTTGAAAGGTTTTAAAAGCTTCTGAAACGTAAGTCCTTTCTTTTACCGTTTCTTCATTTACTCTCTAGCAGTTTTTTTATTTATTAGCCACATCTTTCAGCTAAATACTCTATTTCCTATTCACGTACATTCATTTTCATTTCTGAAACAAAAAAAATTCGGCAATGGCTATTGAGAAGAATTTGGGTAATGATTTTTCAACTTTTATTATTCTTCTTTCTTGTTTACATTGATTTTTGCACTTGTTCTCATCTAGATTTGATTGGCTCCTCCTCAACCAGATCTGACCTGACCTCCACCACCCCTTTTCTCTGACCATCACCTATCCTACTACCTCTTCATTTCAGGTCGAGACCATCCATGGCAAGGACCACCACAAAATCCACCAAAAACCATCACCTATTGCACTAGCCTAGCCTAGTTTATCATCTCCTCCTTCTACCACCATTAGACGCCACTACCTCCACCACCACCACCTCTGACCTGACCTCCACCATCTGGCACATCACCCACCACCACCTGCACCACTGGTTGGGCCCACCTAGCCTCTGGCCGAACCAAACAAGAGCAACAAATGATGTATGTTGCATAGTTTTAGCCATGTACACCTAGTTTTATGCACCTAGACTAAACCCACCTTCAAACCCATGTGTAGGCCGACCCTTACACACCCAAACCTGACCCAATTCCCAGAGTTAGCTGAGCCTAATCACTGCCTAAATGAATTACATGAGGTTGAGAACAAGTGCAATTCATTCGATGTTGTTTTGGGCTTTGAATTCTAATCTTATTTGATGTTTAAATCATGTTGAAACTTACATATATTTGTATTGTTTTGTGTAAATGTTTGAACAAGTCCAATTGCTTTGGCTCTCCACTCTCAAGTCATATCCATGTCATCGTGCCTTCATTGTGTTGTGTTTTGTGCTTTGGTGGATATCTTCGGCTTTGAACATGTGAGTTATTCTCACCAGACAGTATATACATATATAACTAGTAAATTGACCCCTTTTGAATTTGTAAAATGCATTATCATGTTACACCAGCTATATTATGATTTTATGATGTTCACGCATGCTTAAATACCTGTTATAACATCTGTTAGTGTTATATTATGTTGTTCTGCTATTTTACCAGTTTATCACGCTGCAAGTTCCCTTTGGATTAGAATCACTATGGGTTGAAACGATACATACCCGAACGAACTTCAGAATAGGGGAAAATCGTTATGGGCTGAAATGATAGACCTGAACGATTTTCAACTTATTTTATTTACTTGGGACTGTGGGTTTGAAATGATAAAACCTGGATTTTTCTTTGTAAATTACGGGTTGAAATGATACATTACCCGTATCACTTTACCTAGCGTAGAAAATTATATACAGGCACATAGTTAAAAATATGGTTTTCTAAAAATTTAAAATATTTTAGAAATTTAATTATTATAATATTTTGATTTAAAATTAAATAAAAATATAATTTTTGCAAAGTATTATTGATTTTCTGGAAATCTATAAGTTAAATAAATTATGGAAAAGTTAGAAAATCTTAATGTAAGTTATTTTGGAAATTTTGATTTAATTTTTAATGGAATTTAAATTCACTTTGAAATATGATCAATTTATGATATTTTGAATTTCAATTAATTTAAAATGATTTTATAACATATTAATGATTTTTGAATAAATTTAAAATGTTAATGCGTGAATATTGAGTTGAATTTGGAAATATAACTTAAATTGGAATTTATGAATTTGGTTTAAAAGTGAAATTTTAAGTTAAGTTAAATAAAATGGAATTAAGTTATATTTTAGATTTTAAACTTAAGTGTTAAGTTGAAATTTAATGTATGAATTTAAATTTGAATGTTGAAATTTAATAAGCGAATTATTAATAAATATTGATTTTTGAAAGGAGACTTAACTTTATAAAATCATGAATTTAAGGAAAAATAAATGATGCTTATAAGTGTGAAAATGTATGATTTTATAAGTTAAAAATGATTTAAATAAAAATATAAGTGTTTTTGAAATTCTATTGAATATTTGAAGTTAATTAACAGCATTTTTAATACTGTCTTTTGTTAAATTGAATTGTTTTTTAATGTAACTTTCTGTAGCATTTTCTAAATGCTGCGAAACTTGAATTTTCATTGTTTTGATAAATTTAAGTGCATAAATGAGCATTGAAAAGATTAAATTTTTGGAATTTAATAATTTAATTATTAAATGTAATAACTTCATTTTTATGATTTAAAATGAAGTAATTTGTTTTGAAATATTACTTTTGATATATTAAATTGATTTGAAATGTGGTACTGAAAGATATGATATTTTGGTATATTGAAATGATTTGAAATGTGGTTTTGAAAAAAATATAGCTATTTTGATACATTAAAATGATTTGAAATGTGGTTTTGAAAATATATGGTATCTTGATATATTAAAATGATTTGAAATGAAGTTTGAAAGATACGATACTTTGATATTAAAATGATTTGAAAGAAGTTCTGAAAGATATGATATTTTGAAAATGAAGCTCTGAAAGGTTATGATATTTTGATATATTAAAATGATTTGAAAGGAAGTTTCGAAAGGATATGATAATTTAATATATTGAAATGGTTAGAAATTACTTGATATTTATTTTGATAAATATTTGAACTGAAATATATGGTATGATGATATATTGAAATGGTTTGGAAATGATTTAATCTTTATTTTGATAAAGATTTGGGTTGAAATGATATTTCATTTTGAAGTATAAAATATTGTTTTAAAGTTATAACTACGGCTTATAATAACGATTGGTTGTTGAAGAGACCGAGATCGGTTATTGTCTTATAGCCGGCCAATACCGAATACCACTTTAACAACTGTGTATGCGGTGGAGATTCCAGAATGAAGTAGGATGGTGGCGACGTTCTCGAGGTATATTACGTGGACCCAACTCCCGTGAGTTGGCATATATGACTAAAACAGGAGCTATACCGGGCTACATAAAGGGTCGCACCCTTTCATCGAGCATGCTCCATCGAAAACCGTTCTATTACTTTTGTGATTCGACACGTGGAGCCACTTTGATTCGGGGATATTGTTCGAGGTGGGCGGAAGCTGCTGGCTTGCCGTCACCACCGGTCCTGGAGTGCAAACGGTGTATCCACCCAGGCATTGCCTCGCGTGCCGTGTCATATCCTTATATCGAGCCCACTATGATTTTGGTTTTAAAGATCCGACCGCGTTAAGGTTCACCATCCCCTTAACGCTATTTTCTATATGATTATACTTTACTGATTAGACACTACTGTATATAGCATATATTACAACATAGTAAATAGTTTAACGGATCCTTAAAGGATGGGCGGTCCCAAGCATCTTCTAAGTTACTTGTACGTTTACTACAGTTCAGTTGAGTTGGTTTACATTGTATAAGTATGTATGTCCTGACTCTAGTGTCTGTATTTTTATTTACGCTCGGGTCAGCCTGAGTTATTCACAGATTTGGATTTCCATTTTCTTAAGATTGGAATCACTGGAGATTATCTACTTGTCAAGTTTTATCTTTTGCAGTTTGTTGTTCCTTTCAGCTCTTGTATTAGTAGACTTCTATGTAGTGAGACTCCCTTTGTACTTTATTTCTTCTGTTGTATCTAATGTAACTCTGATATACTATATATTAGCTTCATGAACTACTATCTCTTTTACTTCCGCTGTATTATTATTACTCTGTGTCTGTGATCTGTGATTTTATTTACTGTATATTCTGAGATTTGCCAAATTTTTTATTCACAACGCGGTATTTTGAGCAATTCAATTCCGGCATGAGTGTCTACCTATACACTTATAATGGATGCGAATGGTTGAAAATATCGGATCGTTACAATGATTAATTAAGAAGTGATTAATTAATGAAAATGATTAAGATCTAATCAGCTGTAATTAATTGTAATTAATCATTGATTAAAGATTTCTAATGAAAGTAACTATGAAATAAATAAATTTAAACCACATGATTTATTCATCTGAATTAAAGGTGTTTTGATCGTTCTTAAATACCGTGTGTTGGATTGATATTCCTGTTATGTGATGTGATGCTACATAATAAGGCCTTGTGCTGAGCTGTGATATTGGTATTGAATGTACTGCTGTGTGATTGTGAAAACCGATTGGCCCATAAAACGGCATTTGAATTTCGATGCGACAGGGAGTCGGATTCCGGTTGGTTGTCCGAAACCCACATCGAACCTGTGAATCTTTGTGAATGACATGTCCACATGTTTAAAAATTGACGCTCACTATTAAGTTTAGCTGGGGGAGGACCTTTGTGTCATATAACCCATTCCGAATATGTGAATCGACGTTATGGATAGCATTTGAAGACCGGTGGTGAAGACCAGTTATCTTCGAAAACGATATGACAACCTATCGATTGTCTCTGCAATGAGTTGCTCCGGTATAGAGATCTTCATAAGTGATGGGGAGTCCGATCGGGATTGTGGATGCCTGGATTGCAAGGCTTTGAAAGTGCCTTCGGTTCTGTTCGAACCCAGAACAGACTAGTATGGTTGTATGTCTGACATTACAAATTGAGATATAAAGCTGATTTCTTTCAAATACATATATGTTTGTGGTGGAAAATTTATTCTCTTAGCTTAACACCCTTCTCTGAGACGTACGAGCTTAGAGGTTATGTAGTTGAAGTTTCTTAGTGATAAACTCCCAATTTGGTAGTGTGGCATGCTAAGTGCTGTAGTGTGTTAGTGATCATTTGTTGATCCAAGCATGGCTTTGTGAAAAAGCATAGCTTTGTGGACGAGACTTTGTCGAACCTCACAACCCGGTTATGGTCAAAAGAGGAATCGTGGCAGCAAGGTTATTTGGGGGTAGCTCCTCCTAGGGGTATGTCCATTTCCTTCTGGATTATGAGTGGCATCATGGTATGGAGCCCAAATACTTACTTTATGGTTGCTGCAAAACTTATTGCTTTGTGGTTGTCGGTTGTGAAGCGCTTCGGATAAAGGTTGGTAACGACCGGGAAGTGGTATACTCGTGTCAGTTATTGCCTAGTTACAGAGATAACCCGGCCTTGTGTAGCAGAGATCCGGGTAGGTTCTCGGGGACATCCCTCCCGAAGCGTTCCATTTTACATGTGAAGTTCCTTTGCCTGACCATTTGTTGGAAACCCAAACAAAACAATACGAGCCCTGTAAGGTTTTAGTTGTATAACCTGCCATTTACTTATGGTGGCGCCCCACTGTTTAGATGGTAGCTATAGTAGGCATACAATAATGGTTGTATGATGGCTAAGATTAATATTATACTTTCGAAATGGTTTTCTACACTATGCACTAATAATAATATTTTTCAAAGTGTTTTTTCGTATCAAGCATTTTTGACTATCATAAGAAGAAATCTCCTCCAAGTGTGCGTTTGCACTGTGCGTGTGGTGGGAGGTCTTATGGTAGTTTCAATTTCAAAAAGCATTGCGGATTTCTTTCAAATTATTTATTTGTTTTTGATAATAATAAACTGCTTTTATTTCAAACAACTGCTTTGTTTACTCATACCAGTCCCATGACTGACCTGGAGTTTATTGTTCCTTTCCTAAACTCTAGGTGCCCAAAATTTTCCATACGGGCAGCTTAGAAGCAGGTTATTCGTGTTTTTGGAGCTAGCTTGGATTTGAAGTCTTCTGGAAGCATTGGATTTGGAAATCTTTTGAAGTATTGGAGTTTTGAAGACCTTTTCGAAGTTGAAGTATGTAGGAAACTTGTTGAAGTTTCTGTTGTCGTATTATTGTTGTATCATATTTGTATCACTCTGATATCTGGGATTGATGTTGTATTGGATATTGTATCATGTTGTATCTGTGTTGATATAGTGCAATTCATTCATTTTTTTGTTTCCGCTGTTTATATTCATCTAATGTTATTATAAGCTCCATCCGACTGGAGTTCAATGTTTTAATCCTTCACAGTCGAATACAAGTGAGGTATTTGGTGTAAATTTTTGAAAAATGGATTTCGAATCGTGACATTGCCCTTAAATGGTTGGATTTTATCTTATTGAAAGGTCAAGAGTATAGCTCTCTTTGGGTCTTGGCTGGATATCAAACATCTCAGTGGATATGTGTAAGCTTCCAACATTGTCGAAAGGTTAGGTTACCTATATGATGTGTCTTTGATCCTTGTCAAAAGGTTTAGGAACAGTCCCTTTTGGATTAGGCCTTGTAAGTCCAGATATCTATACCTAAAGGGTTGTTTTGTCCTAGTCGAAAGGTTTAACTACTTGAATTATAACTCCAAAAGGTTACTGATACTGTTATAGCATAACACTTTTGACCTAGTAAAAAGGTTTAAGCCCTAAAATTAACTACCGCAGAAGGTTACCAATAATGTTTTGACCAAATGTATTATCAACCATATCGAAGGGTGTAAACTGCAGGCTAAGGGCTTCGAAAGGCGGCAGTACTTACTTGTAGTAGTAGTTTGTCGACCTTGTCAACAAGAACCTTTAAGTGATACCGAACCTAAAATTAGGAGTTAATCCAAAAAAAGTACAAGCAAGCAATAAAGTAATAGAGCATAAGACTTCCCTCTTTTTCCATAAAAATCAATATTTTATTAAATCCCCAAATCAACACCGAATCGGGTTACAATGTATCCGTTAAGAAAATACAAGATAAGAATGAGAGCATTCAGATCCCTAAAGCAGGACCCCTTAAATCTTATTTATAGATGCAAACGGCGCTCCTTTCGACTCCACACTCTCGATTGGGCCGGAAGGTCTTCCTTTTGCATGCAGCTTTGAACCTTTCGACTTTATTGAAAGGTTTGCCTTTCATCTTCTATTCAAGACCTTTTAACTTAGCCGAATGGTTTGCTTCTCTTTATGCCTTCATAAACCTTTCGACTTTATCGAAGGGTTTGCCTTCTTTATACTGTGAGCATTTCGACCTTGTCGGAAGGTTGCTTTTCTCTTGGTTGTTGTAAACCCTTTGACCTTGTCGGAAGGTTGCTTTTCTAAAGTTGTGCCTTCCTTCAACGTTTTTGAAAGGTTGTCTTTCGCTCTTTGTTAACTTATGAGTGCTGCTTTTGTCATAAACCTTTCTTCGTTGTTGAAAGGTAACCTAGATTTGCTTCAACCGATTCGAAAGACTTGTTATGCTTTCAAAAAGGACACTAAGTAGTTTCTCACACTTGCTTTGACTTCTTCATTCCCCTCGAAAGTTATAAACGCATGGATAATAGAGATGAAACATTTCGACTCCTTCAAAAGGTTTGATGCTAATGAACTTCGATGACCGCATCCCTTCGACCCCTTTGAATGGTTTGGACTGTACTTCTTTCCCTTTGCTATCCGCTCAGGTATGTATCATTTCAACCCATAGTGATTCTATTCTACAGAGAACTTGCAGTGTGATCATAAATAAATAAACAGTATAAACAATGTCAATGTCACAATATAATGTCATATATCATATGTCAAGTGATAATTAACAGAATTAACATGGTAATAACAAGGCATAGCATATCATATAATCATCATTAACTTGCATAAACATTTTAATTACTAAGCATTTGTCACCAATTCAATAGTTCATAAGTAAACATGTCAGAGTGAGAAAGGCTCAACTTTTCAGTCTGGAGTTAGCAAATCAAACTACACGAATAAATCCAAAAGCATGATAACACGACACAGCACAGCATTGGATTCAAATGAGTGGAGAGAGCCAAGATATCATCTTGTATACAACCAAAATAACAGACAATATATACATGAATATATGACACAAAACAATATCGAAATGGCTTGAAATAAAAAGCAACAAAGGACAAAGTGATTTCACCATGCCTTAGCCAGTCAAATGCTTGGCCAAAGTGGAGCATACAATCAGCCATGATCATATTTAGCTCGGGAATGGCATTCATAAAGCACGGCCAGAAGGAATATGAAAGGTAGAGTTTGCAACATGAAGCATACAAATGGTCAAGGCAAAATAGGTGAAGTTTTGGTGCACTTTGGCTCGGTTATGACCACATATAGGCTCGACCACGGGGTGTGCAGACCTGATGGTGGATGGAATGAAGGCTGGTGGTGGTGTACAAGCTGGTGGAGGTGGCTAAGGGGGAGGCCGAAGTGATTGATGAAGGGTAGGTAGAGTATAGTGGCTTGGGTAGGCAATATTGGTGGAGTTTGTGCAAATAATTGTGGTGTTATCATCATAAGGAGGCACGACTTGACTTTGGTCAGAGGAGGAGGACCTACTGTGGATGGTGGAGAGGATGGTGGTTAGCAAGGAGAGAGGTGGAGTAGGTGGCCGAGTGAAAGGACCCGCCTTATTCTCCACAATAAGATGCATCATTTCTAAGAAAGAAAGCGATGGAAAAGAGAAAGATAGAGAAGAAAGAAAGAAACAACAACAGAATCTGAACAGCGGAATGAGTAAATTATATTAATCACATAAATATTACATAGTGTCATATACATCAGAGTTACACAGCTTATACCACAAATACTAGACAGTTATAAACACCTGTCTAGTTATACAACTCCATATACAATACAGATATCAACACAGAGAATCAACATAGCGGAACCACTATCTATCTACAACGCTGAAGCCTCCTGCTCCATATCTTCTCAAGAATTCGTCAAAGCTAACCTGAATCCCTTGCCTACTCGTACAAAATTTGAGTACCCAAGAGTTTAATAAAACAGAAATAAACTCCGGGTTAGACAAGGGTCTAGTGTGAGTAAATGGTTAAAATTGCTTAACTTTAAAAAACTTTTGAAAGAAAAGGTATCACATAAAACTTCCCACACATAAGCATGGGTAAGTTTTTACTTTACGCTAACCTAAACTTTGATAGAAATTCTATGATATTATAATAGGGTCTAGGGTTTTCAATTAAATAGAAAATAGACGAAATTGTTACATTCATTAAATTCCAGCTACTAGCCACAAAAGTGAGTAATACAATCAAAACCGTAAGGGCACGTAGGAAGAATGGGTTTCCATCAATGGCAGGGCTACTATGGTACCGCACGTCACAGTACGTGGCCTAGATCAATGTACCGAGGAATACTCTCAATCCCCTGCAACACAAGGCCGGAACCATCCCTTACTGGACAGTCACGAACAAGATAACCCTGGCAGTTGGACTCAACAACTGCCCACACAGCCGAATAAAAGGGACCTCTAGACAGGGGATAATCTCGTCCTACTTGGGTGCTACCCACTTAGTCTTGCTGCACCTCCCATGTTTTAGCCATTCTCGGTTGATGAGGCTTGAGGCTACGATTACCTTTATAGAACACATCTATCTTAGAATGCTCATCGTCCACCTTACGATGTTCTGAAAGCATTCAATCCATACAAGTTCGTTCCGGGTTCGAACGAAACCGGAGGCAATTTCTCGTTACACTCATTTGGAATCACCCTCAGAGTTAATGACGATAACCTTTGCACTTCAAAACTCCATCTCGATCTACACTTTAAGATGTCACGACCTAACGTTAATTTGGATCGATATGGTTTTCGGATATCCAAATTTGGAAACTCAATCCCGGTCTCATCGAAATCCAAATCGCCATCTTTTAGTTCCAAGTTGTTTAAATGTTTAAACAATTCGATTCAATTCAATACCTGAATTCACATAGCATTAACACAAATAAATATCAAACGTTTATCAACGATATATCAAATATCACATCACAAAATATCACAACAAATCATCTAATAGATATCATCCAATTTAGATATTCTACCCAAACAATCATCCATAAGCAACAATTATTAATCCCTATTATAATTAATTTAATTAACTTAAATTAAATCAATTACTTAAGAATTAATCACCATCTTTTCTTAATCAATAATTAATTAACCTTTAATTAATTAACCATCTTTAAAATGTCCATCTTAATTAATCACCTTGATTAATTATTCCTCAACTACATAAAGTAATTATCCTTTAATTAATTTCGCAAATTAATTATCCTTAACCATTTGAAGTAATTAACCTTTAATTACTCTCATTAATTACATTAATTAATGATCCTTCATTAATTATTTCCATTAATTAGTTAATTATAATTAATTACATTGATCCTTAATTAATTACATTAATTAATTGTACTTTAATTAATTACATCATTAATCAACCTCATTTAATCATAAACAATAATTACCCTTCTGTAATTGCTTACTCAGTTAATTAACTCTTTAATTAATTATATTAATCCTTTGATTAGTTACACTAAGTAATTAATCCTTAATTACTTCTACTGAGTAATTATCCTTTAATTACTTCTCATTAAGTAATTCTGTTTAATTAATTACATCCAGTAATTATACATTATTTACTTCACTAAGTAATTATACTTGTTAATCTCATTAAGTATTTATACTTAATTAATCTCCAAGAGATTATATTTAATTGATTAACAAATTAATTACAATTGGGTAATTCATCCCTTATTTACCCTTTAACGAATTAATTAATATTTAATTAATTATTCTTTAACTATTAATTGATAATCCTTAATTATCAATTAATATAACTAAATTACAAATTAAGTACTTCTTAATTATCGGTTAATCAGTCCTTAATTAACAGTTAATTATCCCTTAATTAATCTTTAATTATAGATTAATTATCTCTTAATTATTAATTAATAAAACTTAATTATTAATTAATAAAACTTAACTAAGTATTTCTTAATTACCAATTAATTAACCTCTGATCACTTGATTAATTAATTTCTAATTATAAATTAATTAATCTTTAATTACTTATATAATAATCCTTAATTACAATTAATTAACCTTTAATTAATTAATTATAACCCTCAATTATAAATTAATCAGTCTTTAATCATTAGTTAATTAAATTAATTAATTATTCTTAATTAATTACTTAATTAACCCCTTATACTTAATTAATTAAGTTAATAAATTATACTTAAATTTCTTAATTAACTTAATTAATCCAAAATTATTAAACCCAAAATTGTCTTAAGATAGAACCTTATCTTAATTATGCCTTGATTATCATTAAAACATTTTATTTTAAAAATAAATAAATTACTTAATTAATTCATTAATTAAGTTTAAAATACTCATTCATCTTGATAAATTAAAGTTACAAATCACAACTTCCATTAAATAACTTCAACATTTATCAAATGATAGTTTAAACAAATTTTTAATTTAAATTTTTAAACTTGCCTTATAAACTTTTAAAGATTTTTAAAAACTATTTAAAAGATTTTACCTTGAACTTACCTTTATATTTCATCTCTAACTTAACATTTAAAACAACTTTAAACTTTACTTAACCAAATTAAATTTAATCAAATTCCAAACTTCTTAAACAATGTTTAAAGAAAACAACTATTATATAAGTATTTTATATAATGAAGTTTAAACTAATTCATTTTAAATTACAAAAACAAGTTTTAAAATCCTTTTAAAAATTTCTTAATACCTACTTCGGGACGAAACCAAAGTCCACTCGCGTCTAACCTAAGTCCCCTTCTTCATTTCAAAATGTAGTTTAAGTTTTTAGATTATGTTTTAAATTTAAAACCTGAACCCCAAAAATGATAACAAGCTAAATTCCACCATCTACTCGAGTTTAAACTCAAGACAATACCACACGAACTCGAGCTTCAACCTGAGATCAACCCTTCATCCAAAAACACCAACTCAAACCCAAAACACTGACACAAGAACACCTCGTGCTCATGCACCATCACCAGTGACTTCTCCGATCATCTACGACAACCTCGACATATCGACAATCGATGCCTCAACTCACTTCGATCATCGAAAATATAGAAATACGCCCTCGATCAAAACACGCTATGTAGCTGAAACTGGAACAAGTTCACCTCACCAAAAAAACGCCTCGTGCTGCCGACGTAGTTCACTGGAGCGCCAGAAATTCTGGCCACACCTTCCTAAACCCTCCACGCTACACTCCACCGAGTATCGCGCCACTCAATCACCTGAAGACGACGCAGCATCCGTTTTAGCAAGATCGACCAAAACTAGGGTTAAATCTTAAATCCCCTTCTCATTGACGCCTCGACGATCGCGAACAACTTCAGGCATTTTCCCAAACACCCTATAATGCTATCCATCTCCAGTAGAAGCCCTGAGACTTCTCACCCTCTAGATCGTAGAGATTGCCTCCGATACAATTTCCAGTTAAACCCAAATTACATACTCAATGTGTTACTAAAAATTGAAATTTTAATTTTAAAAATCATAATTTTCTAAATAGATTCAAGTTATAACTCTGAAACAACATATTAAAATATTTTATTTAACATGATTTTAACATTCTACTGTATTTTACATATCCCAGCATAGTTCAAATCTTTAAAATACTGGAATCTATTTATGGTACTTAGGTTATGATTTAGCAAAACTACTTTGTTTTGAATTCAGGTCCTAACAGTGGTTTTATAAAGAGATCTTGAGTTTTGATTGTCACCTAAACTCTGTAACACGGAACAAAGAAACACAGATATGCATAAATGATTCACGTATGTATTCAGGTTTAAAATCATTCATATATACATATATTTAAATTTAAAACAACATGCAAACATATTTTCAATCATACTTCATGAGTTTACTTCAAACATTTAGCATCTGCACCCAATTTAAAGATGTTTCATGCACACAGTTTACCGTACAGAGGCATAAACTAAAAGCAGAGATGATAAAATCAACTAAATCACATAGGCTTACATATGTACGGATATGAAAAGCAATCATCATAAAGTAATCCACATGCAACATATATTTGTACTTAAGTTTTTAAATTCGAAAGTTTACTCAACTTTTCCAAAGAGCAGAGAGTTTGAAAAACTGGGTTGAAGCTTTGAAAATAGGAAGGATGTTGAAACTGAAAACTTTGAATTGCCTTAAATTCTTTATATTGAAATGCTGAAGCTTGAAAAACTGGTTGAACTTGATTTTTGTTTGATTCCAGGTTGCATTATCAATTTGAAACTTGCAAGCTTCGATTATCTTACTTTGAAAATGAGTTACAGGCTTGCTTTTGAAAATTTGTTTACAGGTTTGGTCTTTGCTTTTTGATTTGAGAAAATGAAGTCGGGTTTTGTTCTTGAGGAAAATTTACAGCTTGCTTTTTGATTTTAGGAAACAAATTACAGGGTTTTGATATAAGGAGGTTACATAATTTTTGAAGACTGCTTGACAGGTTTTTGGTCTTTTTGATTTGAAAATTGAAGTACAGGTTTAGATTTGAAAAAGTGTATTATAGGGATTTTGTTTAACTTGAAGAAGATTGACAGGGAAATGATTCATTCTGGTTTGAGAAGTGAATTACAGGGAGTTTCTTTTCTAGTTTGAGAATAGTTCACAGGAGAAGTTTTCTTTGAGTTTAGAATTAAGATTAGAAAAGGAAATAAGAAATGAAGATGTTTGTTTATATAACTAATTTGTGATCTATTAAAAATTAAGAAAAATAAATACTAGAGGTGACACTTGTCTTCCATCCTATTTAATATCATAACACATGTTACAAAGTGAATTTATATGCTAACACATGTATTTATTCATTTTTATTTATTTTTAAAATGATTTAAAAAGCTTTTATATAAATATCCTAATTAATTAATACATTTCTTAATTAATAAATGCTTTTTCTAAATTTATAAAAATAAACTTTTAAAATAAAATTAAATAAAAATCAATCATGTTTTAGATAAAATCATATGTAGTGTATTTAATCCATTTATAAATGTAAATATAAAACTTTTGTATTTATTTACTATTTAAATAAATACGTTTATAATTTATATATATAAAATTCCTTAAGGAAAAATAATATAAAATAAATTATATCCAAATGAAAACTTCATTCATAAATTTAATATTTAAACTATTTCAAAATACTTTTTTTTTAAATTCAAATTTAATTCCAAATATTAAATTCAAATTCAAATTTAAAAATACAATTTAAAATCAACTTAAACATATGTATATCAATCCAAACAAACACACTATTAAATTTGAAAATAACAATCCTATTTTAAAATTAACTTAAATAAATATATATACATATATATATTTAATCAATACTTATTTAAATTTGAAAATAATAATTCTTTTTAAAATCGATTTATAAAATAACCAAACTAAATTTGTAAAATAATTATTCCATTTAAAAATCTATTTATACTATCATTAAAAATCATCACATTATATTGATTAAAACATAAATTTTACCAATTTTAATTAATTTAATAAGAGAGATTATCACATTTAAATTGCTTGAAATTCCGAGACATCACATTCCTCCCCCTTAAAAGAATTTCGTCCCCGAAATTTAAACGAAAGATAATCCCAAAGTTTTATTATACTTCAAACAATTTCGAACATACATATCAGCCATACATTATCAATCAAATAACTAGTCATCCAAACAAATAATTCAAGCTATCCGGACACAAATCCGGATAAGCTTTTTAAAACTATCCCGAATTTCCTAGATACAGATACTGGAATACTCATCTACTGAATCTAAACTAGCTATACCACTAAGCTACTGAGCTCCAACTCATCTAGATCTACAATCTACACAAGAGATCTAACCACAAACAAGACCGACTCAATAACCAATCCTCCCAACAGCTGGCTCCAAAACCAGTAATGGATCATACATGTACTCCCTCAGAGATATGTGAAATACATTGAATTCCCGTCTCCAAACTGGCAATTCAACCCTGAAAACCAAATCACTAATCCCTATCATAACATAGAAAGATCCAAAATATTTTTGAGCTAGCTTTCCAATCTAACCAAATCTTATTGCTCTACTTTACCGAAGAAACCTCAATCAAAACTTTTGTCCGTGAGATGATGGTTTTGATGACAACAACCTTAGAATATGATTATAAAATATAAATACTAACATTATAGTTTAGAAATATATGTATATGCAGGATTTAACCATGCAGGTACCAAGAATGAAGACTGTATTGTATAAAGATTTAAGATATCAAGAATGAAGACTCATGAGTATCCAGAATATCAAGATTATCAAGAGTTTAATATTTCAAGTAGTTTATTTTTTAATTAGGAATTTTGTTAAAACTCCTAGAAAAGCACTGGCATCTTAAAATCCAATTTATTCATGGAATGGAATCCACTTTGAGCCTGTTGAAGGGATGGAACCCTAAGTTGGATGGAGCCTACGAAAAATCTTGTAGAACATTGTTTTGTATTCGTTAATTTTTATTCAAAATGATTTCACAAAATTATATCTTATTTTCAAAATGTTTTCAAAACCTTCCTTTTAAAAGAATCAAAAACATCTATCCTGATTTCAAATACTTTTAGCCTCAAAATAATCTTTAATTTCAAATCAAATTATTCTTAGTTTTAAAACTATCTTTAATAATAGTATATTTAACTTTTAATTTATACTTAGATTTAAATATAAAATTTTATATATTATTCTCTATATTTACTTATGTATTTAGCTATAGTCAGGTATATTTATAAGGTTTAAAATAATTTTAATATAAGATAAATTTATTTTCAAAGAAAAACAAACCACCAAAAATTCCTTTGGGATGTCGACACGCTCAATATACCCATGTCGACATAGTGTTAGTTAATTTCAAAATTTAAATTTCAAAAGAACTGTCTATTCGTCATATCTCTTCACGAATGGAGATGGCTGTTGTTCTACTATAAATAGGGGCTGTTTTCAATGAATTTCTAATCATATTTTCTGATTTTCATTTCTATTCTTCTTCCACATTTTTTATACACCTTACTCTGCCGAAATCAACATTGAATCTAACTAGACTATCTCTGGTTTGATTCTCTATCACTATCCCAATAAGATCCTCAGTGCTATTAAGAGTTATTGGCATCTTTGTAATCAATTAAACAAGAAAAGGTGCGATTGTAGACTTGGAAATCAATTAAGCGAGAAAATGTGTGATTGTAGCCTTGGAAATCAATCAAGTGTAAAAGGTGTGATTTTAGCCTAGGAAATCAATTGGGTGTACTTGTTGCCCGTGAAATCAAGTATTTCTACCTAGAGGATTGTGAATCTGGAGGGTGTACCTCGTGGACTTGAAATCGATGGTGTAATTGTACAATTGCTTTTGAAAGGAAATCCATACTTGTGTGTGGGACTGGATGTAGGGTAACTGCGAACCAGTATAAAATCCGGTGTGTTCTTTCCTTTGTTGCTTTTACTTTAGTTCTACATCTGTGTTTGTTTCTGTGATCATATCTGTGTCTGAATATTGCATATCTAACGACCCTGACTCGACCTTCGAAAATCGGCATCGAATACGACGCTCGTATTCAAATGCCGCAGATCCAAACGTCGAACCTGGTTCGCCGGAGCTTATAACACACTAAGTACAACAACACAGCGGAAGGAATATACATGATACATTTCATATATATAACATTTGATACAATATCTGATACAACAGAATACAATAGAATGGTACAATAGAGATCAAAACTATCAGAGATACAATAAAATAGCAGCAGAAAGATAATGTCTTCAATGCCAAACTCCAAGAACTCCATCTCCAATCCAAAGCTAGCTCGATCCCCCATCACTTACACCAAGCTAAGCAAGTCTCGTCCAATGCTGAAGTGTAGCAAATGTGATCCACAAATCCAAAGAGCTTCGAAGGCTAACGAATCTATACCTATTACAAGATTATCTGAAAACCCAACTCTAGACCGCCCGTGTGGAAAATAGTGGGCACCCAGAGTTTAGGAAAGGAACAATAAACTCCAGGTCAGTCATGGGACTGGAGTGAGCAAACAAAATAGTTTTATCTTTAACCACAAAGCTTTTAAAGTTCAAATCCGCAATGCTTTTGGAAAATGAAACTACCATAAGGCCTCCCGCCACACACACAATGCAAAAGCAGAATTGGAGGAGATTTCTCCTTATGATAGTCAAATATGCTTGATACGAGAAAAAATTTCTTTGATATTATTACTATAAGTGCACAGTGTGGAAAAACCATTTCGAAAGTATAATATTAATCCTAGCCAGCATACAACATTTCGTCGTATGCCTACTATAGCTACCATGTTCAATAGCAGGTTACCGCCACATTCCATGGCAGGTTATACAACTAAAACCGTACCGGGCGCATATTGTTTTGTTTGGATTTCCAACAAATGGTTAGGCTAAGGAACTTCCTATTGCCACATGGGAACGCCTCTGGCGGGACGCCCCGAGAACCTACCCGGCTCTCTGCCAAACAAGGCCGGCTACCCCCTTCCCGGGGAATAAAACTTGAGATATGCCACCCCCGGTCCTTTGGGACCTTTATCCGAGGGCCTTCCAACAACAACATCACACAGTAATAAATATAATAGTGTCCACATGAGTAAGTATCTGGGCTCCATACCATGATACTACCCTTTTCCAGAAGGAATGGTCATACCCTAGGGGAGCTACCCCTGAAACCTTGCCGCATCTTTCCTGTTTCGACCATTACCGGTTTGTGAGGCTCGATGAGGTCTCGACCACAAAGCTACGCTTTTTCACAAAGCCATGCTTTGATCAGCAAATGATCATCAAAATACAGCAGCACTTAGCGTGCCACACTACCAAATTGGGAGTATATCGCTGATAACCTTCAACTACATAACCTCTGAGCTCGTACGTCTCAGAGAAGGGTGTTAAGCTAAGAGAATAAATTCTCCGCCACCAACAGATATGTATTTGAAAGAAATCGGCTTTACATCTCAAAGTGTAGTGTCAGACACACAACCATACAAGTCTGTTCCGGGTTCGAACAGAACCGAAGGCACTTCCGAAGAAGCCCTTGCAAATCCGGGTATTCACAATCCCGATCGGACTTCCCACCACTTAAGAAATCTCTATACCGTAGCAACTCAGTGCAGAGACAATTGATAGGTCGTCCTATCATTCTTGCAAATACCCGGTCTTCACCACTGGTCTTCAAATGCTCTCCATAACGACGTATCATCATTCGGAATGGGTTATATGACACAAGGTCCTCTCCCGGCTAAACTAAATAATGAGCGCAATATTTAAAAACATATGGACATGGGATTTTCAGTTAAGTCACAACTTATTATCCAAAACTTCCCTTGAAATGCTTTAAACCAAATTACCATTTCAAATCTTTAAACAAAAGATTTATTTCACAAAGTTTAACCAGTTTCACAAAGATCCATTTGCGGTTTCCAAAACAATATCCATTTTAATCGGATTAATTCATTTAATCTTTAAATCTGAGGTTTAACTTATAGCTTTCAAAACCCGTTTCCAATATTCATTCATAATTTGGGAAACCATTTCAATTCAAACTTGAAATTCTTTTAACACAAATTGGAAATTCATTTCTTATCTGAAAGCCTTTATCATTTGAAAAAAAGCATTTTTCGTTTTGGAAAAATCCAATTCCAATTATACAAGTTAAAGTTTTTCAAACTCGGGCTAAATTTAAATCCCATAACAACACTTAAAAAAATGGTTTGAAACCCATATAAGCTTGTATAACCTTTTACTTCATAAATCCTCAAAATAGAATTTAATTTCAAACCTTGAATTTAATTTTAAATTGAATTATTAAGTTTCAAAACTTTATTAAGTTATTCAAAACAACTTTTATTTTATAAATTCTTTTCCAAAATCTTTTCACTTTAAATCCGATCCATTTCCAAAACCTTTTAGATTTAAAAATTCAATTTTTTACAATTTATTTCAAAAATCTGTGACTTAACCAATTTCCACGTGCAATCCATATTGGTGTGTGTATAGTGTAGTCCAAGGGGTTTTACACAATAGTGCACACATCTATCATCACAGATATATCGATAAGCGGTATAACCCATAACGCTTATCTTCATTCACAGATCCATAGATAAAGTAAATTTATCAATCACAAAGATTCACTAATATGATTCGATGTGGGTTTCAGATAACCAACTGGAATCCGACTCCCTGTCGCATCGAAGTTTAAATGCCGTTTTACGGGCAAAAAGGGTTTCACACACATGTAGGAATAAATCACAAATCACAGTCCATCACAAAGCAATCACAGCATCACAACAAAAAGGTCAATCCAGAACAGAATATTTGATGATAGTCAATCGTCTTTGATTTAGGTGACTGTGATTAGGGTGAATTAACCGTATAATTATCTTAATTAATTATTTTAAGTCAATGTTTAAATTTTACTTAATTATGAATCAATTTAATCTTAATTGGTTTTATTAAATAATTATTCCTTTAATTAATTATTATAACTTACAAATTCTTAATTGTTAACCTGATTAAGTTTAATTATCTTTGTTAATTGACTATTCTTCAATTGATTAACTATTAATCATTATCAAAAACATTAATTTTAATCATTATTTAGTCATATAAATGAATTTGGTTTACAGTTAACATTTGATATTGTGATTTACTTCTAGAATTTTTTTTTATTAAGTTAAACCTTTAAAACAACTTTTATTTAAAAGAAAATATAAAATTAAAATATCCTTGAACTCCATGAATCTCAAATAATTGTCTCCATACCATTTACCTAAATTCCATTTGTAACTATCATTAATTTATAAAGAGTGGATTTGGAAAAAAAAAATTAACTTGTATTTTAAAATTTAATAAAAACTGGATTTTCTGGTTTCACTGACCATCCCAAGGCTTGCTTCGGGTCGTACCCGAGGAAAACTTCCCCCTACTTCGAGTTTTAACCAAATCTACCCAAGTGACAAATTTTCACAAAAAAAAAATTTGTTTAAGTCCCAAGTCAGCGCGATACAACACCGAAATAACACGAGTTGCTCTTCAAGTACCCACGCGATTTCCCCGTGTTATGCTTCGAGTTCCCCTTCTTCTCCCTCCATCCCTCACGACTGATACTGCTACGACCATATACACGTGCACAGCTGAAGCCATCACCGTTGGTCGGAGCGACGGCCATCAACAAGTCAGCGCTCATCCCCTAACGCCCTACAAACACCCAGAATTCGAATTCCTCTCGAAAACCAGAATCGAGCTACCTCGACCCTACAACCCAGCGAAGCTTCGCCAGAAAAATAGCTCGTCCCGCCTCCTCCGATCGTCAGATGCCACAAGATTTGGTACATGGCTTCGTCGACATAAGACACTTCTAATGGCGCCGGAGACGTGAAGTCCGGTCGCCTATCGACGGCGCAGCCCCGTCGTTTTTACCTCGAATGAAAATGGGTTCTTAAACCCTATTTCAATCTCGTCTTCAAAAATTTGGGTTTTATAAAATACATTGATATTTTTCTAGTAATCGCAATCGTTGAATCTCGCTGCCACCCCCATTTTAAGGCCCATAACTACATAGATCATCAGATTTTGTCGAAAACTCACTTTTTGATCAACTCCTATTTTCCTGAGCAATATGCAATGAAAAATTTTGATTTTTGTTTCTAAAATCATTGCTTTTAAAGGAGATTAAGATAGTGTTATTGAATTTGAAATTCATAAAGTTCGAATTTCTTGAACATTTGAATTTTGGCTGTGTTTCATTGTTTCCAGGAAGAAGAACTATATGAAACTGTTTTAGTTCATTACTGGAATGTAATATAGGTTTAAAACAATATTTCACTTGTTTAAAAATCTTTGTTAGAATAAAGGAAGAAAGATTAGAGTTTCCCTTTTGATGTGGTTTAACCTGTAACACAGAACTTGTATGAAACTGTGTTTTCATGGTTTTTAGTAAAAAGAAATTTCAAAACTTGTTCTTAATTTGTTGCTGAAACCTAGTGCAAGTTGAATATACAACTCCAACTTTTTTTTCCTAATGCAACAGAAAAAGAAACAGAAAGAAAGGAAAGGGGTTTGACAGATTTGGTTTCCTGAAGCTAAAAACAGTGACTAGTTTTTGTGTAAGATCAACATGCAAGTCAAGCCTTCAATCATACATCCAAATCTCTTGCATGCAAACAACAATTTACTTTACTATACCATCCAAGAATTCACACAGCAACAAAGATTGGAAAGGAAAAAAAAACAAAGTTTACTCGCCGTATTTATCAGAGAAGATTGTCACTATCTTTTTTTTCTCTCTAAAATGTCAGAAAAAGCTTTAACAACTTATGCTTAAATTTTTAAGACTCAAATCATGGTCATTCAACAGATTTTACTTAGATCTCGAAGCCTAAAACTGATTCGAGAAATAGCTCTTAGTTTCTGAAACAGGTTTTACAGCCTGTATTCTTAAAAACAGAGATGTAACAAACATGCACAATCACACACCTATGTGTATATATGGTATACATTCAAGCAGATTCACAACTTTACTTTAGCATGCATCAAATCATAAATCAGATCAAGGTAAGGTTTGCTCACCATATTTTCTAGAAGAAAGAAGTGTCTTCCTGACAGTTTTTTTTTAAACAAAGACGAGGCCTGGGAAATCCTTTTCTACTTGATTTTGAATTTTAAATCTGCAACTTGAAGTTATAACACTTTGTTTAATCTCTATTGCATGCTATTGTTTATTCAATTTATTAGTATCAAAACAAGGATTTGAATTTACTTACAGCTTAATTTTTTTTTTAAATGCAACAAAGAACTTGAACTGCTGCCTGGAATTAGCTTTTGATTCTTGACCTTTTGCTGCAAATAAGTGATTGAATATTATTATTGTACTTAATTCTTGCTTTATTACAGATTGTAACTTCAAACTAAAATTCAAAAATGTTACCTGCCTTTTAAAAATTCTTTTCCAGAAACTTGCACTGGCCAGAAACTTGAAACACTTGTTTTAAAGAAAATATGCAGTTTGAAATTTTCTGTTTGTGTTAAAAACTGTGTTTTAAAAATCATAATTTTCATTAACTATAAAAATTTAAAAACTTACCTGAATGTATCACACTACACTTGATACTTAAAAAAACATTTCAGGTTTACTTTGAATTTGAAGGAGACATTGGCAGTTTTCTTCATTTTTTTTTCTTGTTTGAGTGTTGGAGTTTAAAGATTTGCAAGATCTCTTTTTGGTTACTGAACTTCAGATAGGAGATTTAAAATTCGAATTGGAAGGTGAAAAGTTTCCTGATTTTTTTTTTATTTGATTATTTTATTTAGGAAATGATGCCTTCATGCCATTTGTAAAAAAGAAAATCTTGAGCTTTTGATTTTGTTCACTATTTCACTCCATCCTTCCATGTGCTAGGTATGTTCAGCCTTTTCTTGATTTTTACAAAGCAAAAGAAGGTTTTATAGATTTATTTTCTATATTATATACACTTTTATAAACCTATATATATATATATATATATCTTTATTCTTTTGTATATATACATACATATGTACAATGTTAAAAGAAAAGTTTAACCAAATTTACATTACATATGTTACATCTTAATGATTTTAAATGCTGTTAATTTTTTTAAAACATTTATTTTAAATTTAAATTCAATTTTCAATTTCAAACTTGAAATATAAACTTTCATGTCCATTTGTTATATCCACACTCACCCTGAACACATTTAAATTAATTTTAAATATGCATTCAATTTACTCATATTTGTAATATACACATATATATAAGATTTTAAATCTATATGACTTTTTACAATGTTTATTATTTCAATATTTTAATCTTAAAATAAAATTGGGATTTAATTATATATTACTATCACTCATTTTTATTTGTTTAGGATTTTTCTTCTAATTTAATTTGAAATTAAATTCCAAAAGTTTAAAACATATTATTTATTTAAATTGATAACTTTGGGATGTTACTTTTTATCTATAAGATTTTAAATATAGAAATTCAAAATCTCAATTAAATTTTAAAAATCAATACTCAAATAAACATATATCCCATTTAATTTGAAAAATTCAAATTAATTTACAATTTTATTCCAAAATTTATTTACACTATCAATTTAATTTTAATTAAAAGTCAGGATCGTTACAGATTTCCCCCCTTATAATAAACTTCGTCCTTGAAATTTGCAAGGAAGACGACGAAGAAAAGATGAAAGATAGAGAAATATCTTTCCAAATCAAACTGGATAACAATTCTATATTTGGCTTACCAAATCAGAATATCAACAATACGAGAACAAACTCATACAATTATTTCACAAGATACTCGGGTTTATCCGGTCTACGAATATGCAAGGGCATTGATTAGTTCGAAGGGATAACTAATCGTTCGTAGAATATATCGGATCCCAGAGAATAGATAAATAGATTCAATCTTCTACAATTTCTCAAAAACTAGATATTGATTCCAACTTAGGTCGGAGTATCCCAAAGTATACATCAACTTGTTCCTCTTCGGACTTCAATCAACACAAGGAATTACAATAGAATTTCAAATTTGGTTTTAATCGAAATCATTTTATCGATACAAATTATTTAACTTTATATTTTAGATACCAATTTATCAAATTTAAATTTTGCTAAGGTTAAGAACGAAAAGCTGATAGAAATTTAACCAAGAGAATACGAAATAGAGACTTATCTATGATTCGTAGGGCCACCATCATATTGAAGCTTCTTCTTTCTTGAGCTGCTACTAAGCAATCAAAGAAATTGAAAGACGAATCAAAGGAGATTGATAAAGAAGGTTATTTCCGTTGTTGCAGGGCATTGACCACTTGTACTGGTATTTCCCTGTCCCCTATCCCGTTCTCTTCTTGCACTCATACTTACTATCAGTGAATAGTAAGAGAATTTACTGAGGCATTCGAACGGATATCTTAGAGATTACTCATTCTAGGGTATACTTCACCCTATCTCTAATGAGTTATTTAATGTATTATACTCCTGAGCTAAAGTTTTAACCCTCAGCTCTGATACCAATTCTAACGACCCTGACTCGACCTTCGAAAATCGGCACCGAATACGACGCTCGTATTCAAATGCCGCAGATCCAAACGTCGAACCAGGTTCGCCGGAGCTTATAACACACTAAGTACAACAACACAGCGGAAGGAATATGCATGATACATTTCATATATATAACATTTGATACAATATCTGATAGAACAGAATACAATAGAATGGTACAATAGAGATCAACACTATCAGAGATACAATAAAATAGCAGCGAAAAGATAATGTCTTCAATGCCAAACTCCAAGAACTCCATCTCCAATCCAAAGCTAGCTCGATCCCCCATCACTTACACCAAGCTAAGCAAGTCTCGTCCAATGCTGAAGTGTAGCAAATGCGATCCACAAATCCAAAGAGCTTCGAAGGCTAACGAATCTATACCTATTACAGGATTATCTGAAAACTCAACTCTAGACTGGCCGTGTGGAAAATAGTGGGCACCCAGAGTTTAGGAAAGGAACAATAAACTCCAGGTCAGTCATGGGACTGGTGTGAGCAAACAAAATAGTTTTATCTTTAACCACAAAGCTTTTAAAGTTCAAATCCGCAATGCTTTTGGAAAATGAAACTACCATAAGGCCTCCCGCCACACACACAATGCAAACGCAGAATGGAGGAGATTTCTCCTTATGATAGTCAAATATGCTTGATACGAGAAAAATTTTCTTTGATATTATTACTATAAGTGCACAGTGTGGAAAAACCATTTCGAAAGTATAATATTAATCCTAGCCAGCATACAACATTTCGTCGTATGCCTACTATAGCTACCATGTTCAATAGCAGGTTACCGCCACATTCCATGGCAGGTTATACAACTAAAACCGTACCGGGCGTTTATTGTTTTTTTGGATTTCCAACAAATGGTCAGGCTAAGGAACTTCCTATTGCCACATGGGAACGCTTCTGGCGGGAGGCCCCGAGAACCTACCCGGCTCTCTGCCAAACAAGGCCGGCTACCCCCCTTCCCGGGGAATAAAACCTGAGATATGCCACCCCCGGTCCATTAGGACCTTTATCCGAGGGCCCTCCAACAACAACATCACACAGTAATAAATATACTAGTGTGCACAGGAGTAAGTATCTGGGCTCCATACCATGATACTACCCTTTTCCAGAAGGAATGGTCATACCCTAGGGGAGCTACCCCTGAAACCTTGCCGCATCTTTCCTGTTTCGACCATTACCGGTTTGTGAGGCTCGATGAGGTCTCGACCACAAAGCTACGCTTTTTCACAAAGCCATGCTTTGATCAACAAATGATCATCAAAATACAGCAGCACTTAGCGTGCCACACTACCAAATTGGGAGTATGTCGCTGATAACCTTCAACTACATAACCTCTGAGCTCGTACGTCTCAGAGAAGGGTGTTAAGCTAAGAGAATAAATTCTCCGCCACCAACAGATATGTATTTGAAAGAAATCGGCTTTACATTTCAAAGGGTAGTGTCAGACACACAACCATACAAGTCTGTTCCGGGTTCGAACAGAACCGAAGGCACTTCCGAAGAAGCCCTTGCAAATCCGGGTATTCACAATCCCGATCGGACTTCCCATCACTTAAGAAATCTCTATACCGTAGCTACTCAGTGCAGAGACAATCGATAGGTCGTCCTATCATTCTCGCAAATACCCGGTCTTCACCACCGGTCTTCAAATGCTCTCCATAACGACGTATCATCATTCGGAATGGGTTATATGACACAAGGTCCTCTCCCGGCTAAACCGAATAATGAGCGCAATATTTAAAAACATATGGACATGGGATTTTCAGTTAAGTCACAACTTATTATCCAAAACTTCCCTTTAAATGGTTTAAACCAAATTACCATTTCAAATCTTTAAACAAAAGATTTATTTCACAAAGTTTAACCAGTTTCACAAAGATCCATTTACGGTTTCCAAAACAATATCCATTTTAATCGGATTAATTCATTTAATCTTTAAATCCGAGGTTTAACTTATAGCTTTCAAAACCCGTTTCCAATATTCATTCATAATTTGGAAAACCATTTCAATTCAAACTTGAAATTCTTTTTAATACAAATTGGAAATTCATTTCTTATCTGAAAGCCTTTATCGTTTGAAAACAAGCAGTTTTCATTTTGGAAAACTCCAATTCCAATTATACAAGTTAAAGTTTTTCAAACTCGGGTTAAATTTAAATCCCATAAAAAAACTTAAAAAAATGGTTTGAAACCCATATAAGCTTGTATAACCTTTTACTTCATAAATCCTCAAAATAGAATTTAATTTCAAACCTTGAATTTAATTTTAAATTGAATTATTAAGTTTCAAAACTTTATTAAGTTATTCAAAACAACTTTTATTTTAGAAATTCTTTTCCAAAATCTTTTCACTTTAAATCCGATCCATTTCCAAAACCTTTTAGATTTAAAAATTCAATTTTTTACAATTTATTTCAAAAATCTGTGACTTAACCAATTTCCACGTGCAATCCATATTGGTGTGTGTATAGTGTAGTCCAAGGGGTTTTACACAATAGTGCACACATCTATCATCACAGATATATCGATAAGCGGTATAACCCATAACGCTTATCTTCATTCACAGATCCATAGATAAAGTAAATTTATCAATCACAAAGATTCACTAATATGATTCGATGTGGGTTTCGGATAACCAACTGGAATCCGACTCCCTGTCGCATCGAAGTTTAAATGCCGTTTTACGGGCAAAAAGGATTTCACAAACATGTAGGAATAAATCACAAATCACAGTCCATCACAAAGCAATCACAACATCACAACAAAAAGGTCAATCCAGAACAGAATATTTGAAGATAGTCAATCGTCTTTGATTTAGGTGATTGTGATTAGGGTGAGTTAACCATATAATTATCTTAATTAATTATTTTAAGTCAATGTTTAAATTTTACTTAATTATGAATCAATTTAATCTTAATTGGTTTTATTAACTAATTATTCCTTTAATTAATTATTATAACTTACAAATTCTTAATTGTTAACCTGATTAAGTTTAATTATCTTTGTTAATTGACTATTCTTCAATTGATTAACTATTAATCATTATCAAAAACATTAATTTTAATCATTATTTAGTCATATAAATGAATTTGGTTTACAGTTAACATTTGATATTGTGATTTACTTCTAGATTTTTCTTTTATTAAGTTAAACCTTTAAAACAACTTTTATTTAAAAGAAAATATAAAATTTAAAATATCCTTGAACTCCATGAATCTCAAATAATTGTCTCCATACCATTTACCAAAATTCCATTTGTAACTATCATTAATTTATAAAGAGTGGATTTGGAAAAAAAAAATTAACTTGTGTTTTAAAATTTAATAAAAACTGGATTTTCTGGTTTCACTGACCATCCCGAGGCTTGCTTCGGGTCGTACCCGAGGAAAACTTCCCCCTACTTCGAGTTTTAGCCAAATCTACCCGATTGACAAATTTTCACAAAAAATATTTTGTTTAAGTCCCAAGTCAACACGATACAACACCGAAACAACTCGAGTTGCTCTTCGAGTTCCCACGCGATTTCCCCGTGTCATGCTTCGAGTTCCCCTTCTTCTCCCTCCATCCATCACGACTGATACTGCTACGATTATATACACGTGCACAGCTGAAGCCATCACCGTTGGTCGGAGCGACGGCCATCAACAAGTCAGCGCTCATCCCCTAACGCCCAACAAACACCCAGAATTCGAATTCCTCTCGAAAACCAGAATCGAGCTACCTCGACCCAACAACCCAGCGAAGCTTCACCAGAAAAATAGCTCATCTCGCCTCCTCCGATCTTCAGATGCCACAAGATTTGGCACACGGCTTCGTCGACATAAGACACTCCTAATGGCGCCGGAGACGTGAAGTCCGGTCGCCTATCGACGGCGCAGCCCCATCGTTTTTACCTCGAATGAAAATGGGTTCTTAAACCCTATTTCAATCTCGTGTTCGAAAATTTGGGTTTTATAAAATACATTGATATTTTTCTAGTAATCGCAATCGTTGAATTTCGCTGCCACCCCCATTTCAAGGCCCATAACTACATAGATCATTAGATTTTGTCGAAAACTAACTTTTTGATCAACTCCTATTTTCCTGAGCAATATGCAATGAAAAAATTTGATTTTTGTTTCTAAAATCATTGCTTTTAAAGGAGATTAAGATAGTATTATTGAATTTGAAATTCATAAAGTTCGAATTTCTTGAACATTTGAATTTTGGCTGTGTTTCATTGTTTCCAGGAAGAAGAACTATATGAAACTGTTTTAGTTCATTACTGGAATGTAATATAGGTTTAAAACAATATTTCACTTGTTTAAAAATCTCTATTAGAATAGAGGAAGAAAGATTAGAGTTTCCCTTTTGATGTGGTTTAACCTGTAACACAGAACTTGTATGAAACTGTGTTTTCATGGTTTTCAATAAAAAGAAATTTCAAAACTTGTTCTTAATTTGTTGCTGAAACCTAGTGCAAGTTGAATATACAACTCGAACTTTTTTTTCCTAATGCAACAGAAAAAGAAACAGAAAGAAAGGAAAGGGGTTTGACAGATTTGGTTTCCTGAAGCTAAAAACAGTGACTAGTTTTTGTGTAAGATCAACATGCAAGTCAAGCCTTCAATCATACATCCAAATCTCTTGCATGCAAACAACAATTTACTTTACTATACCATCCAAGAATTCACACAGCAACAAAGATTGGAAAGGAAAAAAAAACAAAGTTTACTCACTGTATTTATCAGAGAAGATTGTCACTATCTTTTTTTTCTCTCTAAAATGTCAGAAAAAGCTTTAACAACTTATGCTTAAATTTTTAAGACTCAAATCATGGTCATTCAACAGATTTTACTTAGATCTCGAAGCCTAAAACTGATTCGAGAAATAGCTCTTAGTTTCTGAAACAGGTTTTACAGCTTGTATTCTTAAAAACAGAGATGTAACAAACATGCACAATCACACACCTATGTGTATATATGGTATACATTCAAGCAGATTCACAACTTTACTTTAGCATGCATCAAATCATAAATCAGATCAAGGTAAGGTTTGCTCACCATAATTTCTAGAAGAAAGAAGTGTCTTCCTGACAGTTTTTTTTCAAACAGAGATGAGGCCTGGGAAATCCTTTTCTACTTGATTTTGAATTTTAAATCTGCAACTTGAAGTTATAACACTTTGTTTAATCTCAATTGCATGCTATTGTTTATTCAATTTATTAGTATCAAAACAAGGATTTGAATTTACTTACAGCTTAATTTTTTTTTTTTAAAATGCAACAAAGAACTTGAACTGCTGCCTGGAATTAGCTTTTGATTCTTGACCTTTTGCTGCAAATAAGTGATTGAATATTGTTATTGTACTTAATTCTTGCTTTATTACAGATTGTAACTTCAAATTCAAATTCAAAAAGGTTACTTGCCTTTTAAAAATTCTTTTCCAGAAACTTGCACTGGCCAGAAACTTGAAACACTTGTCTTAAAGAAAATCTGCAGTTTGAAATTTTCTGTTTGTGTTAAAAACTGGGTTTTAAAAATCATAATTTTTATTAACTATAAAAATTTAAAAACTTACCTGAATGTATCACACTACACTTGATACTTAAAAAAACATTTTAGGTTTACTTTGAATTTGAAGGAGACATTGGCAGTTTTCTTCATTTTTTTTTCTGAATTTTTTTTTCTTGTTTGAGTGTTGGAGTTTAAAGATTTGCAAGATCTCTTTTTGGTTACTGAACTTCAGATAGGAGATTTAAAATTCGAATTGGAAGGTGAAAAGTTTCCTGAATTTTTTTTATTTGATTATTTTATTTAGGAAATGATGCCTTCATGCCATTTGTAAAAAAGAAAATCTTGAGCTTTTGATTTTGTTCACTATTTCACTCCATCCTTCCATGTGCTAGGTATGTTCAGCCTTTTCTTGATTTTTACAAAGCAAAAGAAGGTTTTATAGATTTATTTTCTATATTATATACACTTTTATAAACCAATATATATATATATATATATATATATATATATATCTTTATTCTTTTGTATATATACATACATATGTACAATGTTAAAAGAAAAGTTTAACCAAATTTACATTACATATGTTACATCTTAATGATTTTAAATGCTACTAATTTTTTTAAAACATTTATTTTCAATTTAAATTCAATTTTCAATTTCAAACTTGAAATATAAACTTTCATGTCCATTTGTTATATCCACACTCACCCTGAACACATTTAAATTAATTTTAAATATGCATTCAATTTACTCATATTTGTAATATACACATATATATAAGATTTTAAATCTATATGACTTTTTACAATGTTTATTATTTCAATATTTTAATCTCAAAATAAAATTGGGATTTAATTATATATTACTATCACTCATTTTTATTTGTTTAGGATTTTTCTTCCAATTTAATTTGAAATTAAATTCCAAAAGTTTAAAACATATTATTTATTTAAATTGATAACTTTGGGATGTTACTTTTTATGTATAAGATTTTAAATATAGAAATTCAAAATCTCAATTAAATTTTAAAAATCAATACTCAAATAAACAAATATCCCGTTTAATTTGAAAAATTCAAATTAATTTACAATTTTATTCCAAAATTTATTTACACTATCAATTTAATTTTAATTAAAAGTCAGGATCGTTACGGCATACATTTGTGTTCAAATTAACATAAACTCAAAAAGATTTAGTAATTCTTTAAAACACTATTCACCCCCACTCTAGTGTTAATCCAAGCCTTAAGGTCCGTATTCCGCATTTCTCACATTTGGTATTGGAGAAAGGTTTTAAAAGTTTCATAATCTAATTTTTGATTTTTTTTAAAATGGCTATGTTTTTTAATACTAGTTTAGAAATATTCAGATCATCATTGTCTCATGAGCCTGCATATAATCAATGTTCAAATTCAAGTTGTCTACCAAAATTTTTTGATGTGTAGGAAACATGCTTTATAAGAGTCGAGGAATCAATCCACAACGGACAAATTGTATATATCAAAAAGAACAAATGGATACTCGATAGTGGATGTTCTAGATACATGACTGGAAATCCAGATATGCTGAATGATATAATATATAAAGGCGGAGGACTGGTTAACTTTGTAGACAATTCAAAAGGATATGTGATTGGCATCGGCAAAGTCGGTAACTCTGAAACTTCTATTATTACTAATGTTTTGCTAGTTAAGAATCTAAAACATTATCTGCTAAGTATAAGTCAACTTGGTGATAAAGGATATAAAATTAGATTGGAAAAAGATAAGTGTCACATTGAAGATAATAATTCAACCATAATATTTGAGGGAATTGGGAAAAAGAATATTTATATTCTTAGTATGAAAGTTTCGAAAGATAACTTTTGTCTTTTGGAAAATACAAGTGAACGTTGGATTTGGCATAAGAGATTTGGGCATTTGAATTTCAAGCTCTTATCTTTTTCAAAGTAGGATTTAGTAAGAGGTCTCCCTAAAATGTATTTTAAAGTATATAGTCTATGTGATGCATGTCAATTAAGAAAACTTAGAAAAAGTTCCTTTAAATTAAAAGATATGATTTCAACTTCAAAACCTCTTAAATTACTTCATCTTGATTTATTTGGTCCACCTCAAATTTTGTCAATAAATCATAGTAAATATGTTTTTGTAATTGTAGATGATTATTCAAGATTTACATGGACAATATTTTTGAAACATAAAAGTGATACTTTTGAATGTTTTAAGAACTTTACAAAAAGGATTCAAAATCAACTTTCTCTAAAAATTATAACCATTCGTAGTGACAACCGTGGTGAATTTGAAAATGAAAAGCTTGAGGAATTCTGCAATAAAAAGGGAATAACTCACAATTTTTCATTTCCAAGTACTCCACAACAAAACGGAGTAGTAGAACTTAAAAATAGGACGATTCAAGAGTGTGCGAGAACTATCTTTTCAGATAGTAAATTACCAAAGTATTTTTTGGCAGAAGTAGTTGCTACCGCCTGTTATATTTTAAATAGAATTTTAACAAACCTTTAACTGATAAGACATCTTATAAACTTCTTCATAGAAAGAAAACTAAAGTATCTTATTTTACAATTTTTGGAAGTAAATGTTTTATTTTAAATACTAAAGATAACTTAGATAAATTTGATCCTAAATCCAACAAAGGTATCTTTATCGGATATTCTAATAAAAATAAAGCGTACAGAGTATTTAATTTAAGAAATAACACCATCGAAGAAAAAATGCATGTTTCATTCGATGAAAATCTCAAAAAATTTGAAGATACAAAAGATGAAGAGGATTTAATCACTCAAAATCAAGAGTCAACTAAAACTTATAATGAAATTAATCATCTTAATAAAAGGACTAAACTTTTGAAAGATCACCCTATTGAAAAATACTAGGAGATGTGCAACCTGTGGTTAAAACTAGAAATCAACTAAGTTAAATGAGTAATGTAGTTTTTATATCAACTATTGAACCCAAGAATCTAAAAGAAGCATCAACCGATGATTCATGGATTTTGGCTATGCAAGAAGAACTAAATCAATTTACTAGAAATGATGTTTGGGAACTTGTTCGTAGACCTGAAAATAAAAGTATAATTGGAACTAAATGGATTTATAAAAATAAAATGAATGCACAAGGAGAGGTAGGTGGAAATAAAGCTCGATTAGTCGCTCAAGGTTATTGTCAAGAAGGAGGACAGATTTTGATGAAACCTTTGCTTCCGTAGCAAGATTAGAAGCCATTAGGATTCTACTTGCTTTCGCAAATCAAAATAATTTCAAATTATTATGAATGGATGTTAAAAGTGCTTTTTTAAATGGATTTGTAAAAGAGGAAGTATATGTTGAACAACCACCACTTTTTGAAAATGAAAAATTACCAAATCATGTTTATAAACTTAAGAAGGCTTTATATGGTCTAAAACAAGTTCCTAGCGCCTAGTATGATAGACTAAGATCTTACTTGTTACAATCAAACTTTGAAATTGGTAAAGTAGATAATAATCTTTTTATTAAAAGAAATAAAAATGATATTCAACTAGTACAAGTCTATGTAGATGATATCATTTTTAGATCAACTAATTTTGAAATGAATAAAGAATTTTCTGAAATAATGACAAAAGAGTTTGAGATGAGTCATATGGGTGAATTAAACTTCGTTTTAAGATTACATATAAAACAATTAGATAATGGTATCTTTATTAGTCAACAAAAATATGCTAAAGACCTAATTAATAAATTTGGTTTGACTACTACGAGTGGAAAACCCACTCCCATGGCAACCAAAGAGTACCTTAGTAAAGAAGATATCTCAAAAGATATGGATCAAAAATTATATAGAGGAATGATTGGATCACTACTCTATATTACTACTAGTTGACCTTATATCGTGCATAGTGTTTGTCTCTGTGCAAGATATCAATCCCAACCTAAAGAGAGCCACTTAAAAGCCGTAAAACGTATCATAAGATATGTTAAACACACCTCTGATTATGGCTTATTTTACCCTAAAAATTATTCTTTTGACTTAATATCTTACTGTGATGCTGATTACACTGTATGTAAATCAGACCGAAAAATCACAAGCGGAACTTGTCACTTTTTGGGGCAATTCTCTTATTTCTTGGCCTAGTAAAAAGCAGAACATAGTTTCTTTATCAACAACTGAAGCAGAATATATTTCTGCTGCTTTGGCTTGTTCTCAAGTAATATGTATGCAACAAACTTTAAAAGATTATGTTTTAAATATTTCAAAATCACCACTTTATTATGATAATACTAGTGCAATAAATTTATCCAAAAATACTACTCAACATGATCGAACTAAACATATTGATATCAGACATCATTTTCTCAGAGATAATATAAGTAAAGAAGTAATTACTCTAGAATATATCAATTTTGAGAATCAAATTGCTCATATCTTAACAAAACCCTTAAATGAATCTATATTTACTAAATTAAGAAGAGAATTAGGAATTTGTTCAATAACTGAAATATAAAAATGTAAATAACAAAGTACAATTAAAAATTAAATCAAAATAAATTAAAAGCAAAAAATCAAACACCATGTTGACTTCTCCTTGTACCCCATGTCGACATATAATGATTTTTTATTTTTGAAATTTTTTCCACCAAAATTCAAATAATTGGTTATATATTCTTCTTATTTTCGAATTTCTATTCATTCTTTCTGTTATTTCTCTGTTCTATCTTCTGAAATTAAATAATCAATGGCCTCCTCTTCCAAATCAAACAAAAATTCAATCATTTCTTTCCCTTCTCCTACTTTTGGACCGTTTCAGCAAACAGCGCTCGCTCGTGTGACGAAAATGGAGGATTCTCGGAAGGATGCACTTTAATTAATGACTGAAATCCAAGTGATGCAACTTCGAATGGCCAAAGAACAAGAGAGACAAGGCAAAATCATTAGGAATTTACAAAAATTTCTAATGGACAATCACGCAAACCCGATCTTGATTGATGAAGACTCTTCAGGAGATCAAGTACAAGAGGCCAGCGAGGAAGAAGAAGAAGAAGAAGTCCCTATGGAAGAAGTGCCCATGGAAGATGACGACAGTCATTTGCGTTGATGAAGTGTGCTTCGACAAAGATGGAAATCTTGTCGAACAACGTGGAAATTTCTGTTTTCACTATCCAAATTGTTCGGTTCATAGATCTCCCATTTTCAAAGACACTCATTAGTTTCTTTTCACTTTTTCTTATTGTTGTATGTTTTTTCTTACGTTTCCCACAAAAATGTAAATATAACTATATGATTAATAAATAAGTTGTGTTCTTATATGTGTTCTATTAAAAGTATTATTATATACTTAGGATAGTTAGTAGTTTAGGACTAAGTTTTAAGTTTTAGAGATAAATGTTAATTATTTATGATAATATTTTCATTATAACCACATATCATAGAGTATTAGATTAAGGGGGAGTTATATAGTTTGGAGTTAGTTTTTGTTGATGACAAAGGGGGAGAAGTATAAAATTGGATAGTTAGGCATAGATTAAGGGGGAGTTATTGGGATAGAAGTAATATTTTATAAACAAAGGTTGTCATCATCAAAAAGGAGGAGATTGTTAGTCCGTGAGATGATGGTTTTGCTGATAACAACCTTAGAATAGGATTATAAAATGTGAATACTAACATTATAGTTTAGAAACATATGTATATGCAGGACTTAACCATGAAGGTACTAAGAGTGAAAACTGTACAGTATAGAGATTCAAGATATCAAGATGAAGACTCAAGAGTATCAAGAATATCAGGATTATCAAGAGTTCAAGAGTTCAAGATTTCAAGTAATTTATTTTTTAATTAGGAATATTGTTAGAACTCCTAGAAAAGCACTGGCATCTTAAAATCAAATTTATTCGTGGAATGGAATCCACTTCGAGCTCGTTAAAGGGATAGAACCCTAATTAGGATGGAACCTACGAAAAATCTAGTGGAACATTATTTTGTATTCACTAAATTTTATTCAAAATGATTTTACAAAATTATATCTTGTTTTCAAAATGTTTTCAAAACCTTCCTTTTAAAAGAATCAAAAACATCTATCCTGATTTCAAATACATTTAGCCTCAAAATAATCTTTAATTTCAAAATCAAATTTGTTAACGTGAAAATCTAAACGCTAACACCCTGGTGTATGTAAAGTTAATGTGAAAGCACCACTCGTTAATACGGGAATCATAGTTAAGCAGTAAAATCACAGAAAAGCAGTAAAAGACACAATTTTTATAGTGGTTCGGCTTAAGATCGAGCCTACGTCTACTTCAATCTTCTTTATTGCTCATTTGAATACAACTCTATACAACTTTCTTCAATTACAATACACTTTGGACTAGTAGCTCAAACTTCAAAGAAGTATCATCTCTCGAATTCATGTTGAATGATGTTGATTCTCCTTTGAAGTTCGTTGTAGCGTCCTTGATGATAGAAATGCTTGAAGTGTTGTTTGAGTTGAGAATGCAGCAGAGTAATGGCGTCCTCCTAGAATTCGAAGAACCTGCTTTGAATGATGGAGCTAGTGCCATATTTATAGTGGTTTCTGAACAGGTCTTAGGTCGTGACCGACTTAAGGTAAGTCGTAGGTCGACCGTTGCGACTTATCATAGGTCGGGGGTCTCTTCTGAGCGAGCTAACAAGTTATGGACGACTTAGGGATAAGTCGGCTAGGATAGGTCGGCTATAACTTAGGTCATGGGCGACCTAAGGAATGGCAGGGGAGAGAGATGCGACCTACCAAATACGGCCTAAAGGAACTGCTCCGACCTACTTAGGTCGCGAGCGACTTAGTGATACTTAGGTCACGAGCGACTTAGTGATAATCAGGTCGCGAGCGACTTAGTGATACTTAGGTCGCGAGCGACTTAGTGATTCTTAGGTCGCGGAGAACTTAGGTCGTTACCTGTTAAGTCGCTTCTCCTGTTAGCTCGTTAACTCGGTTGAGCCGCTTTATGCCTTAAGTCCCTGAGTTGCTTAACTCGCTAAGTCGCGATGCCTTTTAAGTCGGTAGATCGTGCCACTTGTTAAGTCGGCAACCTTATTAAGTCGGCAACCTTGTTAAGTCGGTAACCCACTTCAGAAGTTAAGTCGCTTGGCCCGCTTTATGTGTTAGGTCGCTGACTTCGTGTAGAAGATAGGTCGCTCCATTCTCTAAGTTGTATACCGTTTTGGACGGGGCGCTGCCCCTTGGACCCCTGCGACCTGACCGGGCAGGTCGATCACCGTAGCGGTGGCGTTGCCCCCGCACCCCCACCTTGGGGGGTTGGCACCCCCTGGACCCCCCCTCCGTAGGGGATCTTATCTGAAAAGCCATTCAACAGAACTTGCTTTGTTGGGATGCTGAGTTGACTATTCTTCAAGACGAACTATCATTGGTTTCTCGGTCGATTTTTGATATCACGGCCTTGCTGAAAAAGTGGAATTAACACTTGCCCCTCGAAGTATACGCCTAGGGACTAGGTCGTGTGCTTCGATTCTTCTTAGCTCGTGCTTTACTGAGCTGCTGAGCTTGTTCTTAGGCAACTTTGCTTTGTTTTGACCTGAAGCCTTTTAAACTTGACCAATGCGATTCAATGGAACTTTGACCTGAACTTGTTGCATCTCTTTACAGATTATTTTAACAACCTTTACTTTCGAATATTCAGTTCTTCATATAGAATGTCTTTTCGATAAGATGAAGTAGTGGGGCAAACTGGATCTTTCCATTTCTGGGATTTTCAAAATCCGAGTTGTCCGGTACTAATTTCATTCTTTACTTTTGCAGCACTTCCTTCCTCTTTCCGAATATTCCAGTCACAAATCAATTTTTAAAAGACTAAGTGCTGTGACGGTTAAGGAGAGGAGCGTTAAAATTTTTGCTGAAAGATGAATTTTTGCACTAATTCGGATTTTTGCACTCTTTTTGGTCGACTCAACTTCACGATGCCCCTGGTTTTCAAGCAGAAACTTCAGATGCCCCAGCTTTCGCAAAGGAACTTGCATCAATGGAACCTATTGCGGAAGCCTTATTGGTGTAATGTTTTACTCCATTTGACGGTGTGGGGTCATCCTTCTTGTTTTGCCTTTTGAAACCTGCACGTGCATAACAAATTTTATAGAAACTTCTGTCTGTATTTGAGAATGTATTTATTCCTCATTTTCATACAAGTTTCTTTATTCTCTTTGCATGATATTGCAGTGAGCTTGTGGTACGTTGCTTGGGTTCTGCTTTTATTAATGTAGCAATATTATATTGCCCCCATACCACAACTCATTGTAATATTCTCCATTTTGAGGAGATTTTGGAGAACAATTCTTCTGTTTTTAGAAGACTTGTACTCTTACTTTAGAGAATAACTCTTCCATTTTGAGAAGGCATGCACTCTTTCTTTAGAGAATAATTTTCCATTTTTGAGGAAATATTATTCTTGCTTTAGTAGAGTGCGCCTTGTGTTGGAGAAGCCTTTCTTTTTTTTTCTTTTTTTTTGTTGCGCCTCGCTGGAGGGCTTTGATTTGACATTTCAACTCTGGAGAAGTGGGCCTCCACAGAGATTGCACTTCAGCTCCGGTGAAATGTGCCCCCGAAGAGGTCTTTATTTGGCACTTCAGCTCTGGAGAAGTGGGCCTCCGAAGAGTTTGCACTTTAGCTCCGGTGAAATGTGCCCCCGAAGAGGTCTTTGTTTGGCATTTCAGCTCTGGAGAAGTGGGCCTCCGAAGAGTTTGCACTTCAGCTCTGGTGAAATGTGCCCCCGAAGAGGTCTTTATTTGGCATTTCAGCTTTGGAGAATTGGGCCTCCGAAGAGTTTGCACTTCAGCTCTGGTGAAATATGCCCCCGAAGAGGTCTTTGTTTGGCATTTCAGCTCTGGAGAAGTGGGCCTCCGAAGAGTTTGCACTTCAGCTCTGCTGAAATGTGCCCCCGAAGTGGTCTTTGTTTGGCATTTCAGCTCTAGAGAAGTGGGCCTCCGAAGAGTTTGCACTTCAGCTCTGGTGAAATGTGCCCCCGAAGAGGTCTTTATTTGGCATTTCAGCTCTGGAGAAGTGGGCCTCCGAAGAGTTTGCACATCAGCTCTGGTGAAATGTGCCCCCTAAGAGGTCTTTATTTGGCATTTCAGCTCTGGAGAAGTGGGCCTCCGAAGAGTTTGCACTTCAGCTCCGGTGAAATGTGCCCCCAAAGAGGTCTTTATTTGTTTCCTGCCTGCTCGCCCATGTCTTTTCACCATTTGATCCTCAGCGATTCCCCATTACCATTTCCAAACCCACATTTCCTTCTTTTGGAAGTAGTTTATTTTATCCAAAGAAGTGTACTTCATTGTTAAGTGAGCTCGCAGGGGCGGACACAAGCTACTTAATCAAATGTTCGTTTGCACAAACGATCTCAATTAGTTTCCAAGGGCCCACCTCCGGTTGAATCACTCACTGTTTGTTTGAAGCACTTCTTATGTAGGATTTGGGTCTGGAATTTTTGTGGCCTGATATTCGCCTGTTGAGCGATTTGTAGGAATCGCTTGGCTTTGTGATGTGTTGACTAGGTGAGCTTTGCTTTGATTGCCTGCAACATTAAATTGACATTTTAGCAATATATTTTAAGATATTTGCATATCGAAATGAAACAAGCATTTTATAGTAATAGAAAGTTCAAGATTTATAGTTGCACTGTTTTTACAATGGCATTTTATACAGGAATCATAAGTCTAGTATTATTCAATGAATTTTAAGCAAAAACCATTAAGTGAAATATGGCCATTAGGCATCATCTTCCAGAACAAGTATATTCTCTCCCTCCAGGGCTTGTCTCAAAGCACGAGCATATCTTTCCATCTCGTCCCAACTTCTGTCCGCTAGGTGAGGGCCCCTGTGATAGCACTAATGATAAGCCTCTCAGATCCCTGCGTTGCAGTTCTTTCATTTGGGCCGTAATGATGAGTGAGAAGTATTTGCCCCTGAGTGGATGAGGATGGATCATTCCTGTTTCTCTGGACATATTGCTGAAGTTTATTCTCTTTCAACAGCTTCTCAATCAGATCCTTCAAATGGCGACACTCGTCAGTGTCATGGCCAGGTTGATTGTGGAATTTACAGAATCTTTCACTTTGCGTGGCATTTTTCCTTAGTCTCAACTTTTGTGGTTTAGGATATTCAACAATATCCTTTGTTGCCAAGAAAATGTTCTCTGGAGTATCAGTTAAGGGAGTATAATTCGACGGTTCAAAGTGGCGGTTTTTCTTTGGATTTCCCTGCCTTTTCCCATCATCATTCTTCCTTTTTTGTCCTCCAGATTCTCCTTTATTAGAAGCAACATTGACATTCTGAATTTCGGTCACGACTGCTTTTGTTGGCACAAGAAAGCTTTCCAAGCGCATAAACTCGTCGGCCTTCTTATAGAATTTCTCAAGTGAGTTTGGCTCCTTCATTTTTAGCCATTTGCCAAATTCACTCGATTTATCGATAGCCCGCTTCAGATAAGTTAAAACCATCCGTGGCTCTGCGTTATCAACCTCGGCCAAGGCTATATTGAAGCGGTTTAAGAACGATCCGATAGACTCCCCGGGATTTTGTTCTAGACTAGAGAGTGGCATTATATCTTGGCCTTTGTAGCATATAGCCTGAACTGATCTTTGAACTTTCGTGTTAAGTCGGAAAATTGATCCATGGATCTAACTGGCAGCTTTGTGAACCAAATAAGGCCACTCCCTCTAAGTATACCGGAAAGTATCGGCACTTGATTTCATATGTTGCTCTTGCCCCGGTCATATGCCAATCGTACTTGTGCAGGAACTGATTAGGGTCACTTGTGCCTCGATAGGCCGGGATAGTAGGAGGTACAAATTTCCTTGGAAACTCTGCCTTCAAGATCTTTTCGGTGAACGGTGTCTTACTTGGAGCAAACCCCCAATCATTTTCATCCTCTTGCCTCTGCATGTTCTCTTTCATAATTGAGCGAATCATCCCTGATAGGTACTCCTTACCGTTCAGAGGCTTTGCCGGGCAGAAGTCAGCTGCTCTTTCAGAAGTTTGCCTGGGCAAATGTTCGCGAAAATTTGGCTGCGGCCTTGAACCTTCAGCTTGAGAAGGTGCCCCTGCGGCGGTGCCAACTGCTCTTTGAGGGATACCTTTCTCTTGGGAATCATGGGCATCATCTGCAAAGGTCTCTTCATTATTTTCTGCTTGACGGTTGCCTCCAAGTAAAGCATTCATTCTTTCCAGCATTAGAGCGTTCTGGGCTTCCATTTGCTGATATAACCCAGAAACTGCAGCATCAAACACCTCTTGTGTAATTCCAACACTCGGAGCTGCTTCATTTGGAGCTGCTTCATTTGGAGCAAGAGAAGTGGTAGTATTCTCATGAGCATCACCGGATCTGTCAGATCTGAGCTGTCTTCCAGTAGCCATTATCTCGGATAAACTTCTAGTCTTTAGAGAGATTCTTTCAACAAACTTTCGCGAAGCAATGGTGAAAGTATTCCTTAGTTGGGTTCTCAGTGAAAGCACCAAAAATGTTAACGTGAAAATCTGAACGCTAACACCCCGGTGTATGTAAAATTAATGTGAAAGCACCACCCGTTAATACGGGAATCATAGTTAAGCAGTAAAATCACAGAAAAGCAGTAAAAGACACAATTTTTATAGTGGTTCGGCTTAAGATCGAGCCTACGTCCACTTCAATCTTCTTTATTGCTCATTTGATTACAACTCTATACAACTTTCTTCAATTACAATACACTTTGGACTAGTAGCTCAAACTTCAAAGAAGTATCATCTCTCGAATTCATGTTGAATGAAGTTGATTCTCTTTTGAAGTTCGTTGTAGCGTCCTTGATGATAGAAATGCTTGAAGTGTTGTTTGAGTTGAGAATGCAGCAGAGTAATGGCGTCCTCCCAGAATCCGAAGAACCTGCTTTGAATGATGGAGCTAGTGGCGTATTTATAGGGGTTTTTGAACAGGTCTTAGGTCGTCCAGCGACCTAGCATAGGTCAGAGTTTCCTTAGGTCGCACTGTGTAAGTTAAAAAGGTCCAAGGCAATGCAAGTTTGTTCAAGTCCTAACTCGGCCGTGACCTAAAGCTTATGCCGCAATAAATTAGGTCGTCAATTCTTTAAGTCGTTCAGCTATCATTAGGTCGTACGAGATTTAGATTGTGCAAGCCTTAGGTCGTTCAGCGACCTAGCATAGGTCGGAAGTTTTCTTTAGGTCTCAAGTGTCCTTAGGTCGTGAATTATTTTATGTCATCCAAATTCAGTAGGTCGCTAACTTCCTCCCCACACTGAACCCGATAACCCGCCATCAACTACTCAAAGGAATTCATCGTCCTCCTCATGAAATACACCATCCATTCATACCACCAGATCACTTCAAAAAACAATTCAAAAGATAATAAATAACATCCCCAATCCATCACAGATGCAACGCATTGCCATGCCTTCCTAAATCAGACTAATTGCGATCCAAAGTCGATCGTAACAATCACTCGAAACGAAGCATGACACATGGGGTTGAACTGAGGTCGGAAAGTGGGGATTCAAAATTTAACGATGATTATGGTAGGATAGAGATCAGACTCGCTTACAAGATATAATGCTAAAGATGAATCGGTGACTGAATGGATTGAATTTGCCTTTGGAAGCTTGGAGGATCGTTAATGGCAGTGGGAGATCGGAGTAATAGAGTGAGGAAGAGTTAGCAACCTAACAAATTTATTTGAGGTAAAAAGGGGAAGACGAATAGGCACGCAATTTGGTACAAGTATTAGGTCGCTCACGACCTAGCTAAGTCAGATCGAAGCATGCGACCTATGACATAAGCACGCAATTTATATGAGTTAACGTGAAAATCGGACGCTAACACCCCGGTGTCCATTGAAGTTGGATGAAAGCACCACCCGTGTATACGGGAACTACAAGCAAGTAGAGAAATCACAGAAAAAGCAAAAAAGACAACAGTTTTTATAGTGGTTCGGCTTAGAGCAAGCCTACGTCCACTTTAAATTTCTTTATTACTGAATTTGGTTACAACTTGTTACAACTTCTCTCAAATACAATTCAATTCAATACAAAAGACAAGTAGCTAGAGAAAACTTCAATACAACAAAGTTCTTCGAATTCATGGTTGAATGTGTCGAATCTTTGTGTGAAGTGGATCTAAGCGTCTTGCGTATGGTTGAAGTGTTGAAATGTAGATTGTCTTGAAGATAGTAGAGTTTTAATGCCTTGAAGAAAATGATCCAAAAGACCCCCGAATGTTGGAGGTGGTCGGGTATTTATAGGCGTCATTCTGGACATGATTTATCTTCCAAGTCCTAGGTCGTGGATGACCTAAGTTAGGTCGTAGGTTACAGGTCGGTGACGACCTAAGGAACCTTCCATATCTGTTGCATTTTAGACTTGTCTTCGCCTGCTTAGGTCACGAGTGACCTATCATAGGTCGTAGGTCGCGAGCAGTGTTAGAATTTCAGTAGGACAAGGTTGCACTCTAGTCTGGAACGGGTTAGCAAGTTATAGGTCGTAGACGACCTATGAGAGTAGCTGGCGATCTTGTAGTGCTGAGGCATCCAATGTAGCGACCTAAGCTAAGTCGTTCACTCGTTAGGTCGCTAAGTCTTCTTATCTCGGTAGGTCGCTGAGTCTTCTTAGCTCGGTAGGTCGCTGAGTCTTCTTAGCTTGGTAGGTCGCTGAGTCTTCTTAGCTCGGTAGGTTGCTGCTATAGTTAGGTCGCTAGTACTCTTAGGCCGTTGATATTCTTAGGTTGCTAGGTCACATAAGTTTTAGGTCGCTTCAGAAAACAAGTGTTAATAAATTATTGTTGATTTTAAAACTATCTTTAATAATAATATATTTAACTTTTAAAATTTATACTTAGATTTAAATATAAAATTTTATATATTATTCTCTATATTTACTTATGTATTTTAACTATAGTCAAGTATATTTATAAAGTTTAAAATAATTTTAATATAAGATAAAAGTTATTTTCAAAGAAAAACAAACCACCAAAAATTCCTTTGGGATGTCGACATGCTCAATATACTCATGTCGACATAGAGTCAGTTAATTTCAAAATTAAAATTTCACAAGAAGTGCCTATTCGTCATATCTCTTCACGAATGGACATGGCTGTTGTTCTTTTATAAATAGGGGCTGTTTTCAACGAATTTCTAATCACATTTTCTGGTTTACATTTCTCTTCCTCTTTCACATTTCTTTATACATATTCCTACCATTACTCTGCCGAAATCAACATTAAATCTAGCTAGATTATCTCTGGTTTGATTCTCTGTCACTATCTCAACAAGATCCTCAGTGCTATTCAGAGTTATAGGCTTCTTTGTAATCAATTAAACAAGAAAAGGTATGATTGTAGCCTTGGAAATCAATCAAGCGATAAAAGGTGTGATTGTACCCTTGGAAACCAATCAAATGTAAAAGGTGTGATTGTAGCCTAGGAAATCAATTGGGTGAATTTATTGCCCGTGAAATCAAGTATCTCTGCACAGAGGATTATGAATCTGTAGGGTGTACCTTGTGGCCTTGAAATCGAGGGTGTAATTTTACAATTGCTTTTGAAAGGAAATCCGTACTTGTGTGCGGGACTGGATGTAGGGTAACTCTGAACCAATATAAAATCCGGTGTGTTCTTTCCTTTACTGCTTTTACTTTATTTCTACATCTATGTTTGTTTCTGTGATCATATCTTTGTCTGAATATAGCATACTTTTTTGTTCAAATTAACATAAACTCAAAAAGAATTAGTAATTCTTAAAAACACTATTCGCCCCTCTCTAGTCTTAATCATAGCGTTAAGATCTGTATTCCGCATTTCTCACAAATACTAAGTCTTCAATTTCGAATTCCAAATTCCACCGTCTTAACCACAAAAAACTTCTAACGATCCTGGGATGCCTATGTCCTTCCTTGATCAGCTCGACCTTTACTGATGCTTCTTGAAACAAACAGGACCAAAACCAACTCAACAAAATGATTCTCTCAAGATCTACCCAAAATTAAGAACCTAAACTCCACTTCACAATCAACAGTAGACTTCACACTTACTTCTCCTACTCGGAAAAGTCAAAACAGGTGGTCTCGCCAATCTAGTTTCACTTCCTGATAAACTTCCTGTAGAAACCCTTTAATCAAAATAATGCAACTTTCGGTTGCTTCCACTCTAGAACAGCTGCCATCATGCTTCCGCTGCACAACTCTGATCTAGCGTAGATAAGAATGACGTCGATGAACACGAGCACAGACTAGATAACACATCTCAGAAATATGGTTTCTCGGGTCCACAAAGAGAAAACACAGAAGCACCAAGAAATCCTGAGCTGCTTCACCAAAACCCCATCCTAGGAAACATCCTTCTACTAAGCTGAATCACTGGTATCTCCATGAACCAAGTCGATACAGAATTCCCTCTAGTACAGACAAACCTCAGACTTTCCAGAAGACATCCGAAAAATCTCTAACAATACTATAACACCTATATCCTCTAGAGATGCCACAATCCCATGCAAAATATTATCCAAGAGAAAACGTATCTATCGCAAGTCACTTTTGCGATCCCATCCAATTCAATATCCAAGGATATCGTTCTCTCTTCACTAATCAGAACAGCTTATCCTTGATCAATCCATCGAAGAAACGGATCCACTCTGTTGTTTTCTAAACTCCACCTCTAGGAAACTGCAAAGCCAAAATATCTTTTTGCTAGAATGCAGAACACTTCGAGCTTCACTGCTGCCATGGAGTCCCAAAGATTTCCCTATCCATAAGCTCCTCGATCTTCAAAATCATATCAACCAATAAAGAGCCTTGAGATGGGCAGACACTTCCTCAAGAAACTCGGCCCCAAACTAAACACAACACCCAGTCGGACTCAAACTCATCATTGATGCAAACATACTTCCTTAAACTCATTCCAAAGAAAGATCTTCGGAAACATCCAAAGTAACTGCGTCTCACCACGCAGTTGCTACTTCCTGAAGTTGCCAAAATACCATCACTCGCTTCTGCTCAACCGGCAGATCCAAACTCTTGAAAATCCGCTCACATGAGCGCGTTCAAACTTATACTTCAATGATGGACTCTGAACCTTAACATGTTTCCTTCAGAGATTTGTGAAATCCTTACACCATCCTACAAAGCTCGCTCGAGACGGTATTGGGTCTACAGTCTCGACAGATACTCTTCTAACCTCAACACTCTGACTCCTTCCATTAGTACTCATGCTACACACACCACTACCCTTCCTACCTCTATAACTTATATTTGAAAACCTGAACAGGTAATCCAACAAATAGGTAGAAATATAGTTATATATATATTAAAATTACAAGTATGCTCTCTCAAGAAAGAAACTACTCCAGAGCCTTTGTATTCACTCAACCTAAAGCTCAGACACCAAATGAAATGACCCGCCTTATTCTCCACAATAAGACGCATCATTTTTAAGAAAGTGATAGAAAAGAGAAAGATAGAGAAGAAAGAAAGAAACAACAACAGAATCTCAACAGCGGAACGAATAAATTATATTAATCACATAAATATTACATAGTATCGTATACATCAGAGTTACACAGCTTATACCACACATACTAGACAGTTATAAACACATGTCTAGTTATACAACTCAATAAACAATACAGATATCAACACAGAGAATCAACACAGTAGAACCACTATCTATCTACAACGCCAAAGCCTCCTGCTCCATATCTCCTCTAGAATTCGTCAAAGCCAACCTGAATCCCTTGACTACTCTTAAAATTTGAGTACCCAAGAGTTTAATAAAACAAAAATAAACTCCGGGTCAGACATGGGTCTGGTGTGAGTAAACGGTTAAAGTTGCTTAACTTTAAAAAAACTTTTGAAAGAAAAGGTATCACATAAGACTTCCCACACATAAACATGGGTAAGTATTTACCTTAAGCTAACCTAAACTTTGATTGGAAATTCTGTGATATTATAATAGGGTCTAAGGTTTTCAAGTAAATAGAAAATAGACGAAATTGTTACATTCATTAAATTCTAGCTACTAGCCACAAAAGTGGGTAATACAATCAAAACCGTAAGGGCACGTAGGAAGAATGGGTTTCCATCAATGGAAGGGCAACTGGGGTACCGCCCGTCAAATTACGTGGCCTAGATCAACGTACCGAGGATTACTCCCAATCCCCTGCAACACAAGGCCGGAACCATCCCTTACTGGACAGTCCCGAACAAGACAACCTCGGTAGTTGGAGCTCAATAACTGCCCACACAGCCAAATAAAAGGGACCTCAAGACAGGGGGAAATCTCGTCCAACTTGGGTGCTACCCACTTAGCCTTGCTGCACCTCCCCTGGTTTAGCCATTCCCGGTTGATGAGGCTTGAGGCTACGATTACCTTTGTAGAACGCATCTATCATAAAATGCTCATCGTCCACCTGACGATGTTCTGAAAGCATTCAATCCATACAAGTTCGTTCCGGGTTTGAACGAAATCGAAGGCATTACCTCGTCACACTCATTTTGGAATCACCCTCAGAGTTAACGACAATAACCCTTGCACTTCAAAACCCCATCTCGATCTTCACTTTGAGATGTCACGACCTAATATTAATTTGGATCGATGTGGTTTTCGAATATCCAAATCTGGAAACCCGATTCGGGTCTCATCGAAATCCAAATCACCATCTTTTAGGTCCAAGTTGTTTAAAGGTTTAAACAATTCAATTCAATTCAATACTTGAATTCACATAGGATTAACACAAATAAATATCACACATTTATCAATGATATATCAAATACACATCATAGAATATCACAACATATCATCTAATAGGTATCATCCAATTCAGATATTCTACCCAAACAATCATCCATAAGCAACAATTATTAATCCCTATTGTAATTAATTTAATTAACTTAAATTAATTCAATTACTTAAGAATTAATCACCAACTTTGCTTAATCAATAATTAATTAACCTTTAATTAGTTAACCATCCTTAAAATATCCATCTTAATTAATCACCTTGATCAATTATTCCTCAAGTACATAAAGTAATTATCCTTCAATTAATTTCACAAATTAATTATCCTTAACCATTTAAAGTAATTAACCTTTAATTACTCTCATTAATTACATTAATTAATGATCCTTCATTAATTATTTCCATTAATTAATTAATTATAATTAATTACATTGATCCTTAATTAATTACATTAAATAATTATACTTTAATTAATTGCATCCAGTAATCAACCTCAATTGATCATAAATAGTAATTACCCTTCTGTAATTACTTACTTAATTAATTAACTCTTTAATTAATTATATTAATCCTTTGATTAATTACATCGAGTAATTAACCCTTAATTACTTCTACTAAGTAATTATCCTTTAATTACTTCTCATTAGTAATTCCCTTTAATTAGTTACATCCAGTAATTATACATTAATTACTTCACTAAGTAATTATACTTATTAATTTCATTAAGTATTTATACTTAATTAATCTCCAAGAGATTATTTTTAATTAATTAAAAAATTTATTACAATTGGGTAATTCATCCCTTAATTACCCTTAAACGAATTAATTAATCTTTAACTAATTAATCTTTAACTATTAATTGATAATCCTTAATTATCAATTAATACAACTTAATTACAAATTAAGTACTTTTTACTTATCAGCTAATCAATCCTTAATTAGTAGTTAATTATCCCTTAATTAAGCTTTACTTATAGATTAAGTAGCTCTTAATTATTAATTAATAAAACTTGATTATTAATTAATAAAACTTAACTAAGTATTTCTTAGTTACCAATTAATTAACCTCTAATCACTTGATAAATTAATTTCTAATTACAAATTAATTAATCTTTAATTACTTAATTAATAATCCTTAATTACAATTAATTAACCTTTAATTAATTATAACCCTCAATTATAAATTAATTTATCCTTAATCATTAGCTAACTAAATTAATTAATTATTCTTAATTAATTACTTAATTAACCCCTTATACTTAATTAATTAAGTTAATAAATTATACTTAAATTTCTTAATTAACTTAATTAATCCCAAATTATTAAAACCATAATTATCTTAAGATAAAACTTTATCTTAATTATGCCTTGATTATCATTAAAACATTTTATTTTAAAAAAAATAACTTAATTAATTCGTAATTAAGTTTAAAATACTCATTCATCTTGATAAATTAAAGTTACAAATCACAACTTCCATTAAATAACCTTAACATTTATCAAATGATAGTTTAAACAAATTTTTAAACATACCTTATAAACTTTTAAATATCTTTAAAAATATTTAAAAGATTTTACCTCAACCTTACCTTTATATTTCATTTCTAACTTAACATTTAAAACAACTTTAAACTTTACTTAACCAAATCAAATTTAATCAAATTACAAACTTCTTAAACAATGTTTAAAGAAAACAACTATTATATAAGTAATTTATATAATAAAGTTTAAACTAATTCATTTTAAATTTCAAAACCAAGTTTTAAAATCCTTTTAAAAATTTCTTAATACCTGCTTCGGGACGAACCCGAAGTCCACTCGGGTCTAACCCGAGTCCCCTTCTTCATTCCAAAATTTAGTTTAAGGTTTTAGATTAAGTTTAAAATTTAAACCTTGAACCCAAAAACTGATAACAGGCTAAAATCCACCATCTACTCGAGTTTAAACTCGAGCCAATACCACACTAACTCGAGCTTCAACCCGAGATCAGCCCTTCATCCAAAAACCCCAACTCAAACCCAAAACACTGACACGAGAACACCTTGTGCACATGCACCATCGCCAGCGACTTCTTCGATCATCTATGGCAACCTCGACATATCGACAATTGATGCCTCAACTCACTCCGATCATCGAAATATAGATACACGCCCTCGATCGAAAACACGCTATGTAGCTATAACTAGAACAAGTACACCTCACCAAAAAAATGCCTCATACTGCTGACGTAATTCAATGGAGCGCCAGAAATTCTGGCCACACCTTCCTAAATCCACCATGCTACACTCCACCAATTATCGCGCCACTCGATCACTTGAAGACGACGCAACATCCATTTTAGCAAGATCGACCAAAACTAGGGTTAAATCTTAAATCCCCTTCTCATCGTCGCCTCGACAATGGCGAACAACTTCAGGCATTTTTCCCAAACACCCTGTAACGCTATCCACCTCTAGTAGAAACCCCCGGACTTCTCACCCTCTAGATCGCCAGAGATTACATCAAATACAATTTCCAGTTAAACCCATATTACATACTCAATGCATTACAAAAAATTGAGATTTTAATTTTAAAAATTGTAATTTTCTAAATAGATTCAAGTTATAACTCTGAAACAACAAATTAAAATGTTTGATTTAACATGATTTTAACATTCTGCTGTATTTTACATATCCCTGCGTAGTTCAAATCTTTGAAATACTGGAATCTATTTATGGTACTTAGGTTACGATTTAGCAAAACAATTTTGTTTTGAATTCAGGTCCTAACAGTGGTTTTATAAAGAGATCTTGAATTTTGATTGTCAACTAAACTCTATAACATGGAACAGAGAAACACAGATATGCATAAATGATTCACATATGTATTCAGGTTTAAAATCATTCATATATACATATATTTAAATTTAAAACAACATGCAAACATATTATCAACCATACTTCATGAGTTTACTTCAAAAATTTAGTATCTACACCCAATTTAAAGATGTTTCATGCACACAGTTTAGAGTGCGGAGGCATAAACTAAAAACAGAGATGATAAAATCAACTGCATCACATAGGCTCACATATGTACAGATATGAAAAGCAATGATCACACAGTAATTCATATGCAACATATATTTGTTACTTAAGTTTTTAAATTTGAAAGTTTACTCACCTTTTCCATAGAGCAGAGAGTTTGTGAAACTTGGTTGAAGCTTTGAAAACGGGGAGGGTGTTGAAACTGAAAACCATGAATTGCCTTAAATTCTTTAAACTAAAATGCTGAAGCTTGAAAAACTGCTTGAACTTGATTTTTGTTTGATTCCAGGTTGCATTATCAATTTGAAACGTACAAGCTTTGATTATCTTCCTTTGAAAATGAGTTACAAGCTTGCTTTTGAAAATTTGTTCATAGGTTTTGGTCTTTGCGTTTTGATTTGAGAAAATGAAGTACTGGTTTTGTTCTTGAGGAAAATTTACAGGCTTGCTTTTTTATTCGGGAAACAAATTACATGGTTTTGATATAAGGAGGTTACAAAATTTTTAAAGAATGCTTGACAGGTTTTTGGTCATTTTGATTTGAAAATTGAAGTGCAGGTTTAGATTTGAGAAAGTGTATTACAGGGATTTTGTTTAACTTGAAGAAGATTGACAGGGAAATTATTCTTTCTGGTTTGAGAAGTGAATTACAGGGAGGTTCTTTTCTAGTTTGAGAATGGTTTACAGGAAAAGTTTTCTTTGAGATTAGAATTAAGATTAGAAAAGGAAATAAGGAATGAAGATGTTTGTTTATATAACTAATTTATGATTTATTAAAAATTAAGGAAAATAAATACAAGAGGTGACACTTGTCTTCCAACCTATTTAATATCTTAACACATGTTACAAAGTGAATTCATATGCTAACACAAGTACTTATTCATTTTTATTTATTTTTAAAATGATTTAAAAAGCTTGTATATAATATCCTAATTAATTAATAAATGCTTTTTCTAAATTTATAAAAATTAAAATTTTAAAAGAAAATTAAAAAAAAAACCGATCATGTTTTAAATAAAATCATATGTAGTGTATTTAATCCATTTATAAATGTAAATATAAAACTTTTGTACTTATTTACCATTTAAATAAATACTTTCATAATTTATATAAATAAAATTCTTTAAGGAAAAATAATATAGAACAAATTATATCCAAATGAAAACTTCATTCATATATTTTATATTTAAACTATTTCAAAATACTTATTTTTTTAAATTTAAACTTCATTCCAAATATTAAATTTAATTCAAATTTAAAAATCCAATTTAAAATCAACTTAAACATATATATATATATATATATATATATATATATATATATATATATTAATCCAAACTAATACACTATCAAATTTGAAAATAACAATCCTATTTTAAAATTAACTCAAATAAATACATATACATATATATTTAATCAATGCTTATTTAAATTTTAAAATAATAAGTCTATTTAAATCTATTTATAAAATAACCAAACTAAATTTGTAAAAATAATTATTCCGTTTGAAAATCTATTTATACTATCATTAAAAATCATTACATTATATTGATTAAAATATCAATTTTACCAATTTTAATTAATTTAATTAGAGAGATTATCACATTTAAATTGCTTAAAATTCCGGGATATCACACCGAGCAAAGCTAGGAGAAGAGGAAGGCAAAACAATGAAAAAGAATAGAAGGAAAAATGGGAAAAATGAGATAAGCCATTAGCTAAAATCTTTTGGTCAAGGGTTTTTGAGTGGAGAGAAAGATTTTTCACGTGAGTTTCTGGAGATAATACACGGTTAGAGGTAAGAAGTGTATGGCCAAAAGAAAGGGGAGGAAAAGCCAAAAGAAAATGAAGAGACAAGGAGATGAAAAGACTAGAAAATGAAAGGTCTTTGTCCATTTGAATTACCATTTCTTTTAAATTCAATATAACCAAAATAAAATCAGTAATTAAAATTAAAAAACTAAACAAAATAAAGTAGAAATGAAAATAAAATAATATCTTGGAAAATAGAAAAATAAATAAAGCAATACCATATTTAAGTGAAACTAGAAATTAAAAACTGTAAAAATAATGCAACTAACATTTGAAAATTATAACTACATCAATGTTTTAAAAATAAAAATAAATGCATAACATGTCACATATACATATATAAATGTTAACGCTAAAAAACGCTAAAATTTGAACGCTAACACCCCGGTGTATGAGTTATAGTTGTGAAAGCACCACCCGAAAGCTCGGGAACAGATTACAAGCAGAAAACAGTAGAAAAGCGGTAAACGACAACAATTTTATAGTGGTTCGGCTTAAGGGTATAGCCTACGTCCACTTTAAGTACTTTTATTAATGATCTCGTTACAAGCTGATACAACTCTTCTCAAGTACAATATATTTCAAGTTACAAGAGTTTTGGAACAAGTATCTCAAGCTTCTATGTCGATTAAAATCCTTGAATTCAAATTGAAGATGTGTAGTTTCTTCGTGAAGTTCTTCGAAGTATTCCTTTGATCTTGAAAGCTCTAAGTGTTGATGAAGTTCTCAATGCAGCAAGGTAACGGTGTATGAAGAGAATGTGTCCAAAAAGTCCCTTGAATGTTGGAGATGGGTGCCTACTTATAGAGAGTTCTGATTCTGAAATTTGCCAAGTCCTAAACCGCGGCCGACTCAAGTTAAGACGCAGCCGACTTAAGGTGAGTCGTGACCGGTCTAAGGTCGCCTCCGAGTCAACACCACCTCTTCTCAGTAACATGGCATCGGGATTATATTAGGTCGTGGACGAGTTAACTTGGTAAGTCGCAAATCACGGTCTGAACGAGATAACTGGGGAGCTGGATCGGTTGTGACTTGGGTCGTTGCTGAGTTAACATGCGCGTGTCAAGTAGCAGTATAGGATTTGCCTTCATTTGCCTGGGTCGTGAACGGCTTGGCATAAGTCTTAATTCGGTTGCGACTTAAGTATAGGTCGTGCACCTTTCCATGTCCTGATCAGTTAGGTCGGCAACTCCTTTAGGTAATTAGATCGGTACTTAAGTTAGGTCAGTAGACTTCCTAAGTCGGCATCCTTTAAGGCATTAGGTCGCTATCCATTTAGGGCCTTAGGTCGGGAACTTTGTAAGGGCATTGAGTCGCTGTCCCTTCTGAGTCATTAAGTCGGTAACTATTGAGTCGTCATTCATTTTAGGTCGGCAATGAGCTAAGGCTGTTGGGTCGGTATTTATGTTGAGTCGGTAGCCTCGTTGAAGTGTTAAGTCGGCATACCCTTAGGCCTTAGGTCGGCACCCCCTGTTGAGCTTTAGGTCGGCACGCTTCTAACTGTTAGGTCGAAACCTCCTGATGCACTAGATCGGTGAGTCATGGTTAAGGCGGTGTTAACAATAAACAAACTAGAACAAACAAAAATATTATTTATATAATTTAAAATAAACAGTTTCGTTAAATAAAACAATGCACGATAATATTGTAAAAAGCATAACATTCACAATATAACTCAGATTTCAACGAAACGAAAAGTAATATTCTTGAAAATAAATTTATTTTCATAATAAAAGATAAAATTAAAAATTCAAATATTTAAATTTAAAAGTCAAAGTTTGACCATATTGACCAAAATTCACATTTTTGGAAAATATTTTATTTATTCATGTTTAGAATTCTAATTTACGTAAAAATCAAAATTTATATTTAAAATAAAAAAATTTATCCGTTTTAATAAATAAAATAAAGTTTTATCCATAAATAAAATAAAGTTTTTAAATCAAGAATTCAATTATAATAATTAAAATATACAATTAAAATAATCAGAAAATACAGGGTTGTTACACTCTCCCCCACTCAAAACTTTTCGACCCCGAAAAGGAATAAGGTACGAGAAAGCACGAAAAAGATCAATTTGAAATAATTAAAACAAGATGACAAGAAGACTGAAATTATATCCGATAACTGTTGTTATAGGTAAAGTTTAACAAGGTGAAGATGAACTTAAACACGAAGAAGATCCCCGAGAATCTGATTCGCTCTTTCCATTTGAACGACGGTCTATGGCTGGCAAGTAATGCTCAGATTCAAAAATGAGTACCAAAGATTATAGAAAGGTTATAAAAAGATTTCCAACAGACTAGTATAAGCACTAATCTCCCATTTTGTATAGCAAGAAAAGGGAAATAAGGACAACCAAAAGATAGTTTGAAAAACAAAACAAGATAATAAATTTGAAACCATGAAATTTCAACTTAAATTGAAAATTAATTTTACATAAGTTAAATAAATCTTAACTGTCTCAAATTTCATTATCGTATCATCCAATTATCTTAAATTAACAATTTCTAAAATCATGGATTTGAAAAAGAAATCATTTATCACACTCAAAATGTACTCAATAAATTTAATTCTTCTTTATTCCTAATTGTAATTTTTATTTATTCTTCTCCATATATTTTATCACCTATGTTAAATATATTTACACTTATATAACTGCTTAAATTTATTCTTAGTTCCTTAACATCATTTTATATTGTAAATTATTCCATTATCTTTGTTTCCTATTTACCTCTGTTAATATTTTTATAACTAAAAATTAAGTGTATAACATTTATTATAGCCACTCAAATTTTAATTATAAAAATTCATTCTTTTTTTATAATTGTATATTGTCCAATTACATATTCAACTTCTGTATAATTTATGCAGTTATATTGGAATGAAATTGTGTATTATACAAATAAAACTTTCCAATTTAATCATTTCAAACTTGAATATTTATTCAAATCTTAAAATTATACTTGAAATTATCCTTCAAGATAAAATTTAGGAATTATATTTCCGATAAATTCCAAACTATTTAGAGATAAATAAATGGACGTACACTATATATATATATATCCATTCAAATTTAAATCATATATCAACATATGTTATAAATCCAATATTATTTTAGAAATTCAAATCAATTAAATTCCCCAAAATAGAACTGTAGCAAGACTACAGAATGGTCTCTTCACTTCGAAACTCGAAAATAAATGTCGATGATGCTGTAGTCATCACCGAAGTTATTTTCCAGCGACAAAGAGAAGACCACAAAATTTAAACTATTAAAATTCTTTGGAAACAAATTTATTTTCGAAAATACATTAAATAATATATCCTTTAAAACTTTAAACACAAGGTTTGAAATCCATCGGAAATTAAATTCTCAAGTTCTCGTTTAAATTCATTTTAAATTTTCAAATAAATTTATAACTATGTTTTATCGTTCAATTATCTATATATATGAAACTAGGGATAATGGTATATAGAATCAAATATTATTTCTTAACGATCAATTCAATAAAATCCAAAAACGATTTATCATATAGTTACAAAATTATCTAATTACTAAATTTGAAAAACTATATTGTGTCAGTTTGCTCTGTTCAAGTGTTTTGGAAATCTTATCGATAACGTTGATCAAACGAATCAATCAAAAACCCAAATCAACATCAACAACTCATTGAACATAATATATAAAACATTTTAAATATTAGTTTACAAGTACACTTCAAGAATGTTTTGAAGATAAGTTGGAAATAAAGATGAGATGATTTAATAACAGAATAGAAAGATGGATAAGCTTATATAAATCGTAGGCAACCTTAACCGGGTCAACCGTGACTTAAAGAATAAGATCGATGTGGATTTCTAGGGTAAATCAACTTTTGATCTCAAGAGATAAAATTCGGAATTATAAGAGATACTAGCATCTGAATCGAGGATATAAAATCTTTGGTGAATCGATGCTGTTGTAAAGGAGTTTCACCCCTTTACAAATCAATTTGAGATTGGCGAGACCATCGACTCACTATAAAGATCATTCGAAGTGGAGTTATGGGATACTCTAGAATCAAAAGAAAATGAAAAGTAAGGGACATGAAGGATTTTGGAACCGTGGGGAATGTTCCAAAATTCTAAGGAATCGAGTGAAGAAGGAAGAAATTCAAACTCGAATGTAAGTGATTCTGTAAATACATTTACCATATATGCTGAGTTTTCCTAGAGCTACCAAAGCTCTGATTCCAAATGTAACAACCTGATATTTTCAATCATTCACATCCACACATGTCGGACTTGAATTGCACAAAATACCACGTTGTAAATAAAAATTTGGCAAATCTAAGAATATACGGTAAATAAATAATCACAGATCACAGATATAGAATAAATAATAATGCAACGGAATTGAAAGAGATGGTAGTTCATGAAGCTACTATATAAAAAATAAGATACATCAGAGTTAAACAAGATACAATAGAAGAGTAACAAGATACATCAGGTACAAATCATAATACATTACTCGAATCATTGGATACTGAAAGCAAGATAGATGGCTGGATCTACAAGCAAAACTCCAACTCCGAAGGTGAGTTTTGAATGCTGAATTACTCAGTCTGACTCAAGAGTAAAGCCAAATACAAAACACTCGAGTTAGGATATAAATACTTATGAACTGTAAATCAACTCAAGTGAATAGTAATAAAAATGCACCAATAACTTAAAGGATGCTTGGGATCTCACATCATTTAAGGATCCGTTAAAGTATTTACTAAGTAGTAATATTGTGCTATTATAATAATGTCTATAGTAAAATAAACTTACTTTGAAATAGCATTGAATGGTTACCCATATAGCCCCCAATATGTAATAGTCCCAATCGTCCAACCAGTATCAGCATATCTCCAGATCGGGAGACTACCCTAAATACTCCATAAGCTACGGGAGAAAAACAAACTCGTAGTAAGGCTCGCTATGGTAGGTGACACGGCGCACAAGGCAATGCCAGGGTAGATATACCAATTACGCACGCGGGCTGGTGGTAACGTAGCAGCCACATACGCCCACCTCAAAACACACTCCCAAATCAAAATTGGAGAATGGCCATCAAATCAACCACAAGATAAGAGTATAGTATCGAAGGAATGTGCTCGATCGTAGGAATGACCTCACTTGGCCCGTCGACCGCTCCTGTTTTAGCCACCTTATGCCAACTCACGGGAGTTGGGTCCATGTAATATACCTTAAGGACGTCGCCACCATCCTACTTCATTCTGGAATCTCCACTGCGTACATGTTTGTTACATTGGTTTTCGGAGTTGGCAGAGAGTATGACAACTTCCGATCCCGGTCTCTTTAACAACAAAACGTTATTAGAACGTCCTGCTCATTTCAAAATAGTTTATACTCCAAAAATCAAATCATTTTATTTCAAAACTATATTTCTTTCAAAATAGTTTTATACTTCGAAACCTAAACTATTTTTACTTCAAACTATATTCAAATAGTATATACTATATCATTTCCATTTCAAACATACATTCACTTTCAAAAAAAATACTTTCAAAGTTATAACTCTTTCGAAACAAAAATACTTGAAATCATTGCACTTTGAAAATCATAACATTTGAAATCATACATTTGAAAATCATGATAACTTCCTTTAATTCCTTACATTTCACAAATTTATTCAATTAAACCCTAATTTTCTAATTACCAATTTAATTCAATTCAAACCATCATTTTCAATTCGATCTAGTTTCCCAACAACATTTCAATTCTTATAAATTTCAAATAAAGATTAAATCCACAAAATAAACTATTCAATCTTTAGTATATTTAAAAGCTTTAAATATATCATATTTCATAACTAAAATTGAAAATCTCATATGTCTCAAATTTAATTTCTTATTACTTAGTCTTGAAATATTCATTTCAAAATCCAATATTATTTAAATAACTCAAATTACAAGTAAACCTAATATCCTTTCATTCAATATAAACTTCAAATATTAATTTATCAAAATCAAATATCATTCTAAATTCATATTCTTTATCAAATAAAGATCAAATCATTCAAAAACCATTTCAAAATCATTAAAATATCATATCCTTCAAAACATCATTATCAAATCATTGGGTCGGTATTTATGTTGAGTCGGTAGCCTCGTTGAAGTGTTAAGTCGGCATACCCTTAGGCCTTAGGTCGGCACCCCCTGTTGAGCTTTAGGTCGGCACGCTTCTAACTGTTAGGTCGGAACCTCCTGATGCACTAGATCGGTGAGTCATGGTTAAGGCGGTGTTAACATTTGCCCCTCGAAGTATACGCCTAAATGTTAGGTCGTGTGCTTCGATAGTCCTTAACCCGTCCCCTCTTAGGTCGGTAGGTCGTACGCGACCCAACAGTTAGACCGCATCTGCCGCTTCAGTTCTCCCTACTGTAAGGTATAAAACATCCATCTTCTTCTTCCTTTTCATTACTTACTACCTTGCTCAATTCTGCCATTAAAATTTCCCAGAGCTCCCAAAGGCGATTTCACTCTAGTCAATCACTGATAACCTTTGCCATCCATCGCGTAAGTAAACTTGCTTCCTCCTCAATCCAAGATCACCGTTGATTCATGAATTTTACCAATCAAATTTAAATCGCCTCTTTGTACGATGCTTTATCACGAATCCCGTTATATCTATAGTTGATGATCCTTAGTTAGTTTGATCTGGCTTTAGGCTATCGATGAAATGATGCCGATGGGTTACTGCTTTAGACGTAGCCAATTTTGATTCGCGTTAGGATTGTAAGGCGTTGGATTCGTGGTGGTTTTGAACCAGTTTATGGGATGATCCGGTAGTATGAACAAGATGAAGGTTTTTTGGTTGAGGGAGTGGCTAACGGGTCAACGGGTTGAGTGGGGCGAGGTATTGATTTAGATGCGACCCGGTGATTTGAAGTGACTTAGCTTTTGGCCGACCCAATCCTTAAATCGTGGCCGTGTTAGCACTTGGGAGAAATCTGCCAACCTATTCTTCTGCCGATCTAAGCCTTATACCGTGGCCGAGTTAATCCTTGGGGAAATCTGCCGATTTAACCTTCTACTGATTTAACCTTGAACCGCAGCCAAGTTAACCCCTAAGTCGTGACCGAGCTAAGCCCTTAAACCGTGACCGAGTTGGCTCTTAAACCGCTGCCGAGTTAACACTTAAGCTTTGGGCATGCTGACTTGTTGAGAGCATAGATCCACTTTGAGTTTCTAACTTGAACTGCCAAACTAAGTTGCCTAAATTTTGAACTGCCCCAACTTTAAATTTTCTTGAATCTCAGTGTATTATTTCACAGATCGCATTAACTTATAAGCTGCTAACCTGCTGAAAATAACAAACAAAGAAAACCAAGGCGAAAATACTGCCATTGACTGCCCATGTCAGATGACAGATTAGTCAAGACAGGACAAGCAACTCAATTACACTGCATGAAATGTTTGTGAATCAATCAATTAAAGTTAAACATTAATGCAAAGTATCAATAATCTGAACTGATTTATCTGCATCAACATCTTACTTGCATATTTAGGCTTAAAACAATAGTCCCTGAATTTCATAACTAACAAATGCTTGCTGGTTTTCATTCCAGTTATATTTGTTCACTGCTTGATTGATTTTACACAACACTTCACACACTTTAGGAAACGTGCACCTTCATGTTTGAATACCCAGTTGTTTATGTAGAATGACTTCCCACTGAGAAGAAGAAGTGGTAACTCAAGAGGAAGAAACTTTTCCGATAGCTGTTCCCATAGAGAATCCTCCGGAGAGAACCCCGACTATTCTAACTTCGAGAGCGTTTGTCCAGCTGCGCACTCAATTTGGCTTTGCTGAAAGTGATGTTCTTCTCCCTGGGCCAAGTGATACTGCTGACAATCCTCCCTATGGCTTTGTTGCAGTCAATCGCCAAATGTGCTTAAGTGGGGCGACTCCTCCTTTTAACGACTTCCTTCGAACTCTTCTCCTTCGGTTGACAATCTCTCCGTTTCAACTTCATCCCAATGGCTATGCCATCTTGACGGGGTTATGTGTTTTGTTTAGAAGAATCCTTGATCGCCTACCGAGTTTTGAAGAAATTCGTTATCTGTGCTCGTTTGCAAAGAGTAAAGATCATCCTTCCCTTATTATTGTGAGAAGTGCCAGAAACCGCAAGCTCATTTCCGATCTTACTGAAAGCGTTCATGGATTTTTGAACCAGTTTTTCTTTGCCCGCTGTCCCTCAGGCTTTTATGCCATCTGGAGAGTAGGAAGTAAGATTAGTGTTTCTATTTTCTCCGTTTTGAAACTTTTTCGAGATCCGAACTTTCAGTTGCTAATTTCATTCTTTGTTCCTTTCAGCACTTCCTCTCCCCTCTAGAGACCCAATTCACAAGCAAGTTTTTGAGAGGTTGAGTGCCGTGGCCACAGAAGAGAGGAGTATAAAATTTCTGTTGAGGGATGAATTTTTACATCAACATGGGCTTCTACACACTTCTCGCTCTATGCATGCTCATGAAGTTCCAACGGAAGTCCCCGATTCTCCGATAAAGACTCCTGAATCTTCGCTGGTGAAGTGCTCCACTTCTGTCGATGTTGCGGGGCCATCTGGTAAACTTGCCCCGGTTATCGAGGAAGAAGAGCCTCAGGGATCCTCTCACCATTCACAAGAATCTGGTGAAAAGGCTAAGAAATCCAGTCCTGTCAAGCAAAGCAGGGACGATACCTTCGAAGGATTGAGCGACCTCTTCGCTACTTCACAAGAGATCTTCAAAGATGACCCTACTACTGCCGGGATTTCTTCTTCAGTAGTTGAAGCTACTTCTATTTTGCAACAGCCGTCGTCGACTCAAGAGTTGACGTTAACTATTACACCCACAACCACTCCCCAAATAAAGAGTGGTTCGTAGATTAATGCGCGTAGTTTTCACAACACACACACTTAGAATTTCTCATCACTTCTATGCACTTATCTTCTTGCACTTTAAAGATTTCTAAAGCTTATTATTTTAATTCCAGATTCTCCTATGGGGCGCAGCGGCTCGTACTATGACGATTTCCAGCGCTACGGGAGGCGTAGCCAGTATGATTACAGGCGTTACCTTCCTTCCTACAGAGAGTCGGATGAAGAGAGGGCTGCCCGAAAGGCTCATGAAAGGAGGACTGAAGAAGAACATCGTGAAAGAAGGGAGAGAGAAGAGCGCCATGATTCTTGGCAAAAAGGCGATGACTCTTACAAGAGAAAATCTCATGACGATCGATGAAAAGGTCACATGAGTGAAGACTTAAGCAAACGAGCTCGTCACAGTGAAAAGCAGGCCTCTACTACTCCTGAGAAAGTTACTATTCCTGCCTCACTCGACATTCCTTCTGACTCTCCCGCTCTTGGGAAATCAGATATTCAAACGATAATTAGCAGGCCCAAATTTCAAGTTGGACCGGGTCCTGCCACTCTGCAGAGCCGATTTCCTCAATGGTGCCTTAAGGGGGTGAGGTTCGACCTAGACTTGGTCCCCATCGACAAGTCTGCTATGTTGCGCAATCTTGATGCCGTCAAGCTCGATATCGAGAGGATGTCAAACTAGCAGAAGCTTGTCGATGAGCTTCAAAGAGTTAACCGTGCCAACATAGAGGCCATGCTTACTATGGAAAACGATAAGGCCGAATGGCAAAAGGTCGTTGAGCAACACGACACCGAGATGAGGAACATTGCTTCTTACAATGAGGAGCTTGAAGCAAAAGTCGAGGAATTGAAACATGAGCTTGCTGCTTCCTCTACTTCCTATTCTCAAAAAGAAGAAGTGCTCCTGAAACAAGTGAGAGACGCTCACGCTAGCCAAAGGGATGCCGAAGACAGGCTAGAAGTACAAAAAAGAATCAGTGAAGGCTATGCTACTGATATTGCTGAGCTCCGAAAGAAAAACAACTCCCAGGAGGCGGAGATACAAATGCTTAAGCTTCAGCTTGCCAAAACTGAAAGGGAGCGTGATGAGGCTGTCGCCGGCAGAATCGCAGCTGAAGAATCTCATGAGGCGACTAAAAACAGTATCAGCTCAACATTATTCGACTTCTACTTGCACAGCGTCTTGGGGAGTGGAAGCCTTGCCTTTCTAGGCCCCAAGTATGAAATCACACTGGCTGAAGTTTGGGAGACAGCACTTGATATGCTCGGTGGTAAAGGTGCTGGATATGCTGAGTCAGCCCTTGAAGAGCATTATCTTGATGACGAAGCCCGTGCCGCTCTTGCCAAGGGTAAGGAGCAGCTTGCCAGAGCGCGGGCCGGGATGGCGGAAGAAGAGCGTTCTGAAAAAGAAGTACCGCCTACCATCTCCGAACGTCCTCTAGTTTCTCCCGAGGTGGACATTACAGGCCCTAGTGCTCATTTGCCACCTCCTACAAGAACTGGGGTAATCACCCCTACTGATGAAGAGGCTTTGGAGGACATTGGGGCTCAAAATTATGAGATTGAACTGACAAAGCCAATATCTTCAGGTAATTTCGACATTGGTCCGATTCAGGTGGATTGCCTGCTTATTCCTCAAAAATTTGATGAGCTTCTCGATTACCCCCTGAATCTCGATGAACCCATATCTCCCTTCTTTCGGGAAGATACTAACATTTTCAATTTTTCTTCTTCTACAGTTGAAACAACAAGTGCCGTGCAGACTTCGCCTTCTCTGGTTATTCCTCCTCCATCTCTTCAGGTGACTCCTCCTTCTGCTTCACAACCTGGGTCACAAGAGGAGAAAATTGAGGCTCTTCATGGTTTGGATGACCCTGTTGCCTCGCAGGAGCAAAAAGATGAGGGACTCGGAGGAGGCGAGATCTCTCCGGAGCGGACTCCTTCTGACGACGTAGTTTTGTCCGCTCTCGTTACTCCGGGGAGTGAGTCTTCTTCGTAGAGAAGAAAGAAGCTTGGGACATCGAAGAGGAGGGGGAAGAAAATTATCACCACTGAAGAGGAACCGGAAATTGCGCCAGTTGTACCTCCCTCCCCTTCTTCCCTCATGCCTTCAGACCAACCTGGAAGACCCGAAAAGCTAACCACTCGGCCGGGTAAAGGGTCTAAAGGCGGCAAGAAGAAATGAAGAGTTGAGCTTTTTGATTCCTTTTTTGTGTAATGGTTGGATGTTGTGCAGGCACCGGCCCCTGCTTCTTATTTTGAAACCTGTATCTGCAATATCTGCAATTGAATAAAATGATTCTTTATTTGTACATACTTCTGTTTGAATTTGAGTATGCATTTATTATTCATTTTTGCACAAGTTTATTTATATGATATTGCAGCGGGCTTATGGTATGTTGTTTGAGTATTACTTTACTGATGCAGCTATACTATTATACCATGTTGCCCCCATACCTTAAGCTTGCTGCAATATTTTATACTTCGAGGGGACTTGCACTCTTATTTGCTAAAGAATAATTATTTTATTCTTTAAAGAAAATTTTTGTAGAGTACAACTCCCTTCGTATAAGTTTCTACGCTTTGTCGTTCGAAGAAATCACTTTTTTCTTTTGCTTATGTGCATATTTTACCAAGTGAATTCCTCTATGTGGTAAAGCGGACCTCTGAAGGGTACTTTAACTTCTTTTCTTTTTCTTTTTCTTTTTTTTTTTCTTTTTTTTTAACGATCATTTTCCATAGTAGGTAAATTACTCTTCCTTTGAAAGTTAAAGTACGCTTTTGATGAGGATTTTTTTTTTTATACAAAGTTGTACCTCTGAGGAGGGATTTTTCACGTTTCAACACTTGGAAGTTTTATTTCAATCTCGGTGAAACGTGTACCTCCCAAGAGTTGTGCCTTTGAAGAAAGCCTTTTTCACGTTTCAACACTTTGAAGTTTTATTTCAATCTTGGTGAAACGTGGGCTTCCGAAGAGGTCTTTCTTCTTGATTGTGCCTTCGAAGAGGTCTTTCCTTTGAATTGTGTCCCCGGGAGGGGGTTGTACCTCTAAGGAGGGATTTTTCACGTTTCAACACTTGGAAGTTTTATTTCAATCTTGGTGAAACGTGTACCTCCAAAGAGTTGTGCCTTCGAAGAAAGCCTTTTCACGTTTCAACACTTGGAAGTTTTATTTCAATCTTGGTGAAACGTGGGCTTCCGAAGAGGTCTTTCTTCTTGATTGTGCCTTCGAAGAGGTCTTTCCTTTGAATTGTGTCCCCGGGAGGGGGTTGTACCTCTAAGGAGGGATTTTTCACGTTTCAACACTTGGAAGTTTTATTTCAATCTTGGTGAAACGTGTACCTCCAAAGAGTTGTGCCTTCGAAGAAAGCCTTTTCACGTTTCAACACTTGGAAGTTTTATTTCAATCTCGGTGAAACGTGGGCTTTCAGGAAGGTCTTTATTTTGTTTTTGCATTTCAACTTTGGTGAAGTGAAATTCCGAAGAGCGGTTGTTACACTTCAACTCCTGGCGAAATGTGCCTCCGAAGAGGGCTTTTATTTTGTTTACATTTCAACTCTGGTGAAGTGAAATCCCGAAGAGCGGTCATAACACTTCAACTCCTGGTGAAATGGTCCTCCGAAGAGGGCTTTTATTTTTTTTATTTTTTTTTGCATTTCAACTCTGGTGAAGTGAAATCCCGAAGAGCGGTCATAACACTTCAACTCCTGGTGAAATGTGCCTCAGAGAGGGTTTCCATCGCCTGGAAGTTGCTCTCTCATGGTTGGAGGGTCATGACTCCTCCAATCTTTTTTGTTGAGTAGAAAACTTTCTTTTTTGTGGCGTATGACCCATTAGAGGTCTTTTATCCTCCGAAGAGTTGCGCCTCCGAAGAGGACTTGTGCTGCTGATGGTAGCTTTGGTTGTTCCTCTGTTCACTTGCTTATGCCTTTTCAGCGATCCTTTTTTTTTTTTTCTTTTCAAGTTTTCATTCCCCTTTTCTCGCAAGTGGCTTGTTTAATCCAAGGAAGCGTACTTCATTGTCAGGCAAGTTCGTGAGAACGGGCACTAGCTTCCTAATTGGATGTTTGTTCGTTCAAACAATCTCAATTTATTAGCAAGGGCTCGTTTCTATCGAAATCATAAGCCGTTCAATTGAAGTATTTCCTATCTAGGATTTGAATTCGGGGCCTTTATGACTTGAAATTTGTTTGTTGAATGATGGTGAGAATCACTCGGTCTTATTATGCGCAAGTTTTATTTCCATTGTCTGCAAAAATTTAAATCAACATTTCAGCAATACATTTTATGTATTTTTATATCGAAAACAAAGCAAACATATAATAATAATAAGGAACACAAGATTTATAGTGGTTCGGCCATGAAATTGGGCCTACATCCACTTTATATTCTTTCATTATTTACTTGCATCAGTTTCACAATTGCTTTCAATTACAAGAATCATACATTCATAATTCTTTTTACAATGTTTCAACAAAATTCTCAAGTAAAGTATGGACGCAAATGGTTGCTGTTCCATGCCCTTGGAATTTGATCTCCATCAACAGTGGTGAGCTTGAATGTGCCGTCAAGAAGCTTCTGACCTATTACATACGGTCCTTCCCAATTTGGCCCAAACACACCTGTCGCGGTCATAATTCTTTTCAGGACTAGATCTCCAATTTCAAAGCTGCGTTGACGAACTTTGGAATTGAAATGTCTGGCTATCCTTTGCTGATGAGCTGCAACTCTGAGGTTAGCTTCATCTCTTTTTTCGTCAAGGAGATCCAGCGCTTCAAGTTGTAGCTTCTCATTTTCTGCTTGACTGAAATGGATTCTTCTGTGTGAAGGGACCTCTGTTTCAACCGGGATCATTGCTTCCGATCCGTATGCTAACGAAAAAGGAGTATGCCCAGTTGCAGTTTTGTGAGTAGTTCTGTATGCCCATAGTGCAAGTGGTAGTTTATCGACCCAACCACCTTTTGCTCTTTCGAGTTGCTTTTTGATGGTTGATTTGATGATCTTGTTCACTGCTTCCACTTGCCCATTTGCCTGCGGATGAGCTACTGCCGAAAAGCTTTTCTGGATTTTGAATCGTTTGCAAAAATCCTGGAATTCCTCGCTTTCAAACTGAGTACCATTGTCTGTGATTATTTTCTGAGGCACACCGTATCTGCAAATGATATTCTTGGTCACAAAGCTTATCATTTTCTTAGAAGTGATAGTAGCCAATGGTTCAGCTTCAGCCCATTTAGTAAAGTAATCAACTGCAACAATAGCATATTTAATCCCTGATTTAGCAGTTGGTAGCGGCCCAATGAGATCCATTCCCCAAATTGCAAATGGCCATGGACTGACCATCTGTGTGAGTTCGGTAGAAGGTGCTCTAGGAATTTTGGCAAATCTTTGGCATTTGTCACATTTTCGGGAGTAATCTGCAGCATCTCGATTAATTTCTAGCCAAAAATATCCGTATCGGAGAATTTTCTTTGCTAATGTTTGACCACCTGAATGATCACCACATTCTCCTCCATGCACCTCAGCTAGGATTGTTTTGGACTCTTCCCGGGATACACATCGAAGCAATGGCATTGAGAATCCCCGTCTGTACAATCGGCCATCCTGAATTACATAGCGAGAGGCTTTCCTTAGTAGCTTTCGTCTTTCTATCGAATTTTCTGGCAGAGAACCTCTGAGTAGGTAGTCCAGTATTGGAGTCATCCATGACTCTTGTTCTTGAGATACATTCATAATCCAGTCTATATCCATCTCGTCTATACTCGGTGCTGAAAGGACTTCTACAAGGACCAATCCCAATAGTTGAGCTTCACCAGAACTTGAATACTTTGCGAGGGAATCTGCCTTCATATTCTCTGTGAATTCTGCAATGAAATCAGCTAAAGCTTGTCCGTTGATTGCTTTTCGGGGGTGATAGGTGATGTCATATTGACTGAGTTCAATGTTCCATTTTAGAAGGCGACCCGAAGTTTCAGGGCGAAATAGGACTTGCTTTAGGGGTTGATCAGTGAGTACTCTGATAGGATGAGCTTGGAAATATTGCCTCAGTTTCCTTGATGCAACTAGTAGGCAATAGGCGAGTTTTTCCAACTTGGAGTAATTCAACTCTGCCCCAGTGGGTCTTTTGCTGATATAGTAAACCGGATGTTGAATCCTTTTGTCTTCCCGTATCAGCGCTGCACTTAGAGCATGAGATGATACTGCCAAGTATATAAGAAGATCCTCACCATTGCCTGGCCTAGAAAGTATTGGAGGCGTTTCCATATGACGGATCAACTCATCGAAGGCTTTTTGGCATTCGGAAGTCCATTCAAAATTCTTCTTTCCTTTCTTCAGGGCGTCAAAGAATGGGATGCATTTATCAGTGGCTTTGGAAATGAACCGACTCAGGGCGGCGACCTTTCCGTTGAGACTCTGCAATTCCTTCTTTGTTCTAGGAGCTTTAACTTCTTTCAAGGCAGTAATTTGAGCTGGACTAGCCTCAATGCCCCTAGCACTGACGATGAAACCTAAGAACTTTCCGGACTCGACCCCAAATGTACATTTCAGAGGGTTAAGTTTCATTCTGTATTTTCGGAGGACTGCGAACATTTCTGCTAAGTGTTCAATGTGATCCGCTGTTTTCCTGGACTTCACTAACATGTCGTCGACGTAGACCTCCATAGTTTTGCCCAATTGTGGTTTGAACATAGCATTAACAAGTCTTTGGTAGGTTGCCCCTGCATTTTTCAATCCGAAGGGCATAACTCTGTAGCAATAAAGTCCAACATCTGTGATAAAGCTTGTATCCTCCTGATCCGGCTCGTGCATCATGATTTGGTTATAACCGGAGTAGGCATCCATGAAAGATAACAATTCATGTCCCGCAACTTTCTCACCTGTCCTAGGCTGATGAACAGGAACCTGTTGCCCCTGACTTGACGATGCAGGATTGTTGCTATTTTTCTTCACGAATTGCTGCAGTTTGTTTTCTCTTAGCAACTCTTCAATCAGATTTTTCAACTGGCGGCATTCATCAGTCTCATGACCGGGTTGATTGTGGAAGCGGCAGAATTTCCCACTCTGTATGGCTTTTTTCCCGGTTCTCAAAGGGATAGGTTTAGGGAAATCGACGGAATCTTTAGTGGCCAGGTAGATGTGCTCCGGTGTATGTGATAATGGAGTATATTCTGATGGCTTGAAGGATCGGGGCTTCTTCAGATTACCCTGTTTCTTCCCATTATCATTCTCCCTTTTTTGCCCCACCGATTCATTCTTGCGTGGAGCGACAGTGTTGTCTTCTGCTTTCTCCAACACTGTCTTTACTGGTAAAGGACGGCTTTCCAAGCGAATGAATTCATCTGCTTTTTTGTAGAACTTTTCGAGAGAGGTTGGCTCCTTCATATTTAACCATTTCCCAAATTCGCTTGACTTATCAATAGCCCTCATCAGATAAGTCAATATCATTCGTGGTTCAGCATTGTCCACCTCAGCCAGTGCTATATTAAAGCGGTTCAAGAAGGATCTGATAGACTCACCAGGATTCTGCTCTAAACTCGATAGTGACATAATGTCCTTGGCCTTCGAAGCATATAGTCTAAACTGCTCCTTGAATTTTCTGGTCAAGTCTGAAAACTGATCGATAGATCGGACTGGCAACTTGGTGAACCATAGTAAAGCCACACCTTCCAGGTATACGGGGAAATATCGACATTTTATTTCGTCAGAGGCCCTGGCACCTGTCATGTGCCAATCATATTTATACAAGAACTCATTCGGATCACTTGTCCCTTTGTAAGCTGGAATAGTCGGAGGGACAAACTTCCTTGGAAATTCCGCCTTCAAGATTTTTTCAGTGAACGGAGTTTTACTTGGAGCGAAACCTCATTCCTTCTCATCTTCAACCCTTTGCATACTTTCTTTCATGATCTGCCGGACCATTCCAGAAAGATATTCCTCATCATGCCGAGTTCTAGATCCACCAGCCTCAGGAACTGCCTGCTCAAAGGGACTAGTAGCCCTTTCAGGAGCATTCCTTTCACTAACATCATGAATGTTGCCAGCACAGTTCCTTTCATTACAAGCTGGTTGATTGTTTTCCCTAAGTAAATCGTTCAATTTATTCAGAATCAGAGCATTCTGGGAACTTTGAGCCTCTAATTGTGCATTTTGGGCGTTTATCTGCTGGTTTAGCCCTAGAATCACAGCATCCAACTCCGCTTTCGTAACTCCAACAGACGGAGTGGGTTGATTAGGTACAGGGGAAGCGGAGGTTCCCTCTTGAATGTTTCCAGATCTGATAGATCTACTTTTCCTTCCAGGAGCCATAATCTCAGATAGACTTCTGGTTTTTAAGGAAATTCTTTCTTCAAATCTCTGCGAAGCAATGATGACAGTTTTCCTGAGTTCAATTCTCAGTGAAAGCACCAAAAATGTTAACGCTAAAAAACGCTAAAATTTGAACGCTAACACCCCGGTGTATGAGTTATAGTTGTGAAAGCACCACCCGAAAGCTCGGGAACAGATTACAAGCAGAAAACAGTAGAAAAGCGGTAAACGACAACAATTTTATAGTGGTTCGGCTTAAGGGTATAGCCTACGTCCACTTTAAGTACTTTTATTAATGATCTCGTTACAAGCTGATACAACTCTTCTCAAGTACAATATATTTCAAGTTACAAGAGTTTTGGAACAAGTATCTCAAGCTTCTATGTCGATTAAAATCCTTGAATTCAAATTGAAGATGTGTAGTTTCTTCGTGAAGTTCTTCGAAGTATTCCTTTGATCTTGAAAGCTCTAAGTGTTGATGAAGTTCTCAATGCAGCAAGGTAACGAGGTATGAAGAGAATGTGTCCAAAAAGTCCCTTGAATGTTGGAGATGGGTGCCTATTTATAGAGAGTTCTGATTCTGAAATTTGCCAAGTCCTAAACCGCGGCCGACTCAAGTTAAGACGCAGCCGACTTAAGGTGAGTCGTGACCGGTCTAAGGTCGCCTCCGAGTCAACACCACCTCTTCTCAGTAACATGGCATCGGGCTTATATTAGGTCGTGGACGAGTTAACTTGGTAAGTCGCAAATCACGGTCTGAACGAGATAACTGGGGAGCTGGATCGGTTGTGACTTGGGTCGTTGCTGAGTTAACATGCGCGTGTCAAGTAGCTGTATAGGATTTGCCTTCATTTGCCTGGGTCGTGAACGGCTTGGCATAAGTCTTAAGTCGGTTGCGACTTAAGTATAGGTCGTGCACCTTTCCATGTCCTGATCAATTAGGTCGGCAACTCCTTTAGGTAATTAGATCGGTACTTAAGTTAGGTCAGTAGACTTCCTAAGTCGGCATCCTTTAAGGCATTAGGTCGCTATCCATTTAGGGCCTTAGGTCGGGAACTTTGTAAGGGCATTGAGTCGCTGTCCCTTCTGAGTCATTAAGTTGGTAACTATTGAGTCGTCATTCATTTTAGGTCGGCAATGAGCTAAGGCTGTTGGGTCGGTATTTATGTTGAGTCGGTAGCCTCGTTGAAGTGTTAAGTCGGCATACCCTTAGGCCTTAGGTCGGCACCCCCTGTTGAGCTTTAGGTCGGCACGCTTCTAACTGTTAGGTCGGAACCTCCTGATGCACTAGATCGGTGAGTCATGGTTAAGGCGGTGTTAACAATAAACAAACTAGAACAAACAAAAATATTATTTATATAATTTAAAATAAACAGTTTCGTTAAATAAAACAATGCACGATAATATTGTAAAAAGCATAACATTCACAATATAACTCAGATTTCAACGAAACGAAAAGTAATATTCTTGAAAATAAATTTATTTTCATAATAAAAGATAAAATTAAAAATTCAAATATTTAAATTTAAAAGTCAAAGTTTGACCATATTGACCAAAATTCACATTTTTGGAAAATATTTTATTTATTCATGTTTGGAATTCTAATTTACGTAAAAATCAAAATTTATATTTAAAATAAAAAAATTTATCCGTTTTAATAAATAAAATAAAGTTTTATCCATAAATAAAATAAAGTTTTTAAATCAAGAATTCAATTATAATAATTAAAATATACAATTAAAATAATCAGAAAATACAGGGTTGTTACACTCTCCCCCACTCAAAACTTTTCGACCCCGAAAAGGAATAAGGTACGGGAAAGCACGAAAAAGATCAATTTGAAATAATTAAAACAAGATGACAAGAAGACTGAAATTATATCCGATAACTGTTGTTATAGGTAAAGTTTAACAAGGTGAAGATGAACTTAAACACGAAGAAGATCCCCGAGAATCTGATTCGCTCTTTCCATTTGAACAACGGTCTATGGCTGGCAAGTAATGCTCAGATTCAAAAATGAGTACCAAAGATTATAGAAAGGTTATAAAAAGATTTCCAACAGACTAGTATAAGCACTAATCTCCCATTTTGTATAGCAAGAAAAGGGAAATAAGGACAACCAAAAGATAGTTTGAAAAACAAAACAAGATAATAAATTTGAAACCATGAAATTTCAACTTAAATTGAAAATTAATTTTACATAAGTTAAATAAATCTTAACTGTCTCAAATTTCATTATCGTATCATCCAATTATCTTAAATTAACAATTTCTAAAATCATGGATTTGAAAAAGAAATCATTTATCACACTCAAAATGTACTCAATAAATTTAATTCTTCTTTATTCCTAATTGTAATTTTTATTTATTCTTCTCCATATATTTTATCACCTATGTTAAATATATTTACACTTATATAACTGCTTAAATTTATTCTTAGTTCCTTAACATCATTTTATATTGTAAATTATTCCATTATCTTTGTTTCCTATTTACCTCTGTTAATATTTTTATAACTAAAAATTAAGTGTATAACATTTATTATAGCCACTCAAATTTTAATTATAAAAATTCATTCTTTTTTTATAATTGTATATTGTCCAATTACATATTCAACTTCTGTATAATTTATGCAGTTATATTGGAATGAAATTGTGTATTATACAAATAAAACTTTCCAATTTAATCATTTCAAACTTGAATATTTATTCAAATCTTAAAATTATACTTGAAATTATCCTTCAAGATAAAATTTAGGAATTATATTTCCGATAAATTCCAAACTATTTAGAGATAAATAAATGGACGTATACTATATATATATATATATATATATATATCCATTCAAATTTAAATCATATATCAACATATGTTATAAATCCAATATTATTTTAGAAATTCAAATCAATTAAATTCCCCAAAATAGAACTGTAGCAAGACTACAGAATGGTCTCTTCACTTCGAAACTCGAAAATAAATGTCGATGATGCTGTAGTCATCACCGAAGTTATTTTCCAGCGACAAAGAGAAGACCACAAAATTTAAACTATTAAAATTCTTTGGAAACAAATTTATTTTCGAAAATACATTAAATAATATATCCTTTAAAACTTTAAACACAAGGTTTGAAATCCATCGGAAATTAAATTCTCAAGTTCTCGTTTAAATTCATTTTAAATTTTCAAATAAATTTATAACTATGTTTTATCGTTCAATTATCTATATATATGAAACTAGGGATAATGGTATATAGAATCAAATATTATTTCTTAACGATCAATTCAATAAAATCCAAAAACGATTTATCATATAGTTACAAAATTATCTAATTACTAAATTTGAAAAACTATATTGTGTCAGTTTGCTCTGTTCAAGTGTTTTGGAAATCTTATCGATAGCGTTGATCAAACGAATCAATCAAAAACCCAAATCAACATCAACAACTCATTGAACATAATATATAAAACATTTTAAATATTAGTTTACAAGTACACTTCAAGAATGTTTTGAAGATAAGTTGGAAATAAAGATGAGATGATTTAATAACAGAATAGAAAGATGGATAAGCTTATATAAATCGTAGGCAACCTTAACCGGGTCAACCGTGACTTAAAGAATAAGATCGATGTGGATTTCTAGGGTAAATCAACTTTTGATCTCAAGAGATAAAATTCGGAATTATAAGAGATACTAGCATCTGAATCGAGGATATAAAATCTTTGGTGAATCGATGCTGTTGTAAAGGAGTTTCACCCCTTTACAAATCAATTTGAGATTGGCGAGACCATCGACTCACTATAAAGATCATTCGAAGTGGAGTTATGGGATACTCTAGAATCAAAAGAAAATGAAAAGTAAGGGACATGAAGGATTTTGGAACCGTGGGGAATGTTCCAAAATTCTAAGGAATCGAGTGAAAAAGGAAGAAATTCAAACTCGAATGTAAGTGATTCTGTAAATACATTTACCATATATGCTGAGTTTTCCTAGAGCTACCAAAGCTCTGATTCCAAATGTAACAACCTGATATTTTCAATCATTCACATCCACACATGTCGGACTTGAATTGCTCAAAATACCACGTTGTAAATAAAAATTTGGCAAATCTAAGAATATACGGTAAATAAATAATCACAGATCACAGATATAGAATAAATAATAATGCAACGGAATTGAAAGAGATGGTAGTTCATGAAGCTACTATATAAAAAATAAGATACATCAGAGTTAAACAAGATACAATAGAAGAGTAACAAGATACATCAGGTACAAATCATAATACATTACTCGAATCATTGGATACTGAAAGCAAGATAGATGGCTGGATCTACAAGCAAAACTCCAACTCCGAAGGTGAGTTTTGAATGCTGAATTACTCAGTCTGACTCAAGAGTAAAGCCAAATACAAAACACTCGAGTTAGGATATAAATACTTATGAACTGTAAATCAACTCAAGTGAATAGTAATAAAAATGCACCAATAACTTAAAGGATGCTTGGGATCTCACATCATTTAAGGATCCGTTAAAGTATTTACTAAGTAGTAATATTGTGCTATTATAATAATGTCTATAGTAAAATAAACTTACTTTGAAATAGCATTGAATGGTTACCCATATAGCCCCCAATATGTAATAGTCCCAATCGTCCAACCAGTATCAGCATATCTCCAGATCGGGAGACTACCCTAAATACTCCATAAGCTACGGGAGAAAAACAAACTCGTAGTAAGGCTCGCTATGGTAGGTGACACGGCGCACAAGGCAATGCCAGGGTAGATATACCAATTACGCACACGGGCTGGTGGTAACGTAGCAGCCACATACGCCCACCTCAAAACACACTCCCAAATCAAAATTGGAGAATGGCCATCAAATCAACCACAAGATAAGAGTATAGTATCGAAGGAATGTGCTCGATCGTAGGAATGACCTCACTTGGCCCGTCGACCGCTCCTGTTTTAGCCACCTTATGCCAACTCACGGGAGTTGGGTCCATGTAATATACCTTAAGGACGTCGCCACCATCCTACTTCATTCTGGAATCTCCACTGCGTACATGTTTGTTACATTGGTTTTCGGAGTTGGCAGAGAGTATGACAACTTCCGATCCCGGTCTCTTTAACAACAAAACCTTATTAGAACGTCCTGCTCATTTCAAAATAGTTTATACTCCAAAAATCAAATCATTTTATTTCAAAACTATATTTCTTTCAAAATAGTTTTATACTTCGAAACCTAAACTATTTTTACTTCAAACTATATTCAAATAGTATATACTATATCATTTCCATTTCAAACATACATTCACTTTCAAAAAAAATACTTTCAAAGTTATAACTCTTTCGAAACAAAAATACTTGAAATCATTGCACTTTGAAAATCATAACATTTGAAATCATACATTTGAAAATCATGATAACTTCCTTTAATTCCTTACATTTCACAAATTTATTCAATTAAACCCTAATTTTCTAATTACCAATTTAATTCAATTCAAACCATCATTTTCAATTCGATCTAGTTTCCCAACAACATTTCAATTCTTATAAATTTCAAATAAAGATTAAATCCACAAAATAAACTATTCAATCTTTAGTATATTTAAAAGCTTTAAATATATCATATTTCATAACTAAAATTGAAAATCTCATATGTCTCAAATTTAATTTCTTATTACTTAGTCTTGAAATATTCATTTCAAAATCCAATATTATTTAAATAACTCAAATTACAAGTAAACCTAATATCCTTTCATTCAATATAAACTTCAAATATTAATTTATCAAAATCAAATATCATTCTAAATTCATATTCTTTATCAAATAAAGATTAAATCATTCAAAAACCATTTCAAAATCATTAAAATATCATATCCTTCAAAACATCATTATCAAATCATTATTTGAATTCAATTTCAAATATTCAAATTTTAAATATCATTTTAAAATAAAATAAGTAATTCATTTATTATTCCAAATATCATTATAAAATACATTTCAAAATTTCATTCAAAAATTCATTTATCTCATTACATTTCATTCTGTTTGACACATAACCAAGTAAACCTTATTTAAATTCAAATTCAATTTAAATTCCTTAAAATTCAAATTTAAATATTAAATTATATTCAAAACCCCTTATATTTCACAAATAATCAATTTCCAAAAGTTAAATCATTTAACACTTTAAAATATAACTCAAACAGTGTTAAAATCTATAACATTTCTAACATTGTCAAAATATAGCAATGACAGCATTTATAAAGTGCTATCATAGCTTATAGTTTCCAAAATAGTTTAGTTCAGGAATAACGACATTTATAAAATGCCCTAATAGATATTTAGTTATTTCAAACATAGTAAAGTTCAAAACCACAACATTAGAAATGCTGTCCTGAGACTATAGCATTTTTGGAAATGCTATTAATAAAATTCCACCAATTATTATAACTTTCAGAAACATTTAGAATTTAGATTTTAGCAAATTTTAAACTTATAAATCATATTTCTAGACTTCAAAATTTCACATTTAAATAATTTTAACACACGATTTATCAAAACAAAATTTTATAGTTAAATATCCAATTAAAACTCACTTTCATATGTTAAGTCAAAATTCACTGTTTGTTAACTTATAACTTTAATAAAACTTAGAATTTTACTTTAAGTATCATTTCAAAACTTTAAATTAAATTTCCATTATTTATTTATATTTATAATATAATTTAAAGTCAAAAATCACATTCACTTTAAATTTTCAGACTTACATTTGCAAATTCAAAACTTAATATTTAACCTTCTCAAAACCACGAAATATCTATTTTTAAATCAAATTTCATACTTTTAAAAATACATTTCTTAAGAAAAATCATTTAAAAATATACCACGGGGTCCCTATATAATTTTCTAACCTAGGTCAAGTGATACAGATATATATCATTTCAATCCGAAATTTAAAAGAAAACCGGGTTCTATCATTTCAAACCTGCAATCCCAAGTAAATAAATAAAAATAAAAATTGCTCAGGTCTATCATTTCAGCCCATAACAATTTTTCCCTATTCTAAATCCGCTCGGGTATGTATCATCTCAACCCATAGTGATTCTATTCTACAGGGAACTTGCAGTGTGATCAAAAATAAATAAACGGTATAAACAATGTCAATGTAACAATATAATGTAATATATCATATGTCAGGTGATAATTAACAGAATTAACATGGTAATAACAAGGCATGGCATATCATATAATCATCATTAACTTGCATGAACATTTAAATTACTAAACATTTGTCATCAAGTCACTAGTTCGTAAGTAAACATGTCAGAGTGATAAAGACTGACCTTTTCAGGCTGGAATTAGCAAATCAAACTACACGAATAAATCCAAAAGCACGATAGCACGACACAACACGACATTGGATTCAAATGAGTGGAGAGAGCCAAGATATCATCTTGTATACAACCAAAAAAAAGACAATATATACATGAATATATAACACAAAACAATATCGAAATGACTGGAAATAAAAAGCAACAAAGGACAAAGTGATTTCACCATGCCTTAGCCACTCAAATGCTTGGCCAAAGTGGAGCATACACTCAGCCATGATCATGTTTAGCTCGGGTATGGCATCCATAAAGCATGGCTAGAAGGAATATGAAAGGTAGGGCTTGCAACATGAAGCATACAAATGGTCAAAGCAAAATAGGTGAAGTTTTGGTGCACTTTGGCTCGGCTATTTGTGATATCCCGGAATTTTGGACAATATAAATTTAATAATATATGTTTAAATTTAAATTAATTTGATAATTTTAGTTAATAAATTAAATTGATTCCATAATCTTCTTTAATAAATAATTAATTAGTGAATTTATTTTTAATAAGTTAATAAATTTTTTTTCTATTTATAATGTATATGTATATTTATATATTTTAAATAGATGAGTTTTGTTTTTAATTAAATTAGTATAGCATATTTTCTAATATTTTGAATTTGGAAAATTATGATTTATTTTTGAATTAAGCTTTTCAAAACTATTTAATAAAATAACTAAATGATTTTAAATATATAAGACAAATGTTTTATTTGTTTAAATTATATTTTGACTTAAGTTTGTATATCAAAACAAGTTATAAAAATGTTTGTTTTATTCTTTTTAAAATAGTGATTAATCATTATGATTTGTAAATTGAATATGAAAATTTAAAATACAATTTAAATTATGAATCATGTATTCATTTAAACAACAATAAGTTATAACCTCTTTCATAAATTTATTTAAAAAGATTAGAAAAATATTATTTAAATGATTAATTTGTATATTGTTTTTATTTATAATAATACTTTGTTTTATTCTTTAAAAAAATTATTTATATATATATATAATTAAGTATTAATGAGCTAATTAATTAAGTTAAACTTTCTTTAACACTTAATCAAAATACTTACCACTTAAAGGACAAATGTAAACTAAATATCCTTTTAAAATGACAAGTGTAAAAATTGAGACATGTGTCTTGTTTTTTTTGTTTTTAAAAATAAATCATAAAGAAGTTATTTGAACTTGCATATTTCCATTTTTTCATTTACTCATTTTTATTCTTAACAAAGAAAATATGTAAATCAAGATCTATAGTATTTTCAAGATTTTCATATTTTAAATCAAATGAAACCTGAAAATCACTCTTCATACTAATAATCTAAACACAAACCATCTTCAAAAACATCATGCATATCAATCTCTGATCCACATTCAAAAATCCTGATCGAATGCATGCAATTTTCTAAAAAATCTGGAAATTATGCAAACAAAACCTGCATGCAACCATGAAAGCAAGAAGCCTGCATTTTTTTTCAAAACAATCTGGGTAATTAAATCTGAAAAAGCAAGATGTCTGCATTTATATTCAATCTGGAAAACAAGGACTTGCATCTTCTTGTGTGACTGGAGCATGCATGCAAGCTTGTAATTAATCAAGTGGCAACCAAGCAAGTTTAAAGCATTCAAGTTCAAGCACCTTTCAGATTCAAGTTTTTCTAAAACAAGTGCTCTGCTCATCAATTTTCTGGTGAGTAACTTTCTAAATTTAAAAGCTTAAGTATTTTCAAAACCTGATGCATGCTCATGTTTTTGAAATTAAAAATGATTTCTGTGTGATTGCAGTGTATTTCTGTGAATTAATGTGATGGGTATGAATAAATATGCTGTATAAGCTTATGTCAGTATCTAGTTTTTGCAGTATGGATTATTGTTAAAATCCATTTCCATCTTATAAAAATCCTTGTTTATATTTATACTTCAGTACAAACTGGTTTGTTAGGATATAAAAATAGAGTTTAAAGATTTATACAAGTTGGGTATTACTTGTATTGCCTGGAAGTATTAATACAGAGCAATAGAATTGTATAAGTGAAAATATAAACTTTTTCAAATCAATATTTCAGGATTATAATTCAAAACATCATGTAAAGTTATGAATTTTAAAAGTAAAACTACAATTTTTATTGCTTAAACCAAAAAGAAATTCAAACTTCACCATGTTGTACATATGGGGTTAGTACAGTTGATTTTTGGGTTTGATTGAGTTGAAATGGCTTCTGGAAGTGGTGGAAATGATGAGAGATGTTGTGAAAATTATTGGATTGAGTGGAAATTTGTTTTTGATGTTGAGATTGGGTTTTACAGTTTAGAACCTTAGTTTTTCCTATGGCTTGAAGAATTGAACATTTCGGCTTTGATAATTGATCTAGTGGCTCGGGGTTTTGGTTTCTGGAAGGGGATGGGATGTCGAAGTCATCAACGGAATCGCAGAGTCAACGGTGGCCGGTGGCGTTAAGGGAAGGTGATGACAGGTTGGGTGGTTTTGGGTACTGACTATTTCAAGGTTTGGGAAATTGGGCCGAAATCTTGAATTGGAGTATGGGTCGATCGAATTGTGGTTTGGTTGGCCTGAGGGGATGAACGGTGACTGTGGGAAGGTCGCGGTGGTGATCAGCGGTGGCCGGCATCGTTGTACATGTGCACGGTGATAGGTGAACATGTTTGGTGGTTTCAGGATTTGGTTGCTCGAGATGGTCTCAGGTAAATTGAGTAGTGGCTCGAAGAAGTATGATTTGTGACTCGAAGTATTTGTAGGGGAGGCTCGAGTTAATCTTTGTTTCAGGTTTTATGAAATAAACCGTGTTTTCAGGTTTTTCAAAAGATAACAGAACCTGTTACAGTTTTTATAAATTAGAAGTAGAGTTTAGAATGTAAACTAAAATTTGAATTGAGTTTAAACCTGAAATTTGAATGTGATTTCAATTAGTTTAAATTTTGGGTTTTGAAATAATTCAAATTTTAATTCAGAAAATTCAAGTTTGGTTTAAATAAAAACAGAAACCTGTTTTCTGTTTTTTAGATTTAAAAGTAAAGTTTAAAATGTCGGTTGAAATTTGAACTGGGTATTTAAAATCTGAAATTTGAATATGAATTCAAATTAGATTGTCTAAGATTTGAAATAATTTATGTTTTTAAATTTAAATTTGATTTTAAAACTTATAAGTGTAAAAGCATATGTGTGTTTTGAATTTGAATTGGAAGTTTAAAGTTTTAAATTAGGAATTTAAAATGAGTTTAAATTTAAATTGTTTTAATTACTTTATATGGTTAAATGATTTGAATTTAAAATGGAGTTTAAAATATAAGTAAACTTTAAAGATTTAAGTTAAATCTAGAATGAGTTTAAAAGCCGTATTTCAACTTTGAAAATTAAAATTAATTTTTAAATTGATTTGAATTTAAATTGAATTGGTATTTAAATTCTTTTAAACTTATTTTATAAAGTGTATGTTTCTTTTTAACATATGAGATACATGTCTTAAATTTTTTTAAAACCTTGTTTCAATAAAATTGTATTCATTTTAAAATCTAAAAATTTTAAATGAAATTTAAAGTGAAATTTGAAACAAAGTGTTTATTTAAAATACTTTGTATAAGTAAGAAATGTATCTTAAATTAAGTTAGAATTTGAGAATTTCAATTTATTTAAATTATTAAGTTAATTTAAATAGGTAATTTATTATTTAATTAATTAATAATGTGAATGATTAATTAAGTAATTAATAATTGTTAAATTGATTAACTAAGATTTAAGATTTATTAATTAAGCTTAATTAATCTATAATTAAGGATTGTTAATTAAATTTTAATTAACGATTAAGATTATTTAATCAAGTGAGTAAGGATTAATTAAGATTATAATTAACACCTAATTAATTAATAATTAGAGATTAATTGAATTGTAATTAAATATTAATTAATTTGTAACTAATAATGATTAAAATAAGTTAATTTCTTAATTAAGTAATTAAGAAATGTTAATATAGTTCATTAACTTAAGATTATTTAACAATTAATTAATGTGATTAATTTTAATAATTAATTAGATTAATTAATTAATAATAATCATTATTGAAATTGTTTAAGTTTAATTACTTTATGGAAGTAAATAATGAGTTAGTTACTTAATGTAATTAATTGTGTTAATGTGATTAGCTTATATTAATTAATTAAGTTTAATTAATTTAAACATTTGATGATTTGATAATTACTTTATGTAATTAATGAGATTGTAATTACTTAGGGAAGTAATTAATTGATAATTACTGAATGTAATTAAAGATGTTAATGATGAAAGTAATTTGGATTAAATTACTTTGAAATTAATCGAGGGATTAATTGGGATAATTAATTAAGAGTAGTTAATTTATGGAATGAGTAATTAAGGGAAGTTAATTACTGAACGGTTATTAATCAAGGGTGATTGATATATATATGTGGTATAATTGCAGATTAATTACTTATGTAATTAATTTATATTGAGAGATTAATTAAATTGTAATTAGAAATCATTAATTAATTAAATTAATGATGTAATTTAAAATTAATTAATTAAGGAATAATCAATAAATGAGGTAATTAATTAATAAAGGATTAATGTAACTAATTTTAGTTAATTAATTGATTAAGTAATTAAAAGTTAATTATTGTAAATTGTTAAGTATAATTAACTTGTGTAATTAATTTTAAAGACTAATTACTTATTGTAGTTAGAGATGGTTAATCAGTAATGATTAATTGAAATGAATATTGAGATGGTGATTATTTAAATTGACTTGTAATCAATTGATGGTTAAGTTAAGCAGGATTTTAACGATGAAGTAATTAATTTAATTCATTTTAAATTAATTAGAGATTAAGTAATTAATTTAATTCATTTTAAACTAATTATAGATGAAGTGATCATTAGATCATGCTTATGTTTGATGATTGGTATTGGTTGCCTTGTGTAACAACCCGCATATTTTACGATTAAATATTTAAATATTTTATTTGAATATTTTATCATTAGTCGCATTTTAGTCCGAAAAGTTACTTTTTGCATACGGTCAAATTTGGACTCGGAACCACTTCCATTGAGCTCAAAACACCGTTTGCGATCTTTTTGAGTGTAAACTTTGATATGTTTGGAGTTAGTGGAATTTTGTTACTTTTTCACTTTGGGTTTTGGGTTTGGTTTAGCCCATTTGCCTAAACTATTTACTCTACTCAACCCCCTTCTCTTCATAACTTTACTTTCATTTTCCTAACAATCAAGCTTCATCAAAAATGGAGGAAGGAATGGGAAATTAAAACTCGAAGCCCTAGTTCATTTGCAAATTCAACATCCAACTCCAAACTCAAAGAGAAGCCATTGATTTCTTGTGTAGAGATTCAAGTGTGGTTGATTCCTCCTTTGCTTTTAGGCTTCTCCTTTATTGATTTTGTGTAAAGGTAAGATTTTTATCTCGCATCTTTGTCTATAACTATCTTTGATTGTTGGGTATGAATTCCTGACACTTATTCATGTGCATTTGCTTGTGGTTTGGATTGAATTGAGGAAAATCCCAATTTTTAGTGTTTTGGGTTCAAATCTTTAAAAATCTAATCTTTCATCTTTGTCCACGTTTTTGGTGATGCATCGAGGAGCCAATACGACCGGGTAGCCTATGGGCATAATCCCCTAGCATCCGTGCTCGATCGGTTGCAAATTGAGTGAGTTTTGCGCTTCAAAACCCTTAGGTCGCTCGGCCTGCACAATTCGAAGTGCTCGGCCTGCAGTTAGGTCGCGCCCCGCTTAGGTCACATCAAATTGAGTCGCTCGGCCTTAGGTCGTAACCCATAAGTCGCTAGGTCGCTCGGCCTTCTTCACTTCCTTAAGTCGCTCGGCATTGGTTAGGTCGCGTGCACATTAGGTCGCACCCCTATGGGTCTCGTCGTGCTAGGTCGTTGCTCGGCCTTGTTTCCTTTAGGTCGGCCTGCATTTAGGTCGCTCCTACATCCTTATGTCGCTCGCCCACTAAGTCGCTCGGCCTCCTTGCCACTTAGGTCGTTGACCATCCTTAGGTCGCTCGGCCTGTTTGCACCGTTAGGTCGCGCCACACCTTAGGTCGTGCCATTCCTTAGGTTGCATGCACTTGGGTCGCGCCACCTTTTAAGTCGCCCTGCACGTATGCCGCTACCGCTTAGATCGTTTGCACTGTTGAGTCGCACCATTCCTTAGGCCGCTCATCTGCTAGGTCGCTCTGTGTCGTGTAGCAAGGGTATTTCCACTTTGATGAATCTGGAATCGTATTCTTTGGATTTTATTCACGTCTTCGTATGTGAATTTTTGTGATTGATCGTTTCTACGATCATTTTTGTTGTCATTTTAAAAATATACAAGCCTTTACCTCACTCGAACGAGAGATCTAATTAAACGGCTTCGTAAAACAAGTGGTATGAAACGCTTGCGTTTACTTCGTCGGTTAATTCTTGGACTTATTCGATCGAATCTCTTGTGACAATTTTCGAGTGGAGATTTGCAATTTGTTCGTAAATATTTAAGTTGCTAGTGGTTATGGGACATGAAGCTAAGCTTATATATTTACTAGCCTACTGTAATTGACACTTCTTGATGATCGTTGATGATCATTTTTGTGATTTAGACTAGCAATTGTGCGATGTCTCTTTGTCTATGAGGGAGACTAAACCCCGTTGCTGTGGAGCTTCGGCTCATATTGGTGGGGTAGCGACCCATGATCTTCGGGCCGTTTTGTGGAGCTTCGGCTCAAAATTAATGGTTAGGCACCATGGAATAGCGTTCCATTTTGTGATACACGTGTTGATGAGTTTTCATGCTCCCGTTTTTTGTTAGGCCTCCCCCCTTTTGTGATTTCTGGATTTCCATTGATGATTTCTGGAATTTGTGTTTTCACCAATTTTCGTGATTTACATTGATAAGTTTTATCAATATTTGTGCATTGGTGAATTTGTGTGCCATTAACTTTTGTGATCGACATTGATATTATTGTCAATATTTATAGTTTGGCGATTTGGTAAATAAGGAGCATGACATTCCTTTAGATCTTTCAGAAGATTCTCGTGATATTATTAATCTCTTATTGCTTTTCAGTTACATACTTATTACAGTATGGCTTTATGGTTACCATATATCTATGTCACATCTCTTATTCTATATCATTTTATCTGATATTTATAGCTAGACTGATCCGTTTATTATTTTCTTATTAAATAATACTCGGGTCAGACCGAGATGTTGCAGGTACTTCTGCTTGACTTCACCTCTGGGATTATCACCCTGACTTTTGGCTAACTACTTAGATTAGTAGTTTTTTTGTATACATTTGACATATAGACTCACTGATGTATCCATATTCTTTTGTCTAGCACTTGTATCTATTCTTTTGTGACGTTGTGGATCTTATTTGACCACTACTCTGATGTACACTTTCATGTGTTATATATTCATATCTATTTCCGCCTTCGTGATATGGATGTCTGTGACTGATTTGTGTTATGTGTAATTCTATATTTGTTTTCGAAGAATATATATAGCCACCGGGTAGTAGCTTTGAGTTTGTATCGGTATGTCGGATTTCCTCCTGAATCCGGATGTTTGTTGTACTATTTGACATATCGATGCTCGCACAAAGCAATACGCGGATGGTCGCTCCTCAACAGCCTTATTCTCCACTCTAGTTGACGGCATTACCCCGTAGAGTCCTTGGCTAGCATGGGTATAGAGGTGGGGCGTCACAGCTTGGTATCAAAGCCAATCTTCGGAATAATGTAGAATAATCTAGCAAGGATCTTCGTCCTAAGTCCATCTTAGGAGTCGTGCTTTAGGATTTAATTCGAGTCTTCATACCGATTCATCCTATTTTCTTATGATTCCTTGTTTATCTATCAAGATTGCTTGATATTCATTTGGTGAATAACCTTATCCTTCTTCTTTCTTTCTTTTTAAAGGAAGAGAAATGGTTAGACCTGGCCGTCCCAGCGCCGGTCAATCTCGTGTTACACCCCAAGATGGAGTATTTATGTCTGCCCAGCAGCTTCTTGATCTTGTAAGGAATGCTCAAGCAGCCGGATCTAATCCGAAGTCTACTCACCCTAGGTCTGGATTTGCAAGATTGTGTAGGGATTATACTATTTTGGGTAGAAAGCCATTCAAAGGTTCTGAAACCATTATTGAAGTCCAGGCTTGGCTGAGATCGTGCGATCGAATCTTTTCTCGCATGAATCTTATTGTCTTCACCGTGTTCAGGTGGGCTCTAGTATGCTCCAAGAAAGAGCATTAGATTGGTATGAGCTTCTCATTTTTGAAATAAATGAAGCGGATCTTACTTGGGAGAAATTCCGGGAGCACTTCGAATTAAAATTTGTGCCAAAAGCTGAGAAGGTGACTTTGGCTCACCGTTTCATTGACCTTGTTCAAGGTGAATCCTCTGTGACAGATTATGTCGCATCCTTCGAGTCACTTTCTAAATACGGGGTCGAATATATAAACACCCCATTGAAGGAAAAGCCAACGATTTTTCTATGGCTTGAATAAAAATCTCAAGAAGCCATTACTTCTAAAGTTAGAAGTTTCTTTTGATCAACTCGTTGATATCACTCTTCGACTTGAAAAGGCAGATAAAGAAAGTGACGTTGAAGTTATGGATGCCAAACCGAACTTCAACAAAAAGAAAAGGCCTCATAAGTTCAAAGGTCCTTATCCTAACAATAAGAAAGGGAAGCAAGCCTCTCCGGCAACTAAGACTTCTACCCCCAAGTGGTGGGCAATGCTACAACTGTGGTTCTAAGGACCATTATGCGAACAAGTGTTCAAAGCCCCGTACTTGTCGCTATTGCAAAAGCCCGGATCATTATTTATCTTCTTGTCCCAAACTTCAAAATAGGAAGGAGGGAAAGCTTAATGTTGCTCAAGCCCTTGGAAACACATCTCGTGGTAAAAGTATTTCTCATTCTACCCTTGATGGCATTACTTTATTTCATGATCATCCTATTCGAGTTTTTTTTGATACGGGTGCGTCCCATTCTTTTATATCAAAAGAATTTGTTGATATTTTTTCTTTGGATGTTTTGTGTTTAATGACTTCTTTGAGAATTGTGAATCCGGTTGGTGGATCCGCAATAGTCAGTTTATTGTGTAAAGATGTCGAGATTATTTTGTGTGATTTTTCTTTCCGAGCCGATTTGCATGTTATGCGCTACTTAGGCTTTGGAATGATTTTGGGAATGGATTGGCTTAACCGCTATAAAGCACAAATCCTATGTCCTGAGCGGACTATTTATCTTCGACATCCTCAATCTGTTAAGCAGATTTCTATTAACCTTAAAGATTCGGATTCTAGCTTAGTTGCATCTTTATATTGTTTAAATCCTCATGACGACGATAATGATGATGAGGAAGATATTATTTCTCTTATTCACGTTGTTCGTGAATTTTCTGACAAATTTGAGCCTGTTTTAGGATTAACACCTAAGCGAGAAATTGAGTTCAGAATTAATCTCATCCCTGGAGCTCAACCTATTACTCGTCCTCCTTATCGTATGTCCAATAAAGAAATTGAGGAGATGCGTAAACAATTATCTGAATTGGAGACGAAACAATTTATTCGCTCTAGTTCCTCGCCTTGGGAAGCTTCGGCTATTTTTGTGAAGAAATCCGATGGTTCACTTAGGCTTTGCGTTGACTATCGCAAGCTTAATGATCTTACTATCAAGAATAAGTAGCCTTTACCTTGGATTGATGATCTATTCGATCAACTTAGTGGTGCTAGAGTCTTTTCACAATTAGACTTAGCTACCGGTTTTCATCAGCTTCGTATTGCAGAGGATAGTATTCCTTTGACATCGTTCCATACTCATTATGCATCTTATGAATGGCTTGTTATGCCATTTGGGTTAACGAATGCTCCGGCTTATTTCGTTGACCTTATGAATAGAGTTTTCAAAGACTTCCTTGATCGGTTTGTTCTCATCTTTATTGATGATATTCTTGTGTAGGAGTATGAAAAACATCTTCGGATAGTGTTGGAAACTCTTAGGAGCAATCAATTAAAAGCAAAAATTTCTAAATGCCACTTTTGGCAATCTTGTGTGAAGTTTCTTGGTCACATTATTTCCGAATCTGGAATTTTCTTGTATCCTTCAAAGATTGAAGCGATTCAAAATTGGAAGAGACCGGAGAGTGTGATGGAAATTCGTAGTTTCCATGGATTGGCCGGTTATTACCGCCGTTTCATAAAGGACTTTTTCAAAATTTCCGTGTCTCTTACTAGCTTGACAAAGAAGGGAGTTAAATACATTTGGTTGGACAAATGTGAAGCTTCTTTCTAGAAATTAAAAGAACTCCTTTCCGATGCTCCTATTCTTATGATTCCCGAGGGAAACCGAGATTTTATAGTTTACACCGATGCTAGTCGCGGTGGTTTGGGTGTCGTTCTTATGCAAAGAGAACGTGTTATTGATTATGCTTCTAGGCAATTAAAGCCAGCCGAGACTAGATATTCCACTCATGATTTAGAACTCGCGGCCATTGTTTTCGCCCATCGTATTTGGCGTCATTATCTTTTGGGAGAAAAATTTATTCTTTGCATCGATCATAAATCCTTGACGTATCTATTTTCTCAGAAGGAACTTAATTTGCATCAACAACGTTAGCTTAAATTTCTTGCAGCTTATGATCTTTGATATTCTTTATACTCCCGGAAAGGGAAATCGTATTGCTGATGCACTCAGTCGTAAGCAACAAGCGGTTGTTTCTACGATGATATCCGAATGGAATGATCTCGGAATTCTATCCACTTGTGAGATTCGAGATTATGTTTCCGATTTATGTTGGTCTCTTGTTTTATGTAGCCTTGAGGCTCATCCTTCTCTTTTAGACCGCATTCTTGAAGCTCAAAAGCCAGATCCCGAATTGGCTCTTCTTGGCCAAAATCTTGGGGATAAAATTGATAATGAAGGTTTGAAACACTTTGATATTGATTCTCGTGGCGGTATTCGAAAATTTGGTAGACTTATCGTGCCAAATATTAATAATCTTTGTAAAGACATTTTAGAAGATTCTCATCGTTCTAAATTTACCATTCATCCTGGTAGTAGTAAAACGTACGCGGATATGAAGCGACTTTATTATTGGGAGGGAATGAAATCTGATATTACTAACTTTGTTAAGTGTTGCATGACTTGCCAACTTGTCAAGGCCGAACATCAAAGGCCCGGTGGATTATTGCAACCTTTAGAAATTCCAATTTGGAAGTGGGACCAAATCTCCATGGATTTTATAGACGGCCTTCCCCGTTCTCGTTCGGGTCATGATAGCTTATGGGTGATAGTCGATAGACTTACCAAATCCGCCTATTTTATTCTCGTTCGATCCAATCGAACCGTTCCTCTCTTGGCCAAACTCTTTATTAAAGAAATTGTAAAATTGCATGGAGTTCCTTCTTCTATTGTTAGTGATCGTGATCCATTGTTTACTAGTGGATTTTGGAAGAGTCTTCAAAAAGCTTTGGGAACGAAGCTTAATTTTAGCACCGCTTATCATCCCCAGTCCGATGGACAAACTGAGCGTGTGATTCAAACTCTTGAAGATCTTCTTCGTGCATGTGTTCTTGATTTTGGTGGAAGTTGGGAAGATCATATTTCTCTTGTTGAGTTTTCCTATAATAATAGCTTCCAATCTAGTATTGGTATGGCACCTTTCGAGGCACCCTATGGAAGGCCGTGTCGATCTCCTTCTTGTTGGCTTGAGGCCGGTGAAATGCTGGTTTTAGATCCAGATTTTATTCGTGATTCCACAGAGAAGATTGACCTTATTCGTCATAGGATGAAAGAAGCCCAGAGTAGGCAAAGATCCTATGCCGATAACCGGAGAAGGAAATTAGATTTTTCTGTGGGAGATCTAGTGTTTATCTGTGTTTCACCTATGAAGGGTGTTGTACATTTCAATCGATCGGGAAAGTTAGCGCCTCGATATATTGGGCCATTTCCTGTCACCGAACGTATTGGTTCCGTGGCTTATCGCCTTTTATTACCGGCTCAATTTTCTGTTATTCATGACGTGTTTCACGTTTCTTAATTACGAAAGTGCCTTCGAGATTCCGATTCTATTCTTGAGCCCGGTGTTGTGGAAGAAATTGAAGTTTCACCTAATTTAACTTATGAGCAACATCCTATTCGTATTATTGCTTCGGAGGTCAAGCGCCTTCGAAATAAAGATGTTTCGCTTGTTAAAGTCCAATGGTCCTCAAATCCTAAGGATTGCTCTTGGGAATCTTGACAGTTCATCGAGCAAACACATCCGGACTTGCTTTCTCGTGCTCCATGAGATGAATTTAATATTTCAAACTTCTTTTGTGTTGATATGCTTTCAAGGTTGTTACCTTATATTTTCTTCTTAAATATTGCGAGGACGCAATTTATTTAAGGAGGGGAGTCTATAACAACTCGCATATTTTACGATTAAATATCTAAATATTTTATTTTAATATTTTATCGTTAGTCGGATTTTAGTCCGAAAAGTTACTTTTTGCATACGGTCAAATTTGGACTCGAAACCACTTCCATTGAGTTCAAAACACCGTTTGTAATCTTTTTGAGTGTAAACTTTGATATGTTTGGAGTTAGTGGAATTTTGTTACTTTTTCACTTTGGGTTTTGGGTTTGGTTTAGCCCATTTGCCTAAACTATTTACTCTAGCTCAACCCCCTTCTCTTCATAACTTTACTTTCATTTTCCTAACACTCAAGCTTCATCAAAAATGGAGGAAGGAATGGGAAATTAAAACTCCAAGCCCTAGTTCATTTGCAAATTCAACATCCAACTCCAAATTCAAAGAGAAGTCATTGATTCAAGCTTCTTGTGTAGAGATTCAAGTGTGGTTGATTCCTCCTTTGCTTTTAGGCTTCTCCTTTATTGATTTTGTGTAAAGGTAAGATTTTTATCTTGCATCTTTGTCTATAACTATCTTTGATTGTTGGGTATGAATTCCTGACACTTATTCATGTGCATTTGCTTGTGGTTTGGATTGAATTGATGAAAATCCCAATTTTTAGTGTTTTGTGTTCAAATCTTTAAAAATCCAATCTTCGATGTTTGTCCACGTTTTTGGTGATGCATCGAGGAGCCAATACGACCGGGTAGCCTATGGTCATAATCCTCTAGCGTCCGTGCTCGATCGGTTGCAAATTGAGTGAGTTTTGCGCTTCAAAACCCTTAGGTCGCTCGACCTGCACAATTCGAAGTGCTCGGCTTGTAGTTAGGTCATGCCCCGCATAGGTCACATCAAATTGAGTCGCTCGGCCTTAGGTCGTAACCCATGAGTCGCTAGGTCGCTCGACCTTCTTCACTTCCTTAAGTCGCTCGGCATTGGTTAGGTCGCGTGCACATTACGTCGCTCCCCTATGGGTCTCGTCGTGCTAGGTCGTTGCTCGGCCTTGTTACCTTTAGGTCGGCCTGCATTTAGGTCGCTCCTCCATCCTTAGGTCACTCGCCCACTAAGTCGCTCGGCCTCCTTGCCACTTAGGTCATTGACCATCCTTAGGTCGCTCGGCCTGTTTGCACCGTTAGGTCACGCCACGCCTTAGGTCGTGCCATTCCTTAGCTCGCATGCAGTTGGGTCGCGCCACCTTTTAAGTCGCCATGCACGTATGCCGCTACTGCTTAGGTCGTTTGCACTATTGAGTCGCACCATTCCTTAGCTCGCTCATCTGCTAGGTCGCGCTGTGTCGTGTAGCAAGGGTATTTCCACTTTGATGAATTTGGAATCGTATTCTTTGGATTTTATTCACATCTTCGTATGTGAATTTTGTGATTGATCTTTCTACGATCATTTTTGTGATTTGTCATTTTAAAAATATACAAGCCTTTACCTCATTCGAACGAGAAATCTTATTAAACGACTTCGTAAAACAAGTGGTATGAAACGCTTGCATTTACTTCGTCGGTTAATTCTTGGACTTGTTCGATTGAATCTCTTGTGACAATTTTCGAGTGGAGATCTGCGATTTGTTCGTAAATATTTAAGTTATGCTAGTGGTTATGGGACATGAAGCTAAGCTTATATATTTACTAGCTTAATGTAATTGACACTTCTTGATGATCGTTGATGATCATTTTTGTGATTTAGACTAGCAATTGTGCGATGTCTCTTTGTCTACGAGGGAGACTAAACCCATTTCTGTGGAGCTTCGACTCATATTGGTGGGGTAGCGAACCATGGTCTTCGGGGCGTTTTGTGGAGCTTAGGCTCAAAATTAATGGTTAGCCACCATGGAATAGCGTTCGATTTTGTGATACACGTGTTGGTGAGTTTTCATGCTCCCGTTTTGTGATAGGCCTTCCACCTTTTTGTGATTTCTGGATTTCCATTGATGATTTTTGGAATTTGTGTTTTCACCAATTTTCGTGATTTACATTAATAAGTTTTATCAATATTTGTGCATTGGTGAATTTGTGTGTCATTAAATTTTGTGATTGGCATTGATATTATTGTCAATATTTATAGTTTGGTGATTTGGTCAATAAGGAGTATGACATTCCTTTTGATCATTGAGAAGATTCTCGTGATATTGATTAATCTCTTATTGATTTTCAATTACATACTTATTACAGTGTGGCTTTATGGTTACCATATATCTATGTCATATCTCTTATTCTATATCATTTTATCTGATATTTATAGATAGACTGATCCGTTTATTATTTTCTTATTAAATAATACTCGGGTCAGACCGAGATGTTACAGGTGCTTCTGCTTGATTTCACCTCTGGGATTATCACCCTGACTTTTGGCTAACTACTTAGATTAGTAGTTTTTGTTGTATACATTTAAGATATAGACTCATTGATGTATCCATACTCTTTTGTCTAGCACTTGTAGCTATTCTTTTTTGACATTGTGGATCTTGTTTGACCACTACTCTGATGTACACTTTCATGTGTTATATATTCATATCTATTTCCGCCTTTGTGATATGGATGTCTGTGACTAATTTGTGTTATGTTTAGTTCTATATTTGTTTCCGAAGAATATATATAGCCATCGGGTAGTAGCTTTGAGTTTGTATCGGTATGTCGGATTTCCTCCTGAATCCAGATGTTTGTTGTACTATCTGACATATCGGTGCTCGCACAAAGCAATTACGCGGATGGTTGCTCCTCAATAGCCATATTCTCCGCGCTAGTTAACGGCATTACCCCGTAGTATCCTTAGCTAGCGTGGCTATAGAGGTGGGGCATAACACCTTGTATGGTTTGTAATCTCAGCTATGAGATGAGTTATGTTATATGATATGGATGCATTGTTTGCATTATGATGAAGATATGGATTATCTGTTTATATTGGTGATATGGATTATCTGTTGATGATAATGTTGATTATCTATTATGAATCTGTGAATTATCTATCTGTGTGTATATAGATAATGAATTGAATTACTTTAAACTCTAAAACAACTTGGCCTTAAAAGACACGTTTTGGATTTCGATGAGACCGGGATCTGGTTTCCATGTTTGGATATCCGAAAACCACATCGATCCAAAGTATCGTTAGGTCGTGAATCTGAAGTGAAGGTGAAGATTCAGAGTGCAAGGGTTATCATCGTTAACTTTGAAAGTGATTCCAAAATGAGTGTAACGAGATAATGCCTTCGGTTTCGTTCGAACCCGGAACGAACTTGTATTGATTGAATGCTTTCAGAACATCGTCAGGTGGACGATGAGCATTCTAAGTGATATGTCCTATAAAGGTAATCGTAGCCTCAAGCCTCATTAACCGGGAATGACTAAAAAAGGGGAGGTGCAGCAAGGCTAAGTGGGTCATACCCAAGTAGGACGAGATTTACCCGTGTCTAGATGTCCCTTAATTTCGGCGTAGTGGTGCGGTTGCTGATCACAACTATGGGGTGGTCTTGTTCGGAACTGTTCAATAAGGAATGGTTCCAGCTTTGTGTTGCAGAGGAGAGGGCGTACTCCTCGGTACGGTGATCTAGGCCACGTACTGTGACGGACGATACCTCAGTAGCCCTGCCATTGTATGGAATCCAAAATCCAATAAGTGCCAACGGTTTTGATTGTATTACCCACTTTTGTGGCTAGTAGCTGGAATTTAATAGATGTAAAATTTTCGACTATTTCATATTTACTTGAAAACCCTAGACATATTATAATATCATTGGATTTCCCATCAAATGTTTTGGTTAGCGTAAGGTAAAAACTTTTCCATGTTTATGTGTGGGAAGTCTTACGTGATACCTTTTGATTTCAAAGGTTTTTCAAAGTTAAGCAACTTTAACATGTTACTCACACCAGACCCATGTCTGACCCGGAGTTTATTTCTGTTTTTCTTAAACTCTTGGGTACTCAAATTTTTACGAGTAGCCAAGGGATTCAGGTTAGCTTTGACGAATTGTAGAGGAGCAATGGAGCAGGAGGCTTCTGCGTATAGATATATAGTTGTCCGCTGTGTTGGTATCTCTGAGTGTTTTCTGTATTGTGATTGTTGTAATAACTAGATAGATGTTTATAACTGTCTAGTATGTGTTGTATTGTCTGTGTAACTATGATAATTGTTGTGTACTATGTAATACTTAGGTTATTAATATAATTTATTCGTTCCGTTGTTGAGATTCTTATGTTATTTCTTCTTTCTCTTATTTCTTTTCTCTTTTTTATCCTTTTCTTTCTTAAAGATGATGCGACTTTTGTAGAGAAAACGTCGGGTCGTCTCAGCTATGACCACATATACGCTCGGCCATGGAGTGTGCAGACCTGATGGTGGTTGGAGTGAAGGCTAGTGGTAGTGCACACGCTGGTGGAGGTGGCTAATGGGGAGGCCGAAGTGATTGATGAAGGGTAGGTGGAGTATAGTGGCTTGGCTAGGCAATATTGGTGGAGTTTATGCAAATTATTGTGGTGTTATCATCACAAGGAGGCACGACTTGACTTCGGTCATAGGAGGAGGAGGACCTACTGTAGATGGTGGAAAGGATGGTGGTTAGCAAGGAGAGAGGTGGAGTTCGTGGTCGAGCAAAGCTAGGAGAAGAGGAAGGCAAAACAATGAAAAAGAGGAGAAGGAAAAATGGGAAAAATGGAAGAAGCAATTAACTAAAATCTTTTGGCCGTGAGTTCTAGAGTAGAGAGAAATAATTTTCATGTGAATTGCTGGAGAGAATACACGGCTAGAGGTAAGAAGTGTACGACCAAAAGAAAGTAGAGAAAAAGCCAAAAGAAAATGAAGAGACAAGGAGATGAAAAGACTAGAAAATAAAAGGTCTTTGCCCATTTGAATTTCCATTTCTTTTGAATTCAATATAGCCAAATTAAAATCAGTAATTAAAATAAAAAAACTGAACAAAATAAGGTAGAAATGAAAATAAAATAATATTGGAAAACAGAAAAATAAATAAAGAAATACCATATTTAATTGAAACTAGAAATTAAAAACTATAAAAAATGCAACCGAAATTAGAAAATTATAACTACACTTTTAAAATGTTTTAAAAATAAAATAGATACATAACATGTCATATATACTTATATAATTAAAAATAATCAATTTTGTTAAATAAAACAACGTACATACAATATTGTAAAAAGCATAATTTTCACAACATAACTCAGATTTCAACGAAACGAAAAGCAATATTCTTGAAATTAAATTTATTTTCATAGTAAAATTTAAAAATTCAAAAATTTAAATTTTTAAATTTAAAAGTCAAAATTTGACCATGTTGACCAAAATTCACATTTTTGGAAAATATTCAATTTATTCATCTTTGGATTTCTAATTTACATAAAAAACAAAATTTATATTTAAAATAACAAAATTTATTCATTTTAATAAATAAAATAAAGTTTTATCCATAAATAAAATAAAGTTTTGAAGAATTCAATTATAATAATTAAAATATACAATTAAAATAATCAGAAAATACAGGGTTGTTACAGGGAGAATGTAACACCCCGCGTTAAATTACAATTATATATGCAAATAACTTAATTAAGTTATACACGTTTGAAATTTTAAAACAAATAAATGTTTGTAAATGGGGAAACTAATTAATATTATTTGGAATACATATATATTTGTGTAACAAGTAAATTAGAGAGATATATTATATAAAATAAATTAATAGGGAAAAATAATTGACGGTGTTTGTTTAAAAGGGAAACTGATATTCAATTAATTAGTAGAGGTGATTAATTGATAGGAAATGACAAAAAAGGGAACATATATTGTAGCAACTAATTGATATGATTGGAAGCATATATGTTAGTGTAAGATAATAAAATAGAGGAAGATTAATTTATGCATGTAATCAATTGTCAATTAATAAACTTGGAGACTTATGGCAATATAAAAATTAAGATTATGATCCAAAATTAAATTGTAGAATATATGCATGTAATAATTATGGGAATAAAATAAATTAATAAGCATAAATATGACAAATTAATATGGTGTTGATTGGCATATTAATTTGGTGAGAAATCACAGTGCAGGTAGGGATTAATTGGATAGTAAATTAATTCTAGGTATATACGAAATCTATTAGTTAGGTGATTAACAGGGGAATCTTATTTAAAAGAAATGTAACATTTAAAAACATATGTTTCCATAGGTTATGGAAGAGAAGGGGAAAGTGATTAATGAAAAGTTCGTTGGAGAATCAATTTGAAATAAAAACAAACGCAGAAGAAAGCGTATTATTTTAATGACCATAGACTGAGTGTACACTTTGGACTTTAGGATCTCATATCTAATGATTAACACCGATTTGAACCACTACAAATATAGGTGCAGAACCTCATTTTTTCTCTCATTATTTTTCTATTGCCTACAGAAGCTCTGTATATTTCTATCTCTTCTACACTTTTTTAATAACAAAATTTTAGATCTAATTCTCACGAATTTAGATCTAAATAGAAAGGGAATAGAATTAATTAGAGAATTAGAAATTGGTTCAAATCAGAAGGCTATGTCAAAGGTAAAACCCTATATCTAAGTTTTATTTGCTAATCCAAATCTCTTACTTTTCTATTTCAAATATTATAAATCTGTAAATATATGGTTTGTAATTGTAAATAGGGATTACAAGGGAGATGGATATAGTTGTTAAAGATTGATCTAAAATAAAAACAACGAGATTTGAAAAGCTAGCAATGTGAGTGGATTCAATTATATCTTTTACGTTTATGATATATTATCATTATATTTTTGTTAAATAATTTTATTCAGTATTTAGTTATGTTGATTAATTATGCTGAACTATAAGAAATTTACAGTTATTTGCATCTAATTTGAAGTTATAATTTTTCCTAAATGCCAGTTTCTCTTTATTTTCTTTGCATGCGAATAATATAGTTAAAAGGAAAATTTACGGTTACGGATTAAAATGGGAAAGTACCAGATTAGATGTAAAATAAGAAAAGTCGGAATAAAGCTGAAAAAATAGAATTCTGCAATAAATTACGCTAAAAGAGAAATAATAAATTAATCTAACAACTTGATTTGGAAGTAAGTAATAAATTAACTGGTCGGTTTAGAAAATATGATACATTTATATAATTTAATATTTAAAAGAAAACGATAAACATAACTGCAAGAGTAATAGAAAGAAAAAGGGAACTGGTGTAAAATAGAGAAACCACTATATTTTACACTATTCCAAAAAAATAAAAGAAATACCTTGCAGTTATGAATTATTGTTGATAATATTATTTAGCATTAAAATACAGAAATGCATTTTTAGTATAGTTTTCATACCCAACCAAATAAAATAAAATTACTTCCTGGAATAGAAGAAGATAAAGTAAATTATGAAATGAAACAAGTAAATTATTAGACAAGAATTTGAAGTTGTAGACAATAATGAACCTAGATCTGCATTTACTGTGCAAATTTTATAAAAAGAATTATTGTGATAAGTGAATTATATAATAAAAGAGAATTATAAAGAAGTCTATATCATAATAAAAGAAGACAGATTAGAAACGAAAAGAAATGATGGAATTACGTACGGACTATAGAAGAAGAGAAAATGACAATTACAGCTAAAATTATAAAATAGGTTATAATTAAGTAATAAGAGTGGAAAAGCTTATTTTGAGACCTCGAATAAATTTGTAAGCAATTATAATGGTAAATACTTTTTTAAATAATTTATATTAAATAATAAAACAAATCAGGAATGATAAAAGAGACTTATTTTAATGAACTTAAGATTTATATTAAGTTAAATAAGCAAGATAATGAATATGGCTGACACCAACTAAATTCCCTATTAAATAAATGGAAATCTAACAATAGATATAGAGATGAGGGGATGAATATGCTAATTAGGGTAAATAAGTAGCCCACGAATAATAAAAGTAAACTAAACGCAAATTAAATGATCAGACTTAGGGTTTAATTAAAGAGAAAAGCGTTTGGAGTAGCCCAAAGGATGAAAAGCACAACGAAGCAGTTCATCATAGATTTCAGCAAAGGAGAAAGGCATCCGACTAAGTTATTTTGGGCTACGGGACATGAAGATACTCTAGTATGACCCTCTAGGTAGGCCTAACGAAACTGCATCCCCTGAGGCAGGTCTGTAGGTGTTCAATCAAGAGAGTATGCCTTGACTGCATTTGCATTGTAGACCTAACGAAACAGACCTTTGTAGGTAGTCAGAAGGGCTTGGTGTTCGGAGTAGGGTATTCGTAGGTCTAGTACTAGCAAGTAAGTTTAAGGATAGATGCATGCAGATATTGGCCAGCATCATGACCAAGAGCGATTTTAGGAAAGACTAGAGTTAAATCATCAGGCCAATGATTCTTTCACTTTCGAGACATTGGATGAGGGACACTGCCAATTGGATGTTAGATTGTTTGCAATAGGGCACGGCCACTTAACTCTTTAGAAGTCTTTCGGTTAGTTAAGGGGTGGATGCATGGGGCCATAGCTACGATGAAAAAGAGACAGACTAACTAGAATATCTATATTGTAGGCCAGGCAGAGCAGTCCTTTATATATGTATATAAATTCCCCGACTGAATTCCATACAAGATAGTCCTTGCTAGCAGGATTCAGATGGTAGATAGAACGATTACGTAGTCCTTAGTGTACGCACTGGGTGGTACATTGTGGATGTCCAAGCATTGGTATAGACTAGTGTAGACGCGATTTACATTTTCATAGAAAGTAGGGGAGCATATGTATTGTAGGCCTTAAGAAACAGTCCTATACAAATGTAGCTACAGAACGCTTACGGAGCAACACGATGAGCACTTTTCGAGGAGGATACGAAAGGTACCATAGGTGGTACCTAAGATCAATATGGTCATTGGGCATATAGCTAAATATATGTATATATTAGTTATTAGGTTTTAATCTACTATGGAGTCGATTGGCAGGATTCACAAACAAAGATGCGAGAGTATTGCAACCTAATAAACCTGATATAAGAGTAAATGGAAAAAACAATATATGTAGAATTAACCTAGAAGTACATAATTTATCTATTCACCAGAATTTAGTAATGACCTCCTCCTCATAACATCCTACAGGTTAGATAGATGGCAGAGATTTCTCGGCTTTAGGACACTTATTTAGAAAGTGTTATTATATTGGTGAGCATTTACTTACCATTATATTTTAGTCAATTCTATAGTGAGATATTTAATTGATCTATAATAATTTGTCTTTATCTATTTGCAGGATACTAGATTCCCAACTTGGGTTTCAACGGGCTTGGGTTTTAGCATTTTTGCAAAAATCCAAACCCACTAGAATTCGGGTTGTTACAGGTAACCTGGATGTGATTCAACAGGTTCGAAAGGCTTGTTATGCTTTCAAAAAGGTCATTAAGTAGTTGCCCACACTGGCTTTGACTTCTTTATAACCCTCGAAAGCTAAGAACACCCTGGATACTAGAGATTGAACCTTTGACTCCTTCGAAAGGTTTGATGCTAATGAATTTTGATGACCGCATCCCTTCGACTCCTTCAAAAGGTTTGGGCTATACTCCTTTCCTTTTTCTTTTGTTGAAAAACCTTCCGTCTAAGTCGGAAGGTTGATTTTTAGTGTAAAATTTATTTATTGAATGCTTGAGAGTAGAATACGAGATCAAACCTTTGGGTTGAGGAATTTGGATTTTGGGTTACTTTCATTTTCTGGACCATATTTAGGTGTTAAAAAAATTGTTTTCATAAACGGACCAGAGTGTATGTGCTGCACGGTGGGTAATTATTAATTAATTGCATTGGCCTTATGTTAGTTTTTGGTTGGTTTTAAAAAAAAAGGAAAAAAATTATTTGCTTTTGTTTGAGTGACTCGAGTCAAGTTTAATAATTTATTTAAGTTTACATTTGTTTAATTTTCATTCTTTTGACTTTATAGAAAAAATGCTTTCGTTTTCGCTTGAATAAAAAATTCTTTCGTTTTATCCTTATAAAAAAAATTCCTTTTAAATAATTTTGTAGGTTGTAATTTGCAGAAAATCAATCGAACAAGAATTGCTTGTTAGAAGGCTTGCTTGCTTAAATTTTTCGCTATGCCTGCTTTAAAAAAAAATTGCCGCTTAAAAAATAAATTTGCTAATAATTCTATATGTTCTGGTATCGTGCTCTCATCCCTTGTTTCTATTTGTTTTGCATTGTTGGTTGCTTGCATTTGCATTTATATATAAATAAAAATTTCAAAAAAATAATGTCATTTGTAGTTGCATCGTTAAATCACATTTAATATCTGTTTAGTATTCATATCATCTTATTTTCTATTTTAAAGGCAACACCCAAATCCGCATAAGGTGTGGGATTTTATCACTCTTTCCTTAGCCTACAAATTGCATTTCATCATAGAATTTGTTAATAATAACGGTTAGACATCAAACTTAAGGATGTCACAAACTCACATATTTCTTCATATTATATAGACAAGTTGTCTTCTTTGAACAATTTAAATTCTTGGTGTCTAGGCTATGACACAGCAATAATCCGTTAAAAATATTACGGTTGATTCGTAAATATTATGTTGATTATTTCTCTGAAGATACTTAAACCTTCGGCTGCATTGCTACGGTGATTCATGGTGCACTGATAACTCATGTCCCTTACTTGGCTAAGAACTATCTTGTTGAACTTAGACAAAGTATAATTATACAATTTTGGGTTAGGAGCTACCTATGACACAAGATTTATAATTAATTCCTTACATTAATTTAGCTGCACGAGTTCATGCATATTTAATAAAAAATCCAAAACAAAAAAATTGTAAGTTCTCCTTAAATTAGTTTTTTAAAACTTTTCCTTTGAAATTTTCTCAATCATAATAAAAAAATCCAAAATTTTTTAAGTTGGTTACTTTTTTAGAAAAAAATATAATAATCTTTTCAAAGAAAAAAATGATAATTCAAAAGGCAAAACAAAAATCAAATTAACCTTTTTAAATTCTCTTTGATACATACTTTTCCTTTAAAAAATCCAAAATAAAAAAACATCCTTGAAAATGTCCGAGTTTCCCTAAGCACATAAACTTTACGATAGTTGTGAAAATCAACATAATCCATATAATTTCGCATTTAATCTTAGGGATATTTCAATAACAACTATTGTATAAACAATTTGACTTTTGAATCACAAAGTTTTCAAAATAATGGGCGTTTATGCCAAAATTGGTCACAAACAACCAACTACATACTAAAGCACCAACTCTCAATCACAGATAACAAATAGACAATATGTAGATGATATAAATATGAGGAACACTCAAAATTTCAAAGGTAAGCTGTAAAAAGACAGGGTTTATAATGGTTCGGCATTGTAGACTACGTCCACTTTGAAGATTTTTCTGTTTTATTGATGATTCACCACTGGTTTACAACCGTAGAAAATTATAGTATTTGAGTTACAACGGAGTTCCAGCAGAGCAACGGCGTAGAAAAGCAAAAGGTGCCTTTTCTTAAGGCATTGGAGTGCAATTATATGTGTACGCTGAAATTATTTGACTTAGACTTTGGAATACACCTTCTCCCATGTGGTTGGACCCACTTGATCGATCCATGGTCATTTGGGATCGGTCCGGGATCGATCCATGTACATTTCATATCTATCAATACTAGCTCCTTTTGGGCCGAGATCGGTCAAGGACATTGTTGAGGTGGTAAACAATCTCTTGCGAAAATTTGGTAGCATGTGGATTTGTTGATTTTGAGGTTATGATCGATCTAAGTTTGAGATTGCAGTAGGCCGATCTATTCTTATCGATCTCATTCGTATCGATCTATTCGTATCCATGCCATGCGTATCGATCAGGGTGACGTGGTGCGTTGGTCTACGAGCGATCTACTTTCCATGCCAAGCGACTATTCTTTCTCTTGACAATGTTCTTTCGTATCGTTCCAATGCAACCTCATCTGTATCGTTGCTTTGCAATTCACTCCATATCGACTCATGCTTATATCTTTCGTATCGATGACTGATTGACTTTCGTATTGATCATTTATAGCCGCTTCGTATCGATACGAACTTATGTTATCGATGATTTAGAAGCTATTTCGTATCGTTCATTGTATGCATTTTTCGTATCTATCATTTTAGTGGTGTGTTTCTTATTGATCCTTGGCCAATCGATATGAACTGTGCAGACAGGGAGATCGATACGAAGCACGTGTTAATGGAATCGATATGAAACACTAACTGTTGACGGATACGAAGAAGAACGACCTTTGATGGATATGAACCGGGGCTTCCTTCATGATTCTTGGTCGATCCATATCTTGAGCTTAATAACATCGATCGACTTGAAATTTGTAATGGTGGTTTTCATAGCTTTGTTGGTCGTGCCATATCAATTGTAGCTCAATCCGGGCTCTGACCAAATTCGTCGGGATCCACGTAGACCTGTGTATAACCGATCTTCGGACGGATTGTCCTTGGTTTCTAGTCAAGTTCTTGGTGTCATGGGCTTGCCAAAAGGCGAGATAACATTTTCCCCCCAAAACAAGCCTTGTGGTAGGATGGCGTGTTTTGAATAGCTTTAAGCTAGATGTTCGTATCCTGTTGATGATCTGTTAAAAGGTTGATAATCTTTCCTGATTGTGAACAACGATCGTTCGAGATCATATGCCATTCGAGGTGACATGTGACAGTTCGTGGTTGAATTCCATTGGAGGCGAATTGTGACCATTCGAGATTGGGTGTCGTTCGACGCGAATTGACCGTTCATGATCAGATATCGTTCGAGGCAAATTTTGTCTGTCCCTGGTCGAGTGTCGTTCAAAGTGAATTGTTATTATTCAAGGTCGTATTTTGAAATTCGAAACATCAAAATTACGTCCAAATGAATCTTGCAACAAAAGTCTCCAAATCTATCAAGTCCAGATGCAAAAAATAGAAAACGAAAACAAAACAAAAACGTCGTAGTGCAAACATCACCACTATTGCGGTTTATAGTCTTCTCAAAGCATGCCCGAGGACCGCTCTTGATCCCATAAATGTATAGGCGACTTAACCGTGTTAGTGCAGAGTTTTCTACTGATTCGTCATTACTCCAATCAATTGATGATAAGCTGACGCCTTGATCCAGAGCCGTCCTTATTTGATGCAGGTGATGGTCGCTCCTAATCCCCTATCATTACTCGCCTTTTCACGTACTACAACATCATACCATTTTGGATATACCCTTCAATTTCATCCCTTACATGCCTGCAATTATTTGTGCTATCATCGTTTAGCTCGTGGAATAGGCAGTAGTTATCTAATTTTCTTTCATTATTTGTTGGATCCCTTCTCATTGTTCTCCGCTAAGGAACCTACCCCCTAGTGTCTTGGAAGATCCATTCCAAAGTCTCATTCAATTCTGTATAAGAGGTGAATCTTGGCTCCTTTTGTGGCCACTTTGGCTCATTAGATCCATCCTCTGCTTTGCATTTCCCTTTATCCTTGCCCGAATCTTTTCCAGACGGATCTTCGCTTTTGACTACATACACATCGAGTTTATCTCCTTTTTCTCTCTCTGCCTTTGCATCCTCCTACAGCAGGAACCTTTCCGCCTTATGGTAAAATTCTCCTAGATCCATAGTTGGATCCCTTGTCAATGAATTCTTAAATTCTGTGCCATCAACTATGCTAGATACAGCTGCCATCAAGACCATGGATGGATCTAGCCGATCAACCGATGCCGCCACGACATTGAATTGTTATAAAACTCCTTAAAGACTACTCGGTCTTCTGCTTCAGTGTTGTCAAACTCATCACATTCTTAGGTCTTAAGATGTGAACTTTGAACTGCCTTATAAACATCACAATCAACTTGGTCCATGTTCCAATGGAGCTGCTTTCTAATTGTCCGAACCACAGCACTACTATATCCGTCAAGTAGAACGGGAAACAGCGGTCCATGACTTCCTTCGATGCCCCCAGTATCTCCATGTGCTTCACATCCTCGTTAGATGAACTGCAGGATCTGTCCTTCCATCGTACGTTTCTAGTGTTGGTAGCTTTAATTCAGGTGGGTTCCTGGCCTGCCTAATTGTGGGAGCGAAGGGGTTCCTCACATCTTCCACATCTCTATTCACTAATCCTCCTCTCATGGCTCGTCTGACCATCTTTGCCAATCTGTCTCTATCATCAAGTTGTGGTCCTTATCCGTTTCCTTCGACCTGCCCTTCGAGTTCATGAGGGAATCAAGGAATCTGCATTCCTAGACGAGCAGCCATTCCTCTATCAATGCCATGTTGCACAGTACAGCCTAGTATCCTGCCTTAGATTGGACCAACATGCTCCAGGGGCGTGCCCCTAGCTCAGGGGTTGCTCCTGATGGTTCCACTCCATTATGAATCCTAGTTGCTCCATTCTCCTGATCCTTATTTCCAACAATTCTTGCAGCTGCGTTCTCTTGATTTTGCACTCTAGCTTATCCAATCTGTTGAAGTAAGTTCTGCATCATCTCCTCCTACCTTTTCAGCATCCCTTCCTACATATCATCAATCATCATCATCACCACCACCATTTCGTCTTTAGTGAGGAAAAATGAAGGTAGATTAGCTCCTGAAGAGGCCTTCGGACTTTCTTCATGCTGAATCCTCTCGGTTCTTTGTCTTTTAGTTGATTGCTTTGCAATTGCTTTCTAGATCCAAGTCCTTAAGCCTCCATACCCAAAATCCAAGATGTAGATTCCCCAAGTCGTAGCCTTCTCGGTAAAAGCACGAAAATGTTTGCACCAAAATTGGTCACAAACACCCAATTGCAGATGAAAGAACCAACTCCCAATCTCGTATCATATACAGAAAATATGTAGAGGACATAGATATGAAGAACACTCAAAATTTCGGTGGAAAATAGTAAAAAGTCAAGGAAAGCAGTAAAAAGATAGTTTATAGTGGTTCGACGTTGTAGCCTACGTTCACTTTGAAGATTTTTCTATCTTATTGATGGTTCACCACTGGTTTACAACTGTACAAATGATAGTATTTGAGTTACAACAGAGTTCCAACAGTGCAACGATGCAGAAGAGCAAAAAGTCCCTTTTCTGAAGGCATTAGAGTGTTATTTATAGGTGTAGGCTGAAATTATCCGACTTAGACTTCGTAATACCCCTTCCCCCACGTTGGTTGGCCCACTTGACCGATCCAAGGTCATTTGGGATCGATCCATGTACATTTCATATCGATCAATACTTGCTCCTTTTGGGCTGAGATCGATCAAGGACATTGTTGAGACGGTAACAAACTCCTGTGAAAATTTGGTAGCATGTGAATTTGTAGATTTTGAGTTACGATCGATCCAAGTTTGACAATGCAGTAGGCTGATCTATTGTTATCGACCTCATTCGTATCAATCTATTCGTATCCGTGCCATGTGTATCGATCAGGATGACATGGCACGTTGGTCTAGGAGCGATCCACTTTCCATGCCAAGTGACTGTTCTTTCTCTTGACTATGATCCTTTATATCGTTCTAATGCAACCTCATTTGAGTCATTGTTTTGCACTCCACTTCATATCAATCCTTGATTATACCTTTTAGATCGATGATTGACTGACTTTCGTATCGATCATTTGTAGCCGCTTCGTATTGATACGAACTTATGTTTTTCATATCGATGATTTAGAGGCTATTTCGTATCGATCATTATATGCGTTCTTCGTATCGATCATTTTAGTGGTGTGTTTTGTATCGATCATTAGCCACTTGATACAAACTGTGTAGAGGGGGATACCGAGACGAAGCATGTGTTAATGGAATAGATACGAAATGTTAACTGCTGATGGATACGAAAGGAATTGAGCATGATGGATACAAAGAACAACGACTTTGATGGATACAAACCGAGGCTTCCTTCATGATTCTTGGCCGATCCATATCTTGGGAATACGAACTCCGATCGACTTGAAATTTAGAACGTTGGTTTTCATAGCTTTGCTTGTTGTGCCACATCAATTATAGCTCGATCCGGGCTTGGACCAAATTTATCCAGTATCTATAGTAGACTTATGTATAACCGATCTTCGGAATGGATTTTCCTTGATTTCTAGTCAATTTCTTGGTGTCACAACTTTGCCATAAGGTGAGATGATAATGAGCAACCCTTAACTCTTAAAAAAATTATTGAAACAATTTGGTCTTTACTTGAACGACAAAATCATATGATAAATAATTTGAGTAATATGTGCATTAACTCAAACCAAGGATTTCAAAAACAATCAAAATTTGAATTCATTCAAAATTGAAATGATTTCGATTATAACTCATACAAATATAACTTCAAACTCCAAAAGGAATTTCAAAATCAAAATGGAAATGTGAACCACATTTCGAAAGATTTTGGCAATGAAAATAGTTTCAATCATGGAGAAAATTTTTTCTCTCAACAATTTAAAATTGAAAATCCTCAAAAATAATAATTATAAATTGGATTTTGTTGAGCAAATGGAAGAAATTCACAAAAATCACATAGATTTATATAAGGCAGGTGGAAATCACTGGGTCTGGTCTACCATGGATAGACGAAATCAACCCATCCATTTATCTTTGTTTAAAAAAAGAAACGGACGCTCTGGATTGCAGAATAAAAGTTGTTTACTGTTTTACTGGTCCAAAGTGAAAGCATGCACTGGGACAATTAAAGGTGAACAGAAAATCATTATTCTTGTACATAGCTACTTTTATTTACTTAACCGCAAGTTAGTTCGTTTGTAAATTATATCTTCTATAAATGAGGATTAGTTGTTAGGGAGTCTTTCAAGAAGCTTACCACTAGATTTAAACCTATAAGAATTCCATGTAATCATCACTACAAAAGCATGGATGCATGAGTGAATTAGTATCTTTCTGTTTTTGCTTCATCGTGCCTTCTCAATCGTGCCTTCTCAATTTCCTAATTTCTTTTCTTTATTTTTCTTATTTTCTTCATTTTTTTGTAGCTGTATTCTCGAATCCACGCACTACTAACACGATTTAGCTTAATCATGGCTCCAAAAAATAAAAAATAAATTTAGCTTTTTACCATTATCATTTTAAAAAGAATTAGTAACTTTATTAATAAAATTTAAAAATATACTAATTGAGAATACGGTTCCAAAAAATAATTTGACCGGGCATAGAATATGATAATAGGTTATATGATTTTCAAGGCGTTACCTTTTTGGCAAGTGAAGCTACCATCTCTTTACACATCAAACAAAGTGCCACCTCAATTAGTCAACAAACTCAGCTGCGACAATTTCCCATTACATTGCTTTCCTCCATTTCCTCACTAACCCATTCTTCAATCGAACCTCACTGCTACATGACACCCACAAACATCACCTTCCCTCAGCAAACCACTTTCCACACTCCTCCAACAAGTTCAATTGCCTCCTCCCTACCACGTCACTTGAACGTCCGTCAACCGAACACTAAAACCACGAAACCACCAAACTCCTCAATATATCCAAGAATCTCACTACGAACACTCCTCAGTGAAAGCACCCAAAACCGTCAAGCTACTGCTACCAAACTTCCTCCTCACGACCCAAATTCGCACCTCCTCACCTGCAACAACCGACCTACATCACCACTACTACATACCCGAAGCATAATCCCAACAATTGCCAGCCCCAAAACAAACTTCTGTTGCCTAAAACCATCTGTAAATCGGCCGAAGCCATCCCACAAATTCCACAAGCCGAATGCCCAGATCAACCATCTCCGAAAAACATCACAACCCCAAACCGAACTATGACTTAACCCTTCATAACGGCCTCAGCCAATCAACAATTCCACACCTCAATTCGCAACCTGACCCAACTGCTCAAAACACATCTAGTCGGCAGTACAAACCAAATCCCCAACTTACCGAAGCAAACCCGCGACTCAAATCTGGTTTTCATTCGCAGTCTTTTTTTCTTCTAATTTTCAACTCATGAAATTTTTTACGTTTTGTATTTCAATATTCAATAGTGAATAAAATTAAGGTTTTAGACTTACAAATTTAGGGAATTGATTTCTATTGTGAAGCTGTGATTTGAAGTAGGAAAATAAAAATGAAAGCGGGAAGTAAATTTTGTTGACCGCTAAACAAAATTCATCTATTAGAAATAAAACTGTATTTTCTTTATGCTATTTGCTACATGTATACATGTAACAGACGCAAATAATCATTTTTGCTATGGTTGAAGCATAACGGTCGTCATTTTCTTATATATTTGCTAATACTGTATTTTACAACCATCGCAAATTATTTTTTAATATTTTAGTCGCATATGCAATAGGTATTTGCTACGATTATGAAAATAACAGTTTCAAATAACAACATATTTACTACGGTTATAAACAAAGACTGTCGCAAATTGATTTTATTAAAAAAAAAATTTACTTCTTATAGACCAACTGCTACGGTTTTTATGAAAAACCGCTGCATATTATAGTATTTGCTATCGTTTTTACCTAATCCGTCGCAAATAAGGCAACACAACATACATATTGTGTATTATGCAGAATATTATCAATAACGTAGTCCTACTCGGTGTGCAACACCAATCTTCATTCTTTTTGCCTCTGCCTTCCCCTACCAAACATTTAACCATATTAGATGTGTATTTCTCACTGGCATGGTAATTCGAAGGTTTCCCGTTAAGGGCTACATCGAGCGTTTGACTTCGCAAATAGTCTTGGTTTGCCAGTTGACATCTAGGTCTTTCTATCTCTAGAAGAACCACTCTTTCAGTATTTTATAGGCATGTAGTTAGTTAAGCTATGGCAGTTTGAACTCCATCTCCATTTGCATAAACATCCTCCTTAAGACCGTCATCATGAAGCTGCATATCCTATTCCTCATCAGAAACCACCATCGCATCATCATCATGGGCATTATTCGTTCGTAGTTTTCTATTGGCGCCGAGAGGATTCATCTTGGTATCAGGTACTCTTTTTATGGGGGATACCTTCTGTTTCCAGTTTCCAACCCTTTTTCTTTGTCCAGAAACAAAGGATTTTCCTGTTCTAACCAAGGTGAAGTTTCTCTTCTAGTTCCCCTTGTGCTCTATGGTTGAAGTTTTAGCAAAGCATTCATCTTTTCCATCAATACTTTCTAAATATCCACCATCTTATGGTTTAACTCTTGCAACAACTTATCCAGCAACCCTTGGTAATTCTTATTGAGTAGGTGGTCAGGGAATCGCATATAGATTATTAATTTCCACTTTGTGAGCATTAACTTCATCACCACTAGTTATTGCTCCTGAGGATCTATTTTATCTCCTTGGCATCATTACTTCAGGTAGCAAAACTTCCAAATCCTTCAAGCAAAACTTATGGATCTAACCACTGAATATCTCCAAATCCACAATAACAATCTTGATCTAACCCTTGGATTCAGAATCTTAATTAAAGCACTAAAATATTGATGCCAAAAATGGCATGACACCCAAATTTGACCTAATATAGGATTAGATCTAGCAAAAATAGCAAGAATATGCAGAAAAGCCAAGAAAATTAAAGAGATGCAAGATTTTTGTAGTGGTTCGATAATATATTGCCTACGCCCACTTTATAGTTTTATTGTTTATGGATTTGATAGAGATTTAGAGTCGCTAAGGGATTGACAGGTTCTTAAGTAGAACTACTTATAGTATATGCCTAGGTGACTATTGTGAGGGAGGGATATGAGATGAAGAAAGAGCACAGTCCAAGATCCTTCTTCAGTTGTAGTTAGGTTGATATTTATAGAGAAACAGCTATATAGGTTCACGAGTCCGCTTGTATTGAAGTCCATATGCATGTCCATGGAGGCCATTGTGCACAAAGGCCCAATTGACCAAATATACCTCTAGGTACCAAGAGATTTACTTAGTTGCAACCTTCATAGTTGTAACGACCCGTAAATTTTCGATAATTAAAATAGCTAAATTTAATAAGATTTCGTGATTTAGTGTTAGAAAAAAATTGTAAGTCGTTTGGAATAATAATAACTGGAATGAATTGCAACAATAGTTATCCAAGTAATAAAAAATAAAAGTCAATAGTTGAATAGGATAATAAATGTGGGATTCATTGGGAATAATAGAGTAATTGATTGATAAGTAAAATCTATTTAAAATCAAATATTGAATATGAACAGGTAAATTGTTTAAATTAAATATTTAAAACTTATTGAATAATTGAATAACTGTAAAATGAAAATAGTGTTCTAAATTGTGAATTGGTTTTAAAAGTTGAATCTTATAAGTTCGATTTCAATATTTCAAAAGATAATGAATTATTGGATAAGCGAAATTGTTTAAATTTAATATTTGGAATTTATTGAATAATTTAATAATGGGAATTGAATAACCGTATAATGGAAATGGTTGTTCTATAATTTTAATTCTTTCAAAAGTTAAATTTTTAAGTTCATTTTGAATATTTCGTTTCAAAAGTTAAATTTTTAAGTTCATTTTGAATATTTCAAAGGATAGTGATTTAAGAATAATCAAATTTGTTTAAATTTAATATTATAAATGTTTGAATAATTAAATTCCGAATTTGATATGATTAATTTGATATTGAAATTTAATATATGAAAATAGTGTGAATAATTGAAATTTGATTTAATATGATTCAAATGGGTTTCCAAAGTGAATGTAAGTTATATTGGGATTATAATAGTGTTAATAAGATTTTACAATTGGAATTTATTGGATAATTGAATAACGAGTTTAATATGATTAAAAATGATTTGTAAAATTTTATTTTATCATATTAAAGTTAGAATGATGTTGTAGAACTTTTAAAATCGAATTAAAAGTAAATTTGTGAAAATTGAATATTTTAATATTTAATTATCGACTGAAAAATAGCCAAATTTTGAACAGTCTCAGAATTGAACGAAACTAGTTCCATTGGATCCGTAATAGTTAGTTATTGTCGGATTTTAATTTTCGTAGCAATCGGAGTTGTCGTTTGACCGTGGCAGCTCGAAACGCGTTGAAATTGTTTTAATATTAATTTGGCGAGTTAAAATAGTTATTTTTCAAACAGTCTCGGATTTCGACGAAACCAATTTCATCGGATCCGTAATGTGATATTATTGTATGGTTTCAAATTTTAAGTCAATCGGATTTACCGTTTGTCCGGGGCGAGCCAAAACGCCTAGAAATTTAGTTAACCGATTTAATTTAAAATCGATCGTTTATTTCCGTAACTTGCACAAATGATCGAATTAGCTTCCGAAACCTGTTCCATTGTGTCCGAAACGTGGGATAAACCCTAGGAACATCAGTTACCGTGCGAAATTCGGAGTTTTGAAAAGCCGGATGAATGGTATTCGTCGTTTCCTATAAATAGCCCTTTGATTCACAAATAAATAAATAAATAAAAACTAGGGTTCTTCAGGCCGCCATTATTGAAACCCACGGCCAGAAATGCGCGCCTTTCTTCCCTCGATTTCTCCACATCCATTAACTTTTGTGTAAAACTCTCAACTAGAAAATCAAAGAGCATGTCGAGCTCTACAAAGTGAACGGCTATGATCGAGAAATTCATGCTAGATCGACGGCATAGGGCTCGAGAAGGCCGGCTGTTCAACCTCGTTCTGCGTGCTTATGGATGAACCGAGCTTCGTGCTATCTGGGCCGAACATGGAGTGGTGGGTGGCGCTTCCAATGGTGGTGGTTTGATGGGGTTTCGACGAACGTAGGAGGGTGCGGCCTTGAGGAGTTGAACGATGCTTGGGTTCGAGCGCGTACGAGTTTTCACGCGTGAGGAAGAAGGGGGAGGGGTGCGGCCTAGATCTGCTATGCAGGGAACGAACGGCTGTGATGGAGTCTGGATTGAAATGTAAATTAAATTTGTAAATATTTATATTATAATTCATGTAACTTTAAAACTATGTAACTTTTTCGTACGAGGTCGAAAAATTTCGAATCAAATTGCGTTGGAATCGTATGGACGAGCACTACGCTATGGAATTGGATTGGAGTCGTTTGGAGCTAGAGAAAATTTCGGGTAAAATTAAACGCTCGTTTAGTTTTATTCGAAATAAAACGCTGGAACTGCATTGAAATCAAGGTGAGTGTTTTATAACGCTCACAATGTACTAAATATTTTTATGCTAGTTAAATTTGACATTATGAAGTGTTATGATTTTATTTGTCATTGTTTGATAAAAATTTAATTGTCATATAGCTTGTCATTTGAATTAACCGTTGAAAAATTAAATTGACAGTTAAATTTAAATTGAAATTGAATTGCGATTAAATTACCTGACATTGATAACTGTGAAACTGCCATGAATTGTATTGTCTATTGGATGTTATTGGTTGATATTTAAATGTTTGGATGTTTATTTGCTTATATATACTGTTATGCATACATATGAAACTGTGATTTGATTTAAGTAGTATATATTCATCCCTGACATTTAATTGAAATAAATAATTACTTGGCCATAGGATAGAAAATTATATACGGACACCGAATTGGCTAAATTAGTAATTTTTACAAATCGTCGATTTGAAATTTATTTAAATGTTTTGATTTAAAAGTTATAAATAGAAATCAATTTATAGAAATCGAATTCGTCGGAAAAATTGAGTTTGGAATGTTGAAATAAATTTTGTTTAAAAGAAATTGGTAAATAATTTAAGTTGAGACTTTAAAATTTAAAATTTGGATATGATTGAATTTCGAAAATTTATTTATTTTTAAGATTGAACATTATTTCGAGCTTTGAGTATTACTAAGTAAAAGCGATATAAAAAGATAGTTTGAAATTGAGCTTGAAATTGAATCATATTTGTAATTGGGTTTTAAATTTGAATATTGAAAGATAATTTTGTTAAGTATTATAAATTGATATTTTGAAAAATCAAACTAAAAATCGATATAAATTGAAATTGAATAAATTGAAGGTGAATGTAAAAATTGAATTAATTTGAAGTCAAAGTTGACATTGATTTGAATTGAAATCGAAAGTGAATCGGTAAAACGGAAATTGAAATTTGTTTTGAATTGGGAAGTTATAATTGAAATGGTTTGGTTTTGAAGCTATTTTATTTTGTTTTCCAAATTACTCTGTTATATAAACCATCTTTAAATACTTAAACTATTTTAATCTATTTTAAATCTACTTAACCCAATTTAAATTGTTTTAAACTAATTTATCTATTTCAAATCCATTTTAAGATTTTAAGTATTTTAACTATTTTAATTATTTAAAACCACTTTTAAAACTACTTAAAACTATTTTCTAAAATTCCAAACTGGTTAATAAGGTGAAAGGTTTATGTTTAAATCTTGAATTTAAATACGAATTGGGTTAAATGAAGTTGCAACCTAAATTGAAATTCGAAATGATTTTGAAATCGAAATGAGATATTGATGCGAAAAATGATTTTTGAAACGGAATCTTACATTTGAATAGATACGATGATATTTGAAATAGATTTGATTTTTGAAGAGAATATGATATTTTGATATCAATTATGAAACGATTTGAAATGTAAAAGAGCCAACGGTGTAATAATACGTAGTTATTAAAGAGACCGGGATCGGATATGGACATACTCTCTGTCGATACCGAAAACCACTTTAATAACTATTATACGCGGAGTGTTGATCCAGAATGAAGTGGATGGTTTGGTGAACATGTTGATTGAAGAAAGAGAACGATATTGAATGACCCCTGACATGACTAAAACAAGAGCCGCGCCGGGCCATTGAGGTTCGCCACCTCTAGCAGACACACTTCTTCGATACCATATCTATTACATTTGTGATTCGACTTGGGTGCACCATTGATTTGGGAGTGTTGTTTCGCGCTGTTGGGGTAGCTGCTGGCTATGCTCAACATCAGTCCGAATCACGCAACTACTAGTATCCTAGTTGGTATCGCCTCATGTACCTTGTCATACTGATTATCCTATTCGCGACCACTATGTTTTGTTTTGTGTTATACCTATGGGGTACCCTCTGACAACCACCAGTTTACGGTGGGGCTTACGGCGCTTTATAGACTATGGCATTAAAAAAATGTGTTAAGGGTATTATGGTAACGCCTTAAAGCTATTTTGATACTTTATATTACTGATGGGCATTATCTACTTAGCGTACATTACTACATAGTAGATAGTTTAACGGATCCTTGAGAGATGGAAAATCCCGTAACATCTCTTAAGTTATTGCACGCACGTTGACACTAGATAGGAGATGTCAAACCCCATAAACATCTCTGACGCCGTTACACTCATGTTTATTTATGATTGATTTAACTTACATAAGGATATTTTAGTCCTGACTCGAGTGTTTTGTCTTTTCATTACGCTCGGGTCAGACCTGAGTTTTATTCCAGCTTATTGAAGATCTATTCTGGAGGACGAAGACGAAGATTTGGTATACTATTACTAGTATTATCTTTGCATCATGTTGTCTACTGCATTATTTTATTGTTCTGTTGTATATGTATAACTCTGATAAATGTTGTATAAATAATTGTCAAAGTATAGTAAACAGCTTCATGAACTGTTTATTTGACTATTATATTTTATCGTTCCGCTGCGAGATTCTTTGTTGTTTCATTTCCTTTATTTCTCTTCTTTTCTTTTCTTATTTACCCCAATAACTATCTGCCCTTTTGAATGGTTTGGAATCGACATGTGTATTTGATCGTCGATTTAAATTGTCCAAAACGGCGGGTCGTTATAATAGTATAGCTCTCCTATCTTCAATTTGATGATTTCCAAACTCTTTTCAATAGTCTTTGATTTGATTGCGGCGATTTCCCCAATAACACTTGTATATCCTCTTTCTTTGCTTTCTTCTCATCAATTATAAGAATTACCTATCTAAATTGTAAGAAAAGTACTTAACACGAGTGGTTTGTATAGCATGTGAAATTTAATGAGTTTGTAGTGCCAGTATAAGAAGAAAAACCTCTCAATATTGTGAGAAACCTCTTGGTATTGAGTGGTTTACGTAGCTCCAAATGCCTTGTTTTTTCTCAAGTTTTCCTTTTTACTTCATCCAAGTGCATTTCCAAATTCTTGAGTCCTTTCATCTTTGCCTTGGCGCTCTAACTTCTATTGAAAATTTATTGGTTAAAAACCCTATTAAATAAGTTTTAAATGATCTGATTATGAAATTAAATAAGAAAAAGTGTGAATTAAACAAAGTAAATATATGAGGGTCATTTATTTTCTTACTGCATTTAGATTAAAATAAATAATGATTTATTATGACAAGTATTTGGGTGAACATTTACTTATCATATTGAAACATATATTTGACATAAAAGAGTGAACAGAAATAAGAAAAAGGTTATACAGGACCATGGTAACTTATTAAGTGATAACAGAAATAAGAACTCTCATTTTTTTCATTCCATCTTTATAAAATAAAAAAGCTTTTAAATTTGTTAATGGCGGCAACGACCAAAGAAGAGAAAAAGAAGAAGACAAAACGCTAGGAAAATTTAAAGCTCTTAAAGATCAAATAATACAATACCTTGTTTTTCAGTTTTATATGGATTGAACACGATTATAAATCAGATAATAGATTTCATATTTGTTAAGAGTTATTAAGTGATCAAAAATGAACTAACGAACCTTTTAAGGTAAAGTAGCTTTGCTAGAGGGTGTTTTTCTATGATTCCTTACTATCATGAGTTCAAAATGTTGCGAAAATTTAATATGGTGTTCTAAACGTATTTTAGGGATGGGTTTAAAGTTGGGGAATTTCCCATGTTAAATTGATTTGTTATGAATTTTTGAAGGATCTGCATTATAAGGAAATAAGAAATGGCCTAAATATATTGTTCTTCATAAAACTAGGCGTAAGAATCTATTTAAAAATTTCTAGAATTTTATAAGTAATTTCCCAATCATAAACATTTATTATCGACGGCTAAATTTCGATGCCAAGCCTAAGTAATATTATTATCAAGACTTAAGTATGCATGCAAATTTTATATGTAGCAATAATGGTATTTGTTCCTATAAAAGTGGAGGCAAAATCTATATGGTGGTGACACGTGAGGCAGAATGTATCTAGTGGCGACACATGTAAAGGGAAGTGATAGGCACACATGGATGTTAGACTTTACTGGCTATAGCAAAGCTGAAGTGGAAAACAAGAGCATATATACAGAAGGACTAGACCTGAATAAAAGGCCAAAATAAACTAATGAAAGACTACGTAAAGTCTAAGTATAATAAGCTAAGAAAATATAAAGGAAAGAGGTAAAGGTGATTGTCGAAGCTGGAGGCAGCACCAGAAGGTGAATGAGTGAGCAACATTCAAAGGCAAGAGTTGTCGAAAGAAGAAAGGCATGTAACAAGACTTAATGTGAGTGACAAGATGTGATGACTAATCGATTCCTTGGATAAATCCGACTTCCCTAGACGAGACCGAGGTAGCATTAACTTTTGGTAAAGTGTTTGATTAGGATCTTTTGACTTGAAGGGAGGTCAATATCGAGGCTTGAGAGGCCAAGAGGGGCATTTAGAATTTTAGGAAGGATTTGGTATACGACCAAACGTGGCTTCTGAAAGCACATTCATGGCATAAAAGGAAGTATTTGGTATAAGGCCATAAGTGACATATGAAAGCCTATTCACAACATAAAACGAAGGAGTTGGTATAAAGCCATAAGTGGTATCCAAAAGTCCACTCATGTTGTTAGATAATGAATTTGGTGTTAGGCCATACGTGGCATCGGAAATACTATTCATGGCATTGAATGAAAACGTTGGTGCATGGCAATAAGTAGCCTCCTAAAGTTTATCCAAGATATTAAACATAATCATTAGTGTTAGGCCGCAAGTGGCATCCGAATGCCTATTGATGATTTTAAATTCGCACTATAGTATAAAGCCATAGATGGCATCTGGGAGCTTGTTCAAGGCGGTAAATGGTGATAACTATGTAAGGTCAATTTAGACGTTTGTTCACGGCATATAAGGAAAGGATGGCATAAGGCCCTAGTTGCAGCCGAAATCGAAATAAACATGGTATTATATTAAAAAGAATGAGGCTTAAGTATTATGCTAAAGGGTTAACCATAAAACATTGTCATGATGTAGTAATAAGTGTGGGGAACATAAGGAACACATGGGTATGATAGAATGACTTATAGTAAAGTTCATATACTACGCCATACAACTCAATTTACCACACACAAATGCGAAAAAATTACCACGGTCAAGAGCCGTGGCAATTTTACCATGGTCCAAGGCGGTAGTAAAATAAACTACCATGGTTATTGATCGTGGCAATTTCGGATGGCGTTCGACCGTGCCAAAGCTGTCAAAAAAATTCACCCCCACTCCACGTGTACAGATCTCAAACGTATTCCCTTCCTCAAAAAATAGAATGCTCCTCTTTCATAAAAAAAATTAGAATGACATTCTTGCCCTAAATCTAAATCGACCACAATCCTAATCTAGCCCATTTTCTCTCCCTCTGTATCCAGACCTCATCCATTTTCACCCAAATCGATCACTACTAGCCTGTTTTCCTGGTATAAGGCAACTCTTGGAAGTCGACTATTGGTGAAGGAGCTTCTCGACATAGAAGTAAGTGAATTTTTGTTTTTAATTGATGCTGTCATTTGAAAGCAAATCTATTGATTTGTGAATATTTCAAAAGTAATTAAATATTGTAGGATGATTGTTGGTAAAGTTGGGTTGCTCAAATCGAAGTGATTTTGTTTTTTCACGAAACGTAAGCATTTGGTTTTTTAAAATTGGTTAGTTCAAATTGATTATGGTTTTCCATTAGCAATTGAAGTGGGAAAAGTTGACCTTTAGTTGGTTTTTTCTTTGCTGTAGAATTTGAGAATACTCAGTTTTGGTTAACTAATAATATGAAAATTTTGGGAATTTAGAACTGTAGATGATTGTATTTTTGGCTTCCTTGAGAACTGCATATATCTTAAATTTAACAATTAAAAAGTTGCGAAGGAATTAGAACGACCGTTCTCAGTTTCTTTTCTTAACATATATTAAGATAACTCTTAATTATAAATCCAGTTAAGCATTTAAAATATTAAGAGGTTGGGAATTAAAAATAGTACTTTAATGACAATCCCTCTTGGGAATGAAAATACATAAGATCAAAAACCTACTACTATACAAGAATCATAAACCAGAGATAACAACAGTAGAGGAGGTTGGTTTGCAAATGACTAGCACTAAACAAAACCTGCATAAATTCAGTATGTAAGCATAACATGGTAGAAAAAAAATTACAATTCCAATAATTTATATAAAACAATAGCATTCAGGTATAAAGTAATACCCTGCCCATCTTTTCCCATTCACCTTCAAGACAAACCTTAGTAAGATTTTATATAACAATTTGCCACTCTGCCAAATTTGCATGCTTTACAAATCTAGCAACCTTTCTTGTTATATATATATATATATACATTGAAAAATCAATACGGCTTTTTCGACAATGGTGTGACTGCACTTCTTGAATTTATAAAGGAGTTACTCCCTTAGGTAACACATTACCGACGAAGTACCCCGACATGAAGAAGTTGATTAAACAAGCTGGGATGCATTACAAGACTTATGATGCATGCATTATTGACCGCATGTTATACTGGAAAGATGATGCAAATAGAGTTTCTTGTACAATTTTCAATGAACCAAGATATAAGACAACATTCAACGAAGAGAAATGGGATACCAAAGTACCTCAAAAGATGTTGAGACATTTCCCTTTAATTTCTAGATTGAGGAGACTATATACCATACCATGGATAGCAGATGCTATGACTTGGCATGCTTATGCCAGGTCCAGTTCAAATGTAATGCATTATCCACGTGACACTTCTCAAAGGCGAGCTACAGATTCTTTTGATCAAACATTTGCTACTGAACTATGAAATATCACACTTGGAATAGCAACTGATGGTTTCAATCCACATTTGTCTTTGGCTGGTCGTTATAGTTGTTGGCCAGTAATTATAGTACCATATAATCTTCCTCCATCAATGTGTATGAAAAGTGAGTTCTCAATGTTGACATTGTTGATTTTCGGGCCAAAACAACCAAGGAAGGATATCGATGTTTATTTAAAATCGTTGATAGACGATTTAAAGCATTTATGGGAAGGAGTCAATGCATTTGACTTATTTAATAATTATGAGTTCACAATGGCAGCTAGGATGTTGTGGGCAATTCATGATCATGCTGCACTTGGTACTTTATCGGGGTGCACAACTCACGCTTATTTTTCTTGTCCCATTTGTGGGGAAGATACTTTTCTTATTATCATCTTGAAAGTATGAAGGTGCGTTACATGGGACATCAAAGATTTCTTTCTTCCTAAGACAAGTTTCGAGACGATAAGGCAAACTTCTATCGTCGTCCTCCATGGCCATTGAATGGTATCAAGATGAAGCCAAGGTAGCTTATATCAAGATGAAAGTTGGTAAAAACGAACAAGAAATCGATCAAAAACAAAAAAAGAAAACTGATTATGAAGACCTTATTCAGGTTCCTACATGGTATAGTGTGAGAAATACAGATTATGGATCTTAAGGCTAGAGTTAACACTAGAGGGGGTGAATAGTGTTTATAAAGAATTACTAAATCTTTTTGAGTTTATGTTTATTTATACACAGATGTACGCAATATACAAGTATAGATATGATCACAGAAACAAACACAGATGCAGAAATAAAATAAAAAGCAGTAAAGGAAAGAACACACCAGATTTTATACTGGTTCGGAGTTACCTTACATCCAGTCCCGCAACACAAGTACGGATTTCCTTTCAAAATCAATTGTACAATTACACCCTCGTTTTCAAGGCTACTAGGTACACCCTCCAGAATCACATTCCTCTGGGCAGGGATACTTGATTTTCTGGGCAACAAGTTGACCCACTTGATTTTACGGGCAACAAGCTCACCAAATTGATTTCTCATGGCTACAATCACACCTTATCTCGCTTGATTGATTTTCAATGCTACAATCACACCTTTTCTCGATAAGTTGATTACAAAAAGCCTATAACTCTTAATAGCACCGAGGATCTTGTTGAGAGAGTGATAGAGAATCAAACTTCGAATGATCGAGTTCGATTCAATGTTGATTTCGGCAGAATAATGGTAAGAATATGTATTAAGAAAAGTAGTAGAAGAAGAGGAGTGAAAAACCAGAAAATACGATATAAAATTCATTGAAACTGGCCCCTATTTATAGAAGAACAATAGTCATGTCCATTCGTGAAGAGTAATGACGAATAGACACTTCTTTTGAAATTTAAATTTTAAACTCAACTGACACCATGTCGACATGGGGTATTTGGGGATGTCGACATCCCATAGAATTTTTTGGTGTTTTGATTTTATTTGAAAATAACTTTTATTTTATATTAAAACTATTTTAAACTTTATAAATATACTTGACTATCGTTTAAATTTATAAGTAAATATAGAGAATAATATATATATATAATTTAACTATAATTTTATATTTAAATCAAAGTATAAATATTTAAAAGTTAAATATACTATATTAAAAGATAGTTTAAAATAAGGAGTATTTTGACTTTGAAATTAAAGATGATTTTGAGGCAAATTGTTTAAAATCAGGATAGAGGTTTTTGATGCTTTTAAAAGGAAGGTTTTGAAATCATTTTGAAAACAAGATATAATTTTGAAAAATCATTTTGAATAAAAAGTTAGCGGATACAAAACAATGTTCCACTAGATTTTTCGTTGGTTCCATCCTACTTAGGGTTCCATCCCTTTAACAGACTCGAAGTGGATTCCATTCCACGAATAAATTAGATTTTAAGATGCCAGTGCTTTTCTATGAGTTTTAACAAAATTTATAATTAAAGAATAAATTACTTGACTTCTTCAACTATTGATAATCATGATACTCATGAGTCTTCAATCTTGATATCTTGAATCTCTATACTGTATAGTCTTCATTCTTGTTACCTGCATGGTTAAATCCTGCATATACATATATATCTAAACTTATAATGTTAGTATTTATATTTTACAATCTATTCTAGGTTGTTTTCATCAATACCATCCATGTTAATTTATCATTTTCAAAAAGTGGTGGTTATTCAACATATACTTCTTCTTTTACAAATTTATTTAAAAGGTACTTTTAACATCCATTTGAAATAATTTAAAATTATTATGATTTGCGAAAGCAAGTAGAATCCTAATGGATTCCAGTCTTGCAACGAGAGTAAAAGTTTCATCAAAATCTATCCTTCTTCTTGACAATAACTTTGAGCGACTAATCGAGCTTCATTTCTAACTACCTCTCCTTGTTCATTCATTTTTTATAACCCATTTAGTTCCAATTATAGTTTTACTTTCAGGTCTAGGAACAAGTTCCCAAACATCATTTCTAGTAAATTGATTTAATTCTTCTTGCATAGAAAAAATCCACGAATCATCAGTTGATGCTTCTTTTGGATTTTTGGGTTCAATAGTTGATAAAAAAGCTACATTACTCATTTGACTTATTTGATTTCTAGTTTTAACAACAGATTGCATATCTCCCAGTATATTTTCTGTAGGATGATCTTTTAAAAGTTTAGTCCTATTATTAGGATGATTAATTTCATTATTAGTTTCAACTGATTCTTGATTTTGAGTGATTAAATCCTCTTCATCATTTGTATTCTAAAAATTTTGAAATTTTCATCAAATGAAACATGCATTGTTTCTCCAATGGTGTTAGTTATCCGATAAGGATTCCTTTGTTGGATTTAGGATCAAATTTATCTAAATTATCTTTTGTATTTATATAGAATTTACTTCCAAAAATTCTAAAATAAGTTACCTTGGGTTTCTTTGAATAAAGAAGTTCATAAGATTTCTAACCAGTTGAGGTCTAATTAAAATTCTATTTAAAATATAACACGCGGTAGCAATTGCTTCTGCCCAAAAATTCTTTGGTAAATTACTGTCTGAAAGCATAGTTCTCGCACACTCTTGAATCATCCTATTTTTACATTCTACTACTCAATTTTGTTGTGGAGTTCTTGGAAATGAAAAATTGTGAGTTATTCCCTTTTTATTGCAGAATTCCTCAAACTTTTCATTTTCAAATTCACCACCATGAATACTTCGAATAGTTATAATTTTTAGAGAAAGTTGATTTTGAATTCTTTTTGAAAAGTTCTTAAAACATTCAAAAGAATCACTTTTATGTTTCAAAAATATTGTCCAGTAAATCTAGAGTAATCATCTACAATTACAAAAACATATTTACTATGATTTATTGATAGAATTTGAGTTGGACCAAATAAATCAAGATGAAGTAATTCAAGAGGTTTTGAAGTTGAAATCTTATCTTTTAATTTACAGGAACTTTTTCTAAATTTTCCTAATTGACATGCATCACATAAACTATCTACATTAAAATTTATTTTAGGGGACCTCTTACGAGATCATGTTTTGAAAATCTAGATAAGAGTTTGAAATTCAAATGCCCAAATCTCTTATGCCAAATCCAAGGGTCACTTGTATTTGCCAACAAAAACAAGTTATATTTGAAATTTTCATACTAAAAGTATAAATATTCTTTTTTCTGACTCCCTTAAATATTATGGTTGCATTATTATCTTCGATGTGACATTTATCTTTTTCAAATTTAATTTTATATCTTTTATCGCAGAGTTGACTTATACTTAGCAGATTATGTTTCAGATTCTTAACTAGCAAAACATTAGTAAGAGTAGGAGTTTCAGAGTTACCGACTTTGCCGATGCCAATCACATATCCTTTTGAATTGTCTCCAAAGTTAACCAGTTCTCCGGCTTTGTATATAATATCATTCAGTATTTCTAGATTGGCAGTCGTGTCTAGAACATCCACTATCAAGTATCCATTTGTTCTTTCTGATATGCACAATTTGTCTGTTGTGGATTGATTCCTCAACAACCATAAAGCATCATTCCTGCACATCAAACAATTTTGGCAGATAACTTGAATTTGAATATTGATTATATGCAGACTTATGAAACAATGATGATTTGAATATTTCTAAATTAGTATTAACAAATATAGCATTTTAAAAACTTTTTCAAAAATCAGATTATGAAACTTTGAAAACCTTACTCTGATACCAATTGTGAGAAATGCGTATTATGGATCTTAAGGCTAGAGTTAACACTACAGGGCGGGTGAATAGTGTTTATAAAGAATTACTTAATCTTTTTGAGTTTATGTTGATTTATACACAGATGTACGCAATATACAAGTGTAGATATGACCACAGAAACAAACACAGATGCAGAAATAAAATAAAAAGTAGTAAAGGAAAGAACACACGCAATTTTATACTGGTTCGGAGTTACCCTACATCCAATCCCGCAACACAAGTACGGATTTCTTTTCAAAAGCAATTTTACAATTACACCCTCGATTTCAAGGCTACGAGGTACACCCTCCCGAATCACAATCCACTAGGTAGAGATACTAGATTTTGCGGGCAACAAGTTGACCCACTTGATTTTGCGGGAAAAAAGCTCACCCAATTGATTTCCCAAGGCTATAGTCACACCTTATCTCGCTTGATTGATTTTCAAGGCTACAATAACACCTTTTCTCACTAAGTTGATTACAAAAAGCCTAACTCTGAATAGCTGATGAGCACATAAATGTGCATATTTTTACCAACATATTTAATCTATTTAAATTAAATAAATGATCATATTGGGTATTTTAACTTGTTTTAATCAAAATCCATATTAATTCTAAATTGTCACATATCCATCTTCATATAGGGGCAAAACGGTCATTTGTGTGCATATATTTCTTTGAGAAAAATTGATTGGAAATTTATGTATATTTTTGTAGGAAAATGGTCTCAAATAGGAGTGGTTTCATGAAGGAATATGCATGCACAAAGAATATAAAGGAATGAAGATGGAAATAATTCAAAGTGAAGATCATGGAGGACCCCACCTACCCACCACCTTAATGTACAAAAAAGAGGCTAATGCACATGCTTATGGAACCAATGGATTCATGTACACTTAATGGGGGATTAAGACATGTTAATGATTACTTGGCCTCCACACTTCCTAAGAGGCATTTTGGGCATTCCTCAAAAATGAATTAGGGTTTTAACACTTGTATAAATACCCCTTATGTTTCATGTAACATCTCTTCTCTTATCTCTTCTCTTAGTCTCTCTTAGGCCTCCTTCTATTTAGTATAGATCAAAAATAAAATGAAAGCTCCTCTTTCTCTTTTCATGGCTACTTAGCCATTTTTATTTTATGTAATCTTTTTTTTATGCAATTTAATACATGATCTTTCCTTTCATGTTCATTTACTTTTATGTTGTAGTGTAGATCTCTTCTCTTTTATGCAAGTAGAATAATTTTTCTTTTCATTTTGCTCTCTTTTTCCTCTTCATTTTGCTTTCATGTTGTCACCTACATTTCTTAATGAAATGAAAAATATGAGAAGCTAAACCCCTTCAATTTAGGAGTAATGAAGCTCTCCAATTAATATAGCTTCAACATTTTGTTAATTCATGCTCTCTTTTTATGCTTAATGATGATGATAGAAGTGGTTTTATTTGTTGTTTTTGCCTTGAATTTGATAGTCTATATTGTTGACACCAAATAGGCTATGCTTAAACAATCACTAACACAAATGCCTCTTCATCAATATATGATGATGGCATAAGAAAGTGATTTGAAATTAAAATTTGATGGTCTATGTTTCTAATCAATAGTTAATAGGCCATACTTAAAATAGATTTCATTTTCATTTTCTTTGTCAAGTTTCATGAAAGTTAGTAAGTGTTTTAAGGGGTGTCTTATAGTTTGATGACTTATGTTGGCTAACTAATAGCTCGAATATGTCATACTTATGATAAACACATCAATTAAAACACTAATGACCATAAAAGAGAGATTATGATTTCATTTGTTGAACTACATAATCTAGAGAGTGGATTTATTCTCTAAATTGTCATTTAACTCTCATATTTGCATTTCTTTTCTTTTTTTAGTTAGTTCATTTTCTCATTTTCAAGCTTAAATACACTCTCGACATTGGTATAATTTGATTGAGTAGGAAATTTAAATCATCAATTCCCTGCGGATCGACCCATATTCGTCACGTGCTACATTCGTACACCGTGCGCTTGCGGTTATTTTTAATTTAAATTCGTTCGACGGTTTTCTAAACCGATAGAATTTCCGTCGACGAACAAGTTTTGGGCGCCGTTGCTGGGGAATTGCTTTGATTTTGATTTTTCTATTCTTCGAATTATTTTTGTTTGATTTTCTTTTGTGTGTTAAAAAAAATTGTGTTGTGCGTGTTGTTTGATTTTTGTTTGCATGGTTGTTGTGTTTTCAAGTTGTTTTGTTCATTGCATTTCATATTGAAAAAAAATCAACATACACAGTTTAAAAAAAAACAATTTTATTCCTTTTTCTTTCCATTACAAGTTTGCATTTACAATTTTCTTTTTTCAGTTTCTCTTTGCATTTGCACTGTCTATTCATAATTTTGCATTCTCTTCTCTGTACAACCATTCTGCTACTGATTCTCTTCCTTCTCTGTTCAGTTGCACAATTCATTTCACTCCTCTGCCCAACAACCTTCCCTTCAAACATCACTGCCTTCTACCAATTCAACAACTACCCTGTTCCATACTTCTACCCAGTCTTCATCACACACTTCAAACATCAAAAAACATCCCCACTGTCATTTACTACTGCCCAGAACAACATCCACTACCAGAATCATTCATCTCCTTTCCCTGCCTTGCCACTACTTTCCTCTCCCACCTGCATAAACAGTTTCAAACCCCTCTCTGCACTTCTCATCCAAGCAGTGAACTTCCCCTCACTTCAACCAACATCCCATATCATCAAGCACTTCAGCCTTCAACTTAGACTCATCACCGAGCACATCAACTGCTGTGCACTGTGCACTCGAAACACACTTACTTCTCCTCTGCCAAATACCATACCAACCCCAACCAATCTCTGCTCAAAAAAAAACCACAACAACACAAAAATTGCTAACCACCAGATTTCATATTTCCCCTGCAAACTTCCACCAACACTTCATTGCTACACCTCAATTCAACACTCCACCACCTAGCGGTCCAAGCCCCTGTTCCACAATCTCCCACTGGCCATAGCAACTGCAGCTAATTCAATACCCATAAAGCAGTTCACTCCCACCTTGCCATCTACTTGCAAAGTCTTCCCACTTGTCTACAACAATCCACCACCTAGAGAAACTACCATATCACCTTGCTCGTAGCCACCCCGACATTCAACTACCATCAGCCTGCACAAACTCCTTCACTACCTCATCCACCAATTCACCACAAATCCAATCAGCTGAAACCATCATCGCCCATCAGCCACCAGTGCTTCTGTTTACATCACCCACCACATTCCATTACTGAAGTAAAACTTAACAATCCCAAATTGTCATAACCACCCGCGTACATCACACAAACAACCAGAAGCACTGATACCCACTTCCTCGATTCCACATCCCACAAACTCGAGAATCTGCAACATCACAAAAGCACGAACACACAAAGTCGACTGCCTCCGCCACTCCAAATTGCGACCTTCATCGCTCTGACAACTTCACAACCTTACAGCCAACTCCACTACCTACCACAGGTCCACAACTACTGCTCATACAACCACGAACTGACATCAATTCCAGTAAACAACGAACCACCTACATCCAACAAATCCACTGAAGATGCCCAAACTACAACATCCCACCCTTCCAAATTCCAACACATGACAATAGCCTATCCTCCTAACCAGAACACCACCACCGCAAACTCCATCGCCCACTACAAAGCAAAGCGCATCAACCACCCAATACGCAGATCCAATTAACAACAGCAATCTACATCCCTCAAACCGCAATCGCGAACAAAGAGCAGCGACCGAAACCACGACTTTGAACTCAAAACCACCAAGCAATACCGTGGCTCCTAAAATCTGTTGTTTAATTGATTTTGCAAATTGCGTGAATTTTCCATACTCGTTAGATTTTGTTTTAATTGATGATGAAACGTAATTGTGTTGTCTGGTATTTGTAATTGAAGAAGAAAGAAAGGGGATTTGTTTTTGTTAAGAACAGAACCGAAAAACTTGTGAAAGTACAGTGGGTATTTGTTTTCGTATCGGGCCGGGTATGGGTTGTTGGGATAGTTATAGTTTTTTTTTCTGTTTGTTTTAGTTTCCTCTATTAAGTTTAATTGGGCCGGGTTTTAAGGTTGAGTGTTTCGTTTGTTCAGTTTTAGTTCACTCGATAAAAGTGTTTTCTTTTGTGTATAGATTTAGTTGTTTTAGTTTGTTTCCTTTCAAAAAAAAAAAACAAAACAAAACAAAAAACAAAACAAAACAAAAAGGGTTTCACTTTGTTTAATTTCTATTTGTTTGAGCCTTACTTCTTTTAGTTTTCATTTATTTTCTTTTCATTTGTTTTTTTTGCCTCACTTGCTTTGTTTTCTTCTAGTTTAGTTTTATTTTACCCTTAAAAAAAAATTAGTTTGAGTTTGTTTTGTTTTATTTCATTTTAATTTGTTCTTAATCTCCAACTTTATACATCACAATTTTTTTTTTTAAGTAAAACCCTGCTGGTTCCGTTGCTTTCAAAAAAAAAAAGTTGTATATATCTTGCTTTATTTCAGGTTGCCAAAGAAGAATTACAGAAAGAGCAGAAGTGCTTGTTAAATAAATTGCTTGCCAAAAAAAATAACTGCTTGCTTGCTTATAAAATTTTATGTTTTAGTTGTCTTGCATTGTTGTTTGCTTGCATTTTAAGACAAAAAATTTTAAAAAAAAAATTCAAAATCAAAAGCAAAAACAAAATTTCATTCTAGTTGCATTGTAAATACACGTTTTATTTCAGCTTTGCATTTCATCTTAGAATTTGATTAAATAATAACTCACTTAATTGTATATTGACATTTGTCTTCTTTGAACAATTTAATTTCTTGGTGTCTAGGCTACGGCAGAGTAATAACCATTTATAAATATTACGGTGATTCCTAAATATTATAGTGGTTGTTCCTTTGAACGTACTTAAACCTTCGGCTGCATTGCTACGGTGATTCGTGGTGCATCGATAACCCTTGCCCGTTACCTGGCTGAGAAATATTTTTGTTGATTTAAAACAGTATGTGACTATACAATTTTGTGTTAACTTAGGATAAATCATTTGTAATTAACCCTTGCATTCATTTAGTTGCATTAGTTCATGCATATTTAAAAAAAAAAATTCAAAATCCAAAACTAAAAAAATTTATAAATAGTTCTTAACTTAGTTTTTTCCCTTTTCCTTTAAAATTTTCAAATCAAATTCCAAAAATCCAAAAAAAAATTAAAATCAAAAATCCAAAAAAAAAAACTTTTCAAAAACAAAGAAAAAATTTGAAAAACCAAAAATCAATTTCCCTTTTGAAAAATAAATTCCATTTGTAAATATTTTTCTTTTACCCAAAAAAAAAACACAAAAACATTCTTGAAAATATCCGAGTTTCCCCACTTATGTGAAGTTTACAATAGTTGCGAAAATCAATATAATCCATATGATTTCACTCCAAATTCGTGTGGATATTTTAACGACAACTATTCTTTAAACGATTTGAATTTTGAACCACAAAATTTTCAAAACGATGACCAAGCTTCAAATATTGAAAATAGTATTTCATCTTTACTTGAAATCGCTACACAACAAAATCAAGAGATAAATGAGTGGTGCAATTCATATTTGTGTGATAACTCAAGTCAAAATTTTCAAAATAATCAAAATTTGAATTAACTTCAAAATTCAAATGACTTCGAGTATAACCCATGCCACTTCAATTTCGAACTCGAAAATGAATTTCAAACTCAAAATGAAAATGAAAACAACTTTTCAAACGAATTGGGCAATGGAAATAATCTTAACCATGTTACGAGTGAAAATTTTTGTTCTCAACAACTCCAAATCGAATATCTCAATTTAATAACTACAAATTGGATTTTGTTGAACAAATGAATGAAATTTACGATGATCATACAGATTTGTTGTTTGACACTTATACGAAACAAAGTGAACAACAAAATCAAATCTCAACGTGTGATGAGTCAAGTGATAATCCACCCTTTACCCAAATCGACGATTTTCAAATAACAACTTTTGAATTTGATAATGACAATCTTAATCAAGTTGTTGAAAACACGGTAATTGAGTTGGATTTCAATTCTTTTGAGGGTGAGAAACTCGATTTAAATTTCGATCTTCCTTTTTCTGAAAATTTGAGTACACCAACTTTGAATTTTGAACTTGAGACATGTAATAAAGTTGTTGATAATCCAATAAAGGAAGACGAGTTTAATGAACATGAATTTTTTTGGACTTTTGGATGACGAGTTGTTAAATTCCGAAGGGGAAGATGAAAATCACCATTTTGATTTTGAAATCAATAATTGTGAAAATGTTTTCAATGATAAGCCTGAATTTCAAATTGGTGAAAATAAACATGAACTTCAATCAATTGTTTTTTCGACCCTGAAAATCATCGAAAACAAAACAACTAGTACGATTTTCAATAAAACAACATTCGTTTTTCCAAATCCACATTCAACTTTGAAATCTTTTATGGTTTGGTTTTCCAAGCTCCAGCTGTGTCTCGCATACTTGGCGAGACAAATGAATCGGTTTTTGAAAGACCGTTTCATTTACTCTTTAACGGCATACTTTCTGATGTCTTGTAAATAATCGTCTTTTCATTTTCATTTAAATAAAGGTTATGTTTTTATTTTTCTCTTTCCACTTGGGTTGACTGTGGGGACACAGTCAAAATCAAGTGTGGGGGGGGGGGACTCATCTTCATTTTTTATATTTTTCATGGTTTATTTTTTGGTTTAAAATCTCAAAAAAAAAGAAAATTAAAAAAAAAATCCCAAAAATAAATTTTCTTTTGATTAATTTTGTAAAAGAAACACTATAAGATAAATATATGGTTTTGGTTTATTAAATTGAAATTTTTGAAAATTTATTGGTCTTAACAAAAATAAAAATGAAGTTTCATTACAAATAACAATGGTTTAACTAGTATATAGCAAAATTCATACATGTTAATTATGAAGTACATCTTAATTGAAAATCTTTGTTTTAAAAAGTGGTTGATTTAAGGTAAAGGATATAACATTTTTTTTGTCTTCTAAGTTAAATGGTGCTAATATGATTTTGCAAAACTCCCTCTTAAAAAAAATATAAAAATAAAAAATAATAACATCCAAGTATTCACTCTCATTTAAAAGTCCTCACGGTTATGCATAGGTGATTACTTGGAATTTTTGATTATGTGCTTTCATACTCATTTAAAAGTCCTCACGGTTATGATGTATGGAACACATGTAAAAAAAAGACTTAATAAAACCACCTACGGTCGATAGTGTATGCATAAAAGTGTGTGCACTCGCCATGCTCTGTACTCCCCTCACATAAGCCCGAAAGGCAGTGCATGGGTGGTATATCTGGCCTCAGTTTACCTGAGCTAGGTGTGTAATTTTTATTGCAAAAAATGAGAGAGCAAGCAATTGAAATCCTAGCACTTTTTTACTTATTTGATTTGATTTGTTATTGAAAAGAAATGAAAATACCACTTTGATAAACTTTGATAATCAACTAAGGATCCATTTTATAATTACACTTTGTTATTAACCGAAACAACAAGTTAAACTATTGTCTATTTGTTATGATAACTTGATTTTGTTGGAAATTTTGACTAGTAAATGACATAAATTTTCAAGATAATAACCAAAACCTATATTTAACTTATTCGTGTCAATCTAAAAATAAATCCTTCATTTGTAAATATTTTCAAAAATTTGCATTCATCTCTTTGTAAATAAATCTTGCATTTTGTAAATATTTTCATCCCGCACTTGGATTTTGTGGGTAGTATCCGCTGAAAACTCTCACGAGACAACACTCGCCCTACTGGGGACACCCAAAGGTTTAACGGCTTGTTGCATACGCTCAATGCAATCGTGCTTCCTATGAAAACGGATTTATCTTAGTTTTTCTTTATTCGAGGACGAATAAAATGATAAGTGTAGGGGTATTTGATGTGCACATAAATGTGCATATTTTTACCAACATATTTAATCTATTTAAATTAAATAAATGATCATATTGGGTATTTTAACTTGTTTTAATCAAATTCCATATTAATTCTAAATTGTCACATATCCATCTTCATATAGGGGCAAAACGGTCATTTGTGTGCATATATTTCTTTGAGAAAAATTGATTGGAAATTTATATATATTTTTGTAGGAAAATGGTCTCAAATAGGAGTGGTTTCATGAAGGAACATGCATGCACAAAGAATATAAAGGAATGAAGATGGAAATAATTCAAAGTGAAGATCATGGAGGACCCTACCTACCCACCACCTTAATGTACAAACTAGAGGCTAATGCACATGCTTATGGAACTAATGGCTTCATGTACACTTAATGGGGGGTTAAGACATGTTAATGATTACTTGGCCTCTACACTTCCTAAGGGGCATTTTGGGCATTCCCCAAAAAATGAATTAGGGTTTTAACACTTGTATAAATACCCCTTATGTTTCATGTAACATCTCTTCTCTTATCTCTTCTCTTAGTCTCTCTTAGGCCTCCTTCTCTTTAGTTTAGATCAAAAATAAAATGAAAGCTCCTCTTTCTCTTTTCATGGCTACTTAGCCATTTTTATTTTATGTATTCTTTTTTTTGTGCAATTTAATACATGATCTTTCCTTTCATGTTCATTTACTTTTATGTTGTAGTGTAGATCTCTTCTCTTTTATGCAAGTAGAATAATTTTTCTTTTCATTTTGCTCTCTTTTTCCTCTTCATTTTGCTTTCATGTTATTAGCTACATTTGTTAATAAAATGACAAATATGAGAAGCTAAACCCCTTCAATTTAGGGGTAATGAAGCTCTCTAATTAATGTAGCTTCAACATTTTGTTAATTCATGCTCTCTTTTTATGCTTAATGATGATGATAGAAGTGGTTTTATTTGTTGTTTTTGCCTCAAATTTGATAGTCTATATTGTTGACACCAAATAGGCTATGCTTGAACAATCACTAACACAAATGCCTCTTCATCAATATATGATTATGGCATAAGAAAGTGATTTGAAATTAAAATTTGATGGTCTATGTTTCTAATCAATAGTTAATTTGCCATATTTTAAATAGATTTCATTTTCATTTTCTTTGTCAAGTTTCATGAAAGTTAGTAAGTGTTTTAATGGGTGTGTTATAGTTTGATGACTTATGTTGGCTAATTAATAGCTCAAATATGTCATACTTATGATAAACACATCAATTAAAACACTAATGACCATAAAAGAGAGATTATGATTTCATTTGTTGAACTACATGATCTAGAGAGTGGATTTATTCTCTAAATTGTCATTTAACTCTCATATTTGCATTTCTTTTCTTTTTGTTAGTTAGTTCATTTTCTCATTTTCAAGCTTAAATACACTCTCGACTTTGGTATAATTTGATTGAGTAGGAAATTTAAATCATCAATTCCCTGCGGATCGACCCGTATTCGTCACGTGCTACATTCGTACACCGTGCGCTTGCGGTTATTTTTAATTTAAATTCGTTCGACGGTTTTCTAAACCGATAGAATTTCCGTTGACGAACAAGTTTTTGGCGCCGTTGCCGGGGAATTGCTTTGATTTTGATTTTCTATTCTTCGAATTATTTTTGTTTGATTTTCTTTTGTGTGTTAAAAAAATTGTGTTGTGCGTGTTGTTTGATTTTTGTTTGCATGGTTGTTGTGTTTTCAAGTTGTTTTGTTCATTGCATTTCATATTAAAAAAAAAATCAACATACACAGTTTAAAACAAAAACAATTTTATTCCATTTTCTTTCCATTACAAGTTTGCATTTACAATTTTCTTTTTTCAGTTTCTCTTTGCATTTGCACTGTCTATTCATAATTTTGCATTCTCTTCTCTGTACAACCATTCTATTACTGATTCTCTTCCTTCTCTGTTCAGTTGCACAATTCAATTCACTCCTCTACCCAACAACCTTCCCTTCAAACATCACTGCCTTCTACCACTTCAACAACTACTCTGTTCCATACTTCTACCCAGTCTTCATCACACACTTCAAACATCAAACAACATCCCCACTGTCATTTACTACTGCCCAGAACAACATCCACTACCAGAATCATTCATCTCCTTTCCCTGCCTTGCCACTACTTTCCTCTCCCACCTGCATAAACAGTTTCAAACCCCTCTCTGCACTTCTCATACAAGCAGTGAACTTCCCCTCACTTCAACCAACATCCCATATCATCAAGCACTTCAGCCTTGAACTTAGACTCATCACCGAGCACATCAACTGCTGTACACTGTGTACTCAAAACACACTTCCTTCTCCTCTGCCAAATACCATACCAACCCCAACAAATCTCTGCTAAAAAAAAACCACAACAACACAGAAATTGCTAACCACCAGATTTCATATTTCCCCTGCAAACTTCCACCAACACTTCATTGCTACACCTCAATTCAACACTCCACCACCTAGCGGTCCAAGCCCCTGTTCCACAAACTCCCACTGGCCATAGCAACTGCAGCCAATTCAATACCCACAAAGCAGTTCACTCCCACATTGCCATCTACTTGCAAAGTCTTCCCACTCTTCTGCAACAATCCACCACCTAGAGAAACTACCATATCACCTTGCTCGTAGCCACCCCGACATTCAACTACCATCAGCCTGCACAAACTCCTTCACTGCCTCATCCACCAATTCATCACAAATCCAATCAGCCGGAACCATCATCGCCCATCGGCCACCAGTGCTTCTGTTTACATCACCCACCACATTCCATTACTGAAGTTAAACTTAACAATCCCAAATTGTCATAGCCACCCGCGTACATCACACGAACAACCAGAAGCACTGATACCCACTTCCTCGATTCCACATCGCACAAACTCGAGAATCTGCAACATCACAAAAGCACGAACAGTGCTTCGTCACTTCCAGTCGACTGCCTCTGCCACTGCAAATTGCGACCTTCATCGCTCTGCCAACTTCACAACCTTACAGCCAACTCCACTACCTACCACAGGTCCACAACTACTGCTCATACAACCACGAACTGACATCAATTCCAGTAAACATCGAACCACCTACATCCAACAAATCCACTGCAGCTGCCCAAACTACAACATCCCACCCTTCCAAATTCCAACAAGTGACAATAGCCTATCCTCCTAACCAGATCACCACCACCGCAAACTCCATCACCCACTACAAAGAAAAGCGCATCAACCACCCAATACGCAGATCCAATTAACAACAGCAATCTACATCCCTCAAACCGCAATCGCGAACAAGCAGCAGCGACCGAAACCACGACCTCGAACTCAAAACCACCAAGCAATACCGTGGCTCCTAAAATCCGTTGTTTAATTGATTTTGCAAATTGCGTGAATTTTCCATACTCGTAAGATTTTGTTTTAATTGATGATGAAACGTAATTGTGTTGTCTGGTATTTGTAATTGGAGAAGAAAGAAAGGGGATTTGTTTTTGTTAAGAATAGAACCGAAAAACTTGTGAAAGTACAGTGGGTATTTGTTTTCGTATCGGGCCGGGTATGGGTTGTTGGGATAGTTATAGTTTTTTTCTTCTGTTTTTTTAGTTTCCTCTATTAAGTTTAATTGGGCCGGGTTTTAAGGTTGAGTGCTTCGTTTATTCAGTTTTAGTTCACTCGATAAAAGTGTTTTCTTTTGTGTATAGATTTAGTTGTTTTAGTTTGTTTCCTTTCAAAAAAAAAACAAAACAAAACAAAAAACAAAACAAACAAAAATTGTATTTGGGTAGTCATGTCCATTTGTGAAGATGAGGAGTGAATAACCAGAAAATCCGATGTAAAATTCGTTCAAACTGACCCCTATTTATAAAAGAACAGCAGTCATGTCCATTCGTGAAGAGTTATGATGAATAGACACTTCTTTTGAAATTTAAATTTTAAACTCAACTAACACCATGTCGACATAGGGTATTTGGGCATGTCGACATCCTAAAGGATTTTTTGGTGTTTTGATTTTCTTTAAAAATAACTTTTATTTTATATTCAAACTATTTTAAACTTTATAAATATAATTTACTATAGTTAAAATTTATAAATAAATATAGAGAGTAATATATATAGAACTTAACTATAATTTTATATTTAAATCTAAGTATAAATATTTAAAAGTTAAATATATTATATTAAAAGATAGTTTAAAATCAGAAGTATTTTGACTTTGAAATTAAAGATGATTTTGAGGCTAAAATTTTTTAAATCGGGATAGAGGTTTTTGATGCTTTTAAAAGGAAGGTTTTAAAATCATTTTGAATACAAGATATAATTTTTAAAAATCATTTTGAATAAAAAGTTTGCGGAAACAAAACAATGTTCCACTAGATTTTTCGTAGGTTCCATCCTACTTAGGGTTCCATCCCTTTAACAGGCTCGATGTGGATTCCATTCCACGAATAAATTAGATTTTAAGATGCCAGTGCTTTTCTACGAGTTTTAACAAAATTTCTAATTAAAGAATAAATTACTTGAACTCTTGATAATCTTGATACTCATGAGTCTTCAATCTTGATATCTTGAATCTCTATACTGTACAGTCTTCATTCTTGTTACCTGCATGGTTAAATCCTGCATATACATATATATCTAAACTTATAATGTTAGTACTTATATTTTATAATCTATTCTAAGGTTTTGTCATCAAAACCATCATCTCACAGACTAACATATAGGAAGTGTATCCTGTTTGATTTGCCATATTGGAAAGCAAATTTGGTCCGACATAATGTTTATGTTATGCATACGGAGAAGAATGTCACTGAGCATCTCATCAGTACAACTACGGGTCATAAGGACAAGTCAAAGGACGACATCAATGCACGCAAGGATTTGAAAACCATGGGTATAAAACAAAATTGTAGGTGAGGGAAGATCGTGCAACAAATAAAATAGCTATACCAGAAGCAACTTTCACTTTGAGCAAAGAAGAAAAGGTATAGTTTTGCACCATTTTGAAAAACCTTATAGTACCTAGCAAATTCTCTTCTAACTTCCACAACAATGTGAGCATCAATCCTCCTGAGCTAACAAATATGAAGTCACATGATTATCATGTCATAATGCAACAATTACTTTCGATATTCTTCAACATTCTTATCCACAACATATGGATCTGCGTAATGCTATATACTAGATAAGTCTATTCTTTAACATTTTGTGCTCAAAGGTAATCAACAGGGAACATCTTTTGAAAGCAAAGGCTAGTTTGGTAGAAGTATTATGTGTGTTTGGAAAAGTTTTTTAACCCACATTCTTTGATATCAATATCCACCTTATGGTTCATCTATCCGATGACGCATTAATTTGCACCCTAGTTAGATATAGATGGATGTATCCTTTTGAACGATAAATTACTAATTTTTGTCTAATTCTTCATCAGTCGATTTAAATAGCTACCAGTTATTACAATTAATTGCCTACATAGGTTGATGAAAACATATAAAGGATACGTGCGCAAATTAAAGATATATTGAAGGGTGTATTGCAGAAGGTTATATGTGCGCAATAAAAGCTATTATTCTCAGCATGTGTGTTTGAGACAAAATTAAGTTATAATCTAAGAATATTTCACCAGATACAGTCCAGAAAAATTTTGTACTCAAATTTAACTTCAAAGAAATAAAATGATCCATGAGGCCCATGGATTCCATGTCATTGATTCTCAATTATTTAAATAAAACTACTTGCTATTAACTTAAAAATTAAAGTATAGAACCCCCTAATTTAATAGCCTTTATTTTCGAGCCAAATTTCTCAATTTTGTCAAATTTAATTAGGAGGTTCCATGCTTCAATTTTAAGTTAATAGCAAGAAGTTTTATTTGAGTAAATGAGAATCAATGGCGTGGAACCGTCTCACGGATCATTTTATTTTTTTAATTTAAATTTAAGTACAAAATTTTTCTAGACTCAAAACGTAAGGGTTGACTGGTGTCCTTAACAAAAATTCATTATATTACACATAATACTCAAAAGAAAGGAAATACTTAGCCATCCCTCCAAGCATCGATTACAAACCAAGAATATGCATCTTATGATCGAAAAATTAAGCTTGTTATTTTTCAGGAGTTTATGTTATTTAATTAGTTATTTGTGACAACCCACAATTCCATACCCTTTGAATCGACAATAAACCACACATGTCCGATCCGACAAGCACAAACTGACAGAAAGTCATGAGAAAGAAAAGAAGAGAGAATAAGAGAAGTGAAGAAAGAGAGAAGATAGAACCAAACAGAACAATAAAGAATCTCACATCGCAGCGGAAAACATATAATATCATATCAATGATCTTTACAAAACAGAAACTGTATATATGCATACATCAATCAGAATTCAACAATCAATCAATAGCTATCAGCCTAGATAGTTATAATAATTTGTCTTCACAAATGCCGATAATATACAACAACGATAATAAGCAGCGGATAATCAAAACAGATACGTGTATACGAAAATGAAGATCTCCATCTCCCATGCTAAAGCTCCAAAAGCACCAAATCTGAACCTACAAATATACTCGGTCTGAACCAAGCATTGAAAGGGAAGAATGCCCAATAAGTCTGGTACACCAGTGTGAGAAACACACTCAACTGGATTTATTAAATTACCAAACTTTTCCTTTATCAAAATGAAAGTATCTCGTAAGACATGCCCACAAATAAACACAGACATGTTTTTACCTTAGTTAAAACATTTCATATCAAATCATCTTATATTATACTAATGTCTAATAATAAAATTAATCATAGTCAAAATTGTAACATTGATTAAATTTCAGCATATAGTCCAAAAAGGGTAATACAATCAAAATGGCAGGCACGTAGTGGAGTTTGTTTTTCCATACAGATGACCAGGAGAAGGGACTACTTGCCGATGGGTACACCTCTAGATGGATTTCCCGAGGTACAGAACATCTGCCCTTTACCAACACAAGACCGACCAACTTCTATAACTAGATGGTACCAAATATGTCGTCCTTCGGTCTTCACCGACCTTTTCCGAGGTCCCTCTGGCATACAAACCACAATAATTAGATACATGATGTAATAGAGTGTAAAGATATACCTAGAAGATGATGATCATACCCTACTTCGAAGCGACCTACTTAGTCTTGGCGCATCTAACCCTGTTTCGGTCATTTGCGGTTGATGAAGCCTGAGGTAACGATTACCTTTCACAAATCACAATCACATCACATTGAATGCCATACGGTTGTTTACGTTGACTACAATTGCCTTCCACAAAAATACAACCCTTAAGCTCATACGTCTCAAGGAGGGTGTTAAGCTAAGAGAAATTGCCTTCTCCGCCAACACGATGTACATTTGTAAAAACCAATGTATGTAATCCGTAGAAATGCAATGTCGAACAAACATCCATACAGGTTGTCCAGCAACAGGACAAACCGAAGGTACTTTCCTAGCACATTCTGTTGGGAAATCCCTTGGATTAGTAGTGTATAGTCCTTGCATTGGAGATTTCATAATGAAGAGACCACTGCTACTATATGTATATTGGGATTTTAACCCCGAACGATAAACAAGCAGTCCTCCACTATGAAAATCCAAGATATCAATATCATCAAAACCAACTTGTACAATCGTCGCATATACATTGGTCCGAATTGGTTTTCAGATAAACCGATCCTGTTCTCTTCACACCAACAACGCAAAAGCGTTTCTCAACCTCACATAGAAACTATGTCTCATAGACTTATCACGTCTCCAACTTTCAACTTGCTATTCTTCGACCAAGAAGGAAGCTCGATAGATTTGAATAATACTCCGCAATACACAAATCAAAATCCTCAACACAAATGATAATCAAGCCTACATAGAAGGCTACGTACTAAGTGTACGACTAAATAGTTCCCACATCAAGTGGAGGAACTAAAATGCCCAAATTTGATAGTCAGTTATTTAACCATCAAAGCAAACAAATGATTATTTAGCACCATATGCAATCACTGGGCTGTTTTAATTAAACTTTTATTAATTAAACCACTTGCCAAGTATTCACTTCGAATTATCTTTATAAAGATATAATCTCAAAACCATTTCAACTTCTCTATTGGAATACAATTTCCTAATACTTATTTCAACAGTATAACACAATTCACTTTACTTTAAACATTTAGAAAATATCCCATATGCTTAAATCACGATTCTGTATATATTTTATTATTCAAGGGAAAGATTCTCTTTAAACACATTTATTTGAGTCAACGAATGTTGTGTAAAACATCGTTACGACAACCCAAAATCACTAGTATAGGAATTCAAAAATTTGATAGATATATAAATCCCATATGCTATACAAAACATTTCCTTTCAAAAAAATCATATGCTATAACAACACTGTTACTATCCATCATTTCCTTACTTCTCGGAAATGTCTATTTCAACAATGAATGTTGAAATCTATGTTTTCAATACTTAACATGTTTTAAAACATCTTCAAACCATTTAAATCCACTTAAAATGTCATTTCCAAAAATATCCATTTCATTAAAATATTATTCACTGTACGAAATCATGAATATAATTCTCTTATCCAAACTCAATACTTCTACACATTTATTAAAGGATTATCCACTGGCCAAAATCGTGAAAAAATCCCTTTAACAAATTCATTACTTCTACATATTTATTAAAAGGTTATCCACTGTCCAAAATTGTGGATAACATACCTTAAATAAACTTCTATATTTAACTTATCAAATTCAATTGATTTTGGATTTATAAAACAACGTTTATAAATCACATTTATATTTAATAAAAACATCAACTTATAAAATAACTTTATCAACAAATTCTATTTATATCCCTTTTACGTGCCAAAATCCCATTTATAAGTAAATTACTTATAAATCATTTATTTGCCAATTCATTCCTCAATAACTTCACAAATTCATAAATCTTATTTGCTTATAGGATTCATTTTTATAACTCCATTTTTAACACTTTCAAAACTCCTTTATAATTCCATTATTTTTATTTATAAAATTTTAATTATGTAAATTTTATATGTAAACCGTTTATAATAAATCAAAAATCTCAATTTAAACTATCTATTAACTCCATATTTCAAAAATCACCTTCTAATTATATTCCATAAAAATCCTAATTTTTATAACATAAAAATTATAACATTTATTTATTTAAAAGAAATTCATTTTCTTAACAATTCAAAAATTAATAAAATATCTATTTTCGAAATCACATAGAAATCCTTTTTAATTTGTAAAGCATTAATTTAATATCTTTAAATTTCCAAAATAGGGCCAATGTTACAATAGCACTAAATACATCAATCACGGCATCCAAAACATCATATATCACATGATAACAACATATATATTAATATTCATAAATAAAAGCAATGTGGTTGAGGAATCCAGTTGGATCCCTCCAACCTGTCACCTGCAACAAATATACATATTAGAATTTGCGTACAATATCCGCTTCGAGGCAGATGCACGTACAAAGGGTCATCCGCTCATACACGGGAACATATAGGGTCTCATCTACTCTAATAAGCAAGAATATATCCAAATACCAATCAATATATAGATGACATATCCAAACAATCATCAATCATCACAAATAAAATTTATTCTCACTTATATAAAAATATCAGTGAATCAGAAAGATTGAGTTGTACTCACTTTGGTTCCAATAGCAGTTGTGTTTTATTCTAGATAAAATTGAATAGTCGTTTAATTTTAATCAAAATTTACACTAGATCTAATCAATTCCAAACTAGCTCTAAAATGTATTACCCATCAATACGGGCCCAACACAACTTGTTTCGTCAAAAACGGACTTCGTATGAAGAAGTTACAACGTTTTAAAGTTTATATAATTTAAATATATATAATTTACAGTTTTATTTTTATTTTAAAACCTAGATCAATTCTGGGCCGTGCGATTCAATCAAAGCAAATCATGGCCGCTTCTTCTCTATTCTCCCCTATCATTCATCATGCGAACGAACTCATGAACTACCACCTCGCCATCAATTTACGCGACCTCATCCCGACGTTTTATGATGATCCAAGACCACCGATTGACGCACCAAAGAGAGTTCTACCATCGTCAAGAATGATGGAAAACTCGGTGCTTGTATTGCCTAGGAGTTCGTGCATGAACGCCTGCCAAACACGGCAACTTTTCCAACGATCCCATGCCATATCAGATTGTAGCCGTTGAGATTGAAGATCTCGATACGCTGTATATCTTTGTTGTTGAAGGTTTCGACTAAATGTTTATGGATTGGAAGAAAATCAAGGAAAAAAATTGGAAGATTTTGATCGTTCTAAATTATAATGGTGGTGATTAGGGTTTCTGACCAAGGTTTGATGCTGATGGAAGAAAATGACGTCCTTTTATATAAAATTTCATGACATTATTCACCCGAAAAATTTTCAAACTCAAAATGAAGCATGCCGCCTGGCGTTTATATTGTTTAACCCCTATTCCAAACACAATGAAATATATATCGAGAGCCGATTCAATCGTACTTGGAAGATATGTTTACAAAACGACTACTTAAGTAGACTTCTATGTGTTTCAGCTTGCCAAGACTAAACAGTAAATCCGAGTGACATAAAATTTTAAATCCTACAACAATATAACATTATGGATCCAATGTGTTAACTCCACTCTGCTAGTGACCCAGGAGATAACAGCATGAGTTAACGACTTAAAGAAATGATGACTTAGCTACATAAAGAGTAGTACGACTTAACGGTTTAAAGAGTTAAGGGAAGCCACGACTTAACGGCTCATGAAGTGGTACGACCTACCGACTTAAGGAAGCCATGACTTGGCGGATTAAGAAAATGGACAGACTCAATAGCCTTGAAGGGTTACTGACTCAACAGCCTTGAAGGGTTACCGACTTAACAGCCTTGAAGGGTTACCGACTTAATAGCCTTGAAGGGTTACCGACTTAATAGCCTTGAAGGGTTACCGACTTAATACCATAAGGAAATGACCGACTCAACGACTCAAGGGAAACAGCGACTCAATGGTTTAAGAGGGGGGGGCAAACAACTCTAGAAATGGCCGACCTAATGACTCGAGACAAGAAAGGCTCAAAAGCAACTTCACTTAAGCCACGACCGACTTACGACCCATGCTAAGTCGCATACGACCTAAAGCTACCGAGTTAAAATCCAATGCTGTGATACCTATGCCGCATCCTCTCAACTCATTCGCGACTTAGGACTTATGACATGAATTCAGGTAGATAAGCTTACCTCTACTGAACCGTGGACTTGGCTCGATAGGTCGGCCACGACTTATCCTAAGTTGGCCACGGCTTATCCTAAGTTGGCCACGGCTTATCCTAAGTCGGCCACGACTCAGGACTTGGCGATAATTCCTGCCCAGAATTCTCTATAAATACATTGCCATCTCTAACTTTCAACGGACTTTTTGGACAATCTCTTCAAGCGCCGATACTCTGCCAGTTTCTAAAACGACTTTACACTTGAAGTTTCGAACAACACTACAAGCTACTTTGAAAGACTTTCACACATCCGACATGGATTCGAAGACTTTCGTCTACATCGAAGCTTAAGCTACTTGCTCAAAGTGTTTTGTAACTAAAGAGATTTGTACTTGAAGAGCATTGTATCCTTTTGTAACAAGATCAATAATAAAGATACTTAAAGTGGACTTAGGCTACTCCTTAAGCCGAACCACTATAAAATCGCTGTTTCTTGCTGTATTTTCTGTTATTTTAGCTGATATTCTATTCCCGAACCATCGGGTGGTGCTTTCACATTCACACTTCACACACCGGGATGTTAGCGTTCGATTTTAAACGTTTTAACATTTTTGGTGCTTTCACTGAGAACCCAACTCAGGATACTTCCATCATTGCTCCGCAAAGGTTTGTTGAAAGGATTTCTTTTAAAACCAGAAGTTTATTGGAAATAATGGCTCCTAGGAGAAAACGAAGTTCTGTAAGATCCGACAATGTTCAAGAGAATACCGCTACCTCTCCTCCTTCAAGTCAAGCAGCTCCAACTGTTGGAGTTACGCGAGCAGAATTGGACGCCGTAGTTTTGGGGTTGAATCAACAATTGAATGCCCAGAATGCACAGTTGGAGGCTCAGAATGTCCAGAGCGCCCTGATCTTAAGTAAGTTGAATGATCTACTTGGGGCTAACCGTCAACCAGTTAATAATGATGGAAACCCTACTGTGGGAGTTCAAAATGTTGAAGGAGGGAACGTTTCTCAAAGAGCCACAGACCCTGTGGAAAGGACACCTCTACAGGCTGGGGGATCAGGACCGCAGCCGACCCTCAGTGAACGATTGTCAAGACAGAATTCAGAGAGAATGGTTGATGTTTGCCCCCCAGAGCCTTTAAATGATGAAGAATATTTTTCAGGCATGGTTCGTCAGATCATGAAGGAAAGTATGCGAAGGGATGAAGATGAGAAAGAATGGGGTTTTGGTCCAAGCAAAACTCCGTTTACTGAGAAAATCTTGAAGGCAGAATTCCCAAGAAAATTCGTTCCTCCTACTATCCCGGCATACAAAGGGACAAGCGATCCTAATGAATTTCTGTATAAGTACGATTGGCATATAACGGGTGCCAGAGCGTCTGATGAAATCAAATGTCGATATTTCCCGGTATATCTGGAAGGTGTGGCTCTGTTGTGGTTTACAAAGCTGCCGGTCAGGTCCATTGATCAGTTCTCCGATTTGACCAGGAAATTCAAGGAGCAATTTCGATTGTATGCTTCAAAAGCAAAGGATATATGTCACTGTCAAGTCTAGAGCAAAATCCAGGAGAATCCATCAGATCATTTTTGAATCGTTTTAACATAGCATTGGCTGAGGTAGATAATGCTGAGCCACGCATGGTCTTAACGTACTTGATGAGGGCGATTGACAAATCAAGCGAATTTGAAAAATGGTTGAAAGTGAAAGAACCAAACTCGCTTGACAAGTTCTACAAGAAAGCGGATGAATTCATGCGTTTGGAGAGCCTCCAAGCACCGGCTAAGGTGGTATCAGTAGAAGCTGGGAACAATGATGCTGCTTTGAACAAGAAAGAACCTAACACTCAGAAAAGGGGAAATGATGGTGGAAAGAAACAAGGAGACGCTAAGAAAGGCCGTCCTTTCAATTTCACACCCTTGACCGATACCCCTGGGAACATCTTCTTTGCGACCAAGGATGATGTCAGTTATTCGACACCCCCTAAAATGAGAGTTGGGAGTAAGATGGAAAAAAATGGAAGGTTCTGCCGGTTCCACAACCAACCCGGCCATGACACCAACGAATGCCGTCAGTTGAAAGAGGTAATTGAACAACTCTTGAAGGAAAACAAGCTCCAGCAGTATGTGAAAAGGAATAGAAATGCCCCAGCCTCGTCGACTCAAGGACAACAAGTTCCCGCTCACCGTCCTGGCTCAAGTGAGAAGGCCGTAGAACATGAATCGGAAAGACTTGTCATCAATATAATAACTGGAGGGCCTCACCTAGCAGGCAAAAGCTGGGGCGAGATGGAAAGGTATGCCCGGGCCTTGAGGCATGTACCGGTTGAAGAGAATGTTTTTGTTTTAGAAAATGATGCGCCTTTAAAGCAACAAAAGACTTCCACAGATGATATTGTATTCAGTGCCATAGATTCTTTGGGTATCGAGGCTCCTACCATAGATCCTTTGGTCATATCCGCTGGTATTGGGCCGGCTACTGTGAGAAGAGTTCTAGTTGATTGCGGAGCTTCATGCAACATTCTCTTCAAGAAGACCTTTGATCAAATGAAAATTCCAATGGCTGACGTTCAAGCTTCATCACTTAAGATTGCTGGGTTTGCTGGGGAACTCAAATAGCCAATTGGGACCATAGATTTGTTTGTGGAACTTGGAAAAGGGTCGAGGAAAGTGGCTCGAAAGCAAACCTTTATAATTGTTGAAGAATTCTCTGCCTACAATGCCTTTTTAGGCCGACCAACTCTTGCTACATTCAAAGCTGTTCTTGCCCCATGGTGTCTGACTATAAAATTCCACACAGATAATGGAGTTGGTGTGATTAAAGGAGACCAAGATGCGGGGTGAGAATGTTATCTTACGGAGTTGCGTGAATCAAGGAAAAGAGAAATGGGAAAAGGTGCGGCGGCTCCAGTCCGCATCAAAGAACCAACCTTGTAGCAATTACAGGGTGGACCCTGCACTAGTGAATGTAGTGGCGCACGAAAAGAGATGGATCCTAGGAAAGCTAGTGCAGTGGAGAATAGGGTAGTACTGGTAGAGGTAACGGTGCCGGTGCCCGTTGACCCAAAGGACCCAAACAAATTGCTGTATGTGGGTTCCCAACTCAACACAACAGTTCAGAATGTTCTGATTTCATTTTTGAAGGCAAATTTGGGTGTATTCGCTTGGACTCATGCTGAAATGTGTGGAATATCCCCAGAGATTGCAGTACACACTCTGAATATTGATCCAAAGTTTACACCTGTGAAACAGAAAAGAAGAACCCAGGGTCCTGAGAGGACGGCAACGTTAAAAGAAGAAGTGGATAGGCTCATGGAGAACAGTTTCATCGGAGAATCTACTTATCCAAATTGGGTATCAAATCCAGTGCTGGTTAAAAAAGCTAATGGACAATGGAGAGTATGCATTGACTTTTCAGATCTGAACAAAGCCTGCCCCAAAGACTGTTTCCCGTTGCCCAGGATCGATCAGTTGGTGGATGGGACGGCAGGGCATGAATTGTTATCTTTTATGGATGCATACTCCGGATATAACCAGATTATGATGCATGAGCCAGATCAATGGGACACAAGCTTCATCACAGATGTTGGACTCTACTGCTACAAGGTCATGCCTTTCGGACTCAAGAATGCAGGGGCAACTTACCAAAGGCTTGTTAATGCCATGTTTAAACCGCAGATTGGCAAGACAATGGAAGTTTATGTTGATGATATGCTAATGAAGTCTAAGAAAGCAGTGGACCACATGGATCACTTGGCAGAGATGTTCGCAGTACTCCGAAAGTACAGAATGAAGCTTAATCCCTTGAAATGTTCATTTGGAGTGGAGTCCGAAAAGTTTTTGGGTTTTATTGTGAGCGCTAGGGGTATTGAAGCTAATCCTTCCCAGATTACTGCCCTAAGAGAGGTCAAAGCTCCTAGAACGAGGAAGGAGTTGCAAAGTCTCAATGGAAAGGTTGCTGCCTTGAGTCGGTTCATTTCAAAAGCTACTGACAAATGCATTCCATTCTTTGATGCTCTGAAGAAAGGAAGAAAAAACTTTGAGTGGACTCCTGAATGTCAGAAAGCATTTGATAAGTTGGTTCGTCATATGGAAGTGCCTTCGATACTTTCAAAGCCTGACAATGGTGAAGATCTCTTCATATATTTGGCAATTTCATCTCATGCTCTCAGTGCAGTGTTGGTACGGGAAGACGCAAGGATTCAAAGCCCAGTCTATTATATTAGCAAAAGATTCACTGGGGCAGAGATGAACTATTCAAGGTTGGAAAAGCTCGCCTATTTTTTGTTGATCGCATCAAGAAAATTGAGGCCGTATTTCCAAGCTTATCCCATCAAAGTCCTCACTGATCAGCCTCTAAAGCAAGTCCTATTCCGTCCTGAGACTTCGGGCCGTCTTTTGAAATGGAATATTGAACTCAGCCAATAGACATCACTTATCATCCCCGGAAAGCAATCAATGGACAAGCTTTAGCAGATTTCATCGCAGAATGTACGGATAAAGGTGATAGTGAGGAAGAAGCCACTGATAACGTCCCAATCCAATGGAAATTGTATGTCGATGGCGCAAGGAATGATTACTGTTTCGGAGCAGGGGTTGTCCTTGAAACCCCAGAAGGGCGATCGCTATGTTATGCACTGAGACTAGAATTTCCTTCGACAAATAATGAAGCAGAATAGATGAAATGGATGTTGATTGGATTATGAATGTATCCCAAGAGCAAGAATCATGGATGACTCCGGTATTTGAATATTTGCTCAATGGTTCTTTGCCAGAAAGTTCAAAAGAACGATAGAAGCTGATAAGGAAAGCCTCCAGATATATAGTTCAGGATGGTCGCTTGTACAGACGAGGATTTTCAATGCCATTACTTCGATGCGTGACAAAGGAAGAAGCTAAGACAATTCTGACTGAAGTACACGGAGGGGAATGTGGGGATCATACAGGTGGTCAAACTTTAGCAAAGAAAATCCTCCGTTATGGATACTTTTAGCCAGAAATTAATCAAGATGCTGCTGACTATTCCCGAAAGTGTGATAAATGCCAATGATTTGCCAAAATTCCTAGAGCACCTTCCACTGAGCTAACACAAATGGTCAGTCCATGGCCGTTTGCCATCTGGGGAATAGATCTCATTGGGCCTTTGCCGACTGCCAAATCTAGGATTAAATATGTTATCGTTGCTGTTGATTATTTCACTAAATGGGCTGAAGCCGAACCATTGGCTACTATTACCTATAAGAAAATGATAGGTTTTGTGACTAAAAATATCATTTGCAGGTATGGTGTGCCTCAGAAGATAATCACAGACAATGGTACCCAGTTTGGAAGTGAGGAGTTCCAAGATTTCTGCAAACGATTCAAGATCCGAAAAAGCTTCTCAGCAGTGGCTCATCCGCAGGCAAACGGACAAGTGGAAGCAGTAAACAAAATCATCAAATCAACCATCAAAAAGCAGCTGGAAAAAGAAAAAGGTGGTTGGGTCGATAAGTTACCGCTTGCACTATGGGCATACAGAACTACCCACAAAACTGCGACTGGGCATACTCCATTTTCATTGGCATACGGATCAGAAGCGATGATTCCAGTGGAAACTGAAGTCCCCTCACACAAAAGGATCCATTTTGATCAAGATGAGAATGAAAAACTGCAACTGGAAGCGCTAAACCTCCTTGATGAAAGAAGAGAAGAGGCTAGGCTTAGAATTGCAGCTCATCAGCAAAGGATAGCCAGGCACTTCAATTCCAAAGTTCGTCAGCGCAGCTTTGAAGTTGGGGACCTAGTCCTGAAGAGAATTATGACAGCCATAGGTGTGTTTGGGCCAAACTGGGAGGGGCCATATGTCATAGGCACGAAACTTCTTGATGGCACATTCAAACTAACAACTGTCGAAGGAGAACCAATTAAAAGAGCTTGGAACAGCAATCATTTGCGTCCATATTTTACTTAAAAGCTTTGCTGAAATGTTGTAAAAGAATTACGAATATATGATTCTTGTATTGAAAGCAATTGTAAAGCAAGTGGATAATGAAAAGCTATAAAGTGGATGTAGGCCCAGCTTTTGGCCGAACCACTATAAATCTTGTGTTCTCTACTACTATAAACTGCTTTGTTTTATTTCGACATATAAAATACGTTAATTGTGTTACTAAAATGTTGATTTAATAATGCAGGCCATAAAAACAAAGCTTACCCATCGCAAGACCAAGCGATCTTCGACATCACCCAACAAGCAAACGCTAAACCATTCAAAATTTCCATACTCAAATCCTACGAAAGAAGTGCTTCGAACAAAAGTTAGCGATGTGGATGGAAGTGGACCATTTCTAACTAACTGCGAATGTTTGTACAAACGAGCATCCAGTTAAATAGCCTGTGTCTACCACCACCAACTCGCTTAACTATGAAGTATATTACTTTGGATAAGGAAAATTGTTGGCAACTAAAAAGGGATGATATTTTGAAAAGATAATGGGGATCGCTGACATGAATAGATGGCAAGGAGACATGGGCGAGCAAGCACCAAACAGCAAAAGACCTCTTTGGAGGCACAAGCCCTCTTCAGAGGCACAATTCTTCGGAGGATAAATACCTCAAAGGGGCCTCGCCAGAAAAAGGGAGTTCTTTCTCGACATAAAGTTGTGGACTGATTAGTGATACACTCCCGTGAATCCATCCAACTAAGAGAAAGAAACTCCAAACTTCCAGGCAAAAGCCCCACTTAGAGGCACACGTTTCACCGAGATTGAAATAAAACTTTCAAGTGTTGAAACGTGAAAAGCCCTCTTCGGAGGCCCATTTCACCACAGTTGAAATGCTAAAAGACCTTGAGCGGGCCTCGCCAGAAAAAGAGAGTTCTTTCTCGACATAAAGTCGTGGACTGATCGGTGATACACTCCCGTGAATCCATCCAACTAAGAGAAAGAAGCTCCAAACTTTTCGGCAAAAGCCCTACTCAAAGGCACACATTTCACCGTGATCTGAAATAAAACTTCACACGAGTCGAAATGTGAAAAGCCCTCTTCGGAGGCCCACTTACCAGCGAACAGGGAAAATATAAAAGCCTCTCCCAAGAGGCAGAAACAAAAAGACCTCTTCCCAGAGGCACAATAAAAAAAAAGACCTCTTCCCAGAGGCACAATCAAACAAAAGACCTCTTCCCAGAGGCACAATCAAACAAAAAGACCTCTTCGGAGGCACACGTTTCATCGAGATCGAAATAAAACTTCCGAGTGTTGAAACGTGGAAAGCCCTCTTCGGAGGCACACGTTTCACCGAGATTGAAATAAAACTTCCAAGTGTTGAAACGTGAAAAAACCCTCCTCAGAGGTACAACTTTTCAAAGAAGCATTTCATCAGAAATGCAAAACAAAGATCAAAAAGCCCTCCACCGAGGAGCAATATAAAAAAAGGGGAAGCCCTCTTTAAAGGCACATTTTAGCTTTCAAAGGAAGATTGGTTCATCTATTCTTGAAAATACTCTTCCTCAAAAAAGTTAAAGTGCCCTTCGAAGGCCCGCTCTACCACATAAGAGAATTCGCTTTGTAAAAATGTATATATGCAAAAGAAAAAGTGATATCTCCAAAGGGTGGAGCGAGAAAACTCATATGTTACTCTATTTTGAGCAGAATAATATTCCTCCAAGTATGGAATAATTATTCTTTAGAAAATAAGAGTACAAGTCCCCTCAAAGTTGAAAATATTGCAACGAGCTTATGGTATAGGGGCAACATGGTATAGCTACATTGGTAAGAATTACGCTCGAACAACATACCACAATCTCACTGCAATATCATATAAAGAAACTTGTACAAAAACGAAGAATAAATGCTTTCTCAAATACAGACAGAAGTTTGTACAAACAAAAAGAATCATTTTATTCATACTGTCAAAATTTTGTACAGGTACAGGTTTCAAAATAAAAAGAAAAGCGGAGGCCGGTACCCGCACAATCTCTGGCCAGTACATGCAAAAAGCAAAAAGTAAAAATAAGGGGAAGCAGGGCCCGTTACTTCTTCTTGCCACCACCTTTAGAGCCTTCACCTGACCTAATAGGCAGTTTTTCAGGACGGCTTGGGAGAGTTGGGGAATAAGGACAGAGGGTCACTACCGGATCAACCTTCGCTTCCTCTTCAGAAACAAGAATGCTTTTCCTTTTCTTCTTGGAAGTGGTACGCTTCCTCCTCCTCCTTGAAGAAGACTCACTTCCCAGGGTAACAAGAGCAGACAATTTTATATTATTAGAAATGGTTCACTCCGGGGACTCATTGCCTTCTCCAAGCCCTTCTCCCCCATGTTCCTGTGAAGCATTAGGATCATCTAAGTCCCGGAGAGCCTCTATTTGCTCCTCTTGCGACCCGGGTTGAGAGGCGGATGGAGGGGTGACCTGGAGAGGAATAATTGGAGGAGGGGGAGTCTGAACGATGCTCGGCACTTTCTCTACAGAAGAAAAGAAGTTAAAGTCAGTAAAGAGAGGAGATAAAGGCTCGTTGAGATTCAGGAAGTAGTCAAGAAGCTCATCAAACTCATAAGAAGCAAATGAGCAGTCTATTTGAGCAAGATCAGCATTAGGATTACCTGGCGAAGCAGGCTTTGCTATGTCAATCTCAAAACCCAGCGCTTCACTGCTCTCTTGGCCTTCATCTCCGTTATGGACAGTTGCACCTTCTGTGATAGCTTTGGTAGAGGGTGGAGAATGAGAACCGGAGCCTGTGATGTCAACATCGGCCGAAACCGATGGAGGGACGGGGTAGTTAATGGTGCTTCTTTCACAAAGTGCTGCTCCCCTTCCTCAGCTCGTGCTTTAGCAAGCTGCTCTTTTCCCCGGGCTAGAGCAGCTATGGCATCATCATCTAGAAAGTGCTCTTCAAGAGATGCTTCAGCATAGCCGGCACCTGCACCCCCAAGCATGTCAAGAATTGACTCCCAAACCGCGGCCAGGGTAATCTCATACTTCGGTCCTAAGAATGAAAGGCTCCCACGTCCCATAACGCTATGCACATAGAAGTCAAATAAAGTGGGGTTGACATTGGCTTTAGTCGCCTCATGCGATTGTTCGGCAGCCTGCCTTCCAGCGATAGCTTTATCACGTTCCTTCTCGGTCTTTAATAATTGGGCCTTTAGCCTCATAATCTCCAAATCCTGGGAGTTGACCTTCTCCCGTAACTCTGCAACGTCAGCACGATACCTTTCCGTTGTTGTCTGCTCAGCCTCAAGTTGTGCCTCGGCATGTCGCTGAGCAGCGTGAGCATCGCGAACATGCTTTTCAAGTACTTCTTCTTTTTGAGTATATGAGGTAGAAGAAGTAGCAAGCTCTTATTTAAGTTTCTCAACTTCTGCTTCAAGCTTCTCGTTGTAATCAGCGATGTTCCTCATCTCAGTATCTTGCTGGCTTAAAGTTTTCTGCCACTCAGCCTTATCATTTTCTATGGTCAGCATGGCCTCTATATTCACGCGGTTGACCCTCTGAAGCTCATCAACAAGCTTTTGCCACCCTGACATCCGCTCGATATCAAGTCTAACAGCATCAAGATTTTGCAGCATTGCTTGTTTGTCAATAGGGACCAAGTCAAGATCGAACCGCACTCCCTTTAGGCACCAGTGCGGGAACCGGCTTTGTAGAGTAGCCGGGCCTGGTCCAATATGGAATTTAGGCCTGTTGACTATTGTCTGAATGTCTGTCTTCCCAAGAGCAGGAGAGCCGGAAGGGATGTCAAGTGAGATGGAGGCAGCGGCCTTTTCAGGAGTTGTAGATGCATGCTTTTCACCTTGCCTGGCACGCTTGCTTGGGTCCTCAACTATATGACTTTTTCCCCGGTCGTCATGCGACTTTCTTTTGTGAGAGTCGTCACCTCTCTGGGAAGAATCATGGTGCTCCTCCCTTTCTCTCCTCTCATAACGCTCTTCTTGAGCCCTCCTCTCCTGAGCCTTTCGAGCGGCTCTCTCTTCGTCAGTTTCTCTGTAAACGGGAAGGTAGCGCCTATAGTCATATTGACTACGCCTGCCATAGCGCTGAAAGTCGTCGTAATAAGAGCCGCTGCGTCCCATCCGAGAATCTAAAATTGAAAATAGACACGTCTTAAAAGTCTTTAGAGAAAAGAAGTTAAGTACGAATAAGTGCTGAAAATCCTATGTGTGTGTGGTGTGCAAACTACACGCGTCAGGCTACAAACCACTCTTCGGCATAGGGGTGGTAGTGACTTGAGTGGCAGGCTTCAAAATTTGCTGAAAAGTGGATGTCGCCTCGACAATAGGAGAAGCAGCTTTAGGAACATCATCTTTAAAAGTTCCTGTGAAGTTATGATCAGGTCGTTTAGCCCCTCAAAAGTATCATCACCGCCATGCTCGACGGGAGTTTCTTTTTCGGCTTCCAAGTCGGCCGCATCTTCAAAGCAACGAAGAGTTTCTTCCTCCTCAGTAACTTGGGCAAGTGCGAATTTGCCAGATGACCCCGCAACGTCGGCAGTAGTAGAGCACTTCACCAGAGAAGCCTCGGAGGCAGGTTCTCTTGGTATGGGTTCGTCAGTGGAAACTGGGGCATCTAATGCTTTAGATGGGGAGTCTGGAACCTCATGGGGGTGTGTAGAACAAGAAGTGTGTAAAAGTCTATACTGATGCAAAAGTTCGTCCCTCAGCAAAAGCTTTATACTTCCCCCTTTAGCGGTCACAGCATTCAATCTTTCAAAAATTTGCTTGTGGCCTGGATCTCTAGAGGGGGGAGGAAGCGCTGAAAAAGGAAAGAGTGAAATTAGCAACTTAGATCTCGAAAAACTTAGGAATGGAAAATAGAAGCAGGTAATCTTACTTCCTACTCTCCAGATGGCGTAAAACCCTCGGGGGCAGCGAACAAAGAAAAACTGATTTAAGAAGCCATGAACGCTTTCGGAACGATCGGTGATGAGTTTGCGATTCCTAGCGCTTCTTATAACAACAATAGAGGGATGATCTTTAGTCTTTGTGAAAGAACATAAATAACAAATTTCCTCGAAACTCGGCAGTCGATCTAGAGTTCTCATGAATAAAACACACAACCCCATCAGAATGGCATAACCATTGGGCTGCAGTTGGAACGGAGAGATGGTCAATCGAAGAAGAAACTGTTGAAGAAAGTCATTGAAGGGAGGAATAGCACCGCACAAGCACATTTGGCGGTTGACTGCTACAAAGCCAGGAGGCGCCACATCAGCAGTGTTAGTTTTCTCAGGAAGAATGGCATCTGCTTCAGCAATGCCAAACTGAGTGCATAACTGACGAAAAACTTTGTATGACAAAGTGGTAGAGGCTCTCTCTGGAGGATTAACTAGGGGAGCCGGAATAAGAGTGGCTTCTCCAGTCTGGGCTGTTGTCTCTTCTTCTTGATAAGTCATTCTACACAAGCAACTGGATATTCAAATGTGAAGGTGCACATTTCCTAAAAGTGTGAAGTGTTGTGCAGAACTAATAAAAATAACAAGTAAATATAACTGGAATTAAACTAGTCGACAATTGGTCGATTACCAAATTTCAGGACTTGTTAATTTAAAAAGTTCAGGTATAGTATTAGTGCAAACTGGGCAGTTTCAGTTGACTATTTCAATGTTGCTTTAATACTTTACTTGAATTTGATAATTTAAAAGCACTTCGTTCACACAATCTATTTAAGTTGGTTATCTGTTATTAACTAATCTGCCATTTGATGTGGGCAGTCAGTGGCAGTATATTCGTCCCAATTTTCTATAAATGATGTATTGAACAGATTGTTAGCTTGCAAGTCAAAAGTGATCTGTGAAAGAATGCAGCAAAGTTTAACAGTTCCAAGTTCAAGTAACAGTTCAAAGTTCAAGCAGTTTATCCTGGCAACTCAAATTGGAAATATAATCAAGTTCTGTCAACATCTCTAAGTTTTCAAATTTTGTTCAGGTCATTGAGTCACAGTTCAAAAGTTCCCAAAGTCATGAGTCGTCCACGACCTAAAAGTTAAGTCGTCCACGACTTAAAAGATTTCCTACAAGTTAAGTCATTCCCTAAGTCATGAGAAGAAAAGGCTTCGGTTCTCAAAGTCCTATAACTCGGCCGCGACTCAAAACTTATGCCGTATCCAGTTAAGTCGTGAAGGGTTATAGGATGCCCAAAATTACTGAGTCGTGTCCAAGTCAGCATTTCACTTCACTCAATCGACGAAACCCCCCATCTAATCAGAAACCCTTCACCTTCTTAACCCGCTAACCCGTTAGCCACTCCACCAACACAAGCCCTAGTTTTCACCTGATGACGAATCTTTCAAAGACTAAACCACCGCAAATTCAATGCCTGTCACTCCAACGCAACTCGAAAATCGATTAGCTTGAAGCATTGAAGCCCACCAATCAAACGTTTAAACCTAAATCGAGCCAACTAGAGTTCGTCAAATATCGAAAATTCACGATGGTGCATTGCGTGGAGAGGTGGGTTAGGATGGAGAAAAATGGAATTCACGAATCAGAGATGGTAAAGGATCAGGAGAAGAAAGCTTACACGATGTAATCTCAAGACTAATCGGTGACTGATTGAATCGAAATCGCCTTTGGAAGCTCAGGAAAGAGTTAACAGCAAAAGCGAATGAAAAGGCAGGTAATGAAAAGAAAGGAGGGGATAGACGACTTATAGTAGAGAGGCCTGAAGTGGCTCATACGACCTAACCTTTAGGTCGCACACGACTCAGCGACTTAGAGGGGGACGGGTCAAAGGATAAGTGACTCATCGAGTTATCAACCTACGACTTAAGGGTAGTGGAACTCGAAACAGCACGCGAGTTAACGAAAGTCGAAGCACACGACCTACGACTTAGGCGTGAACTTCGTGGGGCAAATGTTAACTCCACTCTACTAGCGACCCAGGAGGTAACAACATGAGTTAACGACTTAAAGAAATGACGACTTAGCTGCATAAAGAGTAGTACGACTTAACGGTTTAACGAGTTAAGGGAAGCCATGACTTAACGGCTCATGAAGTGGTACGACCTACCGACTTAAGGAAGCCATGACTTGGCGGATTAAGAAAATGGACCGACTCAACAGCATTGAAGGGTTACCGACTCAACAGACTTGAAGGGTTACCGACTTAATAGCCTTGAAGGGTTACCGACTTAATAGCCATGAAGGGTTATCGACTTAATAGCCTTGAAGGGTTACCGACATAATACCTTAAGGAAATGACCGACTCAACGACTCAAGGGAGACAACGACTCAATGGTTTAAGGGGGGGCAAACGACTCAAGAAATGGCCGACCTAATGACTCGAGACAAGAAAGGCTCAAAAGCAACTTCACTTAAGCCATGACCGACTTACGACCCATGCTAAGTGCATACGACATAAAGCTACCGAGTTAAAATCCAATGCTGTGATACCTATGCCGCATCCTCTCAACTCATTCGCGACTTAGGACTTATGACATGAATTCAGGTAGACAAGCTTACCTCTACTGAACCGTGGACTTGGCTCGATAGGTCGGCCACGACTTATCCTAAGTGGCCACGACTTATCCTAAGTTGGCCACGGCTTATCCTAAGTCGGCCACGTCTAAGGACTTGGCGATAATTCCTGCCCAGAATTCTCTATAAATACATTGCCATCTCCAACTTTCAAGGGACTTTTTGGACAATCTCTTCAAGCGCCGATACTCTGCCAGTTTCTAAACCGACTTTACACTTGAAGTTTCGAAGAACACTACAAGCTACTTTGAAAGACTTTCACACATCCGACATGGATTCGAAGACTTTCATCTACATCGAAGCTTAAGCTACTTGCTCAAAGTGTTTTGTAACTAAAGAGATTTGTACTTGAAGAGCATTGTATCGTTTTGTAACAAGATCAGTAATAAAGATACTTAAAGTGGACGTAGGCTACTCCTTAAGCCGAACCACTATAAAATCGCTGTTTCTTGCTGTATTTTCTGTTATTTTAGCTGATATTCTGTTCCCGAACCATCGGGTGGTGCTTTCACATTCACACTTCACACACCGGGGTGTTAGCATTCGGTTTTAAACGTTTTAACACAATGAAATTGGTTTCATCAAAATCCGAGTCTGTTTGAAAAATGACTATTTTTACACGTTAATTATATATTTAAGTATTCAATTTTTATAATTTGACTTTTAATTCAATTTTTAAAGTTTACCAACATCACTCTAATTCAAATAGAACTTTATTTAACTTTATAAATCATTTTCCTTTGCATTAGACTCAAATTCCAATAATTTAGAATTTTCGAATATTAAATTAATAGTTTAATTATCCAATTAATTCCTTATATTTGAAATATAATTTATTCAACTTATAAAATTTACTTTTAGTATTTAGAATTAATTAAATATACGAATTTCAAACGACTGAAATTCTGGGTCGTTACATTATTACTCTGTCATAACTCATAATCATGTATGTATGTAGTGAAAGGAGAATATATTTCTCTATAGTTTTAAAAGCTGGGTATCTCAAATGTACTTGGACTACGGTTAATAACAACTAATTATTGCTCATTTTTCATTATGTAAATAGTATATTCACTACTTTTAGATGCAAGGTGTTATATAGTTTTTATGCCTTTTCTTCTACTTTTTGCAATAAGCTATGTATATTATTTAGTGAACTAATATTTTACACTTATATAAGTACGTAATTATTAATTAAGATTTGTCATAGACTCATAGTATCATACTATCGTATATATGTAGTGGTAGTTGTAATTAAGTATTTCGATTAATATATATTTAAGCATATTCATGGCTTTTCTCAATATAGTTATTGATAAACTATTTGCAACGTAAACCTGATAATTCCACAAGATCATGTCATGCTAAAAGCTTCATGGATTCTCCAAGCTAGTCTATAATTTAGCCACTCATTTGTAAAATTAGTCCTACAACTTAGACAGTTAAAATTACATTATAGTTACAAATATATCAACCACAGATGAGCATATATATCTTTATTCATGGACATATATATTAGCGCGCAAACACACACACACATACACACACACACACACACATATATATATATATGTGTGTGTGTGTGTGTGTATGTATATGTATAACATGTAAATATGTTCATAGGTAAAACTCATACTTCGGTGCCATATCACTCCTTTGCTGAACTTTCAACTGTTCATAAAACATCTTAATGAAATTTTCAGTGGATTCATCAACTCTGAATTTATCATCAGTCCCCTCATATTTCAATAGAAAAGGCTAATCTATAACTTTAACTTTTCTAGTCATTTTTGGAGTAAAATTCCATTCCAAATCATCGGAGAATTCAAAACAGATTCTGAATCAGACATCTCATAGTTCTTGAAACTGAACTCAAATTCGTGAGAATTATGTATTGTATTATCAAGTACATACTTTGTATTTTTGTTGTTATTGTTGTTGAAGGAGATAAGGCTGATAAGAATTTTCTGGAAATTTTTCCCTTTTTGATGATAAGCTGAAATATAAAGGCTATATAATTGTGCATCTCATTATTTCTAATATTTATCTGGTGTATAAAACTAACAGTTGAGTTTTCGATATTCCGTTATCTAAAATATGAAATTAAATGTTAAATATTCAACGTAGATGAGTAATATACATGCTTCAATTCAAATGCCAAGCGTGTTAAACACCACAATAAACATCCTTATTCTTTTTTTGATCCATCAATTCAGCATTGTTGAAAAGCACATTTATATATTCCAATATATGAGTCAACTCTTTAAATATAAATCCCACATTGTGCAGAATAAATGGAAGTTTAGTCAAATTTTCTTGTTTTTAAATGTATTTCCACAGTGAGGATCTTATTTCTAAACCGTTGTAGGCAAATATGACTGTATAAATAAGGCTTAAACACCTTGATTTTTGCAACAAGTATGTAACATACTGCTCATCTGAATGTAATATTAGACCGCTGACATAGGTCCCATAATATCAAAGTCTACTTGTAGACCATTGTTGTCATAAATAAATTGCAAATATAATTTATTTTCTTTTCTGCATTACCTGTATTATTAGTGTGTTGTTTGTTCTCTAAGACAGCCATAAAAGATGAAATATGACTCCTTAAACTTTTGACTAATGTCTAATTTTTTAGTTAAGGAGTTCATTCCCCTTACTTTCCAAATTATGAATTCTATAAATCAATTAATTTTGATTCACTCCTATTTTTTGAGTAACTCCTATTTTCTTTGACTTTTTAGCTTTTCTGTCCTTTGTCTTAATACGATTTACCAATAAATTCCATCATAGGTTATCGATAATGTATGATTGAATGCATTAAATTCAATTGAAGATCCATCCATTGTTGAATTTCTGCATATTTTCTTTTTATTTTGCAGCTACGGATTTTGCTTTGGCAGAGAAGCATCTGAAATATCTTTAATTTGCGTCTGCTCGTGGGATACTGAGTTCAATTTGTTGCCTTCACTTATGTATTAGATTCTACAGTTAGCTTGGAGTTGTCATTGCTTCATTAAGAACTGCAGTCGTTATACTATGGTTAAGCGTATGCTTGGCGATTTCAGGAATCATTTCTTTCTTGTTGTTTATTGTTTACATGTATAATAGATGTTGTTTACTTGTTTTGCTATGAATTGATGGTTTCACTATGAAATGAAGTTGGATTATGAACTGAAAGTTTTAAGTTTGTAATTAAGTACTTGTAATAGTTGTATTATAAATTGGGTTTGCCATCTATTACTCGTTTTGTATTCACGTTATTTATTACATGTACTTGAAAATGGTGATAAACGGTGGCTGTTTTTAATTTCGGCACGGCTCCAGGCCGTGGCTAATTTATATTTAGCCACGCCTCTGAGCCGGGGCAAAAAATTAATTTGCCATGGGTCTGGACCGTGTTAAAATATAAATTAGCCACGGCCTGGAGCCGTGGTAAATCTTTAGTTCGCCATGCCTCTAGGCCGTGGCAAAATATAAATTAGCCAAAGCCAGGAGCTGTGGCAAAATATTAACCACTACCAATTTCGCCACGGCTCAGAACAGTGAAAAACTTTTTAGCCACGGCTCAAAGCTGTGGCAAAATTGATTTTCTAGTGCAGTGGCATTAATGAATTGATGTTGTTGAATAGTGAAGGAAACTAATTCTGTGCTTTATCGGTGTGGTCTCACTGCATGTTGTGCTTAGGTTAATGTACTACTCTTACTAGAATTAATGCATGATCAATGTTTTTATTATTGTTCTCTCCATAAACACTTGGTTACTCATACGAATCGGCTTGGTTTATGAGAATAGACACTTCACTTTGGAAAGACAACTAAAGAATGCTTAAGATGAAGCATGGGGATTCTTGCAAATAAAAGTTGTTTTATTTCATCATGTATAATTATTCATGTGGGCATCTTTATATGTTTGGCATGATACTATTATCTCTGTTCTATTAATATTTGACTCCCACATAGGCACATTTTGGGTTTATGAAAATGTAAAGACTAGTATGACAACCATGTGTATTGAAATGTATTTAGTTGCCTACATACTTAAAGCTGTTGAAAAAAATACAAATCTTATTTGATCGTTGAAAGATAATTCAAAGCTAAGTGTAGCACAATGAGCTCCCTTCTTTGAATTTCAAAAATGTGGGATGTTATAGTTTGATATCAAAGCTTATGCTAGGGGAAACTTAAGTGAAACAGCAATAGAAGTAGTTAAGTACTTTGTATAAAACGAACACCTTGGAGAGGGTATATGCTATTATGTAATATATTTGTATTTCGCTATATAGATATATAGGTAGATATGTATATTCTACTATTAATGCTTTACTCTCTTTCTTTTCGATTCTAATGAGGTCTTGCTTAATAGAAAAGCAAGATGGAAATGAGAAGGGGAAGAACTACAATAAAGGAGCAAGTGCAAGATAAGAGTTTTAGAGTACTCAAACTAATCAGCAAGGAGCGAAGTCTCCCAAAATTTTGGAGCAGAGGTTAGAGTCCAGATGCCAGCACTAGCTGTGGAAAACGTAGATATGTATGCATTATTTCTTGTAGTGTATGGAAATTTTAGTACAGCAGTAGGTTTGGTAGTAAGTTCCATGATAAGCTTGCATGCTCGCAAAGGTTGGATGCAAGCTGCCAGGGAGAACTTTTCTAAGATGTATCACATTCAGCTTTGGTGGATAAATGTTTGATGGGACTAAAACATCCTTGGAAGTAAGTAATTGGCCAAAGATGTGTGAACTAATTTGTGAAGATTTGGATTTTATTTATGCCTAGTATTTAAATTAGTATCTTGATAGTTGGCTAGGACTTGGTATAAGATTGTAAGGGTAGAAGTTCTTGTGCATGTGATTATTTGGGAAAGATTTGAAGAGATATTTGAAGAGCAATTTATTTTATAACATCCCCTAATTTGAGGCCCGAAGCTAACCACTACAGAAGCTGCAGTCATCTATGGTATTAATTTCCAATGACAAAATACGGTAATATTAATGGTATCCATAATATCAGAAGCATATGAATATAAATTAAAATCAACAAAGATTTCAAAATAGCTTTTTTGATTATATTTCAAATCAATATTTCATACTCAATTACATAATTCCAAAACGATTCTAAATTTTAATAAATATAATTATTACATAATACGCCAAGAGTGACATATAATAATGCCCCTCTTGGATGATTAGAGTAATAAATAAACATATTAGTCAATAAATACATCGCAGCGGAACAATAATGGATAGACTCTTAAATAGATAGTCCTTACTTTTGCATGTCTTTCGAAACTTTATTTATGACCTAAAAACCTAAATAACTTAGATCTCAACCACTTAAATTAAAGTTTGAGCACCTGAGAGTTTAAGCGGAAAACATAAACTTCGAGTCAGACATAAAACCTGGTGTGGTTAATTCTATTACATCTTGGTTTACTGGCATTAAGTGAGACCAGAGACCATGCCGCTTAGAGGAAAGGTTTCCCTTTACTAATATCCTTTTATAATTATATCTTTTGCAAATCAAAATCCTACAATCAAACTAATTATAACTACAATAACAATAACATCTATTACTTATAATGGAAAGGAGAAACCACACCTTTGTACTATCACCACGTGTCACTTAATTACTATTATCGACATTTGGTACCACGAAGCGACTGGTAATGAGAATGGAGCGGTTGATCCTCTACCTTTCACTATACTGCCTTTTTTCCTTCTTTACATCCATTTTCCGAAACCTACAATCATACCAAACAAATTTTTACTTTTCTCCCAAAATCGAACCAATTCCTACCCCAAATTTATAAATTTCAGTCATAAAACCCACGGTCATCCTGATACAACCCATACACTTTCACTGTTCTCTATCTGCAATTTGGAAGATGGAACCAGACTAGCATGTTCTTAACTCTGCTACCTACTGTGGTGATTTCTTCTTCAAGCACGTGAAGATGAAGGCTTTTAAGTACTTTGATTAAATCAACAAGATGCTCGGCTCGATCTTCGCAAGATAACGAAGCTCTGACCACAAATTCTCCATCTTCTTCATATGTTGATTTACGGTTAGTTCATCTTATTCAGTTGTTAACGCGCTTTCTTCTGCAATTTTAGATGTTTGCCTTCTAAGTTCTTTCACATGTTCGATTACTTCTGCTAGCAATGATGCTTTGCCTGTCTATAGAAGTATTGAGAGAAAAAGGAAGTTATATTTGCCATTTTATCATTTTGGTACACTTTTGAATAGAAACCTAATTCAATTTTGAATCGGTTTTAAAACTACTTACAAATTAAGGTCATGTTCTGGTTATGTCGATTAAACTGACCAAATACACTCGAGTTATTCTGCCTAATACTCCCGAAAATGGTCAATATTCATAAAAATTCCAAATCTTCGTGCTGTAAATGCAAGGCTACTACATGTTATAGCAGTTGAACCCAAAGTCTTTGAATGTAGAACAACTGTCATGTCAGTAGTAATAATGGTCAAAGGCTTATATTACAAAGAGTTTGAACAAGTTTTTATCTTATTTATTTATTTACTATTTATTTATTTATTTTTTCCCGATGTGTACTTGAATGAACTTGATTAATTGAATAAAAGAATTTTGGAATAGTTTTGTTGCCTTTTTTAGAAGGAAAAGAAAAACAAGTTCTGCAATTATAGTACAAAGGACTGGCTTTTTTAGCTTATCTGGATTAGCTATATTGGAGTAGCAACAAAAGCTAGAAATGGTTACACATTGGTACTCTATGAATACTGATATCTACTGATAATTTTTTTTTTACTTTACTACCAACTTGGATGAGACCATTGTTTATTACAATATTTCAATTCGACTAAGTGATGTGCATAATAATTAATTTTTGTTATAAAAATTATTATGAAACATTCTCCCTGAGATATTTCATAGTAAAAATATCAACTGTGTAAATTAACATTTGTCATCGTGATAGTTGGTACATCGTGTTGATGTGCCTATGTTGATCTCACTAGAATTGTTAGGTCATACTCCTTGCAGTTACAGGTATTTTTTCTTCTAAATATATCTTTTTATTGCATGCTTAAAAATCATAATACATGAATGAATTTTATTGTAAGAATTCATGGTGAAATTGTAAGTTTCTATGTGAAATCATAACATTACGGTTAAACTATAAATTTCTTTTTCAAATAATCCATCTCCTTATTGTATAAATTGGCAGTTATAACTATTTTTGACAGTCTGTTATTATTTGTGGTTGTGTTATAGACACACACCCTATATACATACATATATATATATATGTGTGTGTGCAGATATTCATATATACATGCTAATAATGATTAATTGGAATCTTTCGTTAATTAACTATAATACCCCTTAACACCATTTCCAATCATTTGTTTTTGATGTCTGAAACGAAAAAAATGTCTTTGAATATGCACATAAATAGAACATCATACCCACCCACATAAACCATGCTTGCATAAAAGTTTCATCAGTTTTGAAGGACTAATGTGTAGGCTGCTGGATAAATAACAGAATGTAAACTTCTTTTGAATAGAATATTAACCTGAATATTCGATTACTTCAAACTTTTAGGAAAGTAGGATCTTGATTATAATGGTAAAAGGTTTATGCATTTTTTCCTTTTCTTTCTTGATATAACTACAGAACACAAAATAAAGTACATTACTTTGTGGCTATCGACCTTTAGACATCAATTATTTGATGATAACATTGTTAGGGATGGACTAGATAGAAAGTTTTAACGATCTGTATAGTGCCGATGCATTTGTGCATAACAATACTCATTATGTGTTGGTTAATTATTATTCAATTAAACTATCCATTATCTTTAAATTTATTACCAGTTGAAGTTGATTATTCTACTAGCTTTTAAGCCTACCACCCTTTATTGAATAATGAAATATGAAAGTGAGAACAAAAGTTTTAAAATTAAGGTGTTGTTTTGATATTTTTTACATATTTTGTATTTGGTTACCTGGTTGGTTATGGTAATCTTTATGAGATGTTAATTCCATTCATTGGGTTTAAACTTTTCTGCTATTATATTATAATTTATATAAAATAGTTGAAATACATATTTTAATCACTATCTTATAATCTCATTAGTTAGTAGGACTTTCTGTCATTCTGACAAACAAGTGTCCTAAAGCTTTCGAGCATTGTTTTACGGTTCGGTATTCCAGCTGTTGTTAATCGTGTTTTGTTTCGTTTCTGAAAAACAACGATTTACGTGTAGAAATTCTTATTCATTTAAACCATGTTCTGTTATGGTTTCATCTGAGATGTAAAGCATATTAAGGCAAAATCAAATTTAGTTAATTAGCATTATACATAAAGCAGCACACCCAGGAAATTACTAGAAAATCAAAGTGTTTATGAATTCATTTGTTAATGCTCTCTGAGGTAATATTCAATACCTATGCGACTGTGCTGATATTGATCCATGTAATGTTTTTCATAATCTCAAGTAAAAGAATGCAACTGATCAAAGTGCATACTATGGTGTAAACATCATTATTGAGTTAATCAGTAATTATGTCTCTAATTTTGTGTGAAAACCATACATTGCTAAGATAATTATGCAAATATTATTACAGAAGCCGAGTGTGGATGAAATAGTTAAAATTCCCAAGTTGGAAAGTGTGCTAAATGGGAGTTTACTTTAGTTCCAATGGGCTGTCGTGGATGTGGCTGTTGTTTCCATGGATGTCGTGTTGGTAAACGCAGACAAGACAGCAGTATTCTTTTACATTTTCACAGGACCAATAACCGCATCGACTGTCAACACCATTCTCCAAGATTGCCAATGTCACTTTTCCTACCCTCTAATTCTTCAACACACTTACAAGCGTCGATGTTGGTCCTCCGCCGGGTTACATATGATTTTTAAGGTTAGGGCTTTTCCAGGTTAGTAATTTTTACGCCTTTACCTAAATTCTGGTTTTTCACTATTCACTGCATCTACTACAGAAGATTTTTGAAATTAGGGCTATTCCATGTCAGTCATTTTGACCACTGTAATTGAATTTTGATTTTTCGCTCTTCACCGTTTGCTGTTCACTACATTTAAATGAGGGTTATGGTAGGTTTACATTCTTTGAGTTTCAACCGTGATAATTCTGAATTTATGTATTTTACTTCTATCGTACTTTTTGTCAACTTGAAATAAATTTGTGAGAATTTGTTGTCGGTTTATCTATAAAGTAGAACCACCTTGACTTATTGTAAGTGAGTAGGGAGGCAATGGTATTTTTCAACCAACGCTGTAATTTTTTTTAGTGGGAAGTAAATTTGTCGGAGTTTGTACTCACTTTATCTATGCAGGTGAACCACCTTGACTTACTGTAAGTGAGCTGAGTTGGGAGGCAGCACTATTTATCACCCAAATGATATAACAAACACATTGTTAACGCTAAAAGTTGAACGCTAACACCCCGGTGTGTAGAAGGTAATTGTGAAAGCACCACCCGTTGGTACGGGAACAAAATATAAGCAGAGGAATCACAGAGAAGCTATAAAAGACACAATATTTATAGTGGTTCGGCTTAAGATCTAGCCTACATCCACTTTAAAGCTCTTTATTGCTAATTTGGTTACAATTCTTTATAACAATCTTCAATTACAACACACTTAGACAAATAGCTCAAACTCTGGTGTAGAAGAATCCTTCGAATGCATGGCGAATGAGTTAGATTTCCTCTCAAGATTTGTTGAAATGTCTTTGGTGATTGGAGTGATAGAAGTGTTGCTTGAACGTTGCTTGAAGTCGAGACAATGGCAGAGTAATGGCCTCTCAGAAGTCCGTCCAAAAAGAAGAAGTCCTCTTCTAGTTGGAGTTAGGGTCATATTTATAGGCATTTTTTAGAGTTAGGTCGTAGGTCGTGGCCGACCTAAGCAAGGTCGTAGGTCGTGACCGACCTAAGTACGGTTGTAGTCAACCTGAAGAGTATTGGTGCTTCCTTCCTTATGCTAATTTGCACAAGTCCTAGGTCGCAAGTGACCTATCCCCCTGTGGCATAGTATAGTTCAACTCCTTTACTCTGGCAGTTAGGTCGCTAACGACCTACCCTAGGTCGTGAGTAATTTCCTGCATCCATAGTTGATCTTAAATCGTTGAGTTCCTTAGGTTGCGACCTTCCTTAGGTCGCCGAGCTTCATAGGTCGGTGGACAGTTAGGTCGCATAAAATCTTTAGGTCACTTGCTTGCTTATCTGGTTAGGTCGCGGCAATCCTTAGCTCGCCAGGTTACTTCAGTAATTAGATCGTCCCCTTTTTTAGGTTGCTTGTTCTTTTAGGTCGTGGCCTTTTTGGGTCGCTGCTGCCTTTAGGTCGAGACAGTCTTAGGTCGCAACACTTTAGGTCGCAGCTACTCTGTTAGGTCGCAAAGCTTGATAGGTCGCTCTCCCCTTTAGGTCGAGACATCTTTAAGTCGCTAGACCATTCCTATAGCTTGGTCGTTCCATGTCTTTAGGTCTTAGGTCGCTAATGAAGGGGAGTTAACATTTGCCCCTCGAAGTATACGCCTAGGTCGTAGGTCGTGTGCTTCGACCTTCTTAACTCGTGCTCTGATGAGTTGTTAGGTCGCAAGCGACCTATTGAGGAAACTAGGTCATGCGTGTCGATTCACATTTTACTCCTCCGGGGTATAAATAGCTTAGGTCGTTCCTTCTTCATCTCATCTGTTTTAATATCTTATTCGGCCATTAACAGAATCTTGTGATTTCAAGAGCAATTCTGAGTTTAATCGTCCACTGATTCATTCCTGCTATCATATTGTGTAAGTATACTTAATCTCTATCCATCTCGCGATCATCATTGAACCACGAATTTCCATCTCCGAACCTCATAACAATTTTGTATGCCGCGTTTCATCTTTTGAGTCAAGTCGTGGTCGATTTTGATCGCCATTATTTGTAATTCATGAAAGCACAGTAGTGAGTTGAATTCGTGATTCCTGTGAACGTGGTAGTATATCGGATTTGTGATGAGTTTGAGGCGATGAGGAAGGTTCCAACGGGTTAACGGGTTAATGGATTTTTAGCTACACGGGTAATGGAGGAGATGATGTGGCAGCGTGTGAGTGGAGGGTCGACTTTAGGGTGGTCTGCTTGAATATGAACCATGTGACCTAACTTCTTAGCGATCTAACCCTGTAATGACCTAAGTTTTTGCGGCATTGGTTTTAGGTCGCGGCCGACCTTAGACTTAAATTCCTGTGACACAGAAGTTAGGTCACTGCCGACCTAGTACTTGGATGGTTTGCACATGGACTTTAAACCGAACGACTTAACAGCTTAGCAACTTATCACCTTTGAATGACTGCATAGGGACTTAACATATCAACGACCTATCTTTTGCGATATAAGCTTTAGGTCGCGGCCGAGTTAGGACTTGACCGATTCGCATCATTTTGACATAAGGCCTTGAACTCTTTTATTTGCACAATGCGTCCTAATGAAGCCCCGACCTATGCTAGGTCGCTGGACGACCTAAGACTTGTGAAATTTTGTGAGGACTTGGTTGAACTGTTTGAACTTTGAACTATATGGACTTGAATTCTGTTGCACTTTGTTTTAGGCTATCTCTAATGCTAATAACCTGTTAAACATAACATTTGCAGGAAACTGGGACGAATATACTGCCATTGATTACCCACATCGAATGACAGATTAGTCGATAAAGAATAATCAATTTAAATGAACTGTGCGAATGAAATGCTGTGAACCAATGAATTCAAGTGAAGTGTTAAAGCAAAACTAAAATATCCAATTAAAGCTGATTCGTTCGCATTAACACTACACTTGAGATCTATATTAGCAAGTTCTGAAATCTCATAGTCGACTAATTGTCAACTAGTTTGATTTCAGTTATGTTTGCTTTCCTCTTTTTTTTTTTAGTTCTGCACAACACTTCACACTTTTTAGGAAACGTGCACCTTCTCATCTGAACATCCATTCGCTTATGTAGAATGATGTCTCAACAAGAAGAGATGATAGAACACGCTGAAGGGGTTTTCCCGATTGTTATTCCACTAGAGAATCCTCCGGAAAGAACTCCTACCCTTTTGAAACAGCGGGCGCTTAATCAATTATGCGTTCAATTTGGCATTGCCGAGGCAGAAGTTTTACTCCCTGGACCAAATGACTCTGCTGATAGACCACCTTACGGTTTTGTTGCCATTAATCGACAAATGTGCTTGAGTGGAGCAATTCCTCCTTTTAATGAATTTCTCCGGCAAATCCTACTTCGACTGACGATCTCTCCTTTTCAGCTGCACCCCAATGGCTATGCTATTTTGATGGGATTGTGTGTTCTGTTCAGGAGGACTCTTGATCGTCTTTCGAGTTTTGAGGAAATCTGTTACTTGTGCACTTTTGCGAAGAACAAGGACCATCCTTCAATTGTACTTGTAAGAGGTGCGAGGAACCGCAAACTTATTTTGGATTTGCCGGAGAGTGCACATGGATTCCTGAATCAATACTTCTACATTCGTTGCCCCGCAGAATTTTACGCAGACTGGAGAGTAGGAAGTGAGCTCTTTTTTCTCTTTAATTTTATTCTAAGTTTTACCTGGTTCGTATTGCTAGATGCTGATTCCATTCCTTATTTTTCCAGCACTTCCTCCTCCTTCTAGAGATTCCAGCCATAAGTCAGTTTTTGAAAGGCTAAGCACTGTGTCTGCTGAAGAAAGAAGCGCAAAATTCCTATTGACAGAAGAACTTCTTCATCAGTTTGATCTTCTACATCCTTCTCGTTCCACTCAAATACATGAAGTTCCAACGGAGGTTCCTGATTCTCCGACGAGCACTCCTGATGCCCCAGTCTCCACTAAAGAGCACTTGCAGGGAGGAACCTCTATAGAAACTTCACTAGTTAAGTGTTCAATTCCGAAAGATGTTGCGGGGCCATCTGACAAGTCTGTACTTGCCCCAGTTACTGAAGAGGAAGAACCCCCTCGATCTACCAGTGAAGGAGTTAAGAAAGCAAGCTCCAAAAAACAAGATGGCGATGATGTTTTTGAGGGGTTGAGCGATTTAATTGTGACATCTCAAGAACTTTTCAAAGATGATGTTTCTAAAACTGTCTCTTCTGTAATCGAGGCGACATCTTCTTTACAACAAATGTCAACTCCTCCTACTCAAGTTATCACTACCTCTATTCCAAAGAGTGGTTTGTAACTCGATGCGCGTAGTTTACACGTTACACGACACTTTGGATTTCTCATCACTTCTACGCACTTATCTTCTTGTACTTTAAAGATTTCTAAAGCTTATTATTTTTATTCCAGATTCTCCTATGGGGCGCAGCGGCTCGTACTATGATGATTTCCAGCGCTACGGGAGGCGTAGCCAGTATGATTATAGGCGTTACCTCCCTTCTCACAGAGAATCGGATGAAGAGAGGGCCATCAGGAAAGCCGACGAGAGACGAGCATATGAAGAACGTCGCCGAAGGGAAGAAGAAAGACATGATCTTCCCCACAGGGATGATGATACCCAAAAGAGAAAAGCTCATGATGAGAGAGGAAAGAGTCACATAGATGATTCTTCAAGCAAGCGGGCTAGACTTACTGAAGAAACAATGCCGATAGCTTCTGAACACGTTCCTGCTAAATCTCCTGCTCCCGTTCGCTCCGACATTCAAGCAATCATCAACCGGCCCGCATACCAAGTTGGGAAAGGTCCTCCCACTCTTCAAAGTCGATTCCCTCAGTGGTGCCTGAGAGGGGTTCGATTTGATCTCGACTTGGTTTCTCTCGACAAATCGGCTATGCTGCGAAATCTTGATACTGTCAGGACCGATATCGAAAGAATGTCAAACTGGCAAAAACTTGTCGATGAGCTTCAAAGAGTTAACCGAGCCAATCTCGAGGCCATGCTCACAATGGAGAACGATAAGGCTGAGTGGCAGAAGACTCTCGAACAGCATGACGCCGAAATGAGAAGTATTGCTTCTTATAACGAAAAGCTGGAAGCAGAAATGGAAAATCTTAAGGTAGAATTAGTTACTTCATCAACTTCCTATTCCCAAAAGGAGAGCATGCTTCAGCAACAAGTACGAGATGCGCATGCTAGTCAAAGGGCAGTCGAAGATAAGCTTGCTTACAAGGAGAAGGTCATAGGAGAATATCGTGGTGAAACCGTACAGCTGTGGGAACAGACCGGCTCTCAAAACTTGGAGATAGAGTTGTTAAAAAATCGACTTGCTATGGCTGAAAAGGAGCGTGATGAGGCTGTTGCTGGTAAACTTGCGGCCGAAGAGGCCCATCAAGCAACCAAGGCTGACATTAGATCCACATTATTTGATTTTTATCTGCACAGCATTTTGGGGCGTGGCAGCCTTGCCTTTCTAGGCCCCAAGTATGAAATCACACTGGTTGAAGTTTGGGAGGCAGCACTTGATATGCTTGGTGGTAAGGGTGCTGGATATGCTGAGTCAGCCCTTGAAGAGCATTATCTTGACGATGAAGCCCGCGCCGCTCTTGCCAAGGGAAAAGAGCAACTTGCCAGAGCGCGGACTCGTATGGCGGAAGAGGAGCGTTCCGAAAAAGGAGCACCGCCTACTACCTCTGAACATCCTCTAGTTTCTTCTGAAGTTGACATCGCAGGTTCCAGTGCTCATTCACTGCCTCCTACAAGAACCGGGGTAATTACCCCTACTGATGAAGAGGCTTTGGAGGACATTGGGGCTCAAAATTACGAGATTGAACTGACGAAGCCAACATCTTCAGGTAATTTCGACATTGGTCCGATTCAGGTGGATTGCCTGCTTATTCCTCGAAAATTTGATGAGCTTCTCGATTACTTCTTGAATCTCGATGAACCCATATCTCCCTTCTTTTGGGAAGATACTAACATTTTCAATTTCTCTTCTTCTGCAGTTGAAACAACAAGTGCCGTGCAAACTTCGCCTTCTCTGGTTATTCCTCCTCCATCTCTTCAGGTGACTCCTCCTTCTGCTTCACAACCTGGGTCACAAGAGGAGAAAATTGAGGCTCTTCATGGCTTGGATGACACTATTGCTTCGCAGGATCAAAAAGATGAGGGACTCGAAGGAGGCGAGATCTCTCCGGAGCGGACTCCTTCTGACGACGTAGTTTTGTCTGCTCTCGTTACTCCAGGGAGTGAGTCTTCTTCGAAGAGAAGAAAGAAGCATGGGACATCGAAGAGGAGGGGGAAGAAAATTATCACCACTGAAGAGGAACCGGAAATTGCACCAGTTCCACCTCCCTCCCCTTCTTCCCTTATGCCTTCAGCCCGACCTGAAAGACCTGAAAAGCTAATCATTCGGCCGGGTAAAGGGTCTAAAGGCGGCAAGAAGAAATGAAGAGTTGGGCTTTTTGATTCCTTTTTTGTGTAATGGTCGGATGTTGTGCAGGCACCGGCCCCTGCTTTTTTATTTTGAAACCTGTATTTGCAATATCTGCAATTGAATAAAATGATCCTTTATTTGTACAGACTTTTGTTTGAATTTGAGAATGCATTTATTATTCATTTTTGCACAATTTTATTTATATGATATTGCGGTGAGCTTGTGGTATGTTGTTTGAGCGTACTTTACTGACGTAGTTATACCATTTTGTATGTAACTATACCATGTTGCCCCCATACCATGAGCTTACTGCAATATCGTATACTTTGAGGGGACTTGCACTCTCATTTTCTGATAAATAATTACTTCATTCTCGAAGAGAATTTTCGTAGAGTGCAACTCCCTTCATATGAGTTTTTACGCTTTGTCCTTCGAAGAAATCACTTTTTCCTTTTGCGTATGTATACATTTTGCCAAGTGAATTCTTCTATGTGGTGAAGCGGGCCTCTGAAGGGTACTTTAACTTTAATTCTTCCTTTGAAAGTTAAAGTATGCCCTTGATGAGGATTTTTTTTTAGATAGAAATTTGTGCCTCTGAGGAAGGATTTCTTCACGTTTCAACACCTGGAAGTTTTATTTCAATCTTGGTGAAACGTGGGCTTCTGAAGAGGTCTTTCCTTTTAATTGTGTCCCCGGAAGGGGGTTGTACCTCTAAGGAGGGATTTTTCACGTTTCAACACTTGGAAGTTTTATTTCAATCTTGGTGAAACGTGTACCTCCAAAGAGTTGTGCCTTCGAAGAAAGCCTTTTCACGTTTCAACACTTGGAAGTTTTATTTCAATCTCGGTGAAACGTGGGCTTCCAGGAAGGTCTTTATCTTGTTTTGCATTTCAACTTTGGTGAAGTGAAATCCCAAAGAGCGGTCATGACACTTCAACTCCTGGTGAAATGGGCCTCCGAAGAGGGCTTTTATTTTGTTTGCATTTCAACTCTGGTGAAGTGTAATTCCGAAGAGCGGTCATAACGCTTCAACTCCTGGTGAAATGGGCCTCCGAAGAGGGCTTTTATTTTGTTTGCATTTCAACTCTGGTGAAGTGTAATTCCGAAGAGCGGTCATAACACTTCAACTCCTGGTGAAATGGGCCTCCGAAGAGGGCTTTTATTTTGTTTGCATTTCAACTCTGGTGAAGTGAAATTCCGAAGAGCGGTCATAGCACTTCAACTCCTGGTGAAATGTGCCTCAGAGAGGGTTTTCATCGCCTGGAAGTTACTCTCTCATGGTTGGAGGGTCATGAGTCCTCCAATCTTTTTTGTTGAGTAGAGAACTTTCTTTTTTGTGGCGTATGACCCATTAGAGGTCTTTATCCTCTGAAGAGTTGTGCCTCCGAAGAGGACTTGTGCTGCCCATAATGGCTTTGGTTGTTCCTCTGTTCACTTGCTTATGCCTTTTCAATGATCCTCTGCCCCTTTTTTCTTTTGTTTTTTTTTTACATGTAACTTGTTTAATCCAAGGAAGTGTGCTTCATTGTCAGGCAATTTCGTGAGAACGAGCACTAGCTTCTTAATTGGATGTTTGTTTGTTCAAACGATCTTAATTTATTAGCAAAGACCCGTTTCTGTCGAAATCATAGGCCGTTCAATTGAAGTACTTCCTATCTAGGATTTGAATTCGGGGCTCTTGAGACTTGAAATTTGGCGAGAATCACTTGGTCTTTTTATGTGCAAGTTTCACTTCCATTGTCTGCAAAAATTCAAATCGACATTTCAGCAATATATTCTATGTACTTTTTATATCGAAAATAAAGAAAACATGTAATAATAATAAGGAACACAAGATTTATAGTGGTTCGGCCAGGAAATTGGGCCTACATCCACTTTATATTCTTTCATTATTTACTTGCATCAGTTTTACAATTGCTTTCAATTACAAGAATCATACATTCATAATTCTTTTTACAATATTTCAACAAAATTTTCAAGTAAAGTATGGACGCAAATGGTTGCTGTTCCATGCCCTTGGAATTTGATCTCCTTCAACAGTGGTGAGTTTGAATGTGCCGTCAAGAAGCTTTTGACCTATGACATATGGTCCTTCCCAATTTGGCCCAAACACACCTGTCGCTGTCATAATTCTTTTCAGGACTAGGTCTCCAATCTCAAAGCTGCGTTGGCGAACTTTGGAATTGAAATGTCTGGCTATTCTTTGCTGATGAGCTGCAATTCTGAGATTAGCCTCATCTCTTTTTTCATCAAGGAGATCTAGCGCTTCAAGCTGTAGCTTTTCGTTTTCTGCTTGATTGAAATGGATTCTTCTGTGTGAAGGGACTTCTATTTCTACCGGAATCATTGCCTCTGATCCGTATGCCAATGAAAACGGGGTGTGCCCAATCGCAGTTTTGTGAGTGGTTCTGTATGCCCATAGTGCCAGTGGTAGCTTATCGACCCAACCACCTTTTGCTCTTTCAAGTTGCTTCTTGATGGTTGACTTAATAATTTTGTTCACGGCTTCCACTTGCCCGTTTGCCTGCGGATGAGCTACTGATGAGAAGCTTTTCCGGATTTTGAATCGCTTGCAAAAATCTTGGAATTCTTCACTTTCAAACTGAGTTCCATTGTCTGTAATTATTTTTTGAGACACCCCGTATCTGCAAATGATGTTTTTAGTCACAAAACTTATCATCTTCTTTGCGGTGATAGTAGCCAGTGGTTCAGCTTCTGCCCACTTAGTAAAATAATCTACAGCAACAATGGCATATTTAATTCCAGATTTGGCAGTTGGCAACGGTCCTACAAGGTCTATTCCCCATATCGCAAACGGCCATGGACTGACCATCTGTGTGAGTTCAGTAGAAGGAGCTCTAGGAATTTTAGCGAATCTTTGACATCTGTCACATTTTCGGGAATACTCTGCTGCATCTCGATTAATTTCTGGCCAAAAATATCCGTATCGGAGAATTTTCTTTGCTAATGTTTGGCCACCTGAATGATCACCACATTCTCCTCCGTGTACCTCTGCTAGGATTGCTTTGGACTCTTCCCTGGATACACATCGAAGTAATGGCATTGAGAATCCCCGTCTGTATAACCGGCCATTCTGGATTACGTATCGAGAGGCTTTTTTCAGTAGCTTTTGTCGTTCTTTTGAGTTCTCTGGTAAGGATCCATTGAGCAGATATTCTAATATCGGAGTCATCCATGATTCTTGCTCTTGAGACATGCTCATGATCCAATCAATGTCCATCTCATCAATGCTAGGAGTCGACAGGACCTCCACTGGAGTTAGCCCCAGAAATTGAGCTTCGCCCATGCTCGAATACTTCGCGAGAGAATCTGCTTTCATGTTTTCTTCCCGAGGAATGTGGCTTATCATGTAATGGTCGAAATCACCCAGGAGTTCCCAAGCCTTTGACAAGTAGGCGGGCAGATTCCCCCCTTTTGCTTGGAATTCCTTTTTGACTTGGCATACAATAAGCTGAGAATCACTGAATATCTATAGCGCTCGGATGTTTAATTCTTTAGCAATCCTTAAGCCAGCGATAAGGGCTTTGTATTATGCTTCATTGTTTGTTGAAGGGAATTCCAATCTTAGTGCATAGCATAATGATCGACCTTCAGGAGTCTCTAGTACAACTCCGGCTCCAGAACTGTAGTCGTTTCTCGCACCATCGACATATAACTTCCACTGGATCGAGGAATTGTCGACTGTTTCTTCCTCACTGTTACCCTTATCTGTAAATTCTGCAATGAAATCTGCTAAAGCTTGTCCATTGATTGCTTTCCGGGGATGATAAGTGAAGTCATACTGACTGAGTTCAATATTCCACTTTAGAAGACGACCCGAAGTTTCAGGGCGAAACAGGACTTGCTTTAAAGGTTGATCAGTGAGGACTCTGATAGGATGAGCTTGAAAATATTGCCTCAACTTCCTAGACGCAATTAGAAAGCAATAGGCGAGTTTTTCCAACTTAGAGTAATTCATCTCTGCCCCAGTGAGTCTTTTGCTGATATAGTAAACTGGATGTTGAATCCTTTTGTCTTCCCGTATCAGCGCTGCACTTAAAGCATGAGATGATACTGCCAAGTATATAAGAAGATCCTCGCCATCGCCAGGCCTAGAAAGTATTGGAGGCGTCTCCATATGGCGAATCAATTCATCAAAGGCTCTTTGGCATTCGGGAGTCCAATCGAAGTTTTTCTTTCCTTTCTTTAGGGCGTCAAAGAATGGGATGCATTTATCTGTGGCTTTGGAAATGAACCGACTCAAGGCGGCAACTTTTCCATTGAGACTTTGCAATTCCTTCTTTGTTCTAGGAGCTTTGACTTCTTTCAATGCAGTAATTTGAGCTGGACTGGCCTCAATGCCCCTAGCGCTCACGATGAAGCCTAAAAACTTGCCGGATTCCACTCCAAATGAACATTTTAAAGGATTGAGCTTCATTCCGTATTTTCGGAGGACAGCGAACATGTCTGCTAAGTGTTCTATGTGATCCAGTGCTTTCTTAGACTTTACTAACATGTCATCAACGTAAACTTCCATGGTTTTGCCCAGTTGCGGTTTGAACATAGCATTAACGAGTCTTTGGTATGTTGCCCCTGCATTCTTCAATCCGAAGGGCATAACTCTGTAGCAGTAAAGACCAGTGTCGGTGATAAAGCTCGTGTCCTCCTGATCTGGCTCATGCATCATGATCTGGTTATATCCGGAGTAAGCATCCATAAAAGATAACAATTTGTGTCCCGCTGTTCCGTCTACCAGTTGATCGATTCTGGGTAATGGGAAGCAGTCTTTGGGGCAGGCCTTGTTTAGATCTGAAAAATCGATGCATACTCTCCATTTTCCGTTGGCTTTCTTAACCAGCACTGGATTTGAAACCCACTTCGGATATGTAGATTCTTTGATAAAATTATTCTCCATGAGCCGACCAACTTCTTCTTTTAATGCCGCTGACCTTTCCGGACCTTGAGTTCTCCTTTTCTGCTTTACAGGTGTAAATTTTGGATCAATATTTAGAGCGTGCACTGCAACTTCTGGGGATATTCCGCACATATCGGCATGAGTCCAAGCAAAAACATCCAGATTTGCCTTTAAAAAAGATATTAAGATATTCTGAATTGACGCATTAAGTTGTGAACCCACATTCAACACTTTGTTTGGGTCCTTTGGGTCTACAGGTATTGGTATTGTCGTTTCCACCGGTACCACTCTATTTTCCCCTGCACTGACTTTTCTAGGGTCCATCTCTTTCCTTGCTCCGCTGTGCTCGCCAGTGCAGGGTCTGCCCTGTAATTGCTACAAGGCTGGTTCTTTGATGCGGACTGGGGCTGCCGTATTCTTCCCCATTTCTCTTTTTCTGGTTTCTCGTAGCTCTGTCAGATAGCACTCTCGCCCAGCATTTTGATAACCTTTTATAACTCCTACTCCATTGTCTGTAGGGAATTTAATAGTGAGGCACCACGGGGCAAGAACAGCTTTGAACGCTGCCAGAGTTGGGCGACCAAGGAAAGCATTGTAAGCAGAAAATTCGTCGACAATCACAAAAGTTTGCTTGCGGACGACTTTTCTCTCTCCTTCTCCAAGTTCCACAAACAAATCAATGGTCCCTACCGGCTGCTTTGGCTCCCCAGTGAAACCAGCAATTTTCTGCGATGAGGCTTGCACATCAGCCATAGGGATCTTCATTTGGTCGAATGTTTTCTTAAAGAGAATATTGCAGGATGCGCCACAATCAATGAGAACTCTTCCGACAATAGCTGGTCCAATACCAGCCGAGATGACTAGAGGATCCAAAGTAGGAGCTTCAATACCTGCGGAATCCCTGGCTCTGAACACAATATCATCATCGAAAGTTCTTTGTTGCTTCAAAGGCGTAGCACCTTCCAAAACAAATACATCTTCCTCAGTCGGCACATACTTTAAACCTCTGGTATACCTTTCCATCTCACCCCAGCTTCTGCCTGCTGGGTGAGGTCCTCCTGTAATGACATTAATAATGGGCCTTCCAGATTCATGCCCTGCAGCCTTCTCGATCGTCCTAGGCTGTTGAGCAGGAGCCTGTTGCCCCTGACTAGATGAAGCAGGATTGTTGTTATTCTTTTTCACAAATTGCTGCAGTTTGTTTTCCCTTAGCAACTCTTCAATCAGATTTTTCAACTGGCGGCATTCGTCGGTCTCGTGGCCGGGTTGATTATGGAAGCGGCAGAACTTCCCACTCTGTATAGCTTTTTTCCCGGTCCTTAGAGGAGGAGGTTTAGGGAAGTCAACAGAATCTTTAATGGCAAGGTAGATACGCTCCGGCGTATCTGATAAAGGAGTGTACTCTGATGGCTTGAAGGATCGGGGCTTCTTCAGACTACTCTGTTTCTTCCCATTGTTATTTTCCGTTTTTTGCCCTACAGATTCATTCTTGCGTGGAGCAACAGTGTTATCTTCAGCTTTTTCCAACACTACTTTTACCGGTACGGGACGGCTTTCTAAGCGTATGAATTCATCTGCTTTTTTATAGAATTTTTCAAGGGAATTTGGTTCCTTCATGTTTAGCCATTTCCCAAATTCGCTCGACTTGTCAATACCCTTCATCAGATAAGTCAATATCATTCGCGGTTCCGCATTGTCCACCTCAGCTAACGCTATATTAAAGCGGTTTAAGAAAGATCTGATAGTCTCTCCTGGACTCTGCTCCAAACTTGACAGTGACATGATATCTTTGGCTTTTGAGGCATATAGTCTGAACTGCTCCTTGAACTTCCGGGTCAAGTCAGAAAACTGATCGATAGATCGGACGGGCAGCTTGGTGAACCAAAGCAAAGCTACGCCTTCGAGATACACAGGGAAATATCGGCACTTAATTTCATCGGAGGCTCTGGCACCTGTCATGTGCCAATCATATTTGTATAGGAATTCATTCGGATCACTTGTCCCCTTATAAGCTGGAATGGTCGGAGGGACAAACTTCCTTGGGAATTCAGCCTTTAAGATTTTCTCAGTAAATGGAGTCTTACTTGGGGCTAAACCCCATTCTTTCTCGTCTTCGACCCTCTACATACTCTCTTTCATAATTTGTCGGACCATTCCAGAAAGATACTCCTCATCATGTCGAGTTCTAGATCCACCAACCTCTGGAAGTGTTTGTTCAAAGGGGCTAGCAGCCCTTTCAGGAGCATTTCTTTCTTCAGCATCATGAAGGTTGCCAGCAAAATTCCTCTCATTACCTGCTGGTTGACGGTTTGCCCTAAGCAAATCGTTCAACCTATTTAGAATTAGGGCATTCTGGGCATTTTGAGCTTTGAGTTGTGCATTTTGGGCATTGATCTGTTGGTTCAGCCCTAAAATTGCAGCATCCAGCTCTGCCTTCGTAACTCCGACAGCGGGAGTGGCTTGATTCGATATAGGGGAAGCAGAGGTTCCCTCTTGAATATTCCCAGATCTGACAGATTTACTCTTCCTCCCAAGAGCCATAATCTCGGATAGACTTCTGGTTTTCAAGGAAATTCTCTCTACAAACCTCTGTGAAGCAATGATGATAACTCTCCTGAGTTCGATTCTTAGTGAAAGCACCAAAAATGTTAACGCTAAAAGTTGAACGCTAACACCCCGGTGTGTAGAAGGTAATTGTGAAAGCACCACCCGTTGGTACGGGAACAAAATATAAGCAGAGGAATCACAGAGAAGCTATAAAAGACACAATATTTATAGTGGTTCGGCTTAAGATCTAGCCTACGTCCACTTTAAAGCTCTTTATTGCTAATTTGGTTACAATTCTTTATAACAATCTTCAATTACAACACACTTAGACAAATAGCTCAAACTCTGGTGTAGAAGAATCCTTCGAATGCATGGCGAATGAGTTAGATTTCCTCTCAAGATTTGTTGAAATGTCTTTGGTGATTGGAGTGATAGAAGTGTTGCTTGAACGTTGCTTGAAGTCGAGACAATGGCAGAGTAATGGCCTCTCGGAAGTCCGTCCAAAAAGAAGAAGTCCTCTTCTAGTTGGAGTTAGGGTCATATTTATAGGCATTTTTTAGAGTTAGGTCGTAGGTCGTGGCCGACCTAAGCAAGGTCGTAGGTCGTGACCGACCTAAGTATGGTTGTAGTCAACCTGAAGAGTATTGGTGCTTCCTTCCTTATGCTAATTTGCACAAGTCCTAGGTCGCAAGCGACCTATCCCCCTGCGGCATAGTATAGTTCAACTCCTTTACTCTGGCAGTTAGGTCGCTAACGACCTACCCTAGGTCGTGAGTAATTTCCTGCATCCATAGTTGATCTTAAATCGTTGAGTTCCTTAGGTTGCGACCTTCCTTAGGTCGCGGAGCTTCATAGGTCGGTGGACAGTTAGGTCGCATAAAATCTTTAGGTCGCTTGCTTGCTTATCTGGTTAGGTCGCGGCAATCCTTAGCTCGCCAGGTTACTTCAGTAATTAGATCGTCCGCTTTTTTAGGTTGCTTGTTCTTTTAGGTCGTGGCCTTTTTGGGTCGCTGCTGCCTTTAGGTCGAGACAGTCTTAAGTCGCAACACTTTAGGTCGCAGCTACTCTGTTAGGTCGCGAAGCTTGATAGGTCGCTCTCCTCTTTAGGTCGAGACATCTTTAAGTCGCTAGACCATTCCTATAGCTTGGTCGTTCCATGTCTTTAGGTCTTAGGTCGCTAATGAAGGGGAGTTAACACACATTTTTCTTGGATAGAACTTAGAATCAGTATTCATAGGATTATTCAAAATAGTAACAATATAAGAAACAATTTCTTATTGGACACAACACATAGTCACTATTCCTAGGACTGCTCGATATTATTTTATTTTCATACATTTAGGTACTAACTTCAATATACCTTATCCAATATTTCTTATGAGGTTGTGTTTTAATTTATGCTTATAGGTCTGAAATAGGAGATAAATGCACCTATATTTATTTTCTGTACAGTACTCATGTCTTTGGGTTTCTGCATGAATATGATTTTAAACCCCTAACATGATCCAAAATATTTGATTACCACTCATGCATTAGTTCAACTCATGTTTATTTTACTCTGCATTATTCTACCTTTCATTAATGGTTAACTACAGTATGAGATGCAAACCATTGAGGTTCTTTATGTCAACCTTTTTGTATTCATATATGCGTACTGTATAAGGAAATATGAGATACCATGTGTAAATTGGGCAGCTTTTTTATTCCCACCTTAAGTTAGGTGGTTACATGAAACATATAGTGGTAAACCAGGATTGTGGAAGACGATTATGTGCTTTATCAATATTTTTTTCCTGTCTTTATACCTTAGATTGTTAAACATAAAAATACTTTATAATGGTTTTGTATTTCTTTTTAGATCTGTTAATGAACCACTTGCATGATGATATTATTTCTCTTAACAAACAAGTGCATCTATCCTCTACAACATTTGTGCTTCCATGTTGTACTAACAACAAACATCTGCTATTGTTATTTAGGAGTAAATGACAAACGGTTGCTTATGTTTAACAATTCAATGAGCTATAAACTAAAATGGTTTAAGTAGTTATACTTCTTTCATTCTTACAATCGACATATATACATTCGACTTCCCTTCTTCTTTATCTCTAATAGTAATAAATATATATGTTCAGGCTTACAGTAAGGATGTCCATCGTATACTTGAATAATATTGTTAAGGGATGCATTGCACAGAGTGTAGACAGGACCGGGAACATGAAGCCTTCCCGTGTGTGTTCACATTTCACTTTCGTATTCAATATTTCTCCTATTTGCATGTGTCAATACATTTAAATGAAATATAATATATTCTTTGGTATCTTTTGGGCATAACATATATAGCCATTAATATGCTCCCTGTTGTATTTTTCAGGAAATCAAGTAGGATGATATTGTATGCTAAACAGCGGAGACGTCTAACTCTTATCAAGGTATTTATTCATAGTCACTTTCACTCTAAACCTATTCATATTGTGCTTTTTTCTACTATATTTAATCTTAAATACAGTTGTTAATCTGAATTTCATAGAAACAGATTTTATTTGGTTATTATCACTTTTAATCATTTTCTTTCTCTACAGATATATTTTTATTCAATTTCTAGCGTTTAGTTACTTTATCATTTCCTGTTAGCAGCATATTGTTGTGTGTGCGTGTAAGCGGCATGTATGCATGCCATACATACATACATATATGTATTATAAATCATTTATGTTAGAAACGAACAGCACTCCATATTTGTAATAGTACATACCATCACCTGTACAACCATCAGTTTAATAACAAATTAGGATGTTGCCTTCGATAAATCTTTCTTTTATGTAGATCTCCACTATGACACAATTCAATATGTCGGTTATCACAGTGTAACAATTTTAAGCTCATTGTCGGCTTTCATTTTAGCTACAGTGGCGTGAAACTCATTTCTATACAGTTTCTATTCAACGATTTCTTAAAATATATGTGGCCAAGATTTGTGACTACAGTTTTTTTTCCTGTCATACAACTTAACAAAATTTTTGAGACTAATGTATATTTTATTTTGCCAGCCCTGCCTCTCAATAACTCAAACTTTGAATTATCATTGATCAACAGTTGTCTGGTTAGATCTACGCAAACTACTCTTTTGAATTTTACTTGGCACAAGACAGAGGATGTACTTGGGGTTTGAAGTAACAAGTTTGCCTGCTTAATGAAAACCTTTTTTATTTTTTTTCTCTTTTTGCCTGCAATAGCTCTGTTGCATTCCATGCCTCAAATATTACTACTTTTTGTTGCATCTCCTTTTCGTTTTTTGTTTCCACATTAAGTATTCACTTTGTGTATGTACTTGTGCCTGAATGAAAAATGCTACTATCTTCCTTCTCATTTGGTTAAATTATATTCACTTTACTGTAATAAGCTAACTAATAATCATTTGTTGTATAAGTTACTGCTGCAAAGAGGTCCCAATACTAATGTTCCTTGTTTTTTAGGTATGAATACTATTAAGGGATAGGGAACCATTACTGTACGAATATCACCCATTATAGCATTTTGGGTGGATCTTCAAGCTGTTTCCTATTCTGTCATGTAGTAAATTAATTTATACAATTACTTTGCCTATGCGATAACATAGCTAATCTGCAAGATGTACTCTTTACTTTATTTGTTTTCTGAAATAGGCAGTGTTAAATGGCTTTGTACTAACGAACTTCAAATTTTGTTTATTAATTTCTGCATGCCTATTTCCATATATATCTCTTTCTGACCAAATGTTATTGCCTTTTTTGATGATAAGTACTATTTTATGGCCCATTAACCTGTAATGATTAATTCACGTTCTAATAAATTGTTGGTAAACGTAAAATTTAGTACTCAATAACTAATAATCCAGTTTACCTGCTAACAAGTAGATCAAAGATTGCCGGTCATAGTTAAAAGTATTTTTTCAACTAAAAGGCTGCGTTAATTTGAATAATATGCATAATTACCGAATCTTGAATTACTTTTAATTTATTCAGATTTATTACTATTAGCATGTTTGAAATTTAACAGATATTAAGTACATGAGTAACGACTACTAATAAAGTTGTCAATGATCCCCTAAAAAATTCAAAAACGGTCACATTCGTATTTGGAAAACGGGTAAATAGGTGATATTTGGAAAATACGAATATGGATGATGATAAAGACATCCTCATTTGAAAATCCCATTTTGGTTTTTTCTAAAATCATATTTTATATTATATGTATTTTGATGCAATAAAAGATATGTACTTATTATCTTATCAAATTAGTATTTTATATTAGGGACGGATATTTGAGCACAAAATTAGACACGATTGGTCATACAAAAGAACATGATCGTTGGAATTTGTTATTTGCTTTATATGCATGGTGGAAATCAGGGAACAATACAACAGTATAAATCCATTATGTCACAAATTACGTCTATATTTTGTGTCTAAACAGATTGTCCCTTTTATATTACTTTCGTTTAATGCATATTAACCACTTTACCTTTTCTTCATTATAGTCATGTTTAATAATTTTAATTTTATGACCAATGAGATTGAAAAAAATAGATGCTAAAACAATTTTTTATTTCTTTTTCATGATTTACCGGTCATTAACTAATATACTAACTATATAATATATTTGTTTGTATTTACGGATAAGGATGTCTGATACCCACAATTGATTTCAGTTGCGGATGTGACTATCCACATCGAAATGCATCCAAATGTACGTGTTGTTAGGCATAACTACTGACGCAATTAAATGCCAATGTATAATCAATGTTTCTACCTTTTTGTACGAAGTACTTCATGATGGTATTAATTTTAAATGCCAAGAAATAATGCTATTTCTCCGCCTTTCCTTACAAAATCTGTTTACCGTGGTTAACCGACTAATTTTGACTTTTAAATATTAGCGCAAGAATCGCGAACCATGACTTATGCATTAATGCATATTTCTACTTCATTTCTTTTACACTTAAATCTTACTGGTTTAGAATAGTTTAGAATCCATTTACTTCAATTTTTGGTACTTAAGTTTTTCCTTTTAGATACGTATTACAAAAGATGTGGACAACAACATGGAAAATTAATAAATTTTAGCCATTACAAATAAGGTTTGAAGTACCGAAAACTGAATGTTGCACATAGATTAAGTAATAAATCTACTAAACTATAATCTTATAACTAATAAGAACTACACATAGTGGAAACCCAACTAATAAGAACATCCGACGACAACTCTTCGTTAGTAAATATATCCTAACATTGTCCGTGTGCGTAGCACGGGCGACACACTATTATATCCTACATTGTTTCTTATGCTATTGTGGTAGTAATGGCTTTGAGTAAAGATTTAAAAGGATGAAAGATGAGGTTGCATGGAAATAAAAAAGATTCATCTTCACTTCAGCTAAGGAGGATAATGGTAAAAATGTTGATTATATCCTAGATTGTTTACCCGCATCACATGCATGTACCTTTCCACTCCCATTATTATTCAAAATTATATCCAATCATTCATTTATTCAAGTATGACAAAAAAAAATACGTCTTATAGTAATGCAGTCCAAAGGGAAGAAAAATACTTGCTACCCTTTCTACTGCCTAAAATAAATTCACTTCAAATTGAATATCAAGTTCATCGCTGTAAGATCAATATAATATACTTTCAAACTAATTTTTCTATATACTTTCTGAATATACTTAATTTATTTTCTCACAACAATTTCCATCAACCTCACGACTGAACATAAAGCTGAAGGGGTTAAGAACCAACACTGCACCTAACCTCTACATACTGCTTTAACATACAATTGGACTATATACAAATGGACCTACAATTGCAGGTAAATACCAGCACTGCCCGTGTGCGTAGCACGGGCCACGCACTAGTATATGCATATAAATCAGGTGATCAATGGGCTATCTATACAAACATTATAGTTTTATCAGGATGATTATTAAGCACCGGCTGACTCAGGCCTCAGACATAATAAATATTCCAACTTCTGGAAGACACAATACTGAACGGTCTATCGTTAGCTCACTTCTCCTAGGGTCAATTTATCCTAATGGTTTTGCAGGCTCACTAACAACTTATCCCTGCTCTATATATTCCTTTCTCTGTGTAAAATCATTTTAGTCTTACCTCTGACAAAGCCCTATACATTAGAATTTTGGACTTATATTATCTAGGGCTAATAGCTAAAGTATAGGGCACAAACCCATACCAACCTCATCTGATTTTGTAATATCTGAGTCATATATTTTGGGATAACCACCCTATTCAATTTTCCTTAAAAATACATCCTTCTAATTGATTTAACCTTTTTAAATCATATAAACAAGGAAAACATACTCTTTACTTTACACAAAATGTCTATGCCATGATGTATTCTTTATACAGAACAATGTTGATGATAACCTAGAATCAATAGGGTTCCCTTTAAAATAAGTTAACAATCCTTTTTAACTTAGAAAACACCAGACTATAAAGCCAAAACAATAACTTTGAAACCATATTTCAAACTTTAATCAATCCCTTTCAAAATCATTCAAATCATCCCCTTTGAAATAACTGAGTCCAACATTTAATAAAAATATAGGGTCTAATGGAATAGGGGAGAAAACATCACTTTCGAAAGCATTAATTTCAAGTAAAAAGATAGCAGAAGAGTTAGCTTCAAAACCGTTATTTTATAAATTAAAAGAAAACGGCTGTCATTCCCCTAGAAGGCATCCCCTTCAAAGGCACTAGGGAAAGCGACACTAAAATGATGAAATAAGGTAGGCGGCACCATCCTTTGATAAATTATTAGTTAACAAAAGCGTCAACAAAGGTGTCGGCAGGGAACCGAGGTGAAAGCCTTCCTTCCGCATATATTGCTTTAGGGTTTACAGGTGACCTTTAACAAAAGAAAAAGGTATCAATTCGACAGCTAAGGTGTCGAAGGGGTTCAAAAGCTCAACCCTTTCATAAGCATACTTTAAAGCAAAGGTGGGTCAATAGATTCAAAAGCTAATAATTGCAGCTTCAACCCCTTGTGCAAGCATGCATTCGCCGCCCAATTTCCTTCCGCCCAAACTCAATACACTACAAACCAAGACTCTTGTTATCCTATGCATATGTTTCGAAGGTATCTGATCATAGTTGAAGCATTTGATATTCTTCTTGCCGATCACTTTCTTTACACCTCCTGAACAACATTCATTAGCGAAATGCCCTTTCTTAACACACTTGTAGTAGGTAATTTCTGCCTTTCCTTTATTGGCAACTCCACTCTTCTGAGCTCCCTTCTTGTGGAAAGACTTTATCTTCTGGTACTACCCACCTTAAGTTTCCACTGCTTTGTTACCATTAAAAAAAGCGAGCATATCCTCATTCCTCAAAGCCATCTCAACGATCATGTCGCATGGTTCTTTAATATTTGGTAAAGTTGCTTTAGAAAACTCGGTTCTCAATCCACGGAAGAACTTCTCGTTCCTTTTTATATAAGTATCAACTGTAGCATATTTGTATCTCGACAATTCCTCAAATCTGGTAGCATACTCAAGCATTGTCATGTCTTCCTGCACCAACCCAGCAAACTTCCTTAGTAGAGTTGAATTGGCTATCTCCGATATGAATCTTTCCTCGATCCTCCTTCTGAATTCTACCCTAGTCATAGCCACTTTATCTACTCCTATAGTAACACTGTTCCACCAGTACAGTGTTGCTCCTTAAAACTCTGTAGGTGCCAATCTCCTTTTCTACCCATCGTTGAGTCCTAAATCAGCAAAAATACTTTCGCAATGAAGCAACCAATTCTCCACTTTGATTGCTTCCTCGGTCGCCTTAAACAGCTTCACTAAAGCCTATCATAGCCTCTTCTCAATATTGCATGGTTATTAACCACCGGAGCTTCCTAATTTCCTTCTTCAACATTTCCTCCAACTAATCCCAAAATAGTTCTAGCTTGCATCATATTGATAAATACTGATACATAACTTTTATATCAACTTGCGGTGCTCCAGCATTTAGTAGCTTATGCCCGATCTGGATTCCTTCGAGTATTTAGTCTAGCATTTCTATTAGTATGGTGCTTCTTCCACCAAGGTTACCTCTTCCATTCCTAGCATCCATATCTTACTTTCTTTAAATCTACGTTCGAACCTTTGTAAGATACGGAAGAATAACCTAAGGGAGATAGAAAGATGGAGATAAAGCATATACTTACATATAATAATTATAAGTACGTTGCTATAACGCTATCCCTACACCAATCTTTTCTTTAATTCTTTAGGATTATGTTTTCTTCAAAATCATTTTAGGTTTAAAGTTACTTTTAGGTTTTCATAAACCTATGCTATACCAAGTTGTAACATCTCCTAATTTAAGACCCAAAGTTAACCGCTACGGATGCTATAGTCATCTGTAGTATGAACTTTCGGTAACAAAATATGGTAATGTTAATGGTATCCATAATACCATAAGCACATGAATATGAATTAAATCAACACAGATTCTAAAATAGCTTCTTTGATTACATCTAAAATCAATATTTCATATTCAATTACATAATCCCAAAACGTTACTCAGGTTTAGATAAATATAATAATGACTATGCCAAGAGTGACATATGAAGTGCCCCATTGGATTATCATAGTACTAATTAGACATATTAGTTAACAAATACGTCACAGTGGAACAATAATGGATAGATTCTTAGATAGCTAATCATTACCCCCTGCATGACTTCGGAAGCTTTATTCATCACCTACTATAACCTGAAATACCTTAAATATTAATCTACTCAAATTAAATTTTGAGCATCCAAGATTTTAAGGGGAAAATATAAACTTTGAGTGAGACATAAAGCTGATGTGAATAATTATATTACATCGATTTACTGGTATTAAGTGAGACCGTACCGCTTAGCGGAAAAGGTTTTCCCTTATTAATATCCTTTTACAATCATATCTTTTGCAAATCAAAATTTTGTAATCAAACTGATTATAACAATAAAAGCAATAAAATATATGCATATACACTAGGTAACCAATGGACTATCTATTTGAACAACATAGCTTTATCAGGCTGACTATCAAATACTGGCTAACTTGGCCTAAAAGACATAATAAATATTTTGACTTCTATTAGATATAATATTGGATGCTCTGTCAACTTACTTCTCCTTGGGTCAGCTGATCCAAATCGTTTTACGGGCTCACTAATAACCTATATCTACTCTCCATATTTCTTTCAGTTAGTAAAATCATTTTAGTCCTACCTATGAAAAAGCCCTGCACGCTAGAATTTTGGACTTATATTAGTTGTGGGCTACTAGCTAAAGTATAGGTTGTGACCCCACACCAGTCCCATTTGGTTTCATAATATCCGAGTCCTATACTTAGGGCTAACAACCCTATTCAGTTTTCATTGAAAACACTTTTGTTTAACTTAATTTAACCCTTTTAAATTATATTTGAATGATAAAAATACTCTTTACTTTACTCAAAATATATATGCCATGATATATGCTTTATACAAACAATGTTGATGAAAACCTAAAAACAATAGGGCTATATATCCCTTTAAAATAAGTAAAAACACCTTTTAACTTAGAAAACATTAGGCTACAATGACAAAACATTACATTCAAAACCGTTGTCTAAAACCTTAAAGAATAACTTTCGAAATTATTGAAAGCATCCCAATTGAAATCATTGAGTTCAACATCTAATAAAAATATAGGGTCTAAGGGAACGAAGGTGAAAGCATTGGCTTCAAGTAAAAGGGTAGCACAAGAGATAGCTTCAAAACCGTTATTTTATCAATTAAAAGAAAACAGGATGCATTCCATTCGAAGGCATCCCCTTCAAAGGCATTAAAGAAAGTGACACCTAAATGATGAAATGAGATGGGCGGCACCATCATTTCGTAAATCTTTGGTTAACAAAAGCAGTAACAATGATGTCGAAAGGGAACCAAAGCGAAAGCCTTCCTTCCGCATATATTTGTTTAGGGGTTTGAAAAGGCTACCTTTAACAAATGCGAAAGCTATTAATGCGGCAACTAAGGTGTCAAAGGGGTTCAAAAGTGGCAACCCTTTCGTAAGCATACTCTAAAGCAAAGGTAGGTTAGTAGATTCAAAAGCTAATAAAAGCAGCTTCAATCCCTTTTGCAAACACCCCTTTGCTACCTAATTTCCTTTGATCCAAACTCAAAACACTACATAACAAGACTCTTGCTATCATGTGTATAGTTTTCGACGGAGGCGAAAGGGTTTTATAATGGTGGAAGCAAGCATGTGGAACTGGCAAAAGGGTAAATTACTACAAAACTAATTTTATGCTTTATGAGGTAACTCATTTTCACTTAATTCTCATTATTTGTAAAAACTTGATTGGTTTACAAATGCTTTACCAGTGTCTTTCTGAAATTTACAAAAGAAGTAAGAAATTTAAATATTAAACTATTTTACACTATAACTCATTTTAATTAAGTAACCGAGCCCTTTCTACATAAAATAATTTATTTACACATCCTAAACTCTTAGGAAAAATAACCAAAAATCAAATTAAATCTATTTAAACATCCTCTTCCTTATCTCAAAATTTCAAGAGCGAAATGAATATTTAATTATTTATAATAATTAAAATTTATTAAAACCATTTCTAGGCTTAAAAATTGACCATAAATCCATATTAACTTGGAAAGTTATAATACTTGAAACTCGCTTCTAAAATAATGATTCCCTTATCTTATCAAAATTTCAAGTCAATCGGACATCATGTGAGTGGTTTTCTAACTCAAACATAGCATAATAAATCGTACTTAAACCATAAATCATCAACATTATATATATTCACTTTTAAACACTGAACATGGCATATACTTGCAAAAGAAAATAGGTTTACCTTTAAACATAAATCGTTCATAAAAAATAGAGATGTAAACTAATTATTTACCTTTGCTTTCTGTCAAGAAGATTGAGATTTTCCCTTAGATTGATTTCTTCAAGCCTCCTACTTTAATCTTAGCTTATCTTCCTTTTAAATATTCTCAATGGTGGCTGGCCTAAGCTTAGTATTGTTTTTTTAGTTGTGAATGTAGGACGAATGAGGAAGTGGAGAGAATGGAAGGGTTTAGGATATAGGAATAAAGGTTATTACCATTTTAACCTTATCATATTGCTCCTTCTTAATTATGTTTAGTTTCCCTTTTAGTAACACATTTATTAAGGCACGACTCCTTCTTAACTTACAAATCTCAATCCCTCAACTTTCTACATTATTTTACTTAGTATACCCAATTAAATATTCTAAATAATGTTAGCTAAAATTAGGGTCATTACATTATCCCTAGATCAGAGTTGTCGGCTATGTTTTGAGTGTTTGTCGAGTTGCAACTAGGATGTACGTATGCACAAGAGTATGTGTAGAAATTTTATTGCTCTATTGAAGTATGGGGATGATCTTTTTAGGACACCACGATAGAGAGTGGAGAAGTTTATTCCAGGATCGAAGCCTAGGTTAAGTGATAAGACGACGGTTCAACTAGCACTTCCATTCAATGAAGTGGTAGATATAGCACAATGGTATAGGCTTTTGTACCCAAAAGAAGAAATTTGGGCATAAGGCTCAAACTAATAAGAATTAGTTCACCCTTGTACTAGATAGTGAGGAAGAGAAAAATCGAAAAGGGAGGCTTAAGGAGGAGGAGGAGAGAAGGATATTGCAGAGTTAAACTATAACAATAATGACCAAATGAAGCGTTTTGCATCTAAATGCCCAAACCCAGAAGGAGTGGCTAAGGCTAAGTGCTTTAATTGTGACACTCTTGGCCAAAAGAAGAAAGATTGCTTAGACCTTAGTGGGCAAAGGTGTTTGTTTCGGAAGGGTTGAAGTGAGGACCATCAACCGAGGAGAAAGGCAAGAGCATAGTCCTAGAAGGTGTGACCTCAATTTTTAGTATTTCTGTAAGTATATTGTTTGATATTGGAGCTACACATTTATTTATTGCTTAAGACTTAGTTAATAGGCTTGGATTAGAGGTTAACTATTTAGTCGCTTCCATTCATGTAGTAAATCTAATTAGGGTGCATATTACTCTTAGATTTAAAATGATCAACTTTGAAATTTAGTTAAGTGAGTGTAAGTTTTTGTATGATCGCTATGTATTTGACTTTATAGTCTTTGGAGTAATATTGGGCATGAATTAGTTGAAATCTTCTATAAAAAAGATGTATTATGCCGAATGGATTGGAGTATTGAGACATGCTGGCTAAAGCCCTAGAGTGCATGTAGCTTCGAAAAAACCGAGACTTTGTTGTAATGGTGTGGTGGATGCATTAGTTTAAAAGAAGGAAGGTATTAGAGAAGTATGAGCGGTGAGAGACATTGCCGTTGTGTTTGAACATTTTCAAAATTGCCTCCCCTAAGAGCTGTTGAATTTTCTATTGAGTTTGTATAGAGAACTAATCCTTTTAATTGACCCCCTAGTAGGATGCCTCCAAAGGAGACGAAAGAAGTAAAATATCAATTAGTGGAGTTTTAAGGTAAATTTTTTGTCAGGTCTTGTAACTCACCATGGGGAGCTTAGGTAGTTTTTATGAAGAAGTCTGATGTTTCATTAAAATTGTGTATTGACTATCAGAAGCTGAATAAGAGAACTGGGAAGAACAAGTGTCCTTTACCAAGGAGTGGTGAGCAGGTTGATCTGTGCATTGGAGTTAAGGATTCTCGCATCAAAATTTGGCTTTAAGATTCCAAGAATTGAGAGTCATAAAGGAAAGCGTTCCTTTGACTACATTTAGAACGAGGAATGATTCTTATGACTGGTAATTAATGCTACCCACGTTCTTTGTAGCCCCGATGAATCAAATCTTTCAAGATCAATTAGGCCGATATGTATTGGTGTTTATAGATGATATCTTAGTATACTTGAAAGACGAGAGAGACCACGAGACTCACCTTCGGCTGGTGTTAGTATAATCGAATTTTCTAAGTGCCATTTCGAAGGGAAAAAATTTAAGTTTCTAGGGCATGCAATTTCGGATAGAGATTTGGCTGTAGACCCTTAAAAAGTTAAGGCTATGGATTATTTGAAGAGACCCAAGATTGTTATGGAAGTTCATAGTTTTGTAGGATTGGCAGATTACTGCTGAAGATTCACTGAGGATTTCTCTCGTACAGAAAAGGCAATGATGACACTTATTTGGAAGAACGAGAAGGATGTTTGGACTAAAGAATGCAAGGCATCATTCCGAGAGTCAGAGCTTCGATTGATGAATGCACCTACTATGGTTATATATGACAGTAATAAAGATATGATTATGTATCCTAATTCTTTAGGTTCAAGGTTAGGACTATTATTGATGCAAAGATTCAATGTATTAGCTTACGAATCTAGGCATTTGCAAATGAGGTTTGATAGATGATTCATGACATATTGTCAGTAGCTATTATCTTCGCATTGAAGGTCAAAAGAAAATATATTTTAGGTGAAAGTTTTGAGCAATTTATTGACCATATGTCCTTGAGATACTTGTTCTCTCCAAAAGAGTAATGTGACAACAGAGAGGATTAGATTTTTTGGCACGCATGATTTTTGGATAGAGCATGCCCCAACAAAATGAAATAAGGTTGTTGATGCATTGAGCTGAAAGTAGAAAAATTGTGTTTGGTTATGACTTAGGAGTGTAAGTTTTGGAGATATTAACTTTTTGCAACATTCACTTTTAGTTGAGTGTTGATTCGAGTAGATCTCCCAAAAAATTATCATGCTTGGATGTTTACCCAGCTCTCATGGATTGGATTGCCAAGAAATAAAGAGAATATCCATTTTTTCCGAAAGGATTAGGTTACTACGGACTGATGCCAATAAAAAGGAGTTGAGAGGCTTCAAAGTTGCTGAAAGAGGTAGGCTTTGGAAGGAGGGAAAAATATATGTCTTGAATATAGCAGATGTTTGGAAGGAAGTCTTGAAATGACATCATTCGAAGTTATATATCCACCCAAGAGTTACTAAGATATACCAAGTTATGAAATGGAACTTCTGATGGGAAGGAATGAAGAGAGTTGTTGAGAAATGTGTGAAGAGAAGTTTTTCTTGCGAAAAAGAAAAAGCTGAAATCAAAAGCTAAGTAGACTTTTTCATCCTTTGGAGTTTCCAATGTGGAGTAAGATGCAGTTTCTATGGATTTCACAGAAGGCTTGTCGATATCTCGAGCTGGGAAAGAGAGTATATGGGTCCAAGTGGATAGATTAGCTAAAGATGTCCATTTTATTCTGGTAAGATCTACACAAATGACATCAGAGTTAGTCGAGATTACATGAAGAATATAGTGAGACAACATGGAGTTTTAAATACTATAGTTGGTGGCTGAGACCCATTGTTTGCCAAAGGGTTTTGGCAACTTATAAAGTTCGTTGGGTTCGGAATTGTGTATAAGTACAACTCACTATCCTTAAATGGATGGACAAACGGAGAGAGTCAACGGAGCGCTTGAAGACCTATTGCAAGATTACGTATTAGATTTTAGTAGATCTTGGGAAGATCACCTGCACTTACTCGAATATTTATACAATAATAGTTACCAACAAGTATTTGGATGGAAACTTTCGATCTGTCTTATTGGAGACTTTATAAGCCACTAGTATGATAGTGTGAGATAGGAGATTGGCTCATGTCTAGATAGGATTTTGTAAGTGAAGCGTCAAAGAAGGTTGAATTGATTCAGCAAATAACGATGGAAGCTCAATCGAGGTAGAAGAGCTATACCGATTAGAGGTGGAACGACTTAGAGTTTGATCTAGTTGATCAATGTGTTTGTTAATGTTTCACTTACAAGGGGCACTATGAGGTTTAGAAAGGCAGGGAAGTTAGTTCCGAGATATGTTGGCCCATTTTCGGTATTTCAGTGAATGGTAAATTAGCCTATAGCGATAATTTGCCCAGAGCTTTTGTGGGGGTCTACAGTATGTTTTATGCATTACATAAAGGAAGCGTGTCTGAGACCCTTATGCGGTAGTAAATTCGAGTGCTATAGAGGAATTAATTTTTGAACCAGTATAACTTAAGTAAAGAAACTATTGCGAATAGTAGGCTATGATGAACAATAGCTTCAAAAAAACTATGAAGCTTGTATAAGTCCAGCAGAGTGACGATCAGGATGACTATCCTTGAGGAACAAAATTTAAAGTCATGAGGACTTATACCAAGCTGTTAGTTTAGAATTAGCACATATGTTTGCTATTTTTTATCATTGACCATATATATATTGTGTGTGTGCGGTTGTGGTTGATCGTTTATGTATTCGTAGAAGCATTAGTACATTTTGGTTATGGTACGTAGGTAGCGAACTTATGTGTTTATGCTAGAATGAGGACAGAAAAAGAATGAATCACCACTATAACTTACATGAATTTTGGGGGCAAAATTCGTATAAGGCGGAAGCCTGTAACATCCGATATAAAATTATTTAAAGAATTAATGTTTGAAATAAGTTAAATATGTAATTTAGTAACGAATAAATGAATTAAGCACGGTAATATTTGGTATAAATTTATTTACCATTTATTATTTAGACTAAAATAAATAACAAATCATCATGATAAGAATTTGAGTGAACATTTACTTATCATGTAGCAACTTATATTTGACTTGAGAGAATTAGAAAAAAATATAAGAACAGGGTTATAAGGTCCCAAGGAGCCAACTTATTAAGAAATAATAAGAATAATGACTCCCTCATTTCCATTATTCTATCTTTGCAAAACAAAAGCTTTAAAACTTGTTAACGGTGGAAATGGCCTAAGAGTGGAAAAAGGTGAAGAAGAGGATAAAATCTAGGAAAACTTAAGGCTTTCAAGATCAAAACTAATCAAAGGTTTAAGTGAGTAATATAATAACCCTTTTTCCATTTTCATATAGATTGAAGGCGGTTATGAATCATAATAGAGTTCATATGCTAAGTATTATTAAGTGGTAGAAAATGATTTAGTGATAGAGTTCATAAACAAAGGTTAAGTGAGTAATAGAGTACCCTTTTTCCATTTTGATATGGATTGAACACGGTTATGAACATATGATGCGGTTTATATGTATTAAATGTTATTAAGTGATAGAAAATGATTTAATCAATCTTTTAGGAAAATAAGCTTTGCTAGAGGATGTTAGCTTTAATTCCCTGCTTTGATGACTTTGTAACGATGTGAAAATTTAACATGATGTTCTAAATTTACTTTTAGAAATGAGTTTTAAGTTTGAGAATTTTCCCTGTTAAAATAATTTGTTACAAATTTTGAAGGATCCGCATTATGAGAAATGGTTTAAATATAAAAAGTTTTAGTAAAATCGAGCATAATAACTTGTTTATGAATTTTTGGAACTAAAAGGTAATTTCCCAATCATAAACATTTATTTCAAAAGGCTAAATTGCAATGTCGAGACAAAGTAATATGACTACCGAGACTTATATATGCATGCAAATTAAATGTGTAGTAATAAGAGGATGAGATCATATAAAATTGATATAAAAATAATTTAAAAGACACCATCACTAACTAAAAGGGAAGATGAAATGAATCTAGTAGGGAGACCTGTAAACGTAAGTGGTAGGCCTGCACAAATGTCAAACTATATTGCCCACAGCAAAGCAGCAGTGGCAAACGGGAGCATATTTGTAGGTGGTCTAGACCGGAACCAAAGACTAAAATGATCTAGTGAAAGACAAAGTAAAGTCTAAGTATAATAAGTTAAGAAAATAAAAAGGAGCGGGCTATGGAGATTTCGAAAAGAGGAGGCGGTACTTGAAGGCTAATGCTTGATGGACAATATAAGGTGGGAGGTACCGAAAGTGAAAGGAGTATAACATGGCCTAACATGGGGACGATATCAGATGATGAAGACCAAGAGTAGTGTTTACTTTCGGTAATGAGTTATTGAGATCGCTTGACTTCCGGGAAGTGGTCAATACTAAGGCTAGAGATAGCCAAGATGGACATTTAGAATATCAGGAAGGATTCCTAATACGGCCATAATGGCAACCAAATGCTATTCATGGCACAAAACATAAGATTTGGTACAAGGCCATAAGTGGCATACGAAAGCCTATTTACGGTGTAAAACGAAGGATTTGGTAAAAATCCATAAGTGGTATTCGATAGGCCATTCACAGATCTAGATGATGGATTCAGTGTAAGGCTATAGGTGGCATTCGAAAGCCTATTCAAAGCATTGAGCAAAAATGTCAATGTAAAGCCATAAGTAAAATTTGAAATCCTTTTTTTGGAATTGAAATAAAATGTCGATGTAAGGTCAAAAGTGACATTGGAAAGTCTATTCACAACATTAAATGTAAGCATCGGTTGAGTTCATAGGTGGCATCCTAAATTCTATTAAAGATCTTCAATTCAAAGTATAATTTAAGGCCACCTGCAGGATCTGAGAGCCTATTTAGAGTATTAAATGGAGATAACTGTGCAAAGCCAATTTAGACATATGTTCATAATGTATACGGAAGAGAAGGCATAAGGTCCTAGTGGCAACCAAAAGTGAAATAAACCATGTATTATAAATCATAAAGAATGAGGCCTAAATGGTAGGCTAAAGGGATTGACTACAAAACAAGGCATGATGTTGTAATTAGTGCAGGGAACACATAAGTATGGTAGAATGACTTATACTTTTATTCTTGTTGATGAATTGATGTTATTGAGTAGTGAATGGAAAACATGTTTCATGCTTTAGCAAGGTAGTCTCACCATATGTTGTATTTAGGGTAAAGTATTTGTACCACCCCATAAAATGAACCATAAATAAATGAACCATAAATAAATGAACCGAATTGAATTAAATATGATAGGATTAAATATGGAATTTTGTAAAAGATGGAAGTTGACCATGAAAGTTATTTCGTTGCGTTCGTGATGAAATTATGATATATTTCCATATGTAATATGCTGAAACGGAGCTAAAACGAAGAACTTATGAGCGTTTGAAGTTTTCAAACTTAAATTAATTTAGGTGGAATTCAAATACATGTGAGAATTTAAATTTAGTGTTTAAATTTCAAAATTAGCTTGGGAGCTAAGTAAACATTTCAATTTACGTTTAGAGTAAGAAATTAATTAAAATCAAAATTCAACTGAAACAAATCGTTATTGCCAAAAATAAGATGGAGCAATAGACCTACATAGGTTAACCGTTCGACCCTGGCAGTTGGCCGGTCGAGCTTAGGCAGTCGATCGTCATTTGATAGTGGAGGCTAGGGTTTTGCAGCGTCTAAAACTCAAGATTTGTCTGTTTTTGTTCCAATTTGGTTCTACGGATCTAGTATATTTCAACCCCTATAAATAAAACCATACCCTCATCACTTTTTATTCGTATTATTTTGGGGAGTACATCGAAACTCTGTCATTGTTATCTCTCCAAATTAGATTCAGAAACTCCATAGAGAATTCTAGAAAGAATTAAATCCCTTTTCAAATTGTTTCTTCTTCTTCCTCCTATCTACTCTTCCTTTATTCTTTCTCCTATTGTTCAGAATTCAACATAAATATACACATCTTCCCCATTGTGTGTATGTATATCAAAAGGGAGATTTTGGAAGAGACTATAAGGCATGCAAATCCGAGGAAGGTGAAGCTAAGGCTATTCTTTAAATGTAAACCTTAGTATTTATTTTTCCAGCAATTGTTTAGTATATCTCTAGCGATTTGATATGCCTTAGAGATTTTCGGATTGTGAAAATATAGTAGACAAAATCACTCAATTACTTTTTATTTCGAAATGTAAATTCTATTTTTAGATTTTCTTCTTTGATGGAATTTGATGAAATTTGTTTTGTTTAAGCAATAGTCCACTTCTTGTTCTTTGGTTCAAATTGTGATTCTTGAATAAAAAAGTGTTTAGATTACAAACCCTATTCGTAGTTCAAACCACTTATTCCTTACAATTTTTTTTATCCATTTCTTTGTAAAAAGGATTTGAATAGAATATGGAGTTTGTACTGCAATTCATATTTCTCTATAAAAGAAGGCTTATCATAAGATACGATTGTATTTTTTGTTATGAAATTTTGTGGCTTTGAAATTAATAGGTACACTTTGCTATTATATTTTATCCTATCTGCTGTGAGCTATAAAAGATTAGTTATGGCTATGTATTGTTACTTCTTTTTTCAATCACCAGCTTTCCTTAGAATGGATCTATGTTTCGATATGCCTTTTTTAGGTCGAAATTTAGGCTTGTTCCGACGTTGTTTATTATAGTATTACTCATACCAGACTTAATACCTGACACATACTAGTCTTAATATATGGGAGTAGACGGTTCGCTTTCGAATAACGAGTAAAGAATGCCAAAGAGAAAGGAAGCTTGATGGAAATAAAAGTTGTTTTATTTCTACCTATGTAAGTGTTAATGTTGGCACCTTCGTATGTCAGGCATGACAAAATTATCTATGTTTATATTTAACCCTACCAAGGTCACATTTTGGGATAATGTTATTGTAAGGACTATTATGACAATTAAAATTAATGAAATGAGTTTAGTAACATTTTAACATGAAGCTGTTGAAAAAATAAAAATATCATTCGGTCCTTGGAAGATAATTCCAAGATGACTGAGCATATTGAGTCCTATCTTCGGGTTTCGAAATGGGGGACGTTACTTTTGGTCTTTCTAAAAAACTACTATTTTAGAATATGTGTTAGAGTGGGTCCCAAATAATTACACCCAAATCTATCAAATCTTCATGGATTAGTTTTTCTCTGAAAATAATGAACATTGGTACAAGCCGTACTTTAATTCGACCTCGTATGTAAAAGATAACACATTTTAAACTTTGTTGAGTTGCTTTGGAGAAAAACCTTCGAAGCCCCTTGAAGCAAATCATCAGTCGACTATCACATTTATTCAGTCGACCACTTGGCTATTATAACACCCCGTAATTTTTACGACAATAAATTTAAAAAGGAATTTATTAATAAATAATAATACTAAAATAGGATATTTTTTTTCAAACATCAGAATTTGGCTATTAAACTTGCACCATTGGATTCATCATGATTTTTTGAACAATTTTCATACAGAAAGTTTCACGATCGGAGCTCAAATGGAAAAATTTGTAACGTTTGAAAATTTTATGTCAGAAATAATTATATATGCTACTAAGTTAATAAACATAATTAACTAACATTAATTACCACCAGCTAAAGTTAATGGGTAATCAACATCGCTTAAACGTTGAGAAAAATGATAATGGGAAGAAGTTATATCGGGTTGGTTAATAAGGAATAAAATAAACGGTTAAATAAAAAATATCATGAATAGACCTAATCACTTAATGAAGGACAACCGGTCGACCTTGATTGCTTGCTAGTCGACTTGTAGAGGTCGACCATAGGATAATAGCGGTCAATAGGTGCAATTGTAAAGTCGAGACTAATTCATGGCCCAACGACCTAGATTTAATATAGTTTAATCCAATGGCTAGCATTGATTTTAACCCCTATGAATATAGACATAAACAGTCACTTTTCTTCTCATATTTTTGAAATGATGCCGGAGCTTTTCCATTTTCTATTTGCTATAAAATTCAAAATTCACAAAAATAGTTATAGTTTATATGTATATTCTAGTGGAGAATATAACAAAAGGATTAAGATGAAGAATAAGGTCTAATCAAATTGTCAAAACCAAGGTATATTAGACATTCGGATCTAAAATGTATATCAAATCTAAATCACTTTTCTAATCTAGATTTTTTCTAAATATGTGTATGCTTGTTGTGCGTGTGTGTGTGTGTGTGTATCCAAATAGGGAGAAAATGGATTCAAACTGGACTAACGGAGACTAGATTTAGAGATGTGAAATGCAAAAAAGGTCAATGCAAAATTCATAATTTTGTATAATATTGGATTTTTATCAATGTAAATTAGAGTTGTAGGCTAAAATTGCAAACGTGAAATAAAATTACAAACCCTGCGTACGTATTTTGTGATTGGTAACTTGAATTGTACATTCCATGTATGTAAATCCAGAATATGTTAGGTATTAATAATCTTAGAATTTACTATTGGGAAGTAGTAGTCCTTAAAACTTACAAAATATGTGATAGTTCCATATTTGTAAATTTAAAATGACTTGTGCACGTGAAAAACTAAATTAAGTCATAATAGTAAATTATAGGGATTTAAGCAGTATTTTAATTTATTAGAATATAGGTTATTACGATGTGAATTTCTATAGATTGTCAAGTTTTGGATTTATATGTAAAATTGTAGCATTTGAAATAATAGGGAATACACCTAAAATAGAAGAGATGTATAAAATAGGGATATTTACCGTATTTTGTAATGTCTATTTCAATAACTTTGAAAAAAAGATAATTCTTTGTAATTCCAAACATAACACTAATCCTCCTTTGGGTAAGATATAGAAATTTATGTTATTAACATTTCCATTTGGAAGAGAAAATTTTTGTGACGACCCTGAATCGACCTTCGAAAATCGACACCCAAATACATCAACCTTATTGGAATGTCGTAGATTCAAACGTTGAGTCTGGTTCGCTGGAGCTTATAACAACATTAGGTGATAACAACACAGTGGAAACAGAAGAATAATTTTATTGATACACAACATTTGATAAAACAATGATACAAATGAAATGATCAACATAATCAGAGATAGATACAGCAGCGGAAATAATAAGACGACAACAGCAGTGGAAAACAACATCTTTAATGCCAAAGCTCTAAAGAAGCCAAACTAAGAAACTCGAACCACCATCATGCTGAAGTGAAGCAATCTCGGTGCACCAATGCGAATGCCAAAATCAAAAGATTCCAAAGATTTCCAAAAGCTACACCTACTATTTGACAATCTGATAACCTGACTCTAGGCTTCCCGTATGGATAATTTTGGGCACCTAGAGTTTAGAAAGGGAATAATAAACTCCCGATCAGTCATGAGACTGGTGTGAGCAAAAAAAAAACTGTTTATTTGAACTAAAACAAAACAAAAGGAAATAAAAGAAATTCGCTATGCTTTTTGGAAAAAGAAACAACGATAAGGTCTCCCGGCACATACACAATGCAATCACACACTTGTGGAGATTTCTCCTTATGATAGTCAAACATGCTTGATACGCAAATTCCTTTTGATATTATTATCGGTGCATGGTGCAAAAAACCTTTCGAAAGTATAATATTAATCTTAGCCAGCATACGTACCATTATAGTATGCCTATTATAGCTACCATGTATAATGGCAGGTTCTACAACTAAAACCGTACAAGGCGCGTATTGAGTAATTGGATTTCCAACAAATGGTCAAGGCTAAGGAACTTCCTTTACCGAAGGGTACGCCTCTGGTGGGACGCCCCGAGAACCTAACCGGCTCTTTGCCAACATAAGGCCGGGTTACCTATTTAACTAGGTAACTATTGACATGAGTATGCCATCCCTCGGTTGTCACCGACCTTTATCCGAGGATTCTCAACCCCAATAAATTCTAAGAACCAAATAATTTAAATATCTGGACTCCACACCTTGATACCCCTTTTTATCCAGAAGGAAATGCACGTACCCTAGAGGACGCGACCCTCATAACCTTGCTACATCCTTCCTGTTTCGACCATTTTCAAGTTGTGAGGTTCGATGAAGTCTCATCTACAAAGCCACGCTTTTCACAAAAGCCATGCTTCGATCAACAAATGATCAGCACTTAGCATGCCACATTACCAAATTGGGAATATATCACTGGTAAATATCAAGTACATAACCTCTGAGCTCGTACGTCTCGGAGAAGGGTGTTAAGCTAAGAGAATAAATTCTCCACCACCAAACAGAAATGTATTTGATAGAAACCAGCTTTACATCTCAAAGTGCAACGTCAGACATATGTCTATACAAGTCCGTTCCAGGTTTGAATGGAACGGAAGGCACTTCAAAGAAGCCCTTGTAAATCCGCATATCCACGATCCCGGTCTGACTCCCCATCACATATGGAGATCTCTATACCGGAGCAACGCTGTAACGACCCGAAATTTTCAATCCTGAAAATTCCAGATAGTTATGAAAAAGAAGAAAGAGATAGAAGAAGAAGAAAAAGAAAAAGAACAGAAACACCAAACATCTCACATTCGCAGCGGATAAAATATAATAATAAATAATAATAACAGTTTACAAAAGATTACTATATCTGTCGATTACATTTAATATACATCAGAGTTTCACATTATATACAGTCACTGAATATTTACAATTATCAAGTCTCAGATTAACAATAATATAAATACAACGGAATACTCTATACGATATTGTCATCCAGCTCGCCTCCTGAGCTCCAGAACGTACCTACCTGAAAATCTGTAATTCTCGGTCTGACCCGAGCATTACACCAAAGTAACACCCAGGTCAGGCTGGAAACCAGCGTGAGTAAACCCATTCATCTTGAAATACAAAGCATACAACTTAAATAAAACCCGGGGTAACTTAAAACAATTTAACCAATTCACAATCTGATATAGACAAACTTATGTCCCATATAATTTCTAAGTTCCAAACTTATATAAATAATCCAATTCACTTAAATCATTTTATTTCATCGTATTGATTTCACCAATCAATTTATAAAAATTCGAAGTGGTTTTCGGGTATTTCCTAATACCCGACCCCGCCCTCTTCGAGTCTCATGTTATTACATCCCACATTATTCAAATGAAATACACAACATTTTATATCAGAGATATCAACACATTCAAACATCCCATGCCATTCAATTATCCATAATAAAAGTTAATCACATACAAATCAATGCAATTGATTTTAGTTGAATTTCAAACCTCAACCACCTAGATTACTCATTTAACATTAATTAATTCCAAATCAATTAATTAGTCAACCCATCATTATTCATCTTAATTGATCACCCTGGATTATTTTCCAATTAAATTCAAGTGAATATCTTTAATTAGTCTCACTACATTATTTATTCTTACCAAATTAATGAGTAATCTTTAATTATTTCACAAATTGATTTACCAAAATCAATTACTCTAATTCTTAATTATTTATATTAATTCATTTATCATGGTCACTTTGATTAATTCATCTTAATTAATCAATCCTTAATTACAACGTTGGTTGTATAAATTAATGATTTCCAATTATGTTTTGATTTATCCTAGTCTAAATTAATTGCTTTAATTCAGCCCCAATATTAATCATTCTCGGTTTAACTCAATCTGTAATTAACTATTCTTTTATTTACCACATTAATAAATTAATTACTACATAATTAATTATCTTAATTAATCTCTTGATAAATTTCATAAAGTAATTATATTTTTATTAATTACATTAAGTAATTATTTATCACACCATCAAAGGATTATTCTGAATTACTTATATTTAGTTAATTAACTTACAACTTAATTTATTATTTATTCAAACATTTAATTACTAAATTAAATAACCCAAATCATTAATTAATTGGATTAATTAATTATCCATTTTTTATTACCTTACTAATTTAATAAGTCACAATCATCAAGCCCTTATTAACTTTAAAACGAAACCATTTTCTTATTTATGATTTAAGTTTAATGATAAAAAAAACCCAAATACTTCGAGTCTAGCAACAATTACTCGAGAACCCACCACAATCCAAAGTCACATCATTTCCAGTGCACAACCAATCAATTTAACCATTCAATCAATTATTTAAACTCTACCATTTAAATTTAAATAATAAATCCAACAGAGTGAGATTTACTCGCCTTTACTTCACAATTGGAAATCCTCTTTATTCAATTAGTTGTCTTCAGTGAATTATAAATTTATTACTTTCCCAAGAAATTTTAATTCATTACTCCCTAGCAACTAATTATTAACCTGCACTGTTAATTTCTAAAACCTAATTCCCATTTGTAACTCACTAATTACAAATTACTCAATCAATAATTGCAAATCAAATTATTAATTAATCTTCAACTTATTTCATAAATTATCAAATCTGAATTATCCTTAAGGTCAACATCTACTTGTTAAATGCTAAATCACAAAAACATTTAACGTTATTTGTAAACTAATTAAGTCTCAAATATCTTTTACGTATTTACATACTTAGTGTTAACTCCACCTCGGCCATGCCTCAGCAACCTAAAACAGTTACCGACTTAAGGCTTAACAGTTACCGACCCAAAAGGTTGCCGACCTAACTGCCTAAACAGGAATGCCGACCTAAGACCTACAGGATACGACCTAAGATAGCTACCGACCTAACATGGGTACCGGCCTAATGCCTTAAAGGTTACCGACTTAATGAATACCGACTCAAGGCTTAGGTAGGTTACCGACCTAACATGGATGCTGGCCTAAGATAAATGCCAATTTAACTATCCAAGGAGGTTGCCGCTCTAACTGCTCAGGACAGGGACAAGATCACGAAGTCACGACCGACTTACGGCCTATGCTAAGTCGTACACGACCCAGGCAAAGGAAGGCAAGTCCGATACAGCTACTTAGCACGCGGCCTCTTAACTCGTACACGGCTTAGGACTTGTGATATATCCAGAGTTCAGCAAGGATGCCTTTCCGAAGTCTCGACCTAGCAGTTAAGTCGCAACCGACCCACGACTTAATTTGAGTCGTCCACGACCCAACTTAGACCGGTTACGAGTTAGGACTTGGTAATGTTTCCTGCCCAGGATCCTCTATAAATACGTTGCCATCTCCAACTTTCAGGGGACTTTTTGGCCGATCTTTTTAAGGGCCGATACTCTGCTGAATTCTTGACTCACTCGACTCTTCAAATACGAAAGGCATCTCAACAAACTTCAGGAGGAAATCTAACGCAATCAACATGGATTCAAAGATTTCTTCTGCATCGAAGTTCTAGTTGTTTGTCTCATCAGTATTGTAATTGAAGACTGTTGTAAAGTTGTAATTGATTCAGTAATAAAGAGGATTAAAGTGGACGTAGGCTTACCTGAAGCCGAACCACTATAAAAACTCTTGTCTTTTCAGCTTGTTTTAGTTCCCGTGTTCACGGGTGGTGCTTTCACTCAATCTCAATATACACCGGGGTGTTAGCGTTCGATTTTAAACGTTAACTCTTAGTTTAAAAATAAATCAACTGTCTTGATTTAAGTTTGAAAGGCACTTAATTTAAAGGATTTATAAATGACCAAACAATTCCATCTTCCTTTATTTACATTTCCCTTTTTTTTTCTCAACCAAGGGTTAAAACAACAAAGCTGAAATTATTAAAAATAAAGAAAATAGAATGTACTCACAAAACATGATCGTGGAGCACCCTAACCACTGCAAACATGCCCTGTGAACCCCTTCGATTATTGCGGCCTTCACTCGGCAATCGTGCTCGAGCTCGCGACTGCGTCGCCACCTCGCACGTTCGAAAAACCTAATCGACCTCGCCTCTATCGTGCGCGTACGCGAGATCCAAATCGCGGCCTGCAAATCTACCCCCTTCTCCAATCTCGCGACAACGTCCTACCCATCGTGTACGAGTCGCCCCCATGCCGCCGTTCGCATACCAATCGCGACCCACCTACTCCGAGCAAATCGCGATGCCTAAGCCCCCTTCAGTCACACGCGCGGCGTTGCGGCCCACCCCCCCTTCGATCGCCAAACCTAATTGTAATATCCAAAGGTTTCGGCCACGTTTATTTTGAGTTGAGGGAGAAAAGGGTGTCGGCCATGTTTGTTTTTTTTTATTAACTGGGGGAAGAGGTAACAGATGTGCGAATCTCCCCGAGAATAGAGAGGAACGAAGATAAATAACTTGCCAATAGCTTCTAGCGTAAGCTTTGATTATTATAGAATTAAATATTCAAAAATATCTTGTGTTGTTAAAAAAATATCCGTACTAATTTATTTTAAAATTCTATTATCCTATAAAAACTTTCAAATTGCCTCATCGATTGCTACTTAGAATTTCAAACTCCCCTTAAGGAATGCCGTGAGACAATTATAAAACTTTACCCGTATTCCGAATACGATGGAGCGTGATTCGGAAGATAATTTAATCGTATGCACGAGTTACAGAAGAAAACGATCAGTTTTACATTAAATCGATTAAAATAGTTCTAAGCGTTTCGAGCTGCCAGGGTCAAATGATAACTCCAATGGCTACGAAAATTGAAATCCGATAATAACTAACTATTACGGATCCCATGGAACTGATTTCGTCGAATTCCGAGACTGTGACTCGGAAGGCAATTTTAAAATTCAATTCAAACGATTTAATATTAAAACTGAACAAAACACTTCCAAATTCAATTTTAACCCTTCCACTACCTTCAGTGCTATCAATATAAATTTTATAAGCCTTCAAATTATTTTTAACAGGTCTAAAATGCCAGCTTCAACATTTTACCCCAAATTTCCAGTTTATATAATTCAATAAATTAAATACCAAGTAAATATTAATATCTTGAATTCGAACTAAAAATTTTCCCTTTAAATATTTTAAAATCAATTAACTGTTCGAATTTTAAATTGTTAGGAATTCTGGGTCGTCACATTCTTCCACCCTTAAAAGAATTTCGTCCCCGAAATTACTGGTTAGGGAGAATGGACCAATACCCATTTACTTCTTTCCAAAACTCACTATTCAACATCCTACCAACTATCTTTTATTGAAGACCCATTATCACCTTAACCAACTTCCCAAAACCTTCTATAGTTTCAAACAATACCCTTTATCTCAATCATCTAAATTTCAATTAAAAACCAAATTTTGAATTATCAAAATTCTCTCAAATTTTTTTCTAACTGTCTAAATTTTCGAATTTTTTTGCCAGCGTCTCCTTTGCGCGGCTAGCTCGGTACTACTACAAAAGGCCTCTACGGGCTCCCCAAATTCCAAAAAGAAAACAGAAAGCCAAGTGGCTAGATCAAAAACCCAATCCAATTCATACAGAATTTAAAATACATACCTTTTTGTCGGGCAATTCAAACTTATCATTTGGAATCAAATCCAAATCCTTTTCCCCATTTAATACCTACATAACCTACTTAGCAATAATATCCAATCATAGCCCTTCCAAATCTTTACATACTTTTCCTTACAGACGTTTTCATATTTATTTCTCTTCAAATTCGTTTTTCCCGTTTTAGTATGAATTCAACTTATTTCTATTTTGAACATTAAATTTTTATTTTCCATTTACAACTGAATCTTATCAGATCCATCTACTAATCTATTTCAGTTTCATATTTAAAAACGTTTAATTGCTTAACAAAAATTTCTCAAAAATTTTCTAACTCCAAAAATTTTCGAAAGTTTTTGGCGGAGTCTCCTTTGTACGGAGGAGCTTTTGTAATTTGACAAGAGATATAAATACATATACATCGACCCACCCGGTCGGAAAAAGAAAAAACAGTTCATATTTCCTATTTTTATTACGTAGGCGTACCTTATTTAGCATTTTAAGCATGCAGCTTACTTATTTTAGCAATTAGCGCAATCCAAATCCAGCCAAACAGCCTTCAGGTACCTGTACTTACTCAGTTTAAATATGTAAGTGCCATATATAAAGAATTCATTAGCATTCCACTTACTTCCAATAGCCAAACATATACATTTCATAAACAACAAGCACCAAACGTTTCCCATAAACAATTCATATGCTTTAAAGCTAATTCAATTCCTTTCAACCAATTCATATATCGTTTCCTTTAAGTTTTAATGGTTCACAACTCAATTTCTGACATTCTATTGATTTATAATCCAAACAAGCTCATTTTCACTTCAAATGATTCAGAATCAAATTTATTTAATCTCTATTAACTCATAGAATTTTAATTACTTTTATTTACGCCGAATGACAACCATTTTATACAATTTCGACAATATTCGTTTAATAGAGTATTCATGTAGTTTATAATAACTTAAATTAATTTCAACTTATTCTTTATTCAATTCCATTACATTTCTAATTTATTAACCAACCATTCATTTTATTTTCGCATTAGATTCATGCAAAACAATTTATTAAGCTTGGCACATTCCATTCTTATAAATTATTAACTATTTCCCAAAATAATTTAATCCAAGTTTTTATTTAATTGGTGTTCACGCTTATTCGAAGCCAAGCTTCATAAATATTAAACTTAAGTTAATTTACTTTAATTTATCCCAACAGCAAACTTAAGTTTACTTCCATTTGATCCTCGGTTAATCAACTTCCATTAAATTCAGTTAGCATATCAATTTTAAATTTTAATTTTAAATTCACCTTCTCAAATTATCAAAATAATATCCAAACACATACCTAACTCATTTATACTTCAAATTAATATGCCACCGAACTTAAGTTCGGTCTGATAATCCAATTTCATTCACAACTTTGATTTAGTTTTTATGTAATCAGACTTCATCCATTTATTATTTAACTCAATTAGTCCATTGTAAATTTTTAATTTACGTACTTAATTCATGTTCGAATTTATTTATTAATACAAGGCTATTCTCAATTTATTTCTATTTACTTGGGGGTTTTGGTTTGCAACACAAACCATAACTATTTTATTTTTATTTAATCCGACATCACTTCCATTATAACTAATTTATATTCAAATCACACTTGAATTTTATTTGTAATTCAAACCATCATATTTTCAATCGAACTCTACTTTATTTGTTTTATTATACAACATCTCCTCTTATTCAATTCATTATAAGATCTAAGTTGAATTCTATCTACAATTCTAATTCATTTCCAAACCCATTATCAATCTACAATCCAATTTATTTACCCAAGTAAATTTTATTAACATACTCAATCACACAATTATTTAACCAATTAACTTATTTCCAATTTCTAAACCAATATTCGATTCTACTTACAAAATCACTTCATTAAAATTCCAATTTGGATTTCCTTTTTATCTTCCAAAATTCCATCTTTATTTAAAAATGTTAGAAATGCTTTTAAATTCACATCATACTTAATAAAATAGCTCTTTATAAAAATACGTTTTATAGCTCGATGTCTCAACCAGTCTATCCTTGTTCTCACATGTTAACTCCATCTCGGCCATGACTCAGCAACAAATGACAGTTACCGACCCAAAAGGTTGCCGACCTAACGCTTTAGCAAGGTTGCCGACCCAAATGTCTAAAATAAGGTGGCTACCGACTTAACAGGAATGCCGACCTAAGGCCAAAAAGGGATACCGACTTAAGAGAGGTGCCGACTCAATGCTTTGACAAGGTTACCGATCTAAGTTTTGACAGGGTTGCTGATCTAAGATGGATGCCGGTCTAGCTGCCTAAGCCTTAGGAAGGATTCCGACCTAAGTTACTTGAGGGGGATGCCGACCTAATGTTTTAACGTGTGTACCAACCTAAGACTTAAAGAACGCCGACCCAAGATACCTACCGACCTAAGTCGCAGCCGACCTATGACCAATGTTAAGTCGGTCACGACCAAAGCAAAGGAAGGTAAGTTCAATCCAGCTACTTGGCACAGTGGCCTCTTAACTCGTACACGATCCAGGACTTACCAGTTGGGCCGTGACTTGCGACTTACCAAGTTAACTCGTCCACGACCTAAAGCCACTGAATATAATCCCGATGCCATATTACCGAGAAGAGGTTGTGTTGACTCGGAGGCGACCTAGGACTTATGCAAGGGAACTTTTGTGAAACCATGGAGGGGCCAGATGGGTCGGCCACGACTTACCTTAGACCGGCCATAACTTACCTTAGACCGGTCACGGCTTACGACCTAAGGGGGGAGATTTTCCTATAAATACCAACCTACCTCAAACATGAAGGGGACTTTTTGGCCAATCTCTTCAGGCGCCAATACTCCGCTGAATTCTCGACCCACTCGACACTTCAAGTTCGAAAGGCATCTCAACTAACTTCGAGGGAAAATCTAACGCAATCTACATGGATTCGAAGAATTCTTCTCCATTAAAGTTCTAGTTGTTTGTCTCATTAGAATTGTAATTGAAGATTGTTGTAAAGTTGTAATTGATTCGGCAATAAAGAGAATTAATGTGGACGTAGGCTTACCTTAAGCCGAACCACTATAAAAACTGTTGTCTTTTCTGCTTTCTTTATGATTTTTCTACTTGTTTTTAGTTCCCGTGTTCACGGGTGGTGCTTTCGCTCAACTTCAATCTACACCGGGGTGTTAGCGTCTGATTTTTACGTTAACATTTTTGGTGCTTTCACTGAGAACCCAACTCAAGGAACTTCCACTATTGCTCCGCGAAGGATTGTTGAAAGGATTTCTTTTCAAACCAGAAGTTTATTGGAAATAATGGCTCCTAGGAGAAAACGAAGTTCTATAAGATCCGACAATGTTCAAGAGAATACTGCTACCTCTCCTCCTTCAAGTCAAGCAGCTCCAACTGTTGGAGTTACACGAGCAAAATTCGACGTCGTAGTTTTGGGATTGAATCAGCAATTGAATACTCAGAATGCGCAGTTGGAAGCCCAGAATGCCCTGATCTTGAGTAAATTGAATGATCTACTTGGTGCAAACCGTCAACCGGGTAATAATGATGGGAACCCTACTGTGGGAGTTCAGGATGTTGAAGGGAACATTTCTCAAAGAGCCGCAGACCCTATAGAAAGGACCCCTCTTCAAGCTGGAGGATCAGGGCCGCAGCCGACCCACCGTAAACGATTGTCAAGGCAGAATTCAGAGAGAGTGGCTGATGTGCGCCCTCCAGAGCCTCTAAATGATGAAGAGTATTTTTCGGGTATGGTTCGTCAAATCAAGAAGGAAAGTATGCGAAGAGATGAAGATGAGAAAGAGTGGGGATTTCCTCCAAGCAAGACTCCATTTACTGAAAAGATCTTGAAGGCAGAGTTCCCAAGGAAATTCGTTCCCCTACTATTCCGACTTACAAGGGGATGAGTGATCCAAACGAGTTTCTGTATAAGTACGACTGGCATATGACTGGTGCCAGGGCGTCAGATGAAATTAAATGTCAATATTTCTCGGTATATCTCGAAGGTGTGGCTCTATTGTGGTTTACAAAGCTGCCAATCAGGTCCATTGATCAATTCTCCGATTTGACCAGGAAATTCAAGGAGCAATTTCGATTGTATGCTTCCAAAGCAAAGGTTATAATGTCACTGTCGAGTCTAGAGAAAAATCCGGGAGAGTCTATCAGATCTTTTTTGAATAGCTTTAACATAGCATTGGTTGAGGTAGATAATGCTGAGCCACGTATGGTCCTGACATACTTGGTGAGGGCGATTGACAAATTGAGTGAATTTGGAAAATGGTTGAAAATGAAAGAACCCAACTCACTTGACAAATTCTACAAGAAAGCGGATGAATTCATGCGCTTGGAGAGCCTCCAAACACCGGCTAAGGTTGTATTAGCAGAAGCCGGGAACAATGGTGCTCCTTCGAACAAGAAAGAACCTAACACTCAGAAAGGGGAAATGATGGTGGAAAGAAACAGGGAGACGCTAAGAAAGGCCGTTCTTTCAATTTCACACCCTTGACTGATACCCCTGAAAACATCTTCTTTGCAACCAAAGACGATGTCAATTATCCGGCACCACCTAAAATGAGAGTTGCGATTAAGATGTTAAAAAGTGGAAGGTTCTGCCGGTTCCACAACCAGCCCGGCCATGACACCAACGAATGCCTTCAGTTGAAAGAGGTAATTGAATAGCTTTTGAAAGAGAACAAGCTCCAACAATATGTGAAAAGGAACAGAAATGCCCCAGCTTCGTCAAATCAAGGACAGAAAGTTCCCGCTCACCGTCCTGGCTCAAGTGAGAAGGTCGTGGAACATGAATCGGAAAGACCTGTTATCAATATAATAACTGGAGGACCTCACCCAGCAGGCAAAAGCTGGGGCGAGATGGAAAGGTATGCCCGAGCCTTGAGGCATGTACCAGCTGAAGAGAATGTTTTTGTTTTAGAGAATGATGCGCCTTTAAAGCAGGAAAAGACTTCCACAGATGATATTGTGTTCAGTGCCAGGGATTCTTCAGGTATCGAGGCTCCGACCATAGATCCTTTGGTCATATCCGCTGGTATTGGGTCGGCAACTGTGAGAAGAGTTCTAGTTGATTGTGGAGCTTCATGCAACATCCTCTTCAAGAAGACCTTTGATCAAATGAAAATTCCAATGGCTGACGTTCAAGCTTCATCACTTAAGATTGCTGGGTTTGCTGGAGAACCCAAACAGCCGATTGGAACCATAGATTTGTTTGTAGAACTTGGAAAGGGATTGAGGAAGGTGGCTCTAAAGCAAACCTTTATAATTGTTGAAGAATTCTCTACCTATAATGCCTTTTTAGGCCGACCAACTCTTGCTGCGTTCAAAGCTGTTCTTGCCCCATGGTGTCTGACTCAAAAATTCCCCACAGATAACGGAGTTGGTGTGATTAAGGGAGATCAAGATGCGGGGCGAGAATGTTACTTTGCAGAGTTGCGGGAATCTAGGAAAAGAGAAATGGGAAAAGGTGCGGCGACTCCGGTCCGCATCAAGGAACCAACCTTGTAGCAATTACAGGGTGGACCCTGCACTGGCGAATGCAGTGGGGCACGAAGAGAGATGGATCCAAGGAAAACCAGTGCAAGAGAGAATAGGGTAGTACCGGTAGAGGTAACAGTGCAGGTGCCCGTTGACCCAATGGACCCAAACAAAGTGCTTAATGTGGGTTCGCAGCTCAACACAACAGTTCAGAATGTTCTGATTTCATTTTTGAAGGCTAATTTGGATGTATTCGCTTGGACTCATGCTGACATGTGCGGAATATCCCCAGAGATTGCAGTACATACTCTGAACATTGATCCAAAGTTTACACCTGTGAAACAGAAGAGAAGGACTCAGGGTCCTGAGAGAACGGCAGTGTTAAAAGAAGAAGTGGATCGGCTCATGGAGAACAGTTTCATCAGAGAATCTACTTATCCAAATTGGGTATCTAATCCAGTGCTGGTGAAAAAGGCTAACGGAAAGTGGAGAGTATGCACTGATTTTTCAGATCTGAACAAAGACTGCTCCAAAAACTATTTCCCGCTGCCCAGGATCGAACAGTTGGTGGATGGGACGGCAGGACATGAATTGTTATCTTTTATGGATGCATACTCCGGATATAACCAGATTATGATGCATGAGCCAGATCAAGAGGATACGAGCTTCATCACAGATGTTGGACTCTACTGCTACAAGGTCATGCCTTTTGGACTCAAGAATGCAGGGGCAACTTACCAAAGGCTTGTTAATGCCATGTTTAAACCACAGATTGGCAAGACAATGGAAGTTTATGTTGATGACATGCTAGTAAAATCTAAGAAAGCAGTGGACCACATGGATCACTTAGCAGAGATGTTTGCAGTACTCCGCAAGTACAGAATGAAGCTTAATCCCCTGAAATGTTCATTTGGAGTGGAGTCCGGAAAGTTTTTGTGTTTCATTGTGAGCGCTAGGGGTATTGAAGCCAATCCAGCTCAGATCACTGCCCTGAGAGAGGTCAAGGCTCCTAGAACGAAGAAGGAATTGCAAAGTCTCAATGGAAAGGTTGCTGCTTTGAGTCGGTTCATTTCTAAAGCTACTGACAAATGCATTCCATTCTTTGATGCTCTGAAGAAAGGAAGGAAAAACTTTGAGTGGACTCCTGAATGTTAGAAAGCATTTGATGAGTTGGTTCGTCATATGGAAGTGCCTCCGATACTTTCAAAGCCTGACAGTGGTGAAGATCTCTTCGTATATTTGGCAATTTCGTCTCATGCTCTCAGTGCAGTGTTGGTACGGGAAGACGCAAGGATTCAACGCCCAGTCTATTATATCAGCAAAAGATTCACTGGGGCAGAGATGAACTATTCAAGATTAGAGAAGCTCGCCTATTGTTTGTTGATCGCGTCAAGAAAATTGAGGCCGTATTTCCAAGATCATCCCATCAAAGTCCTCACTGATCAACCTCTAAAGCAAGTCCTATTCCGTCCTGAGACTTCGGGCCGTCTTTTGAAATGGATTATTGAACTCAGCCAATATGACATCACTTACCATCCCCGAAAAGCAATCAATGGACAAGCTTTGGCAGATTTCATCGTAGAATGTATGGATAAGGGTGATAGTGAGGAAGAAGTCACTGATATTGTCCCAATCCAATGGAAATTGTATGTCGATGGCGCAAGGAATGATTATTGTTCCGGAGCAGGGGTTGTCCTTGAAACCCCAGAAGGGTGATTGCTATGTTATGCGCTGAGACTAGAATTCCCTTCGACGAACAATAAAGCTAAATATGAAGCTCTCATCACTGGTTTAAGGATCGCTAAAGAACTAAACATCAAGGCATTACAGATCTTCAGTGATTCTCAACTTATTGTTTTCCAAGTCAGGAAGGAATTTCAAGCTAAAGGAGGGAATCTACCCGTCTATTTATCAAAATCCTGGGAGCTCCTTCAAGAGTTTGACCGTTATTCAATAAACCATATACCCCGTGAAGAGAACGTGAAGGCGGATTCTCTCGCAAAGTATTCAAGTACTAGTGAAGCTCAACTATTGGGATTAGTTCCCGTCGAAGTCTTGTCAGCTCCAAGCACAGATGAAATGGATGTTGATTGGATTATGAATGTATCCCAAGAACAAGAATCATGGATGACTCCGATACTTGAATATCTACTCAATGGTTCTTTGCCAGAAAATTCAAAAGAACGACAGAAGCTGATGAGGAAAGCCTCCAGATATATAGTTCAATATGGTCGTTTGTACAGACGAGGATTTTCAATGCCATTACTCCAATGTGTGACAAAGGAAGAAGCTAAGACAATTCTAACTGAAGTACACGGAGGGGAATGTGGGGATCATACAGGTGGTCAAACTTTAGCAAAGAAAATCCTCCGTTATGGATACTTTTGGCCGGAAATTAATCAGGATGCTACTGACTATTCCCGAAAGTGCGATATATGCCAGAGATTCGCCAAAATTCCTAGGGCACCTTCCACTGAATTAACACAAATGGTCAGTCCATGGTCGTTTGCCATCTGGAGAATAGATCTCATTGGGCCTTTGCTGACTGCCAAATCGGGAATTAAATATGCTATCGTTGCTGTTGATTATTTCACTAAATGGGATGAAGCCGAACCATTGGCTACTATTACCTCTAAGAAAATGATAAGTTTTGTGACTAAAAATATCATTCGCAGGTATGGTGTGCCTCAGAAGATAATCACAGACAATGGTACTCAGTTTGAAAGTGAGGAGTTCCAAAATTTCTGCAAACGATTCAAGATCCGAAAAAGCTTCTCAGCAGTGGGTCATCCGCAGGCAAACGGGCAAGTGGAAGCAGTAAACAAAATCATCAAATCAACCATCAAAAAGCAGCTAGAAAAAGCAAAAGGTGGTTGGGTCGATAAGTTACCGCTTGCACTATGGGCATACAGAACCACCCACAAAACTGTGACTGGATATACTCCATTTTCATTGGCATACGGATCAGAAGCAATGATTCCAGTGGAAACTGAAGTCCCCTCACACAGAAGGATCCATTTTGATCAAAATGAGAATGAAAAATTGCAATCGGAAGCACTTGACCTCCTCGATGAAAGAAGGGAAGAGGCTAGCCTTAGAATTGCAGCTCACTAGCAAAAAATTGCCAGGCACTTCAATTCCAAAGTTCGTCAGCGCAGCTTTGAATTTGGGGATTCAGTCCTGAGGAGAATTATGACAGCCATAGGTGTGTTTGGGTCAAACTGGGAAGGGCCATATGTTATAGGCATGAAACTTCTTGATGGCACATTCAAACTCACAACTGTCGAAGGAGAGCCAATCCCAAGAGCTTGGAACAGCAATCAATTGCATCCCTATTTTTCTTGAAAGCTTTGCTGAAATGTTGTAAAAGAATTGCGAATATATGATTCTTGTATTGAAAGCAATTGTAAAGCAAGTGAATAATGAAAAGCTATAAAGTGGATGTAGGCCCAGCTTTTGGCCGAACCACTATAAATCTTCTGTTCTCTACTATTATAAACTGCATTGTTTTATTTCGACATATAAAATACGTTAGTTGTGTCACTAAAATGTCGATTTAATAATGCAGGCCATAAAAGCAAAGCTTACCCATCGCAAGACCAAGCGATCCCCGACATCACTCAGCAAGCAAACACTAAACCATTCAAAATTTCCATACTCAAATCCTACAAAAGAAGTGCTTCGAACAAAAGTTAGCAATGCAGATGGAAGTGGACCATTTCTAACTAACTGCAAATGTTTGAACAAACAAACAACCAGTTAAATGGCGTGTGTCTACCACCACCAACTCGCTTAACTATGAAGTATTTTTCTTTGGATAAGGGAAATTATTGGTAACTAAAAAGTGATAACACTTGCAAAAGGCAACGGGGATCGCCAACATGAATCGATGGCAAAGAGACATGGGCGAGCAAGCATCAATCAGCAAAAGACCTCTTCGGAGGCACAAGCCCTCTTCGGAGGCACAACTCTTCGGAGGATAAAGACCTCGAGCGGGCCTAGCCATAAAAAGAGAGATCTTTCTCGATACAAAGTTGCGGAATGATCGATCGATACACTCCCGTGAATCCGTCCAACCGAGAGAAAGAAACTCCAAACTTCCAGGCAAAAGCCCTACTCAGAGGCACACGTTTCACCGAGATTTAAATAAAACTTCCGAGTGTTCAAATGTGAAAAGCCTTCTTCGGAGGCCCATTTCACCACAGTTGAAATGCTAAAAGACCTCGAGCGGGCCAAACCAGAAGAAGAGAGATCTTTCTCGATACAAAGTTGCGGACTGATCGGTCGATACACTCCCGTGAATCCGTCCAACCGAGAGAAAGAAACTCCAAACTTCCAGGCAGTAACCCTACTCAGAGGCACACATTTCACCATGATCGGTGATACACTCCCATGAGACGAAATGTGAAAAGCCCTCTTCGGAGGCCCGCTTCCCAACGAACAGGAAAAAATAAAAGCCTCTCCCAAGGGGCAGAAACAAAAAGACCTCTTCCCAGAGGCACAATCAAACAAAAAAGACCTCTTCCCAGAGGCAGAAACAAAAAGACCTCCTCCCAGAGGCACAATCGAACAGAAAGACCTCTTCGGAGGCACATGTTTCACCGAGATTGAAATAAAACTCCCAGGTGTTGAAACGTGGAAAGCCCTCCTCGGAGGCACAACTCTTCGGAGGCACACGTTTCACCGAGATTGAAATAAAACTTCCAAGTGTTGAAACATGAAAAAGCCCTCCTTAGAGGTACAACTTTTCAAAAAAACATTTCGTCAGAAACGCAAAGCAAAGATCAGAAAGCCCTTTACTGAGGCGTACTAAAAAAAAAAAGAGAAGCCCTCTTTGAAGGCACACTTTAACTTTCAAAGGAAGAATGATTCACCTATTCTGGAAAATACTCTTCCTCAAAAAGAAGTTAAAGTGCCCTTCAGAGGCCCGCTTTACTACATAGAAGAATTCACTTGGTAAAATGTGTGTATGCACAAAAGAAAAAGTGATATTTTCGAAGGATAAAGCGCAAAAAACTCATATGGAGGGAGCTGTACTCTATTTTGAACAAGATAATATTCCTCCAAGTATGGAATAATTATTCTCCAGAAAATAAGAGTACAAGTCCCCTCAAAGTATAAAATATTGCAACGAGCTTATGGTATAGGGGCAACATGGTATAGCTACATACAACATACTATAACTACATTGGTAAAATTACGCTCGAACAACATGCCACAAGCTCACTGCAATATCATATAAAGAAACTTGTACAAAAAAGGATAGTAAATGCATTCTCAAATACAGACAGAAGTTTGTACAAACAAAAAGAATCATTTTATTTAATACTGTCAAAATTCTGTATGGGTACAGGTATAAAAAGAAAAAGAAAAGCGGAGGCCGGTATCCGCACAATCTCCGGCCAGTACATGCAAAAAGCAAAAAGTAAAAATAAATCGAAGCAGGACCCCTTACTTCTTCGTGCCACCACCCTTAGAGCCTTCACCTGACCTAATAGGCAGCTTTTCAGGACGGCTTGGGAGAGTCGGGGATGAAGGAGAAAGGGTTACTGCCGGATCAACTTTCGCTTCCTCCTCAGAAACAAGAATGTCTTTCCTTCTCTTCTTGGAAGTGACACGCTTCCTCCTCCTCCTTGAAGAAGACTCACTTCCCGGAGTAACGAGAGCAGATAATTTTATGTAATCAGAAGTGGTTCGCTCCGGAGACTCATTGCCTTCTCCAAGCCCTTCTCCCCCATGTTCTTAAGAAGCAATAGGATCATCTAAGCCATGAAGAGCTTCTATTTGCTCCTCTTGCGACCCGGGTTGAGAGGCGGACGGAGGAGTGACTTGGAGAACCGAAGGAGGAATAATTGGAGGAGGGGAAGTCTGAACGATGCTCGACACTTTCTCTACAGAAGAAAAGAGGTTAAAGTCAGTAAAAAGAGGAGATAAAGGCTCGTTGAGATTCAAGAAATAGTCAAGAACCTCATCAAACCCATAAGAAGCAAATGAACAGTCTACTTGAGCAAGATTGACAGTAGAGTTACTTGGAGAAGTCGGCTTCCTGATATCAACCTCGTAAGCCTGTGCTTCAGCACTCTCGTCGCCTTCATCTCCACCCTGTATACTTGTGATCTCAGTGGTAACTTTAGTAGGGGATGGAGAATGAGAACTGGAGCCGATAATGTCGATTTCGGCCGAAGGAGAAGGCTGGACTGGAATAGTTGAAGTATTTTTTCCCAACCATTCCCCTTCTGCCATTTCAGCTCTTAATTTTGCAAGTTGTTCTTTTCCCTTGGCGAGAGCAGCGCGAGCATCTTCATCCAAGGAATGCTCCTCAAGAGCTAATTCGGCATAGCCAGCACCTTTACCGCCAACCATGTCAAGTGCAGCCTCCCACACTTCAGCCAATGTAACTTCATATTTTGGGCCTAGAAAGGCGAGACTACCGTGCCCCAAGATGCTATGCAGGTAAAAGTCAAACAATGTCGAGCTGATGTTGGTCTTCGTTGCCTCATGAGATTCTTCAGCTGCAATTTTACCGGCAACAGCCTCATCACGCTCTCTTTCAGTCTTGGAAAGTTGAATCTTTAGCATTTGAATTTCCGCCTCCTGAGAGTTGACTTTCTCCCGTAACTCTGTAACCTCAACACGATACCTTCCCGCTGTTTTCTGCTCAGCTTCAAGTTGTGCCTCCGCATGTCGCTGAGCGGCGTGAGCATCGCGAACTTGCTTTTGAAGTACTTCTTCTTTTTGAGTATATGTGGTAGAAGAAGTAGCAAGCTCTTGTTTAAGTTCCTCAACTTTCGCTTCAAGCTCTTCATTGTAAGTAGTGATGCTCCTCATTTCGGTATCATGCTGCTCAAGAACCTTCTGCCATTCGGCCTTATCATTCTCCATAGTAAGCATGGCCTCTATATTCGCATGGTTGACCCTTTGAAGCTTGTCAACAAGGTTTTGCCAGTTCGACATCCTTTCAATATCAAGCCTGACGGCATCGAGATTTCGCAGCATGACAGGTTTGTCAATAGGAACCAAATCAAGATCGAACCGCACTCCCTTCAGGCACCAGTGCGGGAACTGACTTTGCAGAGTAGCCGGGCCCGATCCAACTTGGAATTTAGGCCTGTTGATTATTGTCTGAATGTCTGTCTTCCCGAGAGTAGGAGAACCAGAAGGAATGTCAAGTGAGACGGGGGCAGTGACCTTTTCAGGAGTTGTAGAAGCATGCTTTTCATCGTGCCGGGCACGCTTGCTTGGGTCCTCAACTATGTGGCTTTTTCCCCGATCATAATGCGACTTTCTCTTGTGAGAATCGTCACCTCTCTGGGAAGAATCGTGGCGCTCCTCCTTTTCTTTCCTCTCATACCGCTCTTCTTGAGCCCTCCTCTCCTGAGCCTTTCAGGCGGCTCTCTCTTCATCGGTTTCTCTATGAGCGGGAAGGTAGCACCTATAATCATATTGACTACGGCTCCCGTAGCGCTGAAAGTCATCATAATAAGAGCCACCGCGTCCCATCAGAGAATCTGAAATAAAAAAAGAGACAAGTCTTAAAGGTCTTCAGAGAAAAGAAGTGTAACTGTAGAATCTTCAAAGTACAAAGAATTAGGTGTATGAAAATGCCGAAAGATTCTAAGTGTGTGTGATGTGCAAACTACGCGCATCAAACTACGAACCACTCTTCGATTGTGGAGTAGTTGTGGGGGCGGTAGTTAACGTCAACTCTTGGGTCGACGGAGCTTGTTGCAAAGAAGAAGTCGCTTCCACTACTGAAGAAGAAACCCTAGTAGTGATAGGGTCGTCTTTAAAGATCTCCTGTGAGGTGGCAAAGAGGTCGCTCAACCCTTCGAAAGTGTCGTCCCCGCTCCGCCTGACAGGGCTTGTTTTCCCGGCTTCTTCGCCAGACTTCTGTGAACGTTGAGGAGATCCCTGAGGCTCTTCTTCCTCAATAACTGGGGCAAGTGCGAATTTGCCAAACGACCCCGCAACATCGATAATAGTAGAGCACTTTACTAGAGAAGTCTCAGGAGCAGGTTCTTTTGGTATGGGTGGGTCAGAAGAAACCGGGGCATCTAATGCTCTAGCCGGGGAGTCTGGGACCTCACGAGGATGTGTAGAACGAGAAATGTGTAAAAGCCCGTGCTGATGCAAAAGTTCATCCCTCAACAAAAATTTTATACTTCTCTCTTCCGCGGCCACGGCACTCAATCTTTCAAAAATTTGCTTATGGCTTGGATCTCTAGAAGGGAGAGGAAGTGCTGAAAAGAGCAAAGAACGAAATAAGCAATTGGTAATTCAGATCTCGAAAAGTTTGGAAATGGAGAAAATAGAAACAGGTAATCTTACTTCCTACTCTCCAGATGGCATAAAACCCTAGGGGGCAGCGAGCAAAGAAAAACTGATTCAAAAATCCATGAACACTTTCGGTAAGATCAGAAATAAGCTTGCGGTTTCTAGCGCTTCTCACGATAATAAGGGAAGGATGGTCTTTACTCTTTGCAAACGAGCATAAGTAGCGAATTTCTTCAAAACTTGGCAAGCGATCAAGAGTCCTCCTGAACATGACACACAACCCCATCAAAATGGCATAGCCATTAGGATGAAGTTGGAATGGAGAGATTGTCAACCGGAGGAGAAGAGTTCGAAGGAAGTCGTTAAAGGGAGGAATCGCCCCGCTTAAGCACATTTGACGATTGACTGCAACAAAACCGTGTGGAGGACTGTCGGCAGTATCATTTGGTCCGGGAAGTAGAGCATCATTTTCAGCAAAGCCAAACTGAGTGCGTAGTTGAATAAACGCTCTCGGACTTAAGATAGTCGAAGTTCTCTCTGGAGGGTTCTCTACGGGAATAGCTATCGGAAAGGTCTCTTCAGCTTGAGCTATCCCTTCTTCTTCTTGATGGGAAGTCATTCTACACAAACAACTGGATATTCAAACATGAAGGTGCACGTTTCCTAAAGTGTGTGAAGTGTTGTGTAAAATCAATCAAACAATAAGCAAATGCAACTGGAATAAAAACAAGCAAAATATTTGTCAGCTATAAAGTCCAGGGTTCATTATTTAACATGCAAGTGTAATGTTGATGCAAACAAATCATCCCAAGTTAGCAATGCTTCGCATTAATACTTCACTTTAGTTGATTGGTTCACAGCATTTCATACAGTGTATTTAAGTTGACTATGTTTTATGTCGACTAAGCTGTCATTTGATGTGGGCGACCGGTGACAAGTATATTTGTCCCATTTTTATTCAAAGTGTTGTGTTTAACAGGTCGATGGCAATAAAACTGGTGTAATCTGTAAGGAAATGCAACAGAGTTCAAGCAGTTTATCCTAGCAATTCAAATTGGAAGTACAATCAAGTTCTATCAACATCTCTAAATTTTCAAATTCTGCTCAGGCCATTGAGTGACAATCCAAAAGCTCTCAAAGTCATGAGTCGTTCACGACTTAGCAGGGTGGGATGCAATTGGCTTAGCCTAGAGGAAACAATTCGACAAGTAAAATATTGTTCAAGTAATGAGTCGTCCGCGATCTAAAGGTTGAGTCGTCTAAGGCCTAGAAATTAAGTCGTACACGACTTAAAAGATCTCCTGAAGGTTAAGTGATTGACTCGGTTAAGTGTTTGGCCCCTTAAATCGTTGGTCCTATAGGCCGCAAAGCGTATTGAAGAGATAGGTCTTAGCTCGGCCGCGACTCATAGCTTATGCCGTATCTAGTTAAGTCGTGAAGGGTTATAGGTCGCCCAAAACTACTGAGTCATGTCCAAGTCAGCATTTCACTTCATCGACAAACCCCCCATCTAATCAGAACCCTTCACCTTCTTAGCCCGCTAACCCGTTAGCCTCTCCACCAGTACAAGCCCTAATTTTCACCTGATGACGAATCATCCAAAAACTAAATCACCGCAAATTCAATGCCTGTCACTCCAACGCAATTCGAAAATCGATTAGCTTGAAGCGTCGAAGCCCACCAATCAAACGCTTAATCCAGCCAACTAGAGTTCGCCAACTATGGAAAGTTCACGATGACGCATTTTGTGGAAAGGTGAGCTAGGATCAGGAGAAGAAAACGAAATCACTTACATAATGTAATTTCAAGATTAGTCGGTGGTTGGTTGAATCGAAATCGCCTTTGGAAGCTTGGGAGAGAGTTAACAGCAAAACAAGTGAAGAGGCAAGTAATGAGAAGAAAGGAGAGGATATACAACTTATAGTAGAGAGACCTGAAGCGGTGCGTGTGACCAAATTGTTAGGTCGTACACGACCTACCGACCTGAAAGTGGACGGGTTAGAAGATGTCGAAGCATACGACCTAACCATTAGGCGTATACTTTGAGGGGCAAGTGTTAACTCCATCTCGGCCATGACTCAGCAACAAATGACAGTTACCGACCCAAAAGGTTGCCGACCTAACGCTTTAGCAAGGTTGCCGACCCAACTGTCTAAAATAAGGTGGCTACCGACTTAACAGGAATGCCGACCTAAGGCCAAAATGGGATACCGACTTAAGAGAGGTGCCGACTCAATGCTTTGACAAGGTTACCGATCTAAGTTTTGACAGGGTTGCTGATCTAAGATGGATGCCGGTCTAGCTGCCTAAGCCTTAAGAAGGATTCCGACCTAAGTTACTTGAGGGGAATGCCGACCTAATGCTTTAACGTGTGTACCAACCTAAGACTTACAGAACGCCGACCCAAGATAGCTACCGACTTAAGTCGCAGCCGACCTATGACCAATGTTAAGTCGGTCACGACCTAAGCAAAGGAAGGTAAGTTCAATGCAGCTACTTGGCACAGTGGCCTCTTAACTCGTACACGATCCAGGACTTACCAGTTGGGCCGTGACGTGCGACTTACCAAGTTAACTCGTCCACGACCTAAAGCCACTGAATATAAGCCCGATGCCATATTACTGAGAAGAGGTTGTGTTGACTCGGAGGCGACCTAGGACTTATGCAAGGGAACCTTTGTGAAACCATGAAGGGGCCAGATGAGTCGGCCACGACTTACCTTAGACCGGCCATAACTTACCTTAGACCGGTCACGGCTTACGACCTAAGGGGGGAGATTTTCCTATAAATACCAACCTACCTCAAACATGAAGGGGACTTTTTGGCCAATCTCTTCAGGCGCCAATACTTTGCTGAATTCTCGACCCACTCAACACTTCAAGTTCGAAAGGCATCTCAACTAACTTTGAGGGAAAATCTAACGCAATATACATGGATTCGAAGAATTCTTCTCCATTAAAGTTCTAGTTGTTTGTCTCATTAGAATTGTAATTGAAGATTGTTGTAAAGTTGTAATTGATTCGGCAATAAAGAGAATTAAAGTGGATGTAGGCTTACCTTAAGCCGAACCACTATAAAAACTGTTGTCTTTTCTGATTTCTCTGTGATTTTTCTACTTGTTTTTAGTTCCCGTGTTAACGGGTGGTGCTTTCGCTCAACTTCAATCTACACCGTAGTGTTAGCATCTGATTTTTACGTTAACATCATAGAAATTCAGTCATACGTTGATCAGGCGTTGGACTGAAAATCTGTAAGTACTTGGTAAACCCGTTTTCAACACCCAACAAAACATTTGAAAAATAATTTTATTGAAAATATAGGAATCGGGTTTTTGAAAATAGAGGAAATATCTTTGGTGAGAATGCTCTGGAAATCATCATCCCCATCCATGGTCGCAGTTAACCCGATGATTACGTTGCCGTCCCGATAAAATCCACAGATAACTGTAGGCCTCCGCGCCCCACGATTACACCATGGAACCCACGACAGATCGTAGCTACAACTGGGGTTACGTAGCTATCACAGCAAAAACCCATATAACTGTAGGCATCAGCGCCATCGAATTTCGCTGCCAAAAATGAAACTTCTCCACTCCACTTGACCATAGATCACAGTCTACCGATGTTGCGTTGCCTTCCCGGTAAAATCAAGTGTAGACCGTTGACACTCATCCTCCACACGATTTCGCTATGGTCCCCACAGTAGATCGCAGCGACATCGAGTTACACTGTCGTCACAGCATAACCCAAATGCCTCTGTAGGCATCAACGCCATCGACTTACGCTACCCAATAATCCTCAGGAACTAGCTTTGTCCGGACTCCTCACAGGATCAACTTTAGAACCCCCCTGGGCTCAAGGCAGCACCACCCGGTGGCACTCCTGAGAAGTTCATCTCAAGGGAGCGCCTTTTTCCCCAGAGCAATCGTCAAAACACTTTATACTATACATACAATATCTTCAAATCATACACCTAGTATGATATCATACAAAGCTCCTTTACACAAAATCGATTATCCCAAAATCGATAATTCTCTAACTAGGCTTTCCAAATTCAATATTGATTTTACCCAAAAATAAAAATCCTTTCCAAATCCAAAATTCCTCAAAACCCTTTTTCCAAAATCCTCATAAGATCCTTTATATATATTCAAATATATATAACTTTCAAAAATTTGGATCATTTCAATCTCGTATAAAACTCCTTTTACACTTCAATTCTTATATCGGTTGGGTATTTAAATTAATAACAGTTGGAACTCCGACCAGTTTATATTTAGAAAATAGCTTGAAAATTTTAAAAATAAACAAGTAGTGCAAAAAATAATTATTAGTTTACAAAATAGCTATAAAATAGGTAACTAACTGTAAAATAGTTAAGAAATAGCTGAATAGTTTCAAAAATTGTAAATAATTGCAAAATAGTTGAAAAATAGAAATTAGTTTGTAAAATAGTTGAAAAATAGTAATTAGTTTAGGAAACAATTGAAAAATGTTTAAATAGCTCCAAAAATAATGGTAAAACAAATATAATAAGTTAGCTTTAAAAAGAAAGTTGTATATATTTAATAGCTTAGAAAAATTAAGTTTATAGCAAAACAATTTATATTGGATATAGTCCAAAACCAAAACTGTTCACTTTCCCAACTTCCAATTCCAATTTAAATAACTTCAATTTCCACTGAAATTGGTTTAACCCAAATTCAAGTTGAATTAATTCTCAATTTCTTTCCGAATTTAAATCAAATTCCATTTTAAATTATCTTTACTTACTTACTTCAAAGTTTTCATAAGGGTTCAACAATTTTATTTTAAAAATTTAATTTATTACCCAATTTTATCTTCTAATTTGAAACCAATTCTTAAACAATTTTAATTTACAAATTCAATTATTCAAATTTTCAGTTCAAAGTAATTCTATATCCTTAATTTTCAAATTAAGGTTAGATTTTTTCCCCTTTATCTCAATTTCATCTTGAAATTTCCAACTCAAGTGATTCATTCACACTTATTTAACTTCTCCTAAGTTAAATTTCAATTTGCTTAATCCAATCAATATTACTCAATTTGAATTCTCACTTCAAATTTCAAAATTCTTTCCCTCTTATAAGTTCAAAACTTATATCACTTTGGGTTTTCCATCACATTTCAGGGAAAAATCAAAACTCAACCCCATAGAGTTTATCTCAAATTATCTTTAATCTTTAATATCATGTATATCCATACATATATACATATTTATTTCTTGGCCCTCTCCAGCCATGTTTTACAATTTTAAACCACCCTGGGTTTTAAATTCAAATCAAATTTCAACAACCCATTGTTTCCGACAAATCCCAATTATCCAATTAATACTTATTTATTATTTCTCATTACCTTGACCCCAAATTTCCAAGTTCTGGGATTAGATTTAGAATTTCATTTTCAATCACTTAAATTTTAATTTACCTGTATTTTTTTTGTTCCTACTTAATTTAATTTCAATTCTAAACTTCAGTTTCAGTTTGAATCCATTTCAAACTTATCTTTATTAAATTTCAGTTTGGTTGTATTATATTATTTCTTAATTTTAATTTCAATAATTTAACAACCAACCGCCTTAATATTTATTAGAATGAAATATTCCTTTATATATCAAAATATATTTTAAATAAATTATTAAAAACCTTTATATAAGAAAATAACAAGTACGCGCTCATATATATATACTCAACTCATTCTAGAGTACTTTGGAATCTATTTAATGAGTAATCCCTACCAGAGCCAAGGTTCTCGCTTAACCTTTCAGCTCTGATACCAAATGTAACGACCCGAAATTTTCAATCCCGAAAATTCCAGATAGTTATGAAAAAGAAGAAAGAGATAGAAGAAGAAGAAAAAGAAAAAGAACAAAAACACCAAACATCTCACATTTGCAGCGGATAAAATATAATAATAAATAATAATAATAGTTTACAAAAGATTACTATATCTGTCGATTACATTTAATATACATCAGAGTTTCACATTATATACAGTCACCGAATATTTACAATTATCAAGTCTCAGATTAACATTAATATAAATACAGCGGAATACTCTATACAATACTGTCATCCAGCTCGCCTCATGAGCTCCAGAACGTACCTACCTGAAAATCTGTAATACTCAGTCTGACCAGAGCATTACACCAAAGTAACACCCGGGTCAGGCTGGAAACCAGCGTGAGTAAACCCATTCATCTTGAAATACAAAGCATACAACTTAAATAAAACCCGGGGTAACTTAAAACAATTTAACCAATTCACAATCTGATATAGACAAACTTATTTCCCATATAATTTCTAAGTTCCAAACTTAGATAAATAATCCAATTCACTTAAATCGTTTTATTTCATCGTATTGATTTCACCAATCAATTTATAAAAATTCGATGTGGTTTTCGGGTATTTCCTAATACCCGACCCCGCCTTCTTCGAGTCTCATGTTATTACATCCCACATTATTCAAATGAAATACACAACATTTTATATCAGAGATATCAACACATTCAAACATCCCATGCCATTCAATTATCCATAATAAAAGTTAATCACATACAAATCAATTCAATTGTTTCTAATTGAATTTCAAACCTCAACCACCTAGATCACTCATTTAACATTAATTAATTCCAAATTAATTAATTAGTCAACCCATCATTATTCATCTTAATTTATCACCCTGGATTATTTTCCAATTAAATTCAAGTGAATATCTTTAATTAGTCTCACTACATTATTTATTCTTACCAAATTAATGAGTAATCTTTAATTATTTCACAAATTGATTTACCAAAATCAATTACTCTAATTCTTAATTACTTATATTAATTCATTTCTCATGGTCACTTTGATTAATTCATCTTGATTAATCAATCCTTAATTACAATGTTGGTTGTATAAATTAATGATTTCCAATTATGTTTTGATTTATCCTAGTCTAAATTAATTGCTTTAATTCAGTCCCAATATTAATCATTCTCGGTTTAACTCAATCTGTAATTAACTATTCTTTTATTTACATCATTAATAAATTAATTACTACATAATTAATTATCTTAATTAATCTGTTGATAAATTTCATAAAGTAATTATATTTTTATTAATTACATTAGGTAATTATTTATCACGCCATCAAAGGATTATTCTGAATTACTTATATTTAGTTAATTAACTTACAACTTAATTTATTATTTATTCAAACATTTAATTACTGAATTAAATAACCCAAATCATTAATTAATTGGATTAATTAATTATCCATTTTTAATTACCTTACTAATTTAATAAGTCACAATCATCAAGCCCTTATTAACTTTAAAACGAAACCATTTTCTTATTTATGATTTAAGTTTAATGATAAAAAAACCCAAATACTTCGAGTCTAGCAACAATTACTCGAGAACCCACCACAATCCAAAGTCACATCATTTCCAGTGCACAACCAATCAATTTAACCATTCAATAAATTATTTAAACTCAACCATTTAAATTTAAATAATAAATCCAATAGAGTGAGATTTACTCGCCTTTACTTCACAATTGGAAATCCTCTTTATTCAATTAGTTGTCTTCAGTGAATTATAAATTTATTACTTTCCCAAGAAATTTTAATTCATTACTCCCTAGCAACTAATTATTAACCTGCATTGTTAATTTCTAAAACCTAATTCCCATTTGTAACTCACTAATTACAAATTACTCAATCAATAATTGCAAATCAAATTATTAATTAATCTTCAACTTATTTCATAAATTATCAAATCTGAATTATCCTTAAGGTCAACATCTTCTTGTTAAATGCTAAATCACAAAAACATTTAACGTTATTTGGAAACTAATTAAGTCTCAAATATCTTTTACGTATTAACATACTTAGTTTAACAATAAATCAACTGTCTTGATTTAAGTTTGAAAGGCACTTAATTTAAAGGATTTGTAAATGACCAAACAATTCCATCTTCCTTTATTTACCTTTCCCTTTTTTTTCCTCAACCTAGGGTTAAAACAACAAAGCTGAAATTATTAAAAATAAAGAAAATAGAATGTACTCACAGAACATGATCGTGGAGCACCCTAACCACTGCAAACTTGCCCTGTGAACCCCTTCGATTGTTGCGGCCTTCACTCGGCAATCGTGCTCGAGCTCGCGACTGCGTCGCCACCTCACACGTTCGAAAAACCTAATCGACCTCGCCTCTATCGTGCGTATACGCGAGATCCAAATCGCGGCCTGCAAATCTACCCCCTTCTCCAATCTCGCGAAAACTCCCTACCCATCGTGTACGAGTCGCCCCCCTGCCGCCGTTCGCATACCAATCGCGACCCACCTACTCCGAGCAAATCGCGATGCCTAAGCCCCCTTCAGTCACACGCACGGCGTTGCGGCCCACCCCCCCTACAATCGCCAAACCTAATTATAACATCCAAAGGTTTCAGCCACGTTTATTTTGAGTTGAGGGAGAAAAGGGTGTCGGCCATGTTTTATTTATTTATTTATTTATGTTTTATTAACTGGGGAAGAGGTAACAAATGTGCGAATCTCCCCGAGAATAGAGAGGAACGAAGATAAAATAACTTGCCAATAGCTTCAAGCGTAAGCTTTGATTATTATAGAATTAAATATTCAAAAATATCTCGTGCTGTTAAAAATATATCTGTACTAATTTATTTTAAAATTCTATTATCCTATAAAAACTTTCAAATTGCCTCATCGATTGCTACTTAGAATTTCGAACTCCTCTTAAGGAATGCCGTGAGACAATTATAAAACTTTACCCGTATTCCGAATACGATGGAGCGTGATTCGAAAACTAATTTAATCGTATGCACGAGTTACAGAAGAAAACGATCAGTTTTACATTAAATCGATTAAAATAGTTCTAAGCGTTTCGAGCTGCCAGGGTCAAACGACAACTCCGATGGCTACGAAAATTGAAATCCGATAATAACTAACTATTACGGATCCCATGGAACTGGTTTCGTCGAATTCCGAGACTGTGCCTCGGAAGGCTATTTTAAAATTCAATTCAAACGATTTAATATTAAAACTGAACAAAACACTTCCAAACTCAATTTTAACCCTTCCACTACCTTCAGTGCTATCAATATAAATTTTATAAGCCTTCAAATTATTTTTAACAGGCTTAAAATGCCAGCTTCAACATTTTACCCCAAATTTCCAGTTTATATAATTCAATAAATTAAATATCAAGTAAATATTAATATCTTGAATTCGAATTAAAATTTTCCCTTTAAATATTTTAAAATCAATTAACTGTTCGAATTTTAAATTGTTAGGAATTCCAGGTCGTCACAAACGCAGTGTAGAGTCATCCGACAGGTAATCCTTTCATTCTCAAAAATACCTGGTCCTTACCACCATCTTCAATTGCGATCTATTTCATCGTATCAATATTCCGAATGGGTATTATGACATAAAGTCCTCTTCCGGCTAAACCGAATAATGAGCGCTTGTTTTAAAAACATATAGATATATTGGGATCTTAGTTAAGTCACAACTTAAGCCCTTATTTCCAAAAACCTTTCCTTTTGAATGATTTAAACAAATTTCCATTTATAATCTTTTAAACAAAAGATTCACGCTTTAAAATCCTTTTCAATTTGCAACAATGTTCACCAAATCTTTAAAAATAGATTTATTCATAGTTTTCAAAAATATTTCCAATTCAAATTTAACTTACACCCAACTTGAAGTCCTTTCAACAAAAACTACAAATCCTTTCTTTATAAGGAAGCAATTATTATTTGAAAACAAATGCTTTTCATTTCGGGAAAATCTGATTAAATATGCAAGTTATAGCCATTTAAAGTAAAATCAGAAAATCGGCGAACTGTCGTATCCCCGGCAAGTTCTATTTGAATTAAACTAAAACACTAATTTTAAATCTATATATATATTGTATAACTTTCATAACCCTTTCAAACCATAATTTAAAAAATAATTTCAAAACTTAAACAAGATATATTATTTTCAAACTAAATTCTAATTTCAAAACTTCCTCTCCAAAAACTTTTCATATTCAACTCAATTTCACTTCCAAATCGTTTGGACTCAAAATTCAACTTTTAAAACTGTTTCATCATTTTGAGTAAAATAATATTAAATTCAAATATCTTTGACTTAACCAATCCTCGTGAAATCCATATTTGTGTATGTGGAGTAGTCCAGGGGTTTCACATGCAATAATAAAATATCACAACCATCATTAATTCCAGCACAACAATATCGATAAGCGGTATAATCCTGTAACGCTTATCTTTCATTCACAGATAAACAAGTAATATCATCACAGATAAATAAATCAGGGATCACAGCTCAATCCAAACAATTCATATCACAAAAACATCACACATCAAAGATATTAAGCAATTCAAGCATTCAATAGAGTCCAATCTTCCATAAGTGAGATCAATTAATCACCTAATTATAATCTAAACATGATTAATTATTTATGAATAAATTAACAATCCTGGTTAATTAACATTAATTAATTACAAACCATTCGCTATTATTTTAATTAATCAACCCTTATGCATCTTGATGAATTATCCTTAATTAATTAATTTTTCCCTTAATTAATCACATTAAATTAATTAACCTTTAATTATTAAGTGATTAACCCTTAATTATTAATTAACCTTTAATTAATTAACCTTTAATTAATTACATATTTAATTATCCATTAATCACCTTAATTAATGCCATTAAATATTTAACCATCCTTTAATTACTTATAATAATTAACCTTTAATTAACCACATTAATTAATCACATTAATTAATTATCCTTTAATTAATTATTTTTAATTAATTAACCTTTAATTAATCACATTAAGTAATTAACCATTAATTGATTACCTTCAGTAATTATTCATTAATTTCTTTTATTAATTAATTGTTCTTTTAATTAATCATAATAATTAATTAGCCTTTATTACTTTCATTAACTGATTAACTTTTAATTACTTAAAACTTTAATTAATCAAAGCTAAACAACTAACTTAATCACCATAACTAAAACAATCAAAGATTTAAATAATCAACCCAATATTTAATTATCTAAATCAAAGCAATTTAATTTCAAAACATTTGCATTTAAAATCTAGATAGTTTGAAACTTGTTTGAAAGCTTATTCAACATCTTTGTTTTTGAAAACTAGTCTAATATTTTACTTTGAAAACTAGTATATTTCTATTGTTCGTAATCTTGTTAATGATTTTTCTTTTGCTTTTAAAACCTTGGTTTATTCAACTTAACAAAACCCGATCCCATGACAAATTTTCTCGAACCCAAGCCCGAGTTACTCTCCCGCTTCATTAGTTCGAGCCAACATGAAATCAACCCTGAGACCAACCCGAGCAACTTCCCTTCTTCCCAAACTTCACAAATAAACCTAGATATCACCGATTTTCATGCACGTGTACGCATGAACGAGGCGATTCTGACCATCGTTCAGATCACCAACAAGACGATGATGCTCTCCTCCAAAGCAAGGTTTTAAATCTCGGATATATGTATGTTTCGTCTCGACGATTTTATTGACTTGGTATCGATCGGGGGAGATCTCAGACGAGACGAGTGTATCTCGAATGCCAATATCGGATTTACTATCGGACCTTAAAGTTCATCTCGGGAACATATCGGCGTATATTACAATGTTTCAAATCTGTTCATACAATACTAAAATATGATACACAATATTAAAGAACCATATCCATGAAGTTTACACAACACTAAAAGTTTAAAACAAGTGAACAACACGTACATATCTAATTAAACTTTACAAAAATATTGAATGAACACCACTTACGTAATTAAAGTTCTAAATTGACATAAACCATTGTTATGTGAATACCAAAATTAAAGCAGAAAATGCTACCCATCGTGTTTGTTACTTCCTACCACATAACAAGGAAATTCTGCCCTTCATTCTTGCATTATTTCCTGCTGTAGAGCATTCACAGCGCCACCAATATTCACAAAATAAATGTCTCAATAAACATGAAATTGTACTTGCAAATTAAATCTATTTGCAAATCTGCTCTAAATTATACTGTAAATTCAACTTTTTTAATTTCATTAAAATAGAAAAAACGCTAATTTACGTACCTGTAAGAAGTAGAGAGATTGATCAAAGACGAAGTTGCAGACTGTAAAAAGCGATCGAGCAGTTGGAAACTGGAAGAAATCGCGAGACATTGGAAGTTGGAAGAGGGAGTTTGGTTTTTTTAGGCAGAGGGTGTTTGATTTTTTTAAAAGTGGGAGCTCGATTTTTTCTCTAGAGAAGAGGAGTTCGATATTTTTGATGAGCAGCGTGATTTTTGAGAAGTATAATCGAAAAATGAAGAAAAGGGCTGCCTGTTTTTTGAATTTGGGCTAAGATGGGCTTATATCCTTTTTAAAAAAACAATATATTAGAGAGATCTTGGAATAAAGTTATGCTCCAAATATCGGCCGATTTTTGTATATTTCGGCCGATATATTCGAAACGAGATATCAATCGATCTCATGTTTTGTTTTGCCCACGCCTTCAACTGAGATCTCGGCCAAGATATCGGTCGACATATCCGAGATTTAAAACAGTACCCCATCGCCACGAACATCCAGGTTTACGAATTCGATCGGGATTCGAAATCTAACTATTCGAACGTTTTTCTAGAAATCACCCCGATCGACAAAAACCTTCACACGCCGTTGATCTCGACCACCAGCATCCACGCCGTTCCACCCAGACCTTCGCCTCCGACCCATGCATCAATCCCCCCAGGTACGATTTCTTCTAGTTTGCCCACGTCGTCGCGCAGACTCAAGAATCATCGTCGACGAAACTAAGCCATTAAACCCTAAATCGCTTTCCACCATCCACACCGATGATCAATAAATTCCCCGGCTATTTTTCGTTGAACACCATCACATCAGCCACCTTCAGCTTCAATCCTGTCGATCACTTTGTCGTCAATCATCGGGTATTGATAAAAAAAACCAATTCTGATCAACTCGAAATTTCTAAAAAGTCCTAAGCTTAAAAATTTAGATTAGATTAAAAATTCATAAATTTCAACACGAATCAGATTATAAGTTCAAATCATGAATCCTAGATCTTCGACTTTTAACTTAATTCTGATTTTCACTTTAATTTATCTTCTTATAACTAAGTAGTTAATAAACGCACTTGAATTTATTTTTATATTTGATATTACATTGTTATAATCCCTTTTTATTTAGAGATCATCACTTAAAACAGATCAGGGAAAGAGGTTTTAAATTTTGAACTTGATTTAAAAGCCTGCAACTAAGAACAGAGCCCTATCTTCATATATACAGACATATACACTCAGACATTTGCATATATACAGACATGCAATGATAATTTAAATTCATACGAACATGCTTCATATCATGATTTCAATCACAAGCATCGGGATATCGAACAAGATTAGCTTTATGAAATGGTTATTTACACACATTTTTTATAGGGTACTTTTGGCATAGATCCTTGGTAGGTTTCAAAATACATGAAAAGTCCCTGTCTTAAAACTTTATAAATTAGGTACCCGTTTTTTGAAAATCAACAAAAAAATAACGAAAAACATCATAAAAAATTGCCAAACTTCAAAAATTATTTCAACATACAATCATCTTCATATCAATGCAAGAAAAATAGAAAAAAAATTCATCAAAATCCAAAAAAACAACAAAATTCGCACTTCCGGAAATTCTGCAATTTTTATTGAAATTGCCGATATTTCAGCAACTTTAGTAAAAATTGAGTTGTTTCATGCAATTTTTTCTGTTTAGTTCAGACTTCCAAATTTACCATCTACATTTATTCAAACAACACATTATTGCACAACAATCAAGGAAAAAAATAATGAAATTGCATATAGTTGAAAAATAATCAATATTGCATAGAACACACAGCTTATCCCCAATAATCGCAATGAAAAAAGCAATAATTCATAAAAGTCGCATACAAATCAGCAATAATAAGCCAAAAGTAACTTATTTATGGAATAGCTACGCATATATCAGCAACAATATAGAATAATTGCATATATTGTTGCACTAATATATATTTTAGTTGATATTCCTGAATAGTTGCTGAAATGTAAGCAATTATTCTTTAGCAAAAACAGGGACCCGCTTTGCAATATTCTTCCGTTTTAAGGACAGGATCTAAATTTCCACTTTTTTATAACAGAGAAGCCTGGGACATGCTTTATTTTGAAAACTGGAACTTTGGTTTGAAGCTGAAGCTTTGTTTTTGAAATTTTTTGATTGCTGAGATAAAGTGTAACAACCCAGGTTTTTGCGATTACGTGAAAATATTAAATTATAACGGCAGTTATAATTTAATAGCGTAAATTAATGATTAAAGAGGAAATTAAATTGTTTATTGGGAATAAACAATATATTTAAGGATAAAATGAGGAAAATGTGTTTTATTTAGAGTTAATGCAATAATTTTGTTAATTATTGCTCTTTACTTCATTTAATATATTTTTTAAAAGAAGTAATTACTTTTAAAATGGGATATATTTAATAAAATGATGGAATTGAGTTTAAAAATATAAGTTGAGCATAAAACTATATTTGAAATGAGTTATAGAATTTTATGACACAAAATTGTGATTTTTATGTAATTTATAGTGTTAATTACAATGAGTTTTGTAATTAAATGTAAATTTGCTATTTTCTTTGAATAGAGAAATATGATAATAAATATGTTCTAATTATGTAAATCATCTTTTAATTGGGTATAAAAAAATTTTATTATCATAAGTAATGATTTTCATAATTTTAAAGAAGTAGAGCTTGAAATATTGATAAGTTCATTTCTTAACATACTTGGTTAAGTGATTAAGTAAGAAAAAAAAAGATAATCTTATTTCTTTTATTTTGTTGGACCTTAGCCCAATTAGTGTAAATATTCTTTACTGGCCTATTAACCTAAGAAATGAGAAGAGAAAAGTTACATTACCTCATTTTCATTCTCTTCTCTAACCCTCCAGAGAACTCAATTCCTCTTTCAAAACCTAGAGAGAAAAAATCAAATCTCTTCTTCAATTCATGGTAAATTAAACATCTTTAGGAGCTTATTTGTGCAGGTAATCATCTCTAGCTTAAATACATCTCAATGATTTGAATTTTCAATTTACAGTAAACTAAATTTGGGCTTTTGGGTATATTTTGGATTGATTTTTTGTTTAGGGTTTACTAGTTTGAAAATTTGGGCTGAAGTGATAATAACGATTGTTGAATTAAAGGATAGAGGTGAGTTAATCACTCACATGCCTATTTATAAATCTTTGTTTGCTGCACATTATTATTTGAATGATTTTTGATTCAATTGTGTGCAATATGGTTGAAAACTTGTGTGATTTTTGTGTTATTGTTTGCTGGAAATTTGATAAAAAAAAGTAGCTGCAGTAAAACAACGATAATATAAGGTAGACTAATCCAAATTGACTCAATCTTTTTGTGTCTGAAAGCTATTTCAATTAGCTACAAGTTTTCTTTTAATCATATTTCGAAATTCTTCTTTTAAATTGGTCGAAATTGTGTTTGAAACTAATGTTATAGCACAGCCATATAAAACATTTTCGAGTTAATACCTGAAAGTAAAATGGACATAACTTTTGATTGGTTAATCCAATTGTGTTGAATCTTTTTGCAGTAGAAAGATAATTTTCTGTGGAAGAACTTTTGCTTTAGTTAATTTCTCATATTTTGAATATTTCTTGGTCAAAATCCCTTTTTTTTTTAACAGAATAATAGTCTCTGCCCTGTCAAATTTCAGTACTAATATTGTTAGTAATTTAAGTATAACTCTTTCGTTTCTTAACCAAATTTAAGAATATTTGATGTTTTGGAAAGCTTAGATCATATACTAAGTTTTGTATTTTTCATAATTTTGAAGTTATCTATTTCAAATTTGAGTGTTTCTATTGTAATTCCGAGAGCAAAACTATTATTTGCTCTGTTGTTGAATCTGAAACTAAATTAAGCATAACTTCTTCAATTTTTATCCAAATTCAATAATCGTTAATGTTATGGAAAGCTAAGACTTTTTTCTAAAAGTTTCATGTTTTGAGGTTTTGGAAATTTTGAAGTTATATTGATCAAAACTGCATTTGATCGTTGCTATCCCGAGATAAAAATGACAGCAGTGTTGAATTTAGATCTCTGAACTATTTTTATCATAACTTTCTCATTTCTTATCCAAAATTAATAATCTTACATGTTCTCGAAAGCATAAACTTTGTACTAAAAGTTTCATGTTTTGTGTTTCTTGAAATTTTGAGGTTTGCTTGATCAAAACTGTGTTTGTTTGTCGTTGTTGCGAGAGCAAAACGACAGCAATAACAATTATTGACCCGAGAATTGTATTAGTTTATTTTTGCTCTCATTCTTATTCGATTTTGATGTTGTTTTGAGAGTTACGATGCCTATCAATAGGTTAGCTATATTTGAAGAATTTGAAATTAGAATTTAAATAGAATTTGAATTGATTTAGGGTTAAATTTGAATTGAATTCGTATTGAACTCAAGTTATCGGTCTTGAGTTATCTTTCTTGGTTTTCTTTATTTTCGAGCACTGTTTCCACTAACCATTTTTGAAGTGATTTTTGAAATATATGAAAATTTCAAATTATTATTACGTATTATTTTAAAATTATTTTTCTTATATAAAATCTACTTATTTCCTATAATAAAGGAACATCAAATATTGGTTTTATTAATCTTTTTAGAAAGAAAAAAAGTTTTAAAAGCTTGTTTTCTCTAGTAAACTATTTTAAATATAAAACATACACTTTTGTACTATTCGAACATATAAGAAAGAGAATTAAACGATTTAGTAAAATACGTGGTATGGGACAAGTGCGTTTACTATTTCGGTTAATTTCAGACTTGTACGATCAAAGCTATTTGGGAATATTGATTCTGAGATGTTTTGCCATTTTATGGCATATTTTTAATTTTATAATTTCTATTTATTGGAATTATTTAAGATGGTTAATATTTGGCAAGTATTGTGGTTTGAGATCTCCTATGAAGGAGTATGGTCGATGAGAACCATCATGATGTTTTGTTTACTTGCCAATGATACGAGGCAAGTCTTTGGTTAATGATTTCATAATTTGAAATTTATGGTTTATGATGAACCATCATGATGTTTTCACATGTCGATGGGATGAGAAAAATTACGATGCCATTTAATACTTGTCGATGAGATGAGACAAGTATTGTGTCTCTTTATCACTCGCCAATGAGACTAGGCGAGATATAATTTTATGAGTTTTATGTTGTTTGCAGTGTGACATCGACTAACGGCTAGTAAACCTCTAAGCGCGAATGTATGGTATGGGACATACGTTAACACTTTTTGGGTTCCTATACGTGAGTTTGTGGCACATTCACAATGTTTACCTAACAGAACTGCTTTGAGAGGTATTAGCGACCTTGTCATGAGGACAAACTGCTTCGGGAGGTGTTAGCGACCTTGTTAGGGCTGACAAAATTGCTTGGAGAGGTGTCAGCGAGCTTGTCATAAGGACGAACTGCTTTGGGAGGTGTTAGCGACCTTGTCTGAGGCTTCGGCCGTCTGAGTTTAGCACGTGCAGCATTGCTTCGGCATTGCAATCGGGGATTTGGCCTATCATGGTTTTCTGAGTTTTCTATTTTATTATGATTTCACCATTTTAAGATGTTTGATTACATCGATAGCCTAGTGCTATATGAGATGCCGTATGTAGATGATTTCATTTATGATGTCGTGAACTCTTATTGAGTTCCTTGAGTTATGAGTATGGATGATTTCATGAATTTATAGGATATTCTAGGCCTTGCCATTCTGGCGAGTTGAGATTGAGATTTATATACATTTATACCGATGAGATGAGGTATAATTGAGTTTGGAGATTCTTTTATATTTGAGTTTGGGATCATCCTACTTGAGAATGTCTTATGTTTTCCTTTTTGGCGAGTTTTATTATTGATGTTTTACCTTTTGAAGAGATATGGTTCATGGAAACCATGTATACATTTTGGAATGTCGCCGATGATATGAGGCGAATGTTTATATTATTTGGGTAGTATTATTGAATTTACCTCTTTTGAGGTCTTTGTATACTTAAGTGACATTATTTCACTTAAGTCATGGGTTATATTCTTTCTGTGGCCTTTTCTCATTCGAAAAGAATTATCACCTTTATCTTATGCTTCATATTATCTTCTACCCTCATTAACTGATTATTTTAGCTAGACTGACCCGTGTACTTTATACTCGGATCAGACCGAGTTGTTTCAGGTTAGCTATCTGTTACGGGACCTTGCTTTGATGCATTTGCTTGGATACCAGCCTAGCACTTTTGTGTAGTTTTTATTTCTTTCCGCTTGACTCTTATGTATTTACAATTAATTCGATGTATATGGCGTGGTCGTGTACCGTACCACCTTTATTGTATTCATATTGTATTGTACTAAACATGTTTCATTGTATATGTATATATGATGTTTATTACTGTTCTGTGATGTGCTTTATATATAGTTATTGTATTTTTTTCTGATAGATCCATTAGCCACCTATAATTTTGGATTAAGCATTTACTATGTATGTCGATCCATTGAGATAGAAAAGAAAAATCATAATGCATTTATCGACGTATTCAATAGATGTTTAAGACAAAGTTATAGATGGTCGCCCTTAACCAGCCCTATTCTCCGCTTTAGTAGACGGAATCACTCGTTAATTCTCTTTACTAAGGTGGGTCTTGGGGTGGGACGTTACAGCTTGGTATCAGAGCTGTGATCCGAACAAAGTAGAATAAACACAAAACAGTACGCATATCATGATACATTGAAGTACAATACTAGTGAATCATTGTCCTTTATTCGAGCTTGTTTTCGAATCGAGCCTTGATTCTTTTTTGGGTTTTGGGATTGTTTAGATGAAATATGTCTAGGAAAATATACATTGTATTCCGTAGTATTCCATAATAGAGTTGGATGTCATCTTATCTTATGAATAATCTTATTTGGGATTATTCTATTCTTATTTTTGTCGATGCGAGTGAGTTCGTATCGATGAAGCTTATTGATTTCTTATAGTATTCTTGTTGTGTTCCTTTGAGAGTGGTGAATCCTATTGGAGGGATCTATAACGATTGGCTTGTTCTAATCATTTTGAGTTTTCTATTTGTTGCTGCTTTATTGAGTATTTGTTTGTTACTCACGATCTTGAGATGCATTTGATTTGAGATGGATTGACTTATTTGATATTAAGTCCAATCCTTTGTTTTTTTTAGGATCCTACTGTATATTTAGGTTTCCTATTTTGATTGGTTTACTATTTCTATCACTTTGGAATGTCAATGATGATTTCGAAGTTTCTGAATTCACTCTTGAGTATCGAGATGTTGTTGATATAACCCGAATTCCAATCAAGGTGACTTTGTTGAGTTTTGATGAGTCCATTTGGGTTTGACATCCAAACGGGGAATTGAGTGTTGAATTAACCTTATTTTTAGCTTTTAGCCTTCGGCTATCCTTCCATGAGGACATCCACTAAGGAATGGGGTGAGTTGCTAGATTATTCGAGTTTGATTGAGTTTATCATTCAGCTTCTTTAAGTTATCCTTTCCGAATAATCGATCGATGTTATCCTTTGTAGCATTACTTTGTATGAAGTAATGATTTGTGGTTTGTATGCTTCTTCTCCTTCGAGAAGAATATCTTGCTTATCCTATATCTTGATGATTTTTGGAAGTGGCTCATGATAGCGTAAGATTGACGAACGCTCTATCTCCTTTTGTTGATTTTGAGAATCGAATATTCTAGGAATATCTCGATGCATTCTCTTAATGTTCTTTGGTTTGAGGTTTGAAGCTATATAAATATGAGTTTTAAAAAGAGAAATTGGAGTTTTGAGATATTTGAAAAATCAAAGAATGTTTTGAGAATATATTTATATGAGCAGTATTCTTTCATAGAAATAATTTGAGAGTGTTGGGTTATCCATCGAGTAGTTAAGGGTTCTGGTCGATACGCCTGATCAACGTTATCGATAGGAATCTCCTAAATGCTATGATGAGGCAATCAAACACGAAGATTTGTGTTTTAAGGATTGAGATTTTGAAAATAATATTTTGAGATTAAATATTAAATTTATTTTTGAATGGTAATTGCAGCCATTGATTTTAGAGATGAGTAATAGAGTGGCGAGACAGTTTTGATCATTCGGTCAACTCTGCAGCCAACAGATATATCTATTTATTAGAGATTCAATGGCGAGGCAATGCCATTTATTTATTTATTTATTTTGAAATTTTAAAGATGAGAATAAGTGAGAATATTCTTGAGCTATACTTTATTGAAAGTATATTTTGAGATTTTAGAATCTATATTATATACATTGGATGTTTTAAGAGAAAAGTTATAAGAGAACTTGAAGATTGTTTTTAAACTATTTAGGTGGTTTAATAAATAAAAAAGTAAAGAGAATTTAAACCCTCAATTTATTTTGATGATTATTATTATGGATTTACAAATTTCTTTGGAAATTAATTTTGAAGTAAGATAAGAAATTTGGACTTTTAATTTGATTTTTAAATTACTTACTAAGTAATATAGCAAAGAGTTAGAAAATTTTCAAATGTTGAAAATTGAGATTTTAAATTTAAAAGATGTTGAGATTTAAAAATTATAAATATCTTGGATTGAAAAGTAATTCGAGCTTATATCCTTGTCTCCTATGTATATTCTATCCTTGAGTTAATAACAACGACATGCATTTTCATGGTCGTTCGAGTTTGGTGGCCCTGTAAGAAGTCATTTCGTGATTTATCTATCTTGTCTATTGTTTCTACTCTATTGTGAGGATTTTCTTTCCGTATCTTTATGCCGAAAATCCTATTGATGATCTTCTTTATTGCTTAGAGTTCGACTTTAAGTGAGTTTGATCCCGACTCTATTCGTAGAATTTTGTGAAATCAATCATTTTCAATTGATTAACTGTTGAGCATCTTATTGAGTTTTGATTCGAAGACGAGATATCTTTGAAATTCTTTCAAGTTCTTGGAAAATTCGATGGTTTGCTAATCACTATATGAGCATATGATAGGCCATTGACTTAATCAAATGAGTTTTTCCTTATTTCTTTCTACCATTCCATATTGAGAGTATGAATGATTTGGAATTCGAGCTTGTCTTTATCCTTCGATGATTGTATCTTTTATGTTTTTACAGCTCTTTTTCTAGAAAATTGCGGGGACGCAATTTTTGTAAGGGGAGGAGTCTGTAACAACCCTGGTTTTTGCGATTACCTGAAAATATTAAATTATAACGGCAGTTATAATTTAATAGCGTAAATTAATAATTAAAGAGGAAATTAAATTGTTTATTGGGAATAAACAATATATTTAAGGATAAAATGAGGAAAATGTGTTTTATTTAGAGTTAATGCAATAATTTTGTTAATTATTGCTCTTTACTTCATTTAATTTTTTTTTAAAAAGAAGTAATTACTTTTAAAACGGGATATATTTAATTAAATGATGGAATTGAGTTTAAAATTATAAGCTGAGCATAAAACTATATTTGAAATGAGTTATAGAATTTTATGACACAAAATTGTTATTTTTGTGTAATTTATAGTGTTAATTACAATGAGTTTTGTAATTAAATGTAAATTTGCTATTTTCTTTAAATAGAGAAATATGATAATAAATATGTTCTAATTATGTAAATCATCTTTTAATTGGGTATAAAACATTTTTATTATCATAAGTAATGATTTTCATAATTTTAAAGAAGTAGAGCTTGAAATATTGATAAGTTCATTTCTTAACATACTTGGTTAAGTGATTAAGTAAAAAAAAAACATAATCTTATTTCTTTTATTTTGTTGGACCTTAGCCCAATTAGTGTAAATATTCTTTACTGGCCTATTAACCTAAGAAATGAGAAGAGAAAAGTTACAGTACGTACATTTTCATTCTCTTCTCTAACCCTCCAGAGAACTCAATTCCTCTTTCAAAACCTAGAGAGAAATAATCAAATCTCTTCTTCAATTCATGGTAAATTAAACATCTTTAGGAGCTTATTTGTGCAGGTAATCATCTCTAGCTTAAATACATCTCAATGATTTGAATTCTCAATTTACAGTAAACTAAATTAGGGCTTTTGGGTATATTTTGGATTGATTTTTATTTAGGGTTTACTAGTTTGGAAATTTGGGCTGAACTGATAATAACGATTGTTGAATTAAAGGATAGAGGTGAGTTAATCACTCACATGCCTATTTCTAAATCTTTGTTTACTGCACATTATTATTTGAATGATTTTTGATTCAATTGTGTGCAATTTGGTTGAAAACTTGTGTGATTTTTGTGTTATTGTTTGCTGGAAATTTGATAAAAAAAAGTAGCTGCGGTAAAACAACGATAATACAAGGTAGAGTAATCCAAATTGACTCAATCTTTTTGTGGCTGAAAGCTATTTCAATAAGCTACATGTTTTATTTTAATAATATTTCGAAATTCTGCTGTTAAATTGGTCGAAATTGTGTTTGAAACTAATGTTATAGCACAGCCATATAAAATATTTTCGAGTTAATACCTGAAAGTAAAATGGACATAACTTTTGATTGGTAAATCCAATTGTGTTGAATCTTTTTGCAGTAGAAATATAATTTTCTGTGGAAGAACTTTTGTTTAGTTACTTTCTCATATTTTGAATATTTCTTGGTCAAAATCCCTTTTTTTTAACAGAATAATAGTCTTTGCCCTGTCAAATTTCAGTACTAATATTGTTAGTAATTTAAGCATAACTCTTTCGTTTCTTAACCAAATTTAAGAATATTTGATGTTTTGGAAAGCCTAGATCATATACTACAAGTTTCATGTTTTGTGTTTTTCATAATTTTGAAGTTATCTATTTCAAATTTGAGTGTTTCTATTGTAATCCCGAGAGCAAAACTATTATTTGCTCTGTTGTTGAATATGAAACTAAATTAAGCATAACTTCTTCAATTTTTATCCAAATTCAATAATCGTTAATGTTATGGAAAGCTAAGACTTTTTTCTAAAAGTTTCATGTTTTGAGGTTTTGGAAATTTTGAAGTTATATTGATCAAAACTGCATTTGATCGTTGCTATCCCGAGATCAAAATGACAGCAGTGTTGAATTTAGATCTCTGAACTATTTTTATCATAACTTTCTCATTTCTTATCCAAAATTAATAATCTTACATGTTCTGGAAATCTTAAACTTTGTACTAAAAGTTTCATGTTTTGTGTTTCTTGAAATTTTGAGGTTTGCTTGATCAAAACTGTGTTTGTTTGTCGTTGTTGCGAGAGCAAAACGACAGCAATAACAATTATTGACCCGAGGATTGTATTAGTTTATTTTTGCTCTCATTCTTATTCGATTTGGAAGTTGTTTTGAGATGTTTTGAGAGCTATGATGCCTATCAATAGGTTAGCTATATTTGAAGAATTTGAAATTGAAATTTAAACAGAATTTGAATTGATTTAGGGTTAAATTTGAATTGAATTCGTATTGAACTCAAGTTATCGGTCTTGAGTTATCTTTCTTGTTTTTCTTTATTTTCGAGCACGGTTTCCACTAACCATTTTTGAAGTGATTTTTGAAATATATGAAAATTTCAAATTATTATTATATATTATTTTAAAATTATTTTTCTTATATAAAATCTACTTATTTCCTATAATAAGGGAACTTTAAATATTGGTTTTATTAATCTTTTTAGAAAGAAAAAAGTTTTAAAAGCTTGTTTTCTCTAGTAAAATATTTTAAATATAAAACATACACTTTTGTACTATTCGAACGTATAAGAAAGAGAATTAAACGATTTAGTAAAACACGTGGTATGGGACATGTGCGTTTACTATTTCGGTTAATTTCGGACTTGTACGATCGAAGCTATTTGGGAATATTGATTCTGAGATGTTTTGCCATTTTATGGCATATTTTTAATTTTATAATTTCTATTTATTGGAATTATTTAAGATGGTTAGTATTTGGCAAGTATTGTGGTTTGAGATCTCTTATGAAGGAGTATGGTCGATAAGAACCATCATGATGTTTTGTTTACTTGCCAATGATATGAGGCAAGTCTTGGGTTAATGATTTCATAATTTGAAATTTATGGTTTATGATGAACCATCATGATGTTTTCACATGTCGATGAGATGAGAAAAATTACGATGCCATTTAATACTTGTCGATGAGATGAGACAAGTATTGTGTCTCTTTATCACTCGCCAATGAGACTAGGCGAGATATAATTTTATGAGTTTTATGTTGTTTCTAGTGTGACATCGACTAACGGCTAGTAAGCCTCTAAGTGCGAATGTATGGTATGGGACATACGTTAACACTTTTTGGGTTCCTATACGTGAGTTTGTGGCACATTCACGATGTTTACCTAACAGAACTGCTTTGAGAGGTATTAGCGACCTTGTCATGAGGACAAACTGCTTCGGGAGGTGTTAGCGACCTTGTTAGGGCTGACAAAACTGCTTGGGGAGGTGTCAGCGACCTTGTCATGAGGACAAACTGCTTCGGGAGGTGTTAGCGACCTTGTTAGGGCTGACAAAATTGCTTGGAGAGGTGTCTGCGACCTTGTCATGAGGACGAACTGCTTTAGGAGGTGTTAGCGACCTTGTCTGAGGCTTCGCCGTCTGAGTTTAGCACGTGCAGCATTGCTTCGGCATTGCAATCGGGGATTTGGCCTATCATGGTTTTCTGAGTTTTCTATTTTATTATGATTTCACCATTTTAAGATGTTTGATTACATCGATAGCCTAGTGCTATATGAGATGCCGTATGTAGGTGATTTCATTTATGATGTCTTGAACTCTTATTGAGTTCCTTGAGTTATGAGTATGGATGATTTCATGAATTTATAGGATATTCTAGGCCTTGCTATTCTGGCGAGTTGAGATTGAGATTTATATACATTTATACCGATGAGATGAGGTATAATTGAGTTTGGAGATTCTTTTATATTTGAGTTTGGGATCATCCTACTTGAGAATGTCTTATGTTTTCCTTTTTGGTGAGATTTTGTATTGATGTTTTACCTTTTGAGGAGATATGGTTCATGGAAACCATGTATACATTTTGGAATGTCGCCGATGATATGAGGCGAATGTTTATATTATTTGGGTAGCATTATTGAATTTAACTCTTTTGAGGTCTTTGTATACTTAAGTGACATTATTTCACTTAAGTCATGGGTTATATTCTTTCTGTGGCCTCTTCTCATTCGAAAAGAATTATCACCTTTTATCTTATGCTTCATATTATCTTCTACCCTCATTAACTGATTATTTTAGCTAGACTGACCCGTGTACTTTGTACTCGGGTCAGACCGAGTTGTTTCAGGTTAGCTATCTGTTACGGGACCTTGCTTTGATGCATTTGCTTGGATACCAGCCTAGCACTTTTGTGTAGTTTTTATTTCTTTCCGCTTCACTCTGATGTATTTACAATTAATTCGATGTATATGGCGTGGTCGTGTACCGTACCACCTTTATTGTATTCATATTGTATTGTACTAAACATGTATCAGTGTATGTGTATATATATGATGTTTATTACTGTTCTGTGATGTGCTTTACATATAGTTATTGTATTTTGTTCTGATAGATCCATTAGCCACCTATAATTTTGGATTAAGCATTTACTATGTATGTCGATCCATTGAGATAGAAAAGAAAAATCATAATGCATTTATCGACGTATTCAGTAGATGTTTAAGACAAAGTTATAGATGGTCGCCCTTAACCAGCCCTATTCTCCGCTTTAGTATACGGAATCACTCGTTAATTCTCTTTACTAAGGTGAGTCTTGGGGTGGGGCGTTACATAAAGAATTTAATTCTGATTTTTGTTGAGTTGAGTTTGGATTTAAAGCTTGATCTTCAGCTCAGGTTGAATATTGAAGTTTGATTTTATTTCCAGGTTTTAGTTTTTCTTTATTTTGAGAAGATGAAAAAAGATTTGATAAAATATACATTACCTGGTTTCTCACTAATTATGTTATTATATAATTAAATTTTGAACGAAAATTTTGTTTGCCGCTTGCAATTTTCAAGTTATACTATGCTTCCACTTATTTATGCATGAAATAATTCTTCTATACCTGTTAAAAACAATTAAATTTATGTTTAAACCCTTTACTTGTTAATTTTCATAAATTTATGTATTATGTTTTCTTAAATGTTTATATATTCTTATATATATACAAATTTAGTTCATGTGTATTAAAAGAAAGAATATTAAATCTTATTTCAATTTTAAACTCAAGTTACTATTCCTTTTAAATAAACAAATATCTATCTCAAATGTTTTTGAAAATATATGATTAACTTCTGAAAAAGTATTATATTGAATTTAAACTGTAGCTTTCTATTTATTCTTGTCTTTGTATTATATTTTTCAATTTAGTTATATATACATATATGTGTTATATATTTTTATTCATACATCTTCCTATTATACAAACTTAAAGAAAAATGATTTGAAATCAAATTATACATAAACAAGTAATCATTTACATATACATATATTAGTTTCTTAAAATATACAGTTTTTAAATCCGATTTATCAATAAGATATTTGTTTTTGAAATTCCAAAAAAAAATTCTATTTACCATATGTATATGTTTATTTCTAAACCCAGATTCTATTCACAATCTATTTTTATATACATAGACACATATCGATTACTTATTTTGAAAAATTCAAATTAATTCACCAATTAATCCAAAATTTTATATTAATTACTAAATTAACCTTGGCTTAAAAACATGATCGTTACAGATTCCCCCTTAAGAAAATTTCATCCCCGAAATTTGCTAGACAAGGAGACAAAAAAACAGATGATCACACGAAGATAGAGAAATACCTTTCCAGATCAAATTGAATATCAATTCTATATTTGGCTTAACAAATAAAAATTTCATCATTAAATATGAGAACGAATTTATTTAGTATTTCACGAAATACTCGGGTCATCTGATCTACGAAATATGCAGGGCATTGGGTAGTCCGAAGGAACATAACTAACCATTCGTAGAATATATCTGGACTCCAAAAAACAGACAAATGTGTGGACACAGTCTAATTTGGCTTTATATTTTGTTAACCAATTATCTCAAATAAAATTTCACATCCATTCAAGTTAAAGTCAAAAGCTGATAAGAAATTGATGATTAGAATATGGGATAGGAACATAAACAAAGATTCGCTGCGCCTCCACCATATCAAAGCTTCTTCTAGCTGCAAGGAAATGGCCAAAGAAATTGAAATCGGATGATGATCAAAAGAGGTTGATAGGAAAAGGCTATTCCTTGTTGTTACAGGGCACCGACTATCTGTAGTGGTACTCCCCTGTCCCCTACGTTGTCCTCTTCTTGCAGTCATTCTTACTATCAGTAAATTGTAAGAGAATCAACTGAGGCATATGGACGGATATCTTAGGGAATACACCAAAGCTAATGAGTTACCTAATGTGTTATACACCAAAGCTAAAGTTTTTACTCAACTTTTAACTCCGATACCAAATGTGATGACCTTGACTCGACCTTCGAAAATCGACACCCAAATACATCACCCATATTCGAATGCCGCAGATTTAGACATTGAGTCTAGTTCGCCGGAGCTTACAACAACATTAGGTGATAACAACACAACAGAAACAAAAGAACAATTTTATTGATGCACAACATTTGATACAACAGTGATACAAATAAAATGATCAACACAATCAGAGATAGATACAATAGCAGAAATAATAAGACAGCATCAGCAATGGAAAACAACATCTTCAACGCTAAAGCTCCAAAGATGCCAAAGAAGAAACTCGAACCATCATCATGCTGATGTGAAGCAAACTCGGTGCACGAATACGATTGGCAAAATCCAAAGATTCCAAAGATTTCCAAAAGCTACACCTACTAGCTGACTATCCGATAACCTGACTCTAGGCTGCCCGTATGGAAAATGATGGGCACCTAGAGTTTTGAAAGGGAACAATAAACTCCAGGACAGTCATGGGACTGGTATGAGCAAACAAAAATAGTTTATTTGAGCAAAAAGAAGAAAAAAGAAATAAAAGAAATTCGCTATGCTTTTCGGAATCTTATACTACCACAAGGACTCCCGACACACACACAATGCAATCGCACACTTGGGGGAGATTTCTCCTTATCAAACATGCTTGATACGAAAAATCCTTTTGATATTATTATTAGTGCATAATGCAGAAAAACTTTCGAAAGTGTAATATTAATCTTAGCCAACATACAACCATTATAGTATGCCTACTATAGCTACTATGTTAAATGGCAGGTTCTACAACTAAAACCGTACAAGGCGTGTATTGAGTGATTGGATTTCCAACGAATGGTTATCGCTAAGGAACTTCCTTTGCCAAACGAGAAAGCCTCTGGAGGGACTCCGCGAGAACCTAACGGACTCTCCGCCGACATAAGGCCGAGTTACCTCTATAACTCGGTAACTACTGACACGAGTATGCCATCCCCCGGTCATCACCAACCTTCATCCGAGGATCCTCAACACCAATAAATTCCAACAACCACATAAGTTAAGTATCTGGGCTCCATACCATGATACCACTTTATCCAGAAGGAAATGCACATACCCTAAAGGGCGCGACCCTCATAACCTTGCTGCATCCTTCCTGTTTTGACCATTTTCGGGTTGTGAGTTTCGGCGAAGTCTCGTTCACAAAGCTACGCTTTTCACAATAGCCATGCTTTGATCAACAAATGATCAGTAATTAGCATGCCACATTACCAAATTGGGAATATATCACTAGTAAATATCAACTACATAACCTCTGCGCTGGTATGTTTAAGAGAAGGGTGTTAAGCTAAAAGAATAAATTTTCCACCACCAAACAGAAATGTATTTGATGGAAACCAGCTTTATATCTCAAAGTGTAATGTCAGACATACGTCCATACAAGTCTGTTCCACGTTTGGACGAAACCGAAGGCATTTCAAAGAAGCCCTTGCAAATCTGGGTATCTACAATCCCGATCGGACTCCTCATCACATATGGAGATCTCTATACCGGAGCAACTCAGTGTAAAGTCATTCGATAGGTAATCCTTTCGTTCTCGAAAATAACCGGTCTTCACCACCGTCTTCAATTGCTATCCATTTCATCGTATCATTAATCGTAATGGGTTTTATGACAAAAACTCCTCTCTCGGCTAAATCGAATAATGAGCGCTTGTTTTAAAAACATATGGATATATTGGGATCTTAGTTAAGTTACAACTTAAGCCCTTATTTCCAAAAACCTTTCCTTTTGAATGGTTTAAACAAATTTCCACTTTTAGTCTTTTAGACAAAAGATTCACCCTTTAAGATCCTTTTCAATTTGCAACAATGTTCACCAAATCTTAAAAAAAGATTTATTCATAGTTTTCAAAAATATTTCCAATTCAAATTTTATTTACACCCAACTTGAAATCCTTTCAACAAAAATTAGAAATCCTTTCTTTATATGAAAGAAATTATTATTCGAAAATAAATAATTTTCATTTCGAGAAAATCTGATTAAATATGCTCAAGTTATAGCCAATTAAATTTAAATCAGAAAATTAGCGAACTTCCGGATCCCCGACAAGTTCTGTATGAATTAAATTCAAACTCCCAAAACAATTTATTTAAAATAGTTTTAAATCCACACACACACACACACACACACACACACACACACACACACGCACACACACACATATATATATATATATGTATATGTATTGTATAACTTGTATAACCCTTTCAAGCGATAATTTCCAATACAATTTCAAAACTTAAACAAGATATATTATATCCAAACTAAATTTCAATTTCAAAAAGCTCTTTCCAAAATCTTTTCATATTCAACTCAATTTCACTTCCAAACGATTTGGATTTAAAATTCAAGTTTTAAAATCGTTTCATAATTTTTAATAAAATAATGTTAAATTCAAATATCTGTGACTTAACCAATTCCTCGTGAAATCCATATTTGTGTGTGTAGTGTAGTCTAGGGGTTTCACAAGCAACAATAAAATATCACAACCATCATTAATTCGAGCGCAACAATATCAGTAAGCGGTATAATACTATAACACTTATCTTTCATTCACATATAAACAAGTAATATCATCCCAGATAAATAAATCACAGTTCACAGCTCAATCCAAACAATTCATATCACAAATACAGCACACATCAGAGGTATCAAACAATTCAAAGCATTCAATAGAACCCAATCATCCATAAGTAAGATCAATTAATCACCTGATTATAATTTAATTCAGATTAATCATTTATGAATAAATTACTAATCCTGGTTAATTAATAACAAATCGTCGGCTATTATTTTAATCAATCAACCTTAATTATCCATCTTGATTATTTATCCTTAATTAATTTTTCGCTCAATTAATCACATTAAATTAATTAACCTTTAATTATTAAGTGATTAACCCTTAATTACTAATTAACCTTTAATTTACATACATAATTATCCATTAATTACCTTAATTAATGCATTAAATAATTAACTATCCTTTAATTACATATATTAATTAACCTTTAATTAACCACATTAATTAATCACATTAATTAATTATCCTTTAATTAATTAACCTTTAGTTAATCACATTAATTAATTAACCATTAATTGATTACCTTCCGCAATTATCCATTAATTACTTTTATTTATTAATTATTCTTTTAATTAATCATAATAATTAATTAGCCTTAATTACTTTCATTAACTGATTAGCTTTTAATTACTCAAAAAATTTAATTAGTCAAGGTAAACCACTAACTTAATCACCATAATTAAAACAATTAGAGATTTAAATAATCAACCCAATATTTAATTATCTAAATCAAAGAAATTTAATTTCAAAACATTTGCATTTAAAATCTAGATGGTTTGAAACTTGTTTGAAAGCTTATTCAATAATTTTGTTTTTGAAAACTAGTTTAATGTTTTACTTTGAAAACTAGTATATTTCTTTTATTCATAATCTTGTTAATAATTTTTCTTTTACTTTTCAAACCTTGGTTTATTCAACTTAAAGAGCCCAAGACAAATTTTCTCGAGCCCAAACCCGAGTTACTCTCTCGCTTCATTACTTCGAGCCAACACGAAATCATTTACTAGACCAACCTGAGCGATTTCCTTCTTCCCAAATTTCACAAACAAACCCAGATATCGCTAATATTCATGCATGTGTACGCCTGAACGAGGCGATTCTGACCATCGTTCAGATCACCAACAAGACGACGATGCTCTCCTCCATCGCCACGAACACCCAGGTTGACGAATTCGACTCGGCTTCGTAATCGAACTTTTCGATCGTTTTTTTTGGAAATCACCCCGATCGACAAAAACCTTCACTATCGTTGACCTTGACCACCAGCTTCCATGCCATTCCACCCAAACCTTCGCCTCCGACCCACGCATCAATCCCTCCAGGTGTGATTTCTTCTAGTTCGCCCACGTCGACGCACGAACTCAAGAATCATCATCGACCAAACTAACCCATTAAACCCTAAATCGCCATCCACCATCCACACCGATGATCAATAAATTCCTTAGCTATTTTTCTGATGACCACCATCACATCAACCACCTTTAGCTTCAATCCCATCGATCACTTCGTCGTCAATCGTCGGGAATTGATAAAAATCCAATTCTGATCAACTCGTAATTTCTAACAAATCCCAAGCTTAAAAATTTAGATTATGTGATATCCCAAAATTTCAAGGAATTTAAAATGTGATAATCTCCTCTTTTTATTTTTTAAAATTGATAAAATTGTTATTTTCAAATAATAATAATGTGATGTTTTTAAATAAAGATATAAATATATTTTAAATAGACTTATTAATTTCAAATTTAATAAGTGTTTTTAAATGTGTATGTATATATATTTATTTAAGTTGACTTTAAAGTTAGAATTTAATATTTCAAAATTTAATAATATGTTGTTTAAATTAATATATATATATATATATATATATATTTGAATTGATATTAAATTGGATTTTAAATATTATTTGAATTTAAATTTTATTTGAATTTAAATTTGAATTTGAATTTAAATTTTTGATTTAAAATTGGAATTTAAAAGGATTTATATCTTGAAATATTTTGGATATAAAAATATGTGGATAATGTTTTTATTTGAATAAGGTTTGTTTTATATTATTTCCTTAGAAAGAATTTATTTATATAAATTTGGAAAGTGTTTATTTAATAGTAATAAATACAAAAGTTTTTGTTCACATTTAAAAATGAATAAAATATATTTTATAGTATTTTGTTTGAAATGTAATTGGTTTTTATTTTGTTTTAAAGGTTTCATTTATATAAAATTAAGAAAAGCTATTATTAATTAAGAAATATATTTATTAATTAGGAAAATAAGTATAAAGCTTTTAAAATCATTTAAAAATATTAAAAATAAATAAATAAATACAAGTGTTTAATTATGAGGCTTATGGTTAACATGTGTAGTTTAATTAAAGATGGTATTTTTCAAATGTTGATAATTTAGGCAAGTGTCATTCTTTTATTTTATTTTTCTTTAATTTTAATAAATTCTAGTTTACACTATATAAACATTCTTCCCTTCTCTTCTATTTCTTTTCTTATCTTCCCTTTCCAAAAGCAAGTAAACTTCACCTGAAATCATTTCTAAAACCAGAAACAACCTGAAACCATTCCCTCAAAAACATATCAAAACTTGTAAAAACATTTTCAAACTCAAGTTCAAAATCAAGCCCTGTAAATAAAGCCTATAACATCTTCAAAATGCAACCTGAAATCAAAGTCTTGAATCATCATCATCATGTTCTAGTCGAATGTAGCATTCCAGTTCATTTTACAAAGCATTTCAGTTTCAAAGAAATCAAAGCAATTCAAAGTTTTCAAAGATCAAAACAAAAGAGGTATTCATGTTTTCAAATCAAAATTTTCAAGCCCTTTACTTGTAAATCTAGCGAGTAAACATTTTTATTTCAGGCTAAAGTTGATGATAACTTGATGCATGTGTTAATCTTCGAATGTTATGATATGAAATATGCCTGCAGGGTTGTGTAAATGTGATGTATGTATATATAAATATGTGAGTATATCCGGATATATATATATATATATATCACTTTGTTTTCAAGTTAACAGGTTAAAACAAAGCATAAATTCAAAATCTCTTCCTCAAACTCTTCTTTCTGATGATTTAAACAAAAAGCTTTTAGATTAACATGATCAATTTAAAGAAACATTTTTAAGTATAATAGGGTTGAATATTTTCTAGAAAATGGATAAAGACAGTAGCAAAACTAAAAAATATTAAATTCAAAACTAAAACATATTAAGTTCAAACTATTGGAATTCATGAATTTTAAAAGTAAAATGATGATTTTTAGTGTTAATTCGAGTAAGCACTTGCTGGTTGATCAGAAATTGAGTTTTAGGGCCTTTTTTATGATCGGAGGTACTTGGGAGGTCGGGAATTGGGTTGGAGGTAGAAGGGAGTCATGTGGTTTTGGAAAAATTATCTGGTGGAGTTCCAGATCACCTTGGCGGCGGCGGTGGATTGGAAAAGTTTGTAACCCTAGTTTGGTATGGGGTTGGATTTTAGGGTCATTGCGGCATCGTGGGTGATTCGACTTGCTTGAACCTCTAGGAAATGGTAGCGTGGATGATCGGCAGGGTGTGGCCAGACTCGCTCAACCTCTGGTGGTCAGAATAGTTTGGTCGAAGGGTTTTTTTGGCGTTTGTTTTGGTTCCTGTTTCGACTGGGTTGCTCGATCATGTTCAAGAGCTTGTGATTCTGTTTTGAGGGTCGGAATGGGTTGCATCAATGATAGGTGGTGTGCCGGAAGGTGCTTCGATGGTCGGAGGTGGCTCTGACGCCGGTGCATGTGCACGGTGGCTTGTTCGTGTCTATTGTTTTGGGTTGTGGGTTTACTCGAAGAGGGACTCAGGTTTTGAGGGTAAGGACTCGAGTTGTTGTGGGTGATAAGCCTCTAGGTTTTTAACTTAAAAAAATAAGCAAGGTTTTTGTTAATGGAAGAGAAAGGGGAAACTCGGAGTTAGACCCGAGTGGTCTGCGGGTTCAACCCCAAGCATGTGTTTAGCTGATTTAAAAAAGTTTTAAAAATCTAAGTTTTGAAATTTAAAATTAAATTTAGTTTAAACCTTCTTATATAAATTTAATTTGTATAATAATTGTTTCTTTAACATTTGGTTAATAAGTTTTGGAATTGTTTAATTTAAATTTTGTTAAGTAAAATTTAAAGTGATTTTAAAATTTAAGTTAGAAATGAAAATTTTAAGATTTTTATAAAAGCAAGCTTTAAAAGCTAAATTGAAACTAGTTCTAAACTACTAGTTGATAATGTTTTAAATATTTAAAGGAGGTTATGATTTTTTAACTACAATTTATCAAATTAAATGATTATTTTATTTCAAACTTAATTAAGGATTTAATTAAGTAAAGTTAATCATAAAGATAAAAGGGTGTAAATATGTTAATGGTAATAAAGGCATCAAAAAGATAATGTTTTTATCTTAAGATGATTAAGGTTTAATGTCTTGAGATTAATTAAGTTAATTAAGGAAATTAAGTATAATTAATTAATTTAATTAATTATAAAGGATTAATTAAGAGTAATTAATTGATTTAACTAATTAGTGATTAAGAATTAATAATTTAAGGGTTATAAGTAAATTGATAAAGTTTAATTAATTTGTAATTAAGAATTATTAATTAGATAATTAATGATTATAGAACCAATTAATTAAGTAATTAATAATTAATTAATTAAGTAATTAAGATTGATTAATTAACGATTAGAGATTAATTAACTAGTAATTAGTGATTAGTTAATTGAAGTAAAAACTTAATTAACTAGAAATTAAGAAATAATTAATTCGTAATTAAGTTTTAATAATTAATGATTAGGTTTTATTAATTAATAATTAAAGGATAATTAATCTGTAATTGAAGATTAATTGAAGATGGGTTAACTGTTAATTAAGGATTGTTTAATTGTTAATTAAGGGTTAATCAACTGATGATTAAGGATTAATTAATTTGTAATTATTGTTGTTAATTAATAATTAAGGTTTATTAATTAAAAGTTAATAAAACTAATTAATTAATTATTTATAAGAGTAATTATGGATTAATTAATTTGTAATGAGAGATATTAATTAATAGTTAAGGTTTATTAATTAAAAGCTAAAGGATAATTAATATATGATTAGAGATTAATTAATTGATTGTAAGGTAATTAAGGAGTGATTAATTAATTAAATAGTTTATAATTAATTAATGATTGGATAAGCAGGATTAGGTGATTAATTCTTAAGTAATTAATTTAAATTAATTTAATTTAATATGATATGGATTAATAATTCTTGTTTGTGGATGATTGTTTGTGTAGAATGTCTAAATTGGATGATATATATTGGATGTTATGTTGTGATATTCTATGATGAGATATTGGACATGTCTATGATAAGTGTGTGATATTTATCCGTGTTAATGCTGTGTGAATTCAAGTATTAAATTAAATTAAATTGTTTAAACCTTAAACAACTTGGCCTTTAAGATACATTTGGATTTCGAAGAGACCGAGATCGGGTATAAAATTTGATTATCCGAAAACCACATCAATCCAAGTTAAACGATGGGTCGTGACATCTCAAAGTGAAGATCGAGATGGAGTTTCAGAGTGCAAGGGTTATTGTTGTTAACTCTGAGGGTGATTTCAAAATGAGTGTAACGAGATAATGCATTCGGTTTCGTTCGAACCCAGAACGAACTTATATGGATGAATGCTATCAGACCATCGTCAGTGGTGGACGATGAGCATTCCAAGATGTGTTCCTGAAAAGGTAATCATAGCCTCAAGCCTCATCAACCGGGAATGGCTAAAACAGGGGAGGTGCAGCAAGGCTAAGTGGGTAGCACCCAAGTAGGATATGATTTCCCCTGTCTAGAGTCCCTTTTTATTCGATTTTGTGGCGGTTGCTGGCTCCAACCGTGGGGTTGTCTTATTCGGGACTGTCCAGTAAGGGATGGTTCCATCTTTGTTTTGTAGGGGATCGGGAGGGCTCCCTGGTACGTTGATCTAGGCCATGTACTGTGACGGATGGTACCTCAGTAGTCCTGCCATTGTATCGAAATCCAATCTCCAATAAGTGCCATTGGACTTGATTTTATAACCCACTTTATAGCTAGTATGCTGGAATGTAATGAATGTAACAATTTCAGATATGTGAATATTTATTTGAAAATCCTAGATCCTATTGTAATATCATTGGATTTCCTATCAAATGTTTTGGTTAGTGTAAGGTAAAAACTTACCCATGTTTATGTGTGGGGAGTCTTACGTGATACCTTTGTTTCCAAATGATTTTCAAAGTTAAATGACTTTAACCCGTTTAATCACACGAGACACATGTCTGTCCCAAAGTTTATTTCTGTTTTTCTTAAACTCTTAGGTACTAAAAATTTTACGAGTAGCCAAGTTCTCAGGTTTGGCTTGATGAATTTTGGAAGCTTGGAGCAGGAGTCCAGACATAGCTGTATCTATCTATTTCCACTGTGTAGTGTGAAGAATTTGTCTGTTGTAATTTGAATATAATGGATTAGATAGGTCTTTATAACTATATAATGTGAAATGTTGTGTAATCTATGTGACTCCGATGTATAGACTATGTAATAGTTATGTGATATATTATATTTTGTTCCGTTCCGCTATGAGATTCTGATATTGTTTAGTTCTTTCTTCTATCTATTTTATTTCTACCTCTTTCGTTCTTATTGATGATGCGTCTTTCTGTGAAATGAAAGGCGGGTCATTAGACTTTGTATCAGGGCATAGGTTGAGATAATACCTAGGCTCTGGAGTAGTGTCTACCTTGAGAGCGCGTATTTGTAATTTTTATATAACTATATACCTATCCAAATTTGTTGAGTATCTGTTCAGGTTTCCAACATGAGTTCTAGAGAAGTTTCATCATTCTCTTTGTTTGGTTGACCGTCCTATCTTTGTATCTAATCCTATAGGCGGAGTAACCGAGTTAGACAAGATCTGTAGAGGCTTAAGATTTTCTTATCTCCCCCATAGTTTTCTTTTGACCCTTTTGTATTGGATTTCAGAAGGTTTGATCTTATTCTGAGTACGGATGGTTAGATAAGCATAAGGCTGTTTTGATGTGTGAAGAGAAGACAGTTTCTTTGGAAACCAAGTTGGGAAGAATCACAAAAGTGACTTGCGATGATTTCAGAATTCATTTGAGCATCTTTTGCATGGAGTCGGAGCATCTCCAGAAGGCGTAGAATCCATCGAGGTTGTTAGAGATTGTCCGGATGTTTTCGAGGGAGGGGAAGGTTTGCCCTCATCTGGAGATGGAGATTCAGATCACCTTATGTTCCGAGAGCAGTGCCTGTTGTTCAGCTTAGTAGAAGGATGGCACTGAAGGAAAGAGAGGAGAGTTGAAGGAGCCGGCCCAAGATTTCTTAGAGGAAGATTTTGATCCCGCCTAGTTTTTTTTCCAGTTGGGGTTCAGCTGTAGTCATTGTGACCAAGTCGGATGAGTCTTTGAGATTCTGTGTGGATTTGATGAACCAAGATTTCGGGATGTGTTGAATAAGTTTGTTCTTTTGTTCATCAGTGATTTTCTTGTCTACTCCTAGTTGGAAGAGGAGCAAACGACATTTGGGTTAGTGTTAGAGACTTTGAGGAGGCATATTGTTTCTAGAGAGGATATTTCTGTAGATCCAACCAAGGTAGCTACTATTCAGGAGTTGAAGCAACCGTAGTTTTCTGGATTTGGTAGGGTCCTACAGGGAGTTTAACAAGGTCTATTCTAAGATTTCTTCGCACTTAACCAAGTTTACTCGGAAAGGAACAATGTTTAAGTGGACCGGAGAGTGAAGAGGCTTTCTTGGATTTGAGGCACGGTTGACTAGTGCGCCTGTTCTAGCCATTCTAATGGTAATAATAAGTATGAGATCTCCACGAATGTTTGTGTGTGCCAAAGGTGGATGGATTGAGTCAAGAATGGTCAGAGTTCCAGTTTTGAGATTGATGACCAAGGAACATTGAAGATCAACGAAAGGATTTGTGTTTAGAATTTCAAGGATTGGAGGCAGGAAGTTCTGTCAGAGAATCATCGCTCTAGGCTGATTATCCACCCAAAGGATTGCATAGTTGTATAAGGATATGAGGAGAGTCTTCTGGCGGCTGAGTATGAAGAAGGATGTTGCTGCTTTCGTCAAGGGATGTGCGATCTGTCAGCGGGTGAAGGTGATCAGCAGAAGACTGCCGGTTTGTTCCAGCCTTTGGAAGTTCCAAAGTGGAAATTGGAAATTATTTTTTTGGATTCATCAATGGTTTTCCAAGGAGCACAAGAGGGAAACGATCGAATAAGGGTAATTGTGGACCGGTTGACCAAGAGCGTCCATTCTATTCCAGCTAAGGCAACGCGATCTACATCAACTTTGGCAGAGTTTTTATTTTCTTGAAGGAGTTTGTCCAACTTCTTGGTGTTCCATTCAGCATTATTAGTAATCATGATCCTATCTTCTCCAGCAAATTTTAGGAGAATTTGCAATTAGCTTTGGGTTCGAGATTGAGTTTGAGTTCAGCCTATCATCCCCAGATCGATGGTGAGATGAAAAGGCTGAACCAAATTCTAGAGATTTGTGAGGGCATGTGTTTTGGATTTTTTAATGGACTTTGGGAGGACCATCTGTATTTAATGAAATTCTCGTACAGTTATCAGACGAGTATCTAGATGGCACCCTATGAAGCTTTGTTTGGAAGACCTTGTAGACCCCATTCCGTTGGATAGAGTCGAGAGATCGTCTTGTTCTTGGTCCAATTTTGATTCGAGAGGCATCTACGAAGGTGCAACTTATTAAAAGAGCTTTAGTGATGTGGTCTATAGGATTAAATTGCTAGTTTGGATGGCTGGAACTCACGATGTTTTTCACGTATCTCATCTGAGGAAATATGTGAACGATCCATCTTAGTTGGGATATGCAATTCAGAAGGATCTGATAGTTGAGCTGGTTTTAAGTGTGGTCTGATATTTGGTTCAAATTTATGGATCAGGGTGAGAGGAAGCTCTGGTCATAGTGGTATAGCTAGTTAAGGCCCTGTGGAGCGAGGATTCCAGAGTTTATCTAGAGAAACTCCGGATAGTTTTACGAAGGCTTATTCGGATCCGTGTCCGGATAGCTAGAGTTATTTGTTTGAATGAATTGTTTGTTTGGGTGAATTGTTGTTTGGTTGATAGTGTATGGTTGATAGGTATGCATGGATTATTCAAATGAAATAAATGATTTTGGATTATCTTTGTTTTAAATTTCGAGGATGAAATTCTTTTAAGGTGGGAGGAATGTGATATCCCGGAATTTCAAGGAATTTAAAATGTGATAATCTCCTCTATTTATTATTTAAAATTGATAAAATTGTTATTTTCGAATAATAATAATGTGATGTTTTTGAATAAAGATATAAATAGATTTTAAATAGACTTATTATTTTCAAATTTGATAAGTGTCCTTTAAATGTATATGTACACATATTTATTTAATTGACTTTAAAGTTGAAATTTAATATTTCCAAATTTAATAATATGTTTGTCTAAATTAATATACATACATATATATATATATATATATATATATTTGAATTGATTTTGGATTGGATTTTAAATTTTATTTAAATTTAAATTTGAGTTTGAATTTAAATTTTGGACTTAAATTTGGAATTTAAAAGGATTTATATCTTGAAAATATTTTGGATATGAAAATATATGGATAAGGTCTTTATTTGAATAAGATTTATTTTACACTATTTCCTTAAAAAGAATTTATTTATATAAATTTGGAATGTGTTTATTAATTTATTTAATAGCAATAAATACAAAAGTTTTTTTACTTACATTTAAAATTTAATTAAATATATTTTATATGATTTTATTTAGAATATAATTGGTTTTTATTTTATTTTCTTTTAAAGTTTTTATTTATATAAAATTAAGAAAATCTTTTATTAATTAAGAAATATACTTACTAATTAGGAAATAAATATAATGCTCTTCAAATCATTTAAAAATAATAAAAAAATAAAAAAATACAAGTGTTTAATTATGAGGCTCATGGTTAACATGTGTAGTTTAATTAAAGATGGTATTTGACAAATGCTGACAATTTGGGCAAGTGTTATTCTTTTATTTTCTTTTTCTTTAATTATAATAAATTCTAATTTACACTATATAAACATCCGTCCCTTCTCTTCTATTTCTTTTGTTATCTTCCCTTTTCAAAAGCAAGTAAACTTCACCTGAAAATCGTTTGTAAAACCTGAAACAACCGTAAACCATTCCCTCAAAAATAAATAAAAACCGGTAGAAACATTTTTCAAACCCAAGTTCAAAATCAAGCCCTGTAAACAAAGCCTATAACATCATCAAAATGTAACCTGAAATCAAAGTCTTGAATCATCATCATCATGTTCCAGTCCAATTTAGCATTCCAGTTCATTTTACAAAGTATTTCAGTTCTAAAGAAATCAAAGCAATTCAAAGCTTTCAGAGATCAAAACAAAAAAAGCATTCATGTTTTCGAATCAAAATTTTCAAGCCCTCTACTTTTTAAAACTGGCGAGTAAACATTTTTATTTTAGGCTAAAGTTGATGATAACTTGATGCATGGGTTAATCTTTGAATGTTAATATGAATATGCCTACAGGGATGTGTGAATGTGACTGTATGTATATATAAATATGTTAATATGTCTGTGCATATATATATATGTATATATATATACACATATCTTTTTTCAAGTTATCAGGTTAAAACAAAGCATGAATTGAATCTCTCTTCCCCAAACTCTTGTTTCTAATGATTTAAACAAAAAGCTTTCAGATTAACATGATCTTGATTTCAAAGAAAATATTTTTAAGTATAACAGGGTTGAATATTTTCTGGAAAATGGATAGAGACAGTACAAAATCTAAAACATATTAAATTCAAACATCAGAATTTCCCGATTTACGTATGTAATCTATATCACTATTGGAATTCATGAATTTCAAAAGTAAAAAGTTGATTTTTAGTGTTAATTAGAGTGAGCACTTGTGGGTTGATAAGAAATTGATCTTTAGAGCTTTTTCGATGATCGGAGGTACTTGGGAGGTCGAGAATTGGGCTGGAGGTAGAAGGGTGTCATGTGTTTGGCAAAATTATCTGGTGGAGTTCGAGAGTGTAACGACCCGCTAAATTAATACTATTAATAAATTAAATTAATATAATTTCTAATTTGATTATGAATAAAATGCAGAGATTTGGTATAGTTGAATCTGTAAAAGTTAATATAAATATTTACTTTAATGGTGTTCATTAATACAAAGATGTAAATTGTGTAGATAGTAATATTGTATGGCTGTAGTGAAAGGAAAAGAAAAATGATGGAAACATAAAATTTATTATTATGTAAACAAAAGCATAGTTTGAACAAATTTATGGAAATTGATATAAACAGTGTTTGTAATCAGTTTGATTATTAATAATTGAAAAATGGGGATGCAATGAGACCTTAAGTGATAATAACTCCGTAGGCAAGTGATAACAGAAATTTGTGTATAACCAAATAAAAATCCAAATTTATTTGGAAACCAATTGCAATCAATTGAATTTATTGCAATTTAATGGATTTAATATTTAATAGTTTATGTAATTATTATTTGGAAGAAATGGGAGTTATTTGTAAAAAGTATGAACCAAATGATAATTTTTCTTATAGAATAGTGAAATAAAATAGATATAAAGGTTTCAATTATACACTGAAATTCATATTCACCATAAAATGTTAATTGAAACCAAAGTAGTAAATATAGGAGTCAAGACCATTCATTAATTTGTATTTATTGCAATGGTTAATACCATAGAATAAGGTTAAAGCTAATTCAGATTTTTATTTGACCATTGTTGATGTAACTTTAGAAAACAAGATTCTATTTATAATTTGAATATTAAGGTCAACAAATGGTATTTGCTGCATATAAAAATGGATTCTAACGTAAATTATTACGTTATTGAATTTAGATTGGAATGGTAAACAATTGAGTGGATTTAATAGATTTATCAAACATACAATATTAAATTCATTAAGATTGGAATTTATAATAGTTAAGAAAATAAGGGAATGATGTTTGCAATCATTGCAATAGATATTAATTTAGGATTGCCTTAAATTAAATTAAGGCAAATAAATGGGAATAAAAGTTTATTGACAATTTGAAATATAATTATGGTAAAAAAAAAGGTTAATTACAAGTAAAAATGAGTTGAAAGGGAAATCAAATCTATTTATCTAATTGGATTCAAGTTGAGATGGAAATCCAATTATTTATTTAGTTAGATTTAAGTTAAGAGTATAAAGGTATAAGATGTAATAATTGAGTTTTAGAATATAATTTATAATTTCCAGATAATAAGAAAGTGCAGATATTAACACTGCAAACGGATATATTTATGGATTTTAATTCACATCCAAGCTTGTTAAATCAATTAAGATTGATTGAATTATATAAGTAATGAATCTAGCCAATATTAGAAATTGAAATATAAAAATTGGATTTTTGTGATTTATTTAATTGATTTAATAAATATTAAAAATAGCCATTTTTGTCACGGACTCGGATTTCGACGAAACCAGTTTCATCGGATCCGTATCAGTGAATTATTATAGGATTTCAAATTTCGTATCGATCGGACTTGTCGTTTGATCGTACGAACGCGAAACGCCTTGAAATCAATTTTATTAAAAATCAATTTGAAATCAATTTGGAAATCTTGTTTTCAACATAACTTCTTCATACGATCAAATTTGGACGGGAAAATTTTTCCATCGCGTTCAGAATATTTCAAAATACCTATTTGGATATATAGTTTTAACAAATTCGGTTCCGGAGGCATAGCGGGCTTTTTGGGCCATAGTTTGTTGCCTACGTTCATCCTATAGTCTATCTACCCTACCTCTAGCCCATCTATAAGTATACCGTGATAAACCCTAGCCTCTTTTCTTCTGTCAATTGGATATACGTACATTTTCTTCATCCCTTTCTCCTCTCCAGTTCAAATCTAAAGCCAAAACTCAAAAAAAAAAATTCAGAAAATTCCCGAAAAAATATATGTTGTAGTCTTCATCGATACAAATCTACGGGTGATGTTTGTTTCTGCTATCGACCTTTAGTTCAGACAGAAAACTCGGTCAAAGCAGCAATATTCGAAACCCTAAGCTTGAAATTGGGGGTTTTCGATTTAAGCCGAAATCGACGAAATTGGTTCTGGGTATTGTAGCACTCGACGATAGGGTTCGTTCAAAGGTGGTTGGAGGTTGTATGGTGGGACGAGGCGGCCAAAATCAGTGAGTTAGGGTTCGAAGACCCTAACACCCAGGTGGCGGCGCACGGCGAGATGGGCGACCGGACCATGGGGGAGGCGTGGCGCTCGGCGAGGGGAGGAGAATAGGATGTGTTGGTGGTGGTCTGGTGTCGTGTAGGAGGTGGAAACGTTGGTCAAACGACGCGTGCATGGGTTCAAGGCTGTGCTGTGCATGGCTACAGGGAGACGCGCGTATTAAGAAGGAGGGCAGACCTCTGGTGATGTGGCATTGGAGTTTGTTGGTTTGTTTTGTTCTTTGTTTTATTTAATTTCGTTTTCCAACAGCGTTTAATCATATAACTTTCGCATACGGACTCCGATTCAAACGAATTTTTTTTTGTTAGGATTGAAATTAAATTCCGGACTTGATGGCGCTGGTTTGGACGAATTCTGAGACGGGCGAATTTTGGGTTTAAATCGGGTTTAAATTCGATTTAAATTCAAAAGGTGAGTGTTTTAACCCACTCACAACTACTAGAAGCTTTTATGTTTGTTAAATAAATTTTAGAAATGAATAGAAATTTATTTATGAGCTTTTGGCATGTTATTTCATTCATATCTGTTGAATTGCATTTTATTGAATGTAACTGTTAATTTAATTGATTTATTGCGTGTTAATTGGCTGTTAGAAATTATTGTTTGCATATGAACTGCTAGTTAACAGTTATATCAATTATCACTGAATATAAATTGTTAGATTAATAGTTGATAAAATTTAATTTGAATAAACTGCCAGTTATCAACTGTTATATATGATCATATATATAATTGTTATTGATTGATATTGATCGATGTTGTGATTGGATGATGGATGTGTTGTTGAATGAATGTTTTATTTGGATATCATTAAACTGCAAGTTAGTATGCATTTACATTTCATTCGGGATTGCGGTTTGAAATGATATACAACCGCAGTTTTATTTTATTTTTTAAATTGCGGATTGAAATGATAAATATCCGTATCACTTGACCATAGGATAGAAAACTATATACAGGCACCGCGGTCTATATATATAACTATTTTTAAAATGTGATTTCTATGGTTTGGATGGAGTACGGTTTATAAAAATCTTAAATTTTATACTGAATAAATGTTTTCTTCCATATTTATATACATATGAAGTTGAAAAATTTGAAATAAAAAGGTGTATAAATCTCTTTATTAAAATGGAAGAAATTTAGAAAATGGAGTTTGGTAAATTTATATCATATGTTTAAATGTAAAGTTGGAAAATTTAAGATATGATATTTGTAATTGGATTTTCCCAAAATAAATAGAAATGGATATTCTAGTATAATTTGAAGTGGGAAAATTCTATATATATATATATATATATATATATTTTACTAGAAATTGAAGTCTTATTAATTATGGATTTTATGTGAATGGTCAAGATTAATTAATAGAATATTGATTTTGAAAGGATAAAAATCCAACTTTAGTTGAAATATTAATGCTCAAAAATGGATATAAATATATATAAAATCAAAATGGTTTTGGGACTTGAAGTAATAATTTGGATTTTGGTTTAACTTTAAAACAAGAAATATTTGGAAAGCCATGTAATTTATTCTTTATAAAGCAACAGTAAAGTTAAACCTTTTTAATTCGCATACCGTTGAATATCCAAACCATTTAGTTTTGAAAATAATGGTTTTAAAATACTATAGATTTTCGAAGAATTATGTTGAAAGTTACAAACAAAATATTGGTTACATGGGATATTAAATAATAAAAAGTGACATAATTTTTGGAAAGGAAAAATTTATTTGGGAAACGATATCATTGATTTGGGCTTTTATAAAATAATATGAAAATAAATTGTTTGTGTTTTTAAAGAAGAAATGATATCGTAATATTATGGTTTTGAAAGGGATTATATTCTGGTTTTAAAGTATAAACAGTTTTTAAATAACCGCGGTGTTATAATAACGATTGGTTGGCAAAGAGACCGGGATCGGATATGGACATACTCTCTGTCGATACCGAAAACCACTTTGACTAACCGTGTACGCGGTGGAGATTCCAGAATGAAGTAGGTGGTGGCGACGTTTCCTGTAAGGTAAATACGTGGACCCAACTCCCGTGAGTTGGCATAAGGTGGCTAAAACAGGAGCGATTCTCAGGCCAATGAGGTCATTCCTCTGATCGGACGCTCCTCTTCGATATTATACTTTGACTTGGATTGATTCAGTGGCCACTTCTATATTTTGATTTTGGGGAGTTAGTTCGAGGTGGGCGGTAACTGCGGCTACGCGTTTCCACCAGCCTGGATAGCAATTGGTATATCTACCCTGGCATTGCCTAGTTGTGCCGTGTCACCTACCATACCGAGCCTTTACTACGAGTTTCTATTTGTGTCGTACCTATGGAGTATCCTCTGGTAGCTTCCCGATCAGGAGGTATTACGGTACTGTATAGACTATTGGCATTTTACGTGTTAAGGTGGAAAATGTAAAGCCTTAACGCTATTTAAAAGTAAGTTTATTTTATAAATAGACACTATTATAATAGCGCAATATACTACATAGTAAATAGTTTAACGGATCCTTAGGAGATGTAAATCCCGAGCATCTCTTGAGTTACTGTACTCACATTTATTCCTGTTTATTTAACTCACATAAGATTTTCTAGTCTGACTCGAGTGTTTTTGTCTTTTCAAATTCGCTTGGGTCAGTCCGAGCGTTTCAGGATAGCAGATTTTAGCATTGGAGGACGAAGACGAAGAATCAGTATTATTTTACATATAGTATTGCACCACACTCTTTCTATTCCGCTGCATTGCTTGTATTGGTATGTGTAACTCTGATATTTATTGTAAAAGAAGAATCAAGCTTTTGTAAACTGTTTATGAACTGTATATTTGTTATTATATTTTATCCTTCCGCTGTGAGATTCTATTTTGTTTTATTTCTTCTCTGTTTTTCTTATTTACCCCATAACAAATCCGCCCTTCCGTATGGTTTGAATCGGCATGTGTGTCGGCTTGAAGCGTGCGAAAAGAGTGGACGTTACATCTGGTATCAGAGCTTTGGTTTAGCGATAAACCTTGGCTTTGTGGGGTTTGACTCTTTGTTAATAGGGTAGAAATATCCTATGGGAGTCGCTGAGTGTATATATATGAGAGAGCGTATTTGTTAGTATTAATAAAAGATTTTGATATTGTGTTAATCTGTTCCGCTTTGTATTTATAAATTCTGGTTGATGCATGGGACGCTATGTCATCAATAGGGATTTCTAAACACTTAATAGGACAGACCGACATAATATTTGTTTTTAATATAGGTGAATGAAATAATTTTGCCTATTATATTTTCTATATATAAAAAATAGTTTTTAAAGATATATATATATATATATATATATATATATATATATATATATATATATTTGGTTGCTATAGATTGGGTGTTAGAAAATAAAAATATCTATAATAACTGAAGCTAAGTTGAAATTATGATAAATCAAATTGGAGATTTTAGAACTTAAGTCCGGGATTTTTCCAAATATGTTTTCAAAGAATTTATGAAAAATAATGGTTCGGTTTATAAGTATTTTCTTATATAAATGTTTCGTATAAATTGGAAGAATTGTTTTAAAGAAGATTTTGGAAAAGAATTAAATTCTGTACTTTCCTCTCTGTCGCTGGAAAATAAATTCGGTGATGACGGCCGCATCATCGACTTTCATTTTCGAGTCTCAAAAGGGAAAGGCCACTGTAGTAAATTTTACTGCAGATTTATTTTGAACTTTTCTAAAAATTTTCTTTTATTGCTCTAACTATAATTAGAGATATTGAGATGTAAGAAATTAATTATCTATTATTTTAAAGGTAAATTTGAAATTTGCCCCGGAATTTAATTCTTAAATTTTCCATTAATTAATTGTCTAAATTATTTTAGTGAAATATAAAGTAAGAAATAAATGGATTGAAAACCTCTAATTAGATAAGAGAATTAATACTAAGTATAAAGAAAGTAAAGATTTTTAACTTATAGATAATGGTAAAGATTTATTGAACAATCCATGAATTAAAAGAATTGAGATTAAACTTGTATAAGTTCAATTGCATTTTCTTTAACATAAATAACTTACCCAAATATAAAAGTTGAAATGTTAAATAAGAAACTAGAATTGAATGTTTTGCAAGTAGGAATTTAGGAAAAATGAAGTATTCAATAAATTACCGTTTTAAATAAGAATTGAATGGTATAAACTTAAGTGATAATTAAATTTTTATTGAAAATAAAGTTAAGTATTATTAATGGATGATAAAACCTGAGTATATAACATGAAATTCAAAATAAGAATTTATTATATGATTAGTCACTTAAGTATGTTTAATCTCCCCTATCCTAATATAATGGAAAGTAGGAAAATTTGAAATGACTGTAATCCATAGTTAATGGATGAATAAAAACTTCCACTTATAAGAATAAATGTTAGCTGATTAAGAATTTAAGGAAATCTTACAAGTGAAGAGTAAGGAAATGAAGATATTCAAAATATTTGTTGTTATTAATTAGAATTATTTTATAAACTTAAGTAATAAAAGGAAACTTAAGTAATAAAAGGAAATACAAATATAATGAATTTTGTGATAATTTGAAAATAAAACTTGTAAGAAATAAAGAAATTCCTCCATAAATGAAGGAAAGAAAATCAAAACACTGAATTATGAAATAAGTGTATAATAAGCTATTTTGGTGTTGATTTGAATTGTTTGGTTGATGTATGTTTGTTGGGTAAGGAATTGTGGAGTCGTTGGATGAACAAATAACCTACCTTTGTTCCATCTTAGGCTGTTGAGCAACGGATGCACTTGATAGTTATTCTTCATTCGTACAACTTCAGAATCTGAACCCGAACAACTAATTGTCGTTTGATTTAAATGATTGGTTGTTGTATGTGGTTGTGCTGTTTGTTAAAATGTATGGTTGTTGCATTTGATTGAGTATGAATGATTGAATCCACTTGAATAGTTCATTTAAAGTAAATATTTAACCTTTTAGATTTTATTAGTAAATACAGGTGTTGGAAGCAACTGCTACTGCTGTTGGTTCCAAAATAATAAAGCGTATATTGCCCGACAATAGGTACGTTTTCGGATTACGTTTAAAGCGATATTTTATATATTTTTCCCGTGTTGGGATATAATATTTTGATTATATATGTAATATACTTGTATATTTGGATATTATATTTTCTCCAGAGTCCCTCCGTACAAAGGAGACTCTGCCAAATTTTCCGTAAATTTTGGACTTAGAATTTTGTTGAAAATATTTTCCCAACTTTAATAATTCAAGTATTAAAGGATATAATGATTATAAAATAAGTGTATTTCATTAAAGGAAATTAATTCAGTAAAATATCGTTTATAAGTTAATATTTGAAATAAGATGTACTGTTTATTCTTCCTTCTCCCTTCTTTCCTTTTCGGGGACGAAAAGTTTTGAGTGGGGGAGAGTGTAACGACCCGCTAAATTAATACTATTAATAAATTAAATTAATATAATTTCTAATTTGATTATGAATAAAATGCAGAGATTTGGTATAGTTGAATCTGTAAAAGTTAATATAAATATTTACTTTAATGGTGTTCATTAATACAAAGATGTAAATTGTGTAGATAGTAATATTGTATGGCTGTAGTGAAAGGAAAAGAAAAATGATGGAAACATAAAATTTATTATTATGTAAACAAAAGCATAGTTTGAACAAATTTATGGAAATTGATATAAACAGTGTTTGTAATCAGTTTGATTATTAATAATTGAAAAATGGGGATGCAATGAGATCTTAAGTGATAATAACTCTGTAGGCAAGTGATAACAGAAATTTGTGTATAACCAAATAAAAATCCAAATTTATTTGGAAACCAATTGCAATCAATTGAATTTATTGCAATTTAATGGATTTAATATTTAATAGTTTATGTAATTATTATTTGGAAGAAATGGGAGTTATTTGTAAAAAGTATGAACCAAATGATAATTTTTCTTATAGAATAGTGAAATAAAATAGATATAAAGGTTTCAATTATACACTGAAATTCATATTCACCATAAAATGTTAATTGAAACCAAAGTAGTAAATATAGGAGTCAAGACCATTCATTAATTTGTATTTATTGCAATGGTTAATACCATAGAATAAGGTTAAAGCTAATTCAGATTTTTATTTGACCATTGTTGATGTAACTTTAGAAAACAAGATTCTATTTATAATTTGAATATTAAGGTCAACAAATGGTATTTGCTGCATATAAAAATGGATTCTAACGTAAATTATTACGTTATTGAATTTAGATTGGAATGGTAAACAATTGAGTGGATTTAATAGATTTATCAAACATACAATATTAAATTCATTAAGATTGGAATTTATAATAGTTAAGAAAATAAGGGAATGATGTTTGCAATCATTGCAATAGATATTAATTTAGGATTGCCTTAAATTAAATTAAGGCAAATAAATGGGAATAAAAGTTTATTGACAATTTGAAATATAATTATGGTAAAAAAAAAAGGTTAATTACAAGTAAAAATGAGTTGAAAGGGAAATCAAATCTATTTATCTAATTGGATTCAAGTTGAGATGGAAATCCAATTATTTATTTAGTTAGATTTAAGTTAAGAGTATAAAGGTATAAGATGTAATAATTGAGTTTTAGAATATAATTTATAATTTCCAGATAATAAGAAAGTGCAGATATTAACACTGCAAACGGATATATTTATGGATTTTAATTCACATCCAAGCTTGTTAAATCAATTAAGATTGATTGAATTATATAAGTAATGAATCTAGCCAATATTAGAAATTGAAATATAAAAATTGGATTTTTGTGATTTATTTAATTGATTTAATAAATATTAAAAATAGTCATTTTTGTCACGGACTCGGATTTCGACGAAACCAGTTTCATCGGATCCGTATCAGTGAATTATTATAGGATTTCAAATTTCGTATCGATCGGACTTGTCGTTTGATCGTACGGACGCGAAACGCCTTGAAATCAATTTTATTAAAAATCAATTTGAAATCAATTTGGAAATCTTGTTTTCAACATAACTTCTTCATACGATCAAATTTGGACGGGAAAATTTTTCCATCGCGTTCAGAATATTTCAAAATACCTATTTGGATATATAGTTTTAACAAATTCGGTTCCGGAGGCATAGCGGGCTTTTTGGGCCATAGTTTGTTGCCTACCTTCATCCTATAGTCTATCTACCCTACCTCTAGCCCATCTATAAGTATACCGTGATAAACCCTAGCCTCTTTTCTTCTGTCAATTGGATATACGTACATTTTCTTCATCCCTTTCTCATCTCCAGTTCAAATCTAAAGCCAAAACTCAAAAAAAAAAAATCAGAAAATTCCCGAAAAAATATATGTTGTAGTCTTCATCGATACAAATCTACGGGTGATGTTTGTTTCTGCTATCGACCTTTAGTTCAGACAGAAAACTCGGTCAAAGCAGCAATATTCGAAACCCTAAGCTTGAAATTGGGGGTTTTCGATTTAAGCCGAAATCGACGAAATTGGTTCTGGGTATTGTAGCACTCGACGATAGGGTTCGTTCAAAGGTGGTTGGAGGTTGTATGGTGGGACGAGGCGGCCAAAATCAGTGAGTTAGGGTTCGAAGACCCTAACACCCAGGTGGCGGCGCACGGCGAGATGGGCGACCGGACCATGGGGGAGGCGTGGCGCTCGGCGAGGGGAGGAGAATAGGATGTGTTGGTGGTGGTCTGGTGTCGTGTAGGAGGTGGAAACGTTGGTCAAACGACGCGTGCATGGGTTCAAGGCTGTGCTGTGCATGGCTACAGGGAGACGTGCGTATTAAGAAGGAGGGCAGACCTCTGGTGATGTGGCATTGGAGTTTGTTGGTTTGTTTTGTTCTTTGTTTTATTTAATTTCGTTTTCCAACAGCGTTTAATCATATAACTTTCGCATACAGACTCCGATTCAAACGAATTTTTTTTTGTTAGGATTGAAATTAAATTCCGGACTTGATGGCGCTGGTTTGGACGAATTCTGAGACGGGCGAATTTTGGGTTTAAATCGGGTTTAAATTCGATTTAAATTCAAAAGGTGAGTGTTTTAACCCACTCACAACTACTAGAAGCTTTTATGTTTGTTAAATAAATTTTAGAAATGAATAGAAATTTATTTATGAGCTTTTGGCATGTTATTTCATTCATATCTGTTGAATTGCATTTTATTGAATGTAACTGTTAATTTAATTGATTTATTGCGTGTTAATTGGCTGTTAGAAATTATTGTTTGCATATGAACTGCTAGTTAACAGTTATATCAATTATCACTGAATATAAATTGTTAGATTAATAGTTGATAAAATTTAATTTGAATAAACTGCCAGTTATCAACTTTATATATGATCATATATATAATTGTTATTGATTGATATTGATCGATGTTGTGATTGGATGATGGATGTGTTGTTGAATGAATGTTTTATTTGGATATCATTAAACTGCAAGTTAGTATGCATTTACATTTCATTCGGGATTGCGGTTTGAAATGATATACAACCGCAGTTTTATTTTTTTTTTAAATTGTGGATTGAAATGATAAATATCCGTATCACTTGACCATAGGATAGAAAACTATATACAGGCACCGCGGTCTATATATATAACTATTTTTAAAATGTGATTTCTATGGTTTGGATGGAGTACGGTTTATAAAAATCTTAAATTTTATACTGAATAAATGTTTTCTTCCATATTTATATACATATGAAGTTGAAAAATTTGAAATAAAAAGGTGTATAAATCTCTTTATTAAAATGGAAGAAATTTAGAAAATGGAGTTTGGTAAATTTATATCATATGTTTAAATGTAAAGTTGGAAAATTTAAGATATGATATTTGTAATTGGATTTTCCCAAAATAAATAGAAATGGATATTCTAGTATAATTTGAAGTGGGAAAATTCTATATATATATATATATATATATATATATTTTACTAGAAATTGAAGTCTTATTAATTATGGATTTTATGTGAATGGTCAAGATTAATTAATAGAATATTGATTTTGAAAGGATAAAAATCCAACTTTAGTTGAAATATTAATGCTCAAAAATGGATATAAATATATATAAAATTAAAATGGTTTTGGGACTTGAAGTAATATTTTGGATTTTGGTTTAACTTTAAAACAAGAAATATTTGGAAAGCCATGTAATTTATTCTTTATAAAGCAACAGTAAAGTTAAACCTTTTTAATTCGCATACCGTTGAATATCCAAACCATTTAGTTTTGAAAATAATGGTTTTAAAATACTATAGATTTTCGAAGAATTATGTTGAAAGTTACAAACAAAATATTGGTTACATGGGATATTAAATAATAAAAAGTGACATAATTTTTGGAAAGGAAAAATTTATTTGGGAAACGATATCATTGATTTGGGCTTTTATAAAATAATATGAAAATAAATTGTTTGTGTTTTTAAAGAAGAAATGATATCGTAATATTATGGTTTTGAAAGGGATTATATTCTGGTTTTAAAGTATAAACTGTTTTTAAATAACCGCGGTGTTATAATAACGATTGGTTGGCAAAGAGACCGGGATCGGATATGGACATACTCTCTGTCGATACCGAAAACCACTTTGACTAACCGTGTACGCGGTGGAGATTCCAGAATGAAGTAGGTGGTGGCGACGTTTCCTGTAAGGTAAATACGTGGACCCAACTCCCGTGAGTTGGCATAAGGTGGCTAAAACAGGAGCGATTCTCAGGCCAATGAGGTCATTCCTCTGATCGGACGCTCCTCTTCGATATTATACTTTGACTTGGATTGATTCAGTGGCCACTTCTATATTTTGATTTTGGGGAGTTAGTCCGAGGTGGGCGGTAACTGCGGCTACGCGTTTCCACCAGCCTGGATAGCAATTGGTATATCTACCCTGGCATTGCCTAGTTGTGCCGTGTCACCTACCATACCGAGCCTTTACTACGAGTTTCTATTTGTGTCGTACCTATGGAGTATCCTCTGGTAGCTTCCCGATCAGGAGGTATTACGGTACTGTATAGACTATTGGCATTTTACGTGTTAAGGTGGAAAATGTAAAGCCTTAACGCTATTTAAAAGTAAGTTTATTTTATAAATAGACACTATTATAATAGCGCAATATACTACATAGTAAATAGTTTAACGGATCCTTAGGAGATGTAAATCCCGAGCATCTCTTGAGTTACTGTACTCACATTTATTCCTGTTTATTTAACTCACATAAGATTTTCTAGTCTGACTCGAGTGTTTTTGTCTTTTCAAATTCGCTTGGGTCAGTCCGAGCGTTTCAGGATAGCAGATTTTAGCATTGGAGGACGAAGACGAAGAATCAGTATTATTTTACATATAGTATTGCACCACACTCTTTCTATTCCGCTGCATTGCTTGTATTGGTATGTGTAACTCTGATATTTATTGTAAAAGAAGAATCAAGCTTTTGTAAACTGTTTATGAACTGTATATTTGTTATTATATTTTATCCTTCCGCTGTGAGATTCTATTTTGTTTTATTTCTTCTCTGTTTTTCTTATTTACCCCATAACAAATCCGCCCTTCCGTATGGTTTGAATCGGCATGTGTGTCGGCTTGAAGCGTGCGAAAAGAGTGGACGTTACAGAGATCAACTTGGCGGCGGTGGTGGATTGGAAAACCCTAGTTTTGATCGGGTTTGGATTTTGCGCTCATTACGGTGTTGTAGGTGATTCGAGTTGCTCGAAACTCTGGGAAATGGTGGCATGGATGATCGGTAGGGTATGGCCAGAGTCGCTCGACCTCTGATGGTCGGAATAGTTTGGTCGAAGGGTTTTTCTGGAATTTGTTTTGGTTCCAGTTTCGACTGGGTTGCTCGATCTTATTCGAGAACTCGTGACTGTGTTTTGATGGTCGAAATGGGTTGCATCAACGATCGGGGGTGTTACGGAGGGTCCTCGATGGTCGGTGGTGGCTCTAATGCCAATGCACGTTCATAGCGGCTTGTTCATGTCTGTTGTATTGGGTTGTGGGTTTGCTCGAAGGGGGACTCGGGTTTTGGGGGTAAGGACTCGAATTTTGTACTCGAGTAGGTGTGGGTGATAAGCCTGTAGGTTTTTAACTTTGAAAGAAAAGAAAGGTTTTTGTTAAAGGAAGAGAAAAGGGAAACTTGGGGTTAGACCTGAGTGGTCTTCGAGTTCGACCCGAAGCAAGTGTTGAGCTGATTTAAAAAAAAGTTTTAAAATATATGTTTTGTAATTTAAAATTAAATTTAATTTAAACCTTCTTATATAAATTTACTTTATATAATAATTTTTCTATAAAATTTGGTTAAAAAGTTTTGGAATTTTTTGATTTAAATTTTGTTGAGTAAAATTTAAAGTGATTTTAAAACTTAAGTTAGAAATGAAATTGAAACTAGTTCTAAACTACTACTTGATAATGTTTTAAGTATTTAAAGGAGGTTATGATTTGTTAACTTCAATTTATCAAATTAAATGATTATTTTATTTCAAACTTATTTAATGATTTAATTAAGTAAAGTTAATCATAAAGATAAAAGGGTGTAAATATGTTAATGGTAATAAAGGCATTAATAAGATAATGTTTTATCTTAAGATGATTAAGTTTTTAATGTCTTGATATTAATTAAGTTAATTAAGGAAACTAAGTATGATTAATTAATCTAATTAATTATAAAGGATTAATTAAGAAATTAATTAAGAGTAATTAATTGATCTAACTAATTATTGATTAAGAATTAATAATTTAAGGTTTATAAGTTAATTAGTTAAAAGTTAATTAATTTGTAATTAAGAATTATTAATTAGATAATTAATAATTAGAGAATTAACTAATTAAGTAATTAAGAATTAATTAAAATTCATAAATTTGTAACACGAATCCGATTATAAGTTCAAATCATGAATCCCAGATCTTCGATTTTTAACTTACTTTTGGTTATCATTGTGAATTATCTTTTCATAATTAAGTACTTAATAAAAGCACTTGAATTTATTTTTAAGTTTGATATTACATTGTTATAATCCCTTTTTATTTAAAGATCATCACTTAAAACAGATCAGGGAAAGAGGTTTTAAATTCTGAACTTGATTTAAAAGCCTGCAACTACGAACAGAGCCTTATCTTCAAATATACAGACATATGCACTCAGACATTTGCATATATATAGACATGCAATGATAATTTACATTCATACAAACAAACTTTGGTTTTAAGCTGAAGCTCTAGTTTTGAAAACTGGAACTTTGGTTTGAAGCTGAAGCTTTATTTTTGAATTTATTTGATCGCTGAGTTGAAGAATTTGAATATGATCTTTGTTGAGTTGAGTTTGGATTTAAAGCCTGATCTTCAGCTCGGATTGAAGATTGAAGTTTGATTTTATTTCCAGATTTTATTTTTTCTTTATTATGAAAAGATGAAAGAAGATTTGATAAAATATACATTAGCCTAGTTTCACACTAATGTATGTTATTATATAATTAAATTTTGAAAGAAAATTTTGTTTACCACTTGCAATTTTCAAGTTATACTATGCTTCCACTTGTCTATGCATGAAATAATTCTTCTACACTTGTTAAAAACAATTAAATTAATGTTTAAACACTTTACTTGTTAATTTTCATAAATTTATGTATTATGTTTTATTAGTTGTTTATATATTCTTATATACATACAAATTTAGTTCATGCGTATTAAAAGAATGAATATTAAATCTTATTTCAATTTTAAACTCTCAAGTTACTGTTCCTTTTAAATAAATAAATATCTATCTCAAATGTTTTTGAAAGTATACGATTAACTTGGAATAACTTTTGAAAAAGTATTATATTGAATTTAAACCGTAGCTTTCTATTTATTCTTGTCTTTATATTATATTTTTCAGTTTTTAGTTATATATACATATATGTGTTATGTATAGTTTTATTCATACATCTTCCTATTATACAAACTTAAAGAAAAATGATTTGAAATCAAACTATGCATAAACTAGTAATTATATACATAAACATATATTATTTCCTAAAATATATAGTTTTTAAATCCAATTCATCAATAAGTTATTTGATTTTGAAATTTCACACCTAAATTCTATTTACCATATATTTATATTTATTTCTAAACCCAGATTCTATCCACAATCTATTTTTATATACGTAAACGCATATTTATTACTTATTTTGAAAAATTCAAATTAATTCACCAATTAATCCAAAATTTTATATTAATTACTAAATTAACCTTGGCTTAAAAACGGAATCGTTACATATTCCCCCTTAAGAAAATTTCATCCTTGAAATTTGCTAGACAGATAGACAAAAAGAAGATGACCACACAAAGATTGAGAAATAGCTTTCAAGAATAAATTGAATATCAATTCTATATTTGGCTTATAAAATCATAATATCTTCAATAAATATAAAAACGAATTTATTCAATATTTAACGAAATACTCGGGTCAACAGATCTATGAAATATGCAGGGCATTGGTTAGTCCGAAGGGAATAACCATTCGTAGAATATATCTGGACACCAAAAAACGACTAATGTATGGATATAGTCTAATTTGGCTTTATATTTTGTTAACCAATTATTTCAAATAAAATTTCAAATTCATTGAAGTTAAAAATGAAAAGCTTATAAGAAACCGATGATTAAAATTTGAAAGAGGAGCGTAAATAAAGATTCGTAGGGCCACCACCATATCAAAGCTTTTTCTTGTAGCTGCCACGAAAGATCCAACGAAATTGAAATCGGATGATGATCAAAAGAGGTTGATAGGAAAAGATTGCTCCTTGCTGTTACAAGGCATCGACTATTTGTAGTGGTAATCCTCTATCCCCTACCTTGTCCTCTTCTTGCACTCATCTTTCTATCAGTAAATAGTAAGAGAATCGAACGAGGCATACGGACAGATATCTTAGGGAAACTCATTCTAGGGCATTTATATCCCTATCTCTAATGAATTACCCAATGTGTTATACTCCAAAGCTAAAGTTCTTACTCAACATTTAGCTTTGATACCAAATGTGACGACCATGACTCGACCTTCGAAAATCGACACCCAAATACATCACCCGCATTCGAATGTCGCAGATTCCAACGTTAAGTCTGCTTTGCCGAAGCTTATAACAACATTAGATAATAACAACACATCGGAAATAGAAGAATGATTTTATTGATATACAACATTTAATACAACAGTGGTGCAAATGAAATGATCAACAAAATCAGTGGCAGATACAAAAGCGAAAATAGTAAGATAGCAACAGCAGTAGAAAACAACATCTTCAATGCCAAAGCTCCAAAGGTTCCAAACCAAGAAACTCAAACCACCATCATGCTGAAGTGAAGCAAACTCGGTGCACCAATGCGATTGCCAAAATCCAAAGATTCCACAGATTTCCAAATGCAACACCTACTAGCTGACTATCTGATAACCTGACTCTAGGCTGCCCGCATGGAAAATTATGGGCATCCAGAGTTTAAAATGGGAACAATAAACTCCAGGTTAGTCATGTGACTGGTGTGAGCAAACAAAAACAGTTTATTTGAATGAAAAAACAAAAGGAAATAAAAGAAATTCGCTATGCTTTTTGGAAAATGTAACTAACATAAGGCCTCCCGGCACACACAATGCAATCGCACACTTGGAGGAGATTTCTCCTTATGATAGTCAAACATGCTTGATATGTAAAATCCTTTTGATATTATTATTAATGCATAGTGCAGAAAACCTTTTGAAAGTATAATTTAATCTTAGCCAGCATACGTACCATTATAGTACGCCTACTATAGCTACCATGTTAAATGGCAGGTTCTACAACTAAAACCTTACAAGGCATGTATTGAGTGATTGGATTTCCAACAAATGGTCAAGGCAAAGGAACTTCCTTTACCGAATGGGTACACCTCTAGAGGAACTCTCCGAGAACCTAACCGGCTCTCTGCCAACACAAGGCGGGGTTACCTCTGTAACACGGTAACTACCGACACGAGGATGCCATCCCCCGTCCATCACCGACCTTTATTTGAGGATCATCAACACCAATAAATTCCAACAACCACATAAGTTAAGTTTCAAGGCTTCATACCATGATACAACTTTTTATTAAGAAGGAAATGCACATACCCTAAAGGGCGCGACCCTCATAACCTTGCTGCATCCTTCCTGTTTCGTCCATTTTTGGGTTGTGAGGTTCACGAAGTCTTATCCACAAAGCTACGATTTTCACAAAAACCATGCTTCGATCAACAATTGACCAGCACTTAGCATGCCACATTACCAAATTGGGAATATATCACTAGTAAATATCAACTACATAACCTTTGAGATCGTACGTCTCAGAGAAGGGTGTTAAGGTAAGAGAATAAATTCTCCGCCACCAAAAAAAAGTATTTTATAGAAACCAGCTTTACATCTCAAAGTGTAACGTCACATATACGTCCATACAAGTCCGTTCCGGGTTCGAACGGAACCGAAGGCACTTTAAAGAAGCCCTTGCAAATCCGGGTATCCACAATCCCGATCGGACTCCCCATCACATGTGGAGATCTCTATAATGGAGCAACTTAGTGCAGAGTTATTTGACAGGTAATTCTTTCGTTCTCGAAAATACTCGGTCTTCACCACCGTCTTCAATTGTTATCCATATTATAGTATCATTATTCGGAATTGGTTTTACGACATAAAGTCCTTTCCCGGCTAAATAGAATAATGAGTGCTTGTTTTAAAAACATATGGATATATTGGAATCCTAGTTAAGTCACAACTTAAGCCCTTATTTCCAAAAACCTTTCCTTGGAATAGTATAAACAAATTTCCACTTTTAATATTTTAAACAAAAAATTCACCCTTTAAGATCCTTTTCAATTTGCAACGATGTTCCCCAAATCTTTAACTAAGATTTACTCATAGTTTCAAAAATATTTCCAATTCAAATTTTATATACACCCAACTTGAAATCCTTTCTTTATACGAGAGCAATTATTATTTGAAAACAAATGTTTTTCGTTCCGAGAAAATCCGACTAAATATGCTCAAGTTATAGCCATTTAAAGTAAAACCAAAAAATCAGCGAACTAGCGTATCCCAGGCAAGTTCTATTTGAATTAAATTCATACTCCCAAAACATCATATTTAAAATAGTTTTAAATCCATATATATATTGTATGACTTGTATATACCTTTCAAACCATAATTTCCAAAATAATTTCAAAACTTAAACAAGATATATTATATTCAAATAAATTTCAATTTCAAAACTTCCTTTCCAAAAGCTTTTCATATTCAACTCAATTTCATTTCCTAACCATTTGGATTAAAAATTCAACTTCTAAAACCTTTTCATCATTTTGAATAAAATAATATTAAATTCAAATATCTATGACTTAACCAATTCCTCATGAAATCCATATTTGTGTGTGTGTGTGTGGTGTAGTCCAGGGGTTGCACGGGCAACAATAAAATATCACAACCATCTTTAATTCAAGCACAACAATATCGATAAGAAGTATAATCCTATAACTATCTTTCATTCACAGATAAACAAGTAATATCATCACAAATAAATAAATCACAGTTCACAGCTCAATCCAAACAATTCATATCACAAAAACATCACACATCAGAGATATCAAGCAATTTAAAGCATTCAGTCGAATCCAATCATCCATAATTAAGATCAATTATCACCTGATAATAATTTAAACCCGATTAATATTTATGAATAAATTTCTAATCCTGGTTAATTAACATTAATTAATTACAAACCATCGGCTATTATTTTTATTAATCAACCTTAATTCTCTGTCTTGATTAATTATCCTTAATTAATTAATTTTTCACTCAATTAATCATATTAAATTAATTAGCCTTTAATTATTAAGTGATTAACCCTTAATTATTGATTAACCTTTAATTAATTAACTTTAATTAGTTACCTAAGTAATTATCCATTAATTACCTTAATTAATGCCATTAAATAATTAACTATCCTTTAATTAACCTTTTATTAACCACATTAATTAATTATCCTTTAATTAATCACTTTTAATTAATTAACCTTTGATTAATCACATTAAGTAATTAACCATTAATTGATTACCTTCACTAATTATCCATTAATTACTTTTATCAATTAATTGTTCTTTTAATTAATCATAATAATTAATTAGCCTTAATTACTTTCATTAACTGATTAAGTTTTAATTACTTAAAACTTTAATTAACCAAAGATAAACCACTAACTTAATCACCATAATCAAAACAATTAGAGATTTAAATATCAACCCAATATTTAATTATCGAAATCAAAGCAATTTAATTTCAAAACATTTACATTTAAAATCTAGATAGTTTGAAACTTGTTGAAAGCTTATTCAATACCTTTGTTTTTGAAAACTAGTTTAATGTTTTACTTTGAAAACTAGTATATTTCTTTTGTTCATAATCTTGTTAATAATTTTTCTATTGCTTTTAATACCTTGGTTTATTCAACTTAACAAAACCCGAGCCCAAGAAAAATTTTCTCGAGCCCAAACCCAAGTAACTCTTCTGCTTCATTACTTCGAGCCAACATGAAATCATCCCTGAGACCAACCCGAGCAACTTCCCTTCTTCCCAAACGTCACAAATAAACCCAGCTATCACGGATACTCATGCACATGTACGCCTGAATGTGAAGATTTTGACCATCGTTTAGATCACCAACAAGATGACGATGCTCTCCTCCATTGCCACGAACACCGACGTTGGAGAATTCGACCGGGATTCGAAATCGAACTGTTTGATCTTTTTTCTGGAAATCACTCTGATCGACAAAAACTGCCACCGCCGTTGATCTCGACAACCATTACCTATGTCGTTCCACCCAAACCTTTGCCTTCGACCCACGCATCAACCATCCAAGGTACAATTTCTTCCAGTTCGCCCTCGTCGTCGCACGAACTCAAGAATCGTCGTCGACCTAACCAAGCCATTAAACCCTAAATCGCCATCCACCATCCAAACTGATGATCAATAATTTCCCTGGCTATTTTTTCGATGACCACCATCATATTAGCCACCTTCAGCTTCAATCTCGTCGATCACTTCGTCGTCAATCGTCGAGAATTGATAAAAAAAACCAATTCTGATCAACTCGAAATTTCAAACAAATCCCATGCTTAAAAATTTAGATTAGATTATTAAAATTCATAAATTTGCAACACGATTCATACTGTAAGTCCAAATCATGAATCCCAAATCTTCAGTTTTTAACTTATTTCAGATTATCACAGTGATTTATCTTTTTATAAATAAGCACTTAATAAACGCACTTGAATTTATTTTTAAATTTGATATTACACTGTTATGATCCCTTTTTATTTAGAGATCATCACATATAACAGATTAGGGAAAGTGGTTTTAAATTCTGAACTTGATTTAAATGCCGGCAACTAAAAACAGAGCTCTATCTTCATATATACAAACATATACATTCAGACATTTGCATATATACTGACATGCAATGATAATTTTCATTCATACAAACATACTTCATATTATGATTTTAATCACAAGCATTAAGATATCAAACAAGATTAGCTTTTTGAAAAGGTTGTTTACTCACATTTTTTTATAACAGAGAAGCTTAGGACATGCTTTGTTTTGAAAATTAGAACTTTGATTTGAAGCTGAAGCTTTGTTTTTGATTTTATTTGATTGTTGAGTTGAAGAATTTGAATCTGATCTTTGTTGAGTTGTGTTTGGATTTAAAGCTTGATCTTCAGCACAGGTTGAGGATTGAAGTTTGATTTTATTTCCAGGTTTTAGTTTTTCTATATTTTGAAAAGATGAAAGAAGATTTGATAAAATATACATTAGCTTGGTTTCTCACTAATGTATGTTATTATATAATTAAATTTTAAAAGAAAATTTTGTTTTCCACTTGTAATTTTCAAGTTATACTATGCTTCCACTTGTTTATGCATGAAATAATTCTTCTACACTTGTTAAAAACAATTAAATTTATGTTTAAACCCTTTACTTGTTAATTTTAATAAATTTATGTATTATGTTTTCTTAATTGTTCATACATTCTTATATATATACAGATTTAGTTCATGCGTTTTAAAATAAAGAATATTAAATCTTATTTCAATTTTTTTAACTCAAGTTACTATTCCTTTTAAATAAATAAATATATATCTCAAATGTTTTTGAAAATATATGATTAACTTTGAATAAGTTTTGAAAAAGTATTATATTGAATTTAAACCGCTTTCTATTTATTCTTGTCTTTATATTATATTTTAATTTTTTTGATTATATATACATATATGTGTTATATATTTTTATTCATACGTCTTCCTATTATACAAACTTAAAGAAATATGATTTGAAATCAAATTATACATAAACAAATAATTGTATACATATACACATGTTAGTTTCTTAAAATATACTATTTTTAAATCCAGTTTATCAATAAGATAATTGTTTTTGAAATTTCAAATCAAAATTCTATTTACCATATGTATATGTTTATTTCTAAACCCAGATTCTATTCACAGTCTATTTTTTTACACACAAACACATATTTATTACTTATTTTGAAAAATTCAAATTAATTTACTAATTAATTAAAAATTTTATATTAATTAATAAATTAACCTTGGCTTAAAAACGGGATCGTTACAAATTTCCGGTGCCTAAATTATAAAAACCCCTGAGGATAAATTAAAGAACAATAAATGCAATAAAAATGGCCTAAGAAAAGAACATGCTAATAAGTAAGAATTGAATGAAATTAAAGAAATAAAAAGTTAAACAATTCATAGTTTAAAAATAAAATGATATAAAGAGTCCTTTAAAACAAGGGAGGGAATTAAGGCTATAAAGAGAATAGAAATTTAAAGCTAAATAGTGAGAAAAAAGGGAAGTAAATGGGAAAGGATATTTAGATCTTTTAAAAGAAAGAGGGAAATGATCATAAATTAAATAAGGCATAAATGCATAAAGAATTGAAGAAATATTTTTAACAATTTACCGTAGAGGTGCAGTAACTAAACAAGGATGAATGAAGACATACAGAAATATCTATACACGCAGCCTCAAGTATGTATTTATGTTGGACGTGAATTATTAAAGTTAGTGATAAACTTAGTGAATAAGAATGACATAGTCATTAGAATGGGTTGGAATGCGAGGTTGTTACGTTACACAATAGAAGTCCGCCCAGTGCAAGTCGCTACTGGTAGTTGTGTATACATTATACTGGTTTGGGACTTATCCAACTTTAGGACCCGTAGAGTTGTGTACAATTACGTAGAGGTGAAGGGATACTTCCAGTAGAGTCTGTTTTAACCATTTAGGCTGTATTGCCTTGATTGTAACATGCAATATAAATGGGATGGTGAGTAAGGCTTGACACTATGTCAGTATTTCAATAAACTTAACATGTATTTCATATATAAATGTCATTTTAAACTCGAAAAATAAGGTCTCGAATCCTACTTCATTCGTCTTCAAAAATTATTATTCTAAGTCATTAATTAGCTTAATCTTCAATTAAGCAATTAGTTACTAAATAAAAATTAGGGGATGTTACTTTTTCTCCTTAAAAGGATTTTTCCCTAGAATCATCATGAAGGAGACAATCTTGTGTGCTCTTGTTACATATGTCAAGCATAAGAACAAACCAAACTAGTAAACCAAGCATAAAAATACAAAGAAATTTTTATACTGGCATGTAATTCTAATCAAAAAAGGGAACAAAATAATAGAGTAAACTGAATCTTATCGGTAAAAAGTTCCCGATTGGAAGGATGCATCTTCACTTTCGACTCCCAAGTTGTATTCCTGTAATCTTGGCACCAACAGACCTAAAAATGTTTTAAAACCTTGTTCCAAAGTCTCTTGACACTACTCTCTATAATCTAAATAGGTTCTCCAAGCATAGAAAGTTCCACATCCACTTCTTCAATTGACTTGGATGGAGCACTACATATGTCTTATGCACATACTATCACAAGTGGGAAATATGTTAAACATTGTGCACTTGGACATCATTAAGGGAAGATCCACCCAATAGGCGAGCTTTCTGATATGTTCCTCAATAAGTAATGGTCCAATAAACCTAGGTGCGAGGTTTATGGAATTACCAAATGTAAGGCCCTAACTCTATACCGATACCACCAAAGTGTATTACAAAGTAATACCGTTTAATAATATAGAGAATGAGGCAATATTAGATGACCATATGTGAATATTCCCTTAGGCTAGTACCGATACCTCTCTCTACCTCATTTGATACATAGTATAAACATACATGGTATTATCACAAATAAACATGTCGGATTTCTAGGAAAGAAAATATATAAAAAAAAGAACAGAGAGTCGCATAACACTATAAAATGTATAATAAAATTATATATATAATCAAATAGGTCCAAAAAAGAAGTATTTGACCTGAAACAAAAATATACATCGATGCAAGTCAAGTACAACATTCATCCAAAATTTTATTATATATACATAAAGACTACAAAATAGAACATATACAAAAACAAAAGTCTATATATTACATCTCTTCAAAATTCCTAACAACCATAAGTGGCTAATGTGTTTCGGTACATGAAAAGTCTTGGACTAGCAAAAGTACTATTTCAATAATAATTGCATCAGACTATGTCTATAATGTAGAGGGTTAGTGCATTCAAGACTAGCTTGGCATGGTGACATTAATCACATATAAAAGCATAACGAGTATCTCAAATCAAAAAAATCATGAATGTATACCATGCATAATAATATCTAAAATAATGATGCTTTACATAATCTATATTGCAATGGTATATATGACAAATGCCCTACGACTCCAACACCCAATTTATCTAAATAATGTTTTGCAACGGTGTCTGACTTATGTAGGACGATTGTCAAGGTTGTAAGGTAAATAAAACAATCAAAAAAACGTGTCGTATAACTTAAAGTGCTAGGATACATTATAACAATCATCATAGACATAAAACATGCAAGATAGAAATGAAACTATAAGAACCATAACATATTTGGGTGTAAGTTCAATATAGTTATACAAAGTAGTAATAGAATTTACACAACCGGTAAATAAACTTAAAAATCCATCTCTAAATAAAATTAGCCAAACACTCCAAGGCTCGATGGTGTTTCATAGCAAAAAAAAGTAATAATAATCCCAAAATTATAAATACAAAAAAGCGTTAGCTCCTACTAGTCCATGTGTCTAACTATATGTGATATCTACACCTGTCATCTAGTGAAATGTTTTAAGAGTACCTGAGATAATAGTAAGTAAAGCGTAAAGCCAGGCAATAGACTGGTGTGAGTGTCAAAAAATACTCAACATACTATAAAAGTCAAACGGTATATGGAATGGAAAATAATGTACGGTTAATCGTACTTGACCTGTCCCTGCATCCAAAGAGTTAGCGCATAACTGTATATGCTTATCTACTATCATCATCATCATCCATTATACAGGTGTACTACTAGTTTTGTATGACCCGAAAATTGATCACTATTAAAATGATAATTTAATTATATTTTAAATAATTTAAAAATGGATTTTATTGACCAGTAAAATAATTTAAATAATAATAAATGATGGTAAAATTGTTTTCAAAATTTGTTTACCAATATATATACCTTATAGAGAAATAGAAAATGTGACCAGGATTATTTTTCGAAATATCGACTTTTCATTAGTTAAAAGTTGTGCTAAATGTCATAACACTATATTAAACAAACATGTACACATTATTAACCATTTAAACATGTGTACATGTACACATATATTCACGTACATGTTTCTTCTTAAGTGTGTGTGTATATAAGAATAAAAGAAAATATTTTATAAAGGAAAATACATATATACTTATAAAAACACAACTTTATCAGCATAAAGACATAAGAGCATGACATGAATAGTGGAATGCATGGGGATGGGGTAGTTTGAACGGTTTTGAAGGGTGGGGGGAGGTATGGAAATGCATGCATACATATATTTTATTATAAATCAGTTAGTATTATTTTAATCAAATCCTAAGCCTGTATTTTCCTCTTTATCTTTATATTTTTATTTTTACAATCTCCTTTACTACTTTTAAAATTCCTAATAATTGCTTTCATGGCTTCTCTTCATATCTTCTAATTCGAGAAATATTCACTTCTTTTTGCAAAAATTGCTTCTAAAGTTCACTAAAATGATTCTACAAACCATTCAACATCTCTTCATCCAAAATACAACACTCCACCACTCAAAACCAGAAGGGGTCGAGCACAAACCTCCTATGTCAAGCCCATTAGCCCAAAATCATGCCCAAATACCACTTGGTCGAGCCCAATTCATGTGTTCAAGAGTCCAAAAGCTTCAAATTTGCAATATTCTTAAGCGTTTTCGAGTTCCGGCAAAAGTTTCCTTAATTTAGCGAAAAATTTCATGGAGTACAAATTTTATTTTGGAAAGGAAATTAACTTGTTTTTTATGGAATATATGTTGTGAAAATAGGGTGATCGTTATGTTGAATTATCATGTCATATTGATGAAATATGATGATATGTTTATGTTTGAACTTGGATTTGGTGATTGGTTAATATGTTGATATGTTTGGATATGGATATTGATATGTGATATTGGGTATGATATTACGGTAGTATGTTTATGAAGAGGAAACCATGTGTATATGATGTAAATGTTGTGAAGTTTGCATCTTGAAAAATCGCAAAGGACTTGAGATCCGACTTGAAAATGAAAGCTATTTTCTAGCTTTGGATTTTTGAAAATGTTTTTCCAACTTTTCACCATTGTTTTAAGTTTTCAAAACTTTTCTATTTGCATTTTCAAAGATGTAGTAGCTAGAGTTAAAGTGAAGATTTCACATAGAACTCAATTCTAGCGAACTACGTTTATAGCGATAGGCGCTATGGATGAAGTTCGAAAAATTTCTCGATTTCAAGTTTTAAGTGGTTTCTTTTGGATTGTTTTTGAAAACTCATTTTGAATTAATAAAGTAATTCAAAAGTTTATATTTTTAATTTTTTAATAATTAATTTATTTATTTTAAATTAATTCGGTTCATTATTAATTAATTAATTAAGTAATTCGGTTAAATAATTAGAGATCAAGAACTTATTAACTAAGTAAATTATTTTTAATTATGTTATTTTTAAATAATGATTAATTACGATAAAAAGAAAATTAATTTTTATTTAATCAAATTATTTATTTTAATTAGATAATTAATTCGAGTTAATTATTTAATTTATTACTATTTAATAAAAGGTTAATTATCCGCTTAATTGGGTCTAATTTTTGAAATAAATGTTAATTAATTAAAGTATAATTGGGTTTAACTATAAATAAATTTGGATTATTAATGATCTAATTTTGATTTAGTTCATATTAATTTAGGTTTAATTGAGTTTAAACTTATGATTTAATTAATGTTTATTTGTTTTTATGGTTTCTTTAAAAACCCTACCGGTTATTTATTTTTAGCCAATTTTCTTGTTTAACTGAATTTTTTAAAACCAAGGATCTCTTGTCCATGCTATTAAGTAGTCGAATGACTTAAAGTAGTTGTCGTATAATGTTGGCACGTTTTATTAAAAGTAAGTTGACTTGTACTTATCACAATATACCACATTACGGGAACATGAAGAATACAAGAGGGTTGATTTCAAAAAGCGGGTCATTATAATGTAAGCAATCGGAACTTATGTTCATATGTAAATCTTTTCACCCCGATAGTGGAATAGTCCACTATAAACAACTTGACCATTCAAAATTATCGAATTGTGGTTTGCAAAGACAGGGATCGGATATTAGTTGTTATCCGAAAACCACTTCGAACAATGCAAACGTTCAAATTGGAAATAGTGAAGATGAAAACTTTAAAGTGTAAGGGGTGTTTGCTACTATCCCTAAGGGTGATTCTAAAATGGTGTAGTGGAAATAGTGCCTTTGGTTCATTCATCTTCTGAACGACTTGTATGGATCAGTGTTGACATTTTGTGAAAATATGGAAAGCAATGTTAGCATTCCAAGTGGCAATTCTATAATAAAGATAAATGTAGCCTCAAGCCTCATCAAACGGGGATGACTAAAACATGAGAGATGCATCAAGGCTAGGTGGGCCGCTCCCATGAGGATAAGGTTATCCTTATCTACAGTCCCTACTATTTACTCATTTATGCTTCCGTACGATTGTTGATCCCAACCGAGGGGTAACCTTATTCGGTACTATCAAGTGGATGGTAGGTTGGTATTGTTATGGCTAGGGGGATAGGTTCGACCTCAGTGTTATTTTATCTAAAGATGCATCATGATGGATGGTACCCCATTAGCCCAATTGTTTTATGGAATCCATTCTCTAATAAGTGCCGTAAGTTTATCTATTGTGAAATGTGAGGTGCAAGCATTTCAGCTACGTTCTATATTACTTGAAAACCGTAGACATTATCATAATATCGCTGGATTTCTATATAAAGTGTTTTGATTATCATAAGTTAAAAACTCATCCGTGTTTATATGCACCGTGGTCTTAAGAGATACCTTTGATTTCAAAATGTTCTATAAAGTAAGAATTAAGTTGTTTGAGTTTTACTCACACCTGACCCATGTCTGACCCAGAGTTTTATTTTCTTATCCTAAAACTCTTGGGTACTCAAATTTCTACCAGTAGCTAAGTGATCCATGTTTCTTACGGAAGAATTTGGAAGAAGCTGGAGCTGGTGGCTTCACCATAGCTTATGATATTTATTTTTGCTATGCTTACGTATGATCCATGTATTTTGGATGGACGGGTAGTTATAACTTCCCAGTTGATGTTGTAATGTAATGACTCTGATGTATTATTATGGAATGACTATGAAATACCCTATCTTATTTATTATATGTTATTCTAATTCGCAGTGATATTCTTTGATTGTCAGTTTTCTTCTTATCTTTCATTTTCTTTTACCCTTAATGGCTCATCTTTCGGTACAAGAAAGACGATCCTTACAAGTTTAAGTACAACTTTGGGTATCTAGTTATCCAAGTCCATAAAACCAACATCTGATAACTTCCCTAGAGTGACAAAAAAACATGACAAATATATCATCTATCAAACATTCCTCACAATTATTGGTCTATACCGAACATATGATAATTCGTATAGCTGATCCTCTTCACAAAGTAATGGAAAATTATTCGTTTATTGGTACTCGAATCCATACCACAGCGAAGGCTAGGAAACAAGTCTTCACAACAATAAGGTTTAGGAAACACAAAACAACATCAATGATCCGGGAAACCATATCAGCATGTCCAAGTGAGTGGCCCAATGTCACGATCTGAAATTCAATGTTCGAAAATTGACACTAAATACCTCACTTGTATTCGACTGCCAAAGATTCAAACGTTGAACTCCAGTCGGATGGAGCTTATAATAACATTAGATGAATATAAAATAGCCAAACAGAATGAATATCATGCATTACATCACAGATATAACATCATTATAATACCCATTACTACATCAGAGTATCATAATACATATATCACAACTCCAAATACAACCTCATAATAGGACCACAAGTGATCATATATCCAAAAAGTCTTCAAAGGAATGAAGCGATAGCGAACTTCCGAAAACTAAGCACCTTTTTATCCAAAGCTTCCAAAATACTGCTAACATCAGAACACGGAAACCTATACTAGGCTGCCCGTGTGAAAATTATGGGCACCCAAATGGGTCAATCATGGGAGTGGTATGAGTAAACAAAAACAGTTGCTTTTAAGTAAACATATTTAGAAGAAAAACTGTTTATGCTTTTAGAAAATGAAACTATCATAAGGCCTCCCGGCACACACACAATGCAATCGCATACTTGGGGGAGATTCCCTTTATGATAGTCAAATATGCTTAATACGAGAAAACTCTTTGATATTATTACTAGGGCATAGTGTGAAAACATTTCGAAAGTAAAATATTAATCTTAGCCAGCATATGTACCATTATACTATGCCTACTATAGCTGTCACCTGAGGTGGCAGGTTATACAAATTGCAATCGTAAAGGGCTCATATTGTTTCTTTGGATTTCCGACAAATGGTCAGGGTAAGGAACTTCCTATGCCATATGGGTACGCCTCTGGAGGGATGTCCCGAGAACCTACCCAGCTCTCTGCCAACACAAGGCTGGGTTACCTCTGTAACTAGGTAACTAATACTCGAGTATGCCACCCCTGGTCGTTTGCGACCTTTATCCGAGGGCCCTCTATCACAAAGCAACAACCATACAGTAACTGAGATTACAACAACCATATAGGTAAAGTATCTAGGATCCATACCATGATACTACCTTCTTCCAAAAGGAAATGACATACCCTAAAGGGTGCGACCCTCATAATCTTGTCGCATCTTTCCTGTTTCGACCATTTCCGAGGTGTGAGGTCCGATGAGGTCTCGTCCACAAAGCTACGCTTTACACGAAAGCCATGCTTTGATCACAAATGATCATCAACACACAGCAGCACTTAGCATGCCACACTACCAAATTGGGAATATATTGGTGATAACCTTCAACTACATAACTTCTGAGCTCGTACGTCTCAGAGAAAGGTGTTAAGCTAAGAGAATAAATCCTCCGCCACCAACAGATATGTATTTGAAAGAAATCTGCTTCAAATGTCAAAGTGTAGTGTCAGACGTACAACCATACAAGTCTGTTCCGGGTTCGAACAGAACCGAAGGCACTTCGTGCAATAAAGGAAGAATCCCATGTAATCCGGGTATCCACAATCTCGATCAGACTTCCCATCACTTAGGTAATCTCTATACCATAGCTACTCGATGTAGAGACAATCGATAGGTTATGCTATCGTTTTCGAAGACACCCGGTCTTCAGCACCGGTCTTCAAATGCCATTAATTTCGTCGAATCATTATTCAGAATGGGTTATATGACACAAAGGTCCTCTTCGGCTAATCTGAATAATGAACGCTGAATTTTAAAACATGTGGATGTATCAATTACAAAGATTCACATTCAAGGTTCGATGTGGGTTTCAGATAACTAACTGAAATCCGACTTCCTATCGCATCGAAGTTTAAATGTCGTTTTATGGGCAAAAGGTTTTCACACAAATATAGAAACAAATCATAGTTCAGCACAAAGCAATTCACATCACACGGTACAACAATCACAACAGAAATATTAATCCAGTACACAACGTTTGATAATAGTTAATTATCTTCAATTATGGTGAATGTGATTAAATGAATTAACCACATAATTATTTTTATTAATTATTATTATTTTACTTTTAAATCAATGATTAATTATTATTATTTCACTTTTATTAATTATCTTAATTTATTAATTTTAATGGTTGATTAATTAAATCTTAATTATCCATTTTTTTAATCATTATAATTGAATTTGATAGTGAGCGCTCAAACTAAGTTCCAAACTAAACTTGAATTTACATTTAAACTTTGATTTATAACTCAGTTTAAAACTTGATTTATAATTTTAAAAATTAATTATAAAATTTTCACAGGTTTTGAAACCTGTACAACATCTACCCGAGCCTTACCATATTTGCTTCGAGCCAAAACTGGAAGCCTTCGAGAAAACTGCTTGAATTACTCGAGTCAAACTCGAGAACGTCCACTGTCTACACCCAAACTAAACAACACTTCCAGATACCAGAAACTAGTGCACCATACACATGCACATCGCCGCCGTCTACCTCCAATCGACGCTGCATCGTCGAACAAGTCGACGATCATCCATGCACCAATTCCCGACCACCAGAACCCCAACATCCACTCGAAATCAAAATCGAGTTTAAAAATTGAAACCTGGAAACTTCATCTGGGTTCACCATCAAAACCTGGAAACGCGTCGCCTCCGCAACCTCGACCACCAAAACGTCAGCAACTCCGGCCAAACACTCGTCCATACCACCTCTACCATTACCCAAAAATCTCGTCACACTTGATCAACAATCGACGACGAAAAAATCAAAATACCAAACCTCGACAAAACTAGGTTTACAGACTACAACCACTTGCTGCTGCCACCATGATCATCTGCACCCCATCACACTATTTTTTCCAGAACCACTGATCACTCCTCCACCTTCAAAAAAATTCCCGACCTCTACAACTAAATAGATCATCAGGGATTACTAAAATTAAGAAATTTCATCAATCCCAAACTGCCGTTTAATCCTCTATCTAAAAATTATGATTCAAGATTTAAAAATCATGTTTTAGTATGAGAATTCAGTTTATATACCTGAATTTGTAAATTAAAAAGTTTGAATTTTTTCGAATGAGTTAAAGTGTACCCAGTTTTCTCGATTTACAGAGTTATTAACAAGTTGTTTTAACTTGAATAAATTTTAAATCTTGAGTATCTGCGATAATAAACCATTTTTGTTTTAACACTAAACCCAAAGAGCAAGTAGATCAAGAAGAAATGATTTTTTTGAATCAAAAATCTTTTTAGCATCTAAGACAAGGGATATATTTAAACAACAGCCTGTACAAAATATTTTCATCTTTCAAATACTCAGAGAATGCATGTATATATAAAAACATACCTATTCACGGATATAACTTGCAACAGATTTATACTTTTAAATTTTTTAAAGTGATGTTACTCACATTGATTTTAGAATGAACAAAGCCTGCTATTTGAAACCAGCTTGAATTTGCTAGTTGAAACCTTCTTCTTTGATCTCTGGCTTGAGTTGATTTGTATTGTAATTTATGTTGAATTGGTGTTTAAGTTTAAGATGATACTACTTAAGATGTACTGAGTTGTAATGGACGAAACTGAGATAAATGAGACTAATATATATGAATTGAGTTTTACTGTGTGATATTATTCTGTTGTACAATCAAAAGTCAGAGATACTTTTAATGTTCTTGTTTGTTCTTTTGACCATGCAAAATTTTCTTTTCTTTGGTGGCTGATTATCTTGCTTTGGTGACTGAGATGATCTATTATGGTGTGCTAAAGATACTAGCATTAATTACTATTGTCTTCTTTTACAAGTTAATCCATATATATTTTTCTTCAAGTCTACATAGTTATACTTATTTTTTTTTGTTCATAGATATTTATATTTGTTTTCTTTTATCTTATTGCTTTGTATGACTCTATATATATTTTTTATTAGTTTTTGTTATATATTTTTGTTTGTATTAATACATATTATTTAAAAGAGAATGTTTTGAAATTAAATACATACTAAATGAATTACATAGATATATTTTATAAATTCAAACTATTTTTAAAACATTTACTTAAAATTTAAATTCAAGTACAATATATATACAAATTCAAATCTACTCGTATATGCACATATACGTATATATTCACATATACGTATATATTCACATATATATAAGATTTAAATTCAAATGACTTAAACTCAAAAGGAATTGAAGTTTTATTCATCTAAATTAACACATATTTTATTTATTTTGAAACTTTTCAAATTAAATTCCAAATGTTCAAATAGGTTAACATATTTAAATTAATAAATATTGGGATGTTACAGATATCCCCCCTTAAGAAAATTTCGTCCTTGAAATTTGAAAAAGAGAAAAAGCAAACAAAGAATATACGAATTCAGAAAAGGGTGTAGAAATGGCTTACCAGTTTAAGCCGAGATATCCACTCTATAATTGGGATATGATTTCTGCATATTATCTTCGGTTTACCAAGTGTAGTCCTTTGGATTGCCACTCCACTGTACTTTAACCAGTTTCTCAGTTGCTTATTATCACGATCTACGATTTTTATTGGTTCTCTTTTAACTTTTAAGTTGGGAGTGATTTCGAGATCCTGCTGAGCAGCTTCTTCAATAATACTATCTGGATCGCGCACATACTTCCGAAGATTAGAAATGTGGAATACATCGTGCACTCCAAACAACCAGCTAGGCAGCTGCACTCGATAGGCTAAAGGACCGATCCTCTCCAGAATAGGAAAAGGACCAATATACCATGGTGCCAGCCTACCGGTCTTCCCAAACCTTAATACTCCTCGCATTGGAGATACTTTAAGAAAGACAGTGTCTCCAACCTGGAATTCCAAATCCCTTCGCCTTCGATCATAATAACTCTTTTGAGGACTTTGAGCCGTTTTCAATTTCTTCCGTATAAAATCAACTTTCTCCGTGGCTTCTTTAATCATATCCAGTCCAAGGACGAGTCTATCAACTGTCTCAATCTAGCATGCCGGTGATCGACACGGATAACCATATAAAGCTTCAAAAGGAGCCATCTCTATACTGGCCTAATAGCTATTGTCATATGAGAATTCGACTAGATGCAAATGATCCTCCCAAAAACCACCAAAATTAAGTATACAAGCACGCAATAGGTCTTCTAAGATTCGGTTAATTCTCTCAGTCTGCCCATCAGATTGTGGGTGATAAGTAGTGCTGAAATTCAGTTTTGTTCCCAATGCATCTTGAAATGCCTCCCAAAATCTACTAGTGAAGACCAGGTCACGATCACTTACTATACTGCTAGGAATACCATGGAGATGGACAATTTCTTTCATGAGGACGTAATTGTCTACTCGCGTAGGCAATTACCTTCCCATTCTGCATTAATACCGCACCCAAACCTTCACCACAAGCGTCGGTATAAACAGATATTCCCTGATCCCATTGACAATAGCGAGAACAGGAGTGGTGGTTAATCTCTTTCTCAACTCTGGAAAAGCTTCGTCACATTTCGTAGTCCAATTGAACTTTACATCCTTCATTGTTAGCTAAGTCGATGGACTAGCTATCTTAGAAAAGTCTTGAAAAAACTTTCGATAATAACCTGCTAAACCCAAAAAGCTTCAAACTTCTTTTGGGGTAGTGGGTTTCCTCCAATCAAGAACAGAGGAAATTTTACTAGGATCAACAGAAATCCCTTCTTCATTAACAATATGGCCGAGAAATTTGACTTCTTTGACCCATAATTGGCGTTTGGAAAATTTTGCGAACAGAATATTTCTCATTAATATCTCCAAAACGATTCTAAGGTGCTCGGCATGCTCCTCTTCGGTCTTGGAATAGACTAAATAATCATCAATAAACACGAGCATAGATTTATTCAATACTTCCCGAAACACACGAGTTATAAAACTTACGAAGTATGCTGGAGCATTAGTTAGCCCAAAGGCATGACCAACCATTCGTAGAACATATCAGGACCCCTAAAAGCGGTCAAATGAACACAATCTTTGACGATTCGTAATTGATGGAATCCCTGGGCTAGATCCATCTTTGAAAAGAAACGAGCGTCGTGCAATTGATCAAACCGATCATCAATTCTGGGTAGTGGAAATTTATTCTTGAGAGTCAGATTATTGAGATCGCGGTAATTTACACACAATCTCAAAGATCCATCTGATTTAGCAACAAACACTACCGCTGAACCCCATTAAGAAACACTGGGACGAATTAATAAATCATTAGTTTGCTCGACTAATTCAACCCTTTCCCTGGGTGCCATCCTGCGACTTGCATGAATGACATGACGAGCATTGGGTACTAGGCCAATTTTGAATGCTATTTCCTGATGTGGAGGTAAGGATTTCACTTCTTCGAACACGTCCGAAAAATCTCTAACAATGAGTATAGACTCCAGACTGTGTTCGGGATAACCTAAACTATACATCAACCCTTCTCTTTTAGGACTAGGTTCCTCACAAGAAATCTCAATGAAATCTCCAAATTTAGTTTTAATCGAAATTAATCGATTAATGCAATCCAATTTGGCTTCGTGTTTTGCTAGCCAATCCATTAGACTTCAAAATCGTTAAAATCGAGGAAAAAGAGACTGATGAGGTATTGGTAATAAGAATATGAGATAGGAATGTCTCTACATCGAAGACAAAGGTTCGCGCGACGTCCAACTGGATTCTTTACTCATATAGGTTCATCAACAAAATCAGGCTCAAGATTTAGTTCATTAATGGTTTGTTGAGAGATAAAACTATGTGTAGCGCCCGTGTCAAACAAAACTCTGACAATGCTATCATAAATAGTAAGATTATCTTCCAGAACTCCTTTCCCTTTCTCTGTTTTGGAAGATGCAGGTTGGTCTTTGACCGTGTACCCCTTGGCTGTCTAAGCTTGCTTCATTACTGGAAAGTATTTAACTTTGGTCCCAATTTCTGATAATAATAACATTTCCTGGGTCTTGCCAGAACGGATTGATCTCTCTTTGGTTTCTTGCAGTTGTTTGAGTAGTGGCCTTTTTCTAAACAATTGAAGCAAGTGACATTGTCTATTGTGCTTCCCTGATTACTTTTTTTTCTCCTTACCCTACCATGGTTTCTTGCCTCCAAATTTCCTCTTCTTCCAATTTTGATTGCTCGAATTTCCTTTCTCCACCGGGGCTTCTTACATATCGAGTGTAGCATATCTGTATCCCATATCAACCAAGTTTGAAAAAGCATTCTTTGATGTGGCCGGTCATCCTTTCGTGAACTTATTATTCATCCCATGAATGAACTTTTCATTCTTCTTTAAAGGTTTGTTTACCAATTCGGGACCAAAACGAGACAATTCATTAAATTTATTTAGATACTCCTCGAACGACAAGCTCCACTGCTTTAAGTCCATGAATACCTAGTACATTCGAGAAATTCCAGCCTATGGCAGATAGCGCTTCTCAAATACTTCTTTAAATCTTTCCCAAGTAAACTCGTCTTCTGGCTTATGTACAGTAACTATCTTCCACCATGCTAAGGCTTCTCCTTGAAGTTGCTAAGAATCTATGAGTCGCATCTGATCGTCTTGCAACTTTAGCCCGTTAAAGATTTTTTCACATGATCTGATCCATGCTCGAGCTTCAACAATTGACTCCTTGCCGGTGAATGGTTTACCACCAAGCCTTGAGAAATTCTTATATAAATCAGCCAAATTCAGCTGCTATTGAATAGGTATTGCTGCTACTGCTGCTGTTGGGGGAACTTGGCAAGGTGCTGTGGCATTTCCTCGCCCTCCAGCTCTTCCTCTTTGTCCGCTCATTCTTACTATCTGTAATTAGAAAGAAAATTGATTTAGATATTCGGACGAGATATCTTAAGGATTATCAGCAGCAAAAAGGAAATAGACTAAGGAAATTTGAGGTTTCCGTCTCTGTTAAACTCATTCTAGGGTATACTTCACCCTATCTCTAATAAGCCATCTAATGTGTTATACTCCGTACCTAAAGTTCTTACTCAACCTTCAGCTCTGAAACCACTTGTCACGATCCGAAATTCAATGTTCGAAAATTGACACTAAATACCTCACTTGTATTCGATTGCCAAAGATTTAAACATTGAACTCCAGTTGGATGGAGCTTATAACAACATTAGATGAATATAAAACACCAGAAACAGAATGAATATCATGCATTACATCACAGATATAACATCATCGTAATATCCATTACTACATCAGAGTATCATAATACATATATCACAACTCCAAATACAACCTCATAATAGAACCACAAGTGATCATATATCCAAAAGTCTTCAAAGGAATGAAGTGATAACGAACTTCCAAAAACTAAGCACCTTGTTATCCAAAGCTTCCAAAATACTGCTAACACTAGAATACGGAAATCTGTTACTAGGCTGCCCATGTGAAAATTATGGGCACCCATAGTTTAGAAAAGGAACAATAAATTCTGGGTCAGTCATGGGACTGGTATGAGTAAACAAAAACAGTTGCTTTTAAGTAAACAGATTTAGAAGAAAAACCATTTATGCATTTAGAAAATGAAACTACCATAAGGCCTCCCCGCACACACACAATGCAATTGCACATTGGGGGGAGATTTTCCCTTATGATAGTTAAATATGCTTAATACGAGAAAATTCTTTGATATTATTACTAGTGCATAGTGTGAAAACATTTGGAAAGTAGAATATTAATCTTAGCTATCACCTAAGGTGGCAGGTTATATAAATTGCAATCGTAAAGGGCTCGTATTGTTTCTTTGGATTTTCAACAAATGGTCAGGCTAAGGAACTTCCTATGCCGCATGCGTACGCCTCTGGAGGGACGTTCCGAGAACCTACCCGGCACTCTACCAACACAAGGCCGGGTTACCTCTGCAACTAAGTAACTACTACTCGAGTATGCAACCCCCCGGTCGTTTGCGTCCTTTATCCGAGGGCCCTCTACCACAAAGCAGCAACCACATGGTAAATGAGATTGCAGCAACCACATATGTAAAGTATCTGGGATCCATACCATGATACTAGCTTTTTCCAGAAGGAAATGACATACCCTAAAGGGTTCGACCCTTATAACCTTGCCGCATCTTTCCTATTTCGACCATTTCCGGGGTGTGAGGTCCGATCAGCTCACGAAAGCCTTGCTTTGATCACAAATGATCAACAAATGATCATCAACACACAGCAGCACATAGCATGCCACACTACCAAATTGGGAATATATTGGTGATAACCTTCAACTACATAGCGTCTGAGCTCGTACGTCTCAGAGAAGGGTGTTAAGCTAAGAGAATAAATCCTCCGCCACCAACAGATATGTATTTGAAAGAAATCTGCTTTAAATCTCAAAATGTAGTGTCAGACATACAACCATACAAGTCTTTTCCGGGTTCGAACAGAACCGAAGGCACTTTTCCAATAAAAGAAGAAGCCCTTGTAAATTCGGGTATCCACAATCCCGATCGGACTACCCATCACTTAGGGAATCTCTATACCGTAGCTACTGGGTGCAGAGACAATCGATAGGTTATCACATCATTTTCGAAGACACCTGGTCTTCAACACCGGTCTTCAAATGCTATTAATTTCATCGAATCATTATTCAGAATGGGTTATATGACACAAAGGTCATCTCCAGGCTAATCCGAATAGTGAACGCTTAATTTTAAAACACGTGGATGTATCAGTTACAAAGATTCACATTTAGGGTTCGATGTGGGTTTCGGATAACTAGCTGAAATCTGACTCCCTGTCGCATCGAAGTTTAAATGTCGTTTTACGGGCAGAAGGTTTTCACATAAATACAGAAACAGATCACAAATTAGAGTTCAGCACAAAGCAATTCACATCACACAGTATCACGATCACAACAGAAATATCAATCCAGTACACAACATTTGATAATAGTTAATCATCTTCAATTAAGGTGAATGTGATTTAAATGAATTAACCAAATAACTTTTTTTATTAATTATTATCATTTTACTTTTTAAATCAGTGGTTAATTATTATTATTTTACTTTTATTAATTGTCTTAATTTATTAATTTTTAATGGTTAATTAATTAAATCTTAATTATCCTTTTTTTAATCATTATAATTGTACTTGATAGTGAGCGCTCAAACTAAGTTCCAAACTAAACTTGAATTTATATTTAAACTTTGATTTATAACTCAGTTTAAAACTTGATTTATAATTTCAAAAATTAATTCTAAAATTTTCACAGGCTTTGATACCTGTACAACATCTACCCGAGCCCAACCATATTCGCTTCGAGCCAAAACTGGAAGCCTTCGAGAAAAATGCTTGAATTACTAGAGTCATACTCAAGAACGTCCCCTGCCTACACCCAAACTAAACAACACTTCCAGATACCAGAACTAGTGCCCTATACACATGCACATCGCCGCCGTCCACCTCCAGTCGACGTTGCACCGTCGAACAACTCGACGATCATCCACACACCAATTCCTGACCTCCAGAACCCCAACATCCACTCGAAACCAAAATCGAGTTTAAAAATTGAAACCTGGAAACATCATCTGGGTTCACCATCAAAACCTTTAAACGCGTCTCCTCCGCAACCTCGACCACCAGAAGATCAACAACTCCGGCCAAACACTCGTCCACATCCCCTCTACCATCACCCAAAAACCTTGTCACACTCGATCAAAAATCGACGACGAACAAATCAAATTACCAAAACTCAACAAAACTAGGTTTACAGACTACAACCGCTTGCTGTCGGCACCACGATCATCTGCACCCCATCACACAAATTTTTCCAGAACCACTGATCACTCCTCCACCTCATGACAAATTCCCGACCTCTACGACTAAATAGATCATCAAGGATTACTAAAATAAGAAATTTCATCAATCCCAAAAAGCCCTTTAATCCTTTATCTAAAAATTATGATTCAAGCTTTAAAAATCATGTTTTAGTATGAGAGTTCAGTTTATATACCTGAATTTGTAAATTAAAATTTTGAATTTTTTTTGACTGAGTTAAGGTGTACTCAGTTTTCTCGATTTCCAGAGCTATTAGCGAGTTGTTTTGACTTGAATAAATTTTAAATGTTGAGTATCTCTATAAGAAACCATTATTGTTTTAACACTAAACCCAAAGAGCAAGTAGATCAAGAAGAAATGATTATTTTAAATCAAAATCTTGGTTAGCATCTAAGACAGAGGATATATATAAACAACAGCCTGTACAAAATATTTCCATCTTTCAAATACTCAGAGGATCCATGTATGAATACAAACATACCTATTCATAGATATAACTTGCTATAGATTTGTACTTTTAAAATTTTAAAATGATGTTACTCACACTGATTTTAGAATGAACAGAGCCTGCTATTTGAAACTAGCTTGAATTTGCTAGCTGAAACCTTCTTCTTTGATCTGGCTTGAGTTGATTTGTATTATAATTTATGTTGAATTGGTGTTTAAGTTTAAGATGATACTACTTCAGATGTACTCAGTTGTAATGGACGAAACTGAGGTAAATGAGATTGATATATATATGAATCGAGTTTTACTGTGTGATATTGTTTTGTTGTACAATCAAAAGTCAGAGATATTTTTAATGTTCTTGCTTGTTCTTTCGACCATGCGGATTTTTTGTTCTTTGGTGGCTGATATTCTTGCTTTGGTGGTTGAGATGATCTATTATTGTGTGCTAAAGATACTCGCATTAGTTATTATTGTCTTCTTTTGCAAGTTAATCCGTATATATTTTTCTTCAAGTCTACATACTTATACTTATTTTCTTGTTTGTTCATAGATATTTATATTCGTTTTCTTTTATCTTATTGCTTTATATGTCTCTTTATATATTTATTTTTATTAATTTTTGCAGTATATTTTTGTTTGTATTAATACATATTATTTAAAAGAGAATGTTTTGAAATTGATTAAATGCTAAATGAATTACATAGATATATTTTATAAATTCAAATTATTTTTAAAACATTTACTTAAAATTTAAATTCAAGTACAATATATATAAATATATATTCAAATCTACTCATATATGCACATATACATATATATTCACATATATATAAGATTTAAATTCAAATGACTTAAACCCAAAAGGAATTGAAATTTTATTCATCTAAAGTAACACATATTTTATTTATTTTGAAACTTTTCAAATTAAATTCCAAAAGTTCAAATAAGTTACCATATTTAAATTAATAAATTTTACGATGTTACACCCAACAAACCTACTTTACGATATGAAAAACTCCATGTGTCAATGATCCATTTGCATGCATTATCATAGTTGAACACGTACTCGTTCCATTTCCATTCATATCCATAGTAGAACATATTCCTCCTATTCCACCTACAAGTTCCTACTCTAATCAAACTTGTCGTAGATCATCATCATGACTCCATCAATGTCATGACTTCATCATCAAAGCATAACCCAATCGCCTTTAATTCATCATCACCCAAACACAACTCCATCTTCGTCGAGTCATCACTATTAGAACACCTTATGCCTACCCCCATAGTCATTAAGTCATCATATCGAAGTTCTAAACCTATCACGTTGAAACGCTCCATTGTTTGCCTCATCATCATTCCCCTTTGTGTCATAACATCGAAATTAATCTTCAAAAAATCAAACGATCCCCCACATCACCCGCCAGAAGTTTGGCCTCAATTGGCCATTCATCAATCATGTTGGCATAGTCATAATCCATCGTGTCAGCACCATCATGTCAGCACCTCCATTATTACTTAGTCAAATATTGACTAAGTTTGCATGCTAATGCCCAAGCCTAAAGTCCAATTTCCTTACCTTGAAGCAACTGCCGGATCATCTCAGGCCCAATCAGTTTGGTACCAACCTCTTCCTTCGCCACATTTTCCAATGTGCAAACCACAAACTTCTTATGCTACAAGCCCATAGCTCGGCTTCCCTTTTCCCGAAGCTTCTGCATCGTTTTGTTGGAGTAAATCACCACTGACATTATGTACCTCGGACCACCAACATGATTTTCCTTCTTCCACCGACTTAATTTTTGCACCCCAAAACTCTCTAAAACATATGTGCAAACTGAACGTAAATTAGTTAAAATAAATTAATAAGTAGTCAATAAAGTGGAAAAAGGAAATTTCAGAAATGTCAGAATTCGGATACAAAACTTGCATTTCTGTGTTCATGGTGATTTATTGATCAATTTTCATACATAAAATTTTACGATCAGAGTTCAAAAGAAAAGTAAATAACATTTAAAGATTTCAGATCGAAAATAATTATATATGTAATTAATAAAATAAATGTTATTAGTAAACTTAGTTTACATTAGTGAATGCTTAACATTTAAGTAAGTTTAATGTTAATTAGATCAGACCAAATTGTATCAAATAATGTTTAAATGTAAAGTAGTGAATGATTAACCAAAACAAAATGACTAGTCGAGACAACTGGTCGATCGCCTGTGATCGACCGGTAGAAATGGAGCAGTTGATCGATGATGCTATAGCGGCTGATATTGAACCTAGGATGAACGACCCAGATTTAATATGATCTAATCTAGTGGCTATAATTGATTCAAGCCTTATAAATACAAATCTAGCTCCTCACGTTTATTCTCATTTTTTTGAGTCAATGGCAAAGCTCTACCATTACCTTTTCTCCATAAATTATAAAAAAAATTATATCCAATAATCTATGTATTTATATAAGTGGAGAATTGCATAGATTAATAGAGAAGAAGAACATGGTCGAATCGAATCGCCAAAGCCCTGGTAAATTGTTGCCAAATATATGTTTAATTCAAATTTCTTCCCGGATCAACAATTCTAATAAATATGTATATCCTTTTGATACATAATATGGAACAAAAAAATGGAGTCGATCAGGAATAGCGAATTTAGATCTTTAGATTCGAAAGCTTGGAGGTGAGTGGAAAATTGTATATTTTTGCACATATTGTATTATTTCATTGTAAATATGTTCCTCTTATGCATAAATTCAAATTTTGGATTGTATATTTAAATATAAATATGCAATAAATTTGAGAACCTTATTTACATATTTCATGAATTGCTAACTTTAATTAAAAATTGTATACGCCTAAATTTGAAATGTGAGGGTGAATGCATTTCCTAAGAGTTATGACAGTCCAAAGATTTTATGTAAATTCCAGGATTGTTAGTTAAATGTTATATTGTCACGACCCCTCTTCCACTAACCAGAAAGTCGTATCATGAATTAAGAAAGAAAGAGATAGAAAGAGAAAGAAAGAGAAGAAAGAAGAAAACAACAGTAGAATCTCAACAGCGGAACGAATAAATTATATTAATAACAAAAGTATTACATAGATATACAACAACTATCAGAGTTACACAGATTATACAACGCATACTAGACAGTTATAAACACCTGTCTAGTTAGTACAACACGGTACAAAACCACTCAAACAAATGACTCATAGATGCCAACACAGAGGAATACTAGATAACTACAACGCAGAAGCTTCCTGCTCCATTTGGTCCTCCATAAATCGTCAAAGCTGACCTGAATCCCCTTGGCTGCTCGTAAAAATTTGAGTACCAAAGAGTTTAAGAAAAACAGAAATAAACTCCGGGTCAGACATGGGTCTGGTGTGAGTAACAGGTTAAAGTTGCTTAACTTTTGAAAAACCTTTAAAAAGAAAGGTATCACGTAAGACTTCCCACACATAAACATGGAAAAGTTTTTACCTTACGCTAAACAAAACATTTGATAGGAAATCCGATGATATTATAATAGTGTCTATGGTTTTCAAGTAAAATACAAAAATAGCTGGAATGCTTACATCTCACGTTCAAACATAGTTGGGCACAACTAATACGTACATCACTTATTGGATTTTGGATTCCATACAATGGCAGGGCTACTAGGTTACAAACCGTCACAGCACGTGGCCTAGATCACCGTACCGAGGAGTACGCCCGCTTCCCTGCAACACAAGGCCGGAACCATCCCTTACTGGACAGTCTCGAACAAGACAACCCCGGCAGTTGTCGCGAATCAACCGCCCCACAATGCCGAATAAAATGGACTTCTAGACAGGGGGAAATCTCATCCTACTTGGGCATGACCCACTTAGCCTTGCTACACCTCCCCTGTTTTAGCCATTCCCGACTGATGAGGCTTGAGGCTACGATTACCTTTAGAGAAAACATCTCTTAGAATGCTCATCGTCCACCTGACGATGTTCTGAAAGCATTCAATGCATACAAGTTCGTTTCGGGTTCGAACGAAATCGAAGGCATTATCTCGTCACACTCATTTTGGAATCACCCTCAGAGTTAACGACGATAACCCCTGCACTCTGAATCTTCATCTTCACTTGAGATTCACGACCTATCGTTAATTTGGATCGATGTGGTTTTCAGATATCCAAATATGGAAACCCGATCCTGGTCTCATCATATCCAAAACGCCATCTTTTAGGTCCAAGTTGTTTTAAATTTTAAAACAATTCAATTTAATTATCTATATACGCACAGATATATAATTCACATCATCACAATAGATAATCATCACCACAGATAATCCATATTATCATTTTCAGAAGATAATCAAAATCATCATCACAATGCAACCAATGCATTCATATCACACATCATTACTAATCTCATATCTAAGATTCAAACCATTCAAGGAAATCTATATCATCCATATATAAACAAGGATTAATAATCACACCATATATAATTAATTTAAAATGAATTAAATTAATTACATCATCTCTAATTAATTTGAAGTAAATTAAATTAATTACCTCAATCTATAAATCCTGCTTATATAACCATTTATTACAAACCAATCAGCTAATAATTAACCACCAATTAATTCCCTTGATTAATCATTCTTTAATTACATTCAAGTAATTAATTTCACAAATTAATTATTCTTAATCAAATACAGTAATTAACCTTTAATTACTTCATTAATTAATTAATTATAATTAATTACATTAATCCTTAATTAATTACATTAATTAATTATAATTAATTACATTAATCCTTAATTAATTACATTAATTAATTACTTTAGTCTCTTTTCATTGATTAATTAATCTCAATTAATTAACCTTAATTACATCATTAATTATATTAATTAATGATTCTTAATTACATTTAAATTAATTAACTTCATTAAGTAATTAACCTTAATTTTTAATTACTTTTGATTAATTAACTTCAGTAATTAATTCTACTTAATTACTTTATTGAGTAAATTGATTACCCCTAAATTAATTATATTTAATAATTAATTATATCATTTTATTAGTATATGATTACCCTTAATTAATTGCATTGCTTAATTATTTCTCAAATCACTTAATCAATAATTGCATAAATTAATTACATCAAGTAATTAATCATTAATTACTATCACAAAGTAATTATCCTCCCATAATAATTACACAAGCAAATAACCCCAACTCTTCCATACTTCAATACATTCAGTAATTACTCATCTTAATTACTTCTCTAAGTAATTATCCTCCATTAATCACTATCAACCCATCAAATGATTATTCTAAATTAATTAAACTTTATGAATTAATTTAAACTAATCAAATTAATTAATTAATTACAATGAGTAATTAATACCTTTAATTACTTCCATAAAGTAATCATACTTAACCAAATTCCTTAAATGATTATCTAATTTAATTAATCTAATTAATTTATCAAAATTAAACACTTTAATTAATTAATAAATAATCCCAAGTTAGTGACCCTCATTAACTTATCAACAATTTCCTTAATTACCTTTCTTAAGTAATTAACTTAATTAATCTTAATCTCCTGAAAAATTAATTTCTAACCGTTAATTAAAATCATAACTTATTTAATTAATGATCCTAATATCCAAATTAATTAATTTTAATTAATTAACTTCAATCTTAATTAACTAATTCAAAATCCTTACTTAATTAATTAAATTAATTAATTAATTATCCTCTAATTACCCTACAAATTTAATAAATCAGAATCATTAAATCTTTGATTTATTTTAAAATATAAACATTTCCTATTATTGACTACATTATCGTTAATAAAGCAAATTTAGAACAACAGTCTTTAAGATTTGTTTCCAAATTACATTTAAAATTTAAAATTTAAAATGAAATCAAACTTAACTTTAACAAAGTTTTAAAAACATTTTAAAAACCTTTTTAAAACTTACTAAATAATTTCTTATTTTATAAAGAAGTTTTTAAAGGAAATTTTAAACCCACATTCATTTAAAAAAAATACAAATCCTATTTAAAATATGTTTCAACATCCAAAGTTGTTTAAATATTTTAAAATTGTAAAACTTCCTTCATTTTCAAAAATGATGATTCCAATTGGATTTTCATTTCCGGATTTAAAACTTATGTTTTAATCTTCTACTTAAACTTAAAGCATTATCTTCAAATTCAATTATTTAAACTCCTTTTAAAATTGTTTAAACATTTTAATTTATAGAATTTAAATTAGATTTTAAAACATGGATTCAAACTCAGTTTGAAAACCATACTTTAAATTTAAGTTTTAAATTCTGTTTTAAAACATAGTTCTAGTTTCTAAAACTAATTTTGAATTGAAATTATACAGGTTTCAGAGAAACCTTTAACTACAGGAAAAATACCCGAGTTCCCTCTGTTTTACTTCGAGTAAAACCATTTACTTCTTCGAGCAAATAATCAAACCACCCGAGTATGACTCGAGTCCAAATCATTCAGCAAAACCCAACACTCACCTGACACCATTTCTTCACCATGCATATGCACGGTGGTCTTGGTCACCTCCGGCCACCACCAAGATATCAACCATGTCGCCGACCATCACTGGAACACATTCCGATCATCAGAACCCCAGATCATCAAGAAATAGAATTTGTGTTCCCCAATTCCAAAACCTAAAACATACTGCAAACCCTTTCACCATCAAATTCCCAAACCTGTAAAACCCCCATTCCCCCTCCTCCGGCCATCGGAGGCTTTGTAACGCCGTCCAACGCTTCTTCAACACCCTAGCAACCATCCCCCTAAAATTGTTGCACTCGGTCCCCTGTAGCCTTCATGCCGATCAAAACATTGCACTGCCTAAAAACTAGGTTGAGAAAACTAATCTACAATCTCCATCACCATGGCGAACTTCCGCCACCACCACCATTTTTCTCATCACCACCGATCACCTATCCATCGCCAGAAGGAAGCCCGTCCTTCCAAACACTCGGGATCATCAGAATTTTCCAAAAACCCCAAAAAGAGTGCAACCCCGACATGCACTTCAATTCTATTTTAAAAATTATGATTTAGATCTTAATAATCTTATTTTTTAATTAGTATTCAATTTATAATCCTACATAAATTAATTACAGTATTTGAATTTTTACTAAAAACTTAAACTTCTCTGTTGTTTTTATTTCCAAAGCAAATTACAATTAAATACAATTTTAAGGCTTTCTTAACAATCAAACAAACATATATCATTTGGATCTTAAATCCTAACATGATTTTGTTTAAGAGAAAAATGGATTTGTATTAAAATCTTTACTTCTGAAACTAGATACAGGAAAGAGCAGATACACAGCACATAATATCTATCCATATTCAATCATCCATAATGTTTACAACAATGCATCTAAAACTATTCACACAAGCATAATAATAAACATGCAATCAGATATTCATACACAAAACATACTTATTCCGGTCATAAATCTAGCAACAGATTATACTGAAGTTTTAAATAAGAAGTGTTACTCACCTGATATTTTTGAAAGACAGAGCACTAACTTTCCAGAAAAGCTTTTAAAAACTTGAGTTGCCTCTTTGTTTTTGAAACTGCAATTGCATGCTATGGAAACTTGAATTGCTTCAGATTTCACTTTTACATTCCCAGGTTGGAAGATGCATGCAGGCATATGTTTTGCATTAGAAAATAATTTTACAGAGGTTTGCAGGGTTATAGAACAGATTGAAGAAAAAGATTTTTGCAGAGGAGAAAACTTTCAGATTTGAACAAGATTTTATTTTTATTTTTAAGGAAGAGTTTCAAATTGAATTTTGAGAATGAATTATAAGATATTGATTTTGTTTTAATAAATTATCAACTGAGATTTTCTTCTTATTTTGAAAAAAATGAAGATTAGAAAAGGAAAGATTGAAGAAAACATGTTTTTATAAGTGAAATTGATTTATTTAAAGTTAAAAGAATAATTAAAAATAAATATGACACATGCACTAAATACTTACGTATGTCAATTAGAGTGGGTTATTAGTTCACACTTGTCTCATTAGTTACTTAAGATGTTAACACTTGTTTTATACATATTTACTTATATTTATTTAGTTTAAAAGTAAATGAAACCCTCTTTTCTTTATTTATTAAATACATATATATATATATATAATATTTTCATATGTAAATGTGTATGCATTTCATTTTAAAGAAAATGAAATAAAACAATTTATATAAAGATGAAAGCTTACTTACAAGATTTAGATATGTTTATTCATTTGAATTTCAAAATTAATTCAAATTCAAATTGTTAACTCCACTTTTTCTTGACTCAATGACCTAATGTGCTACAGGGATCAGTGACCTAAATGACCAAGCGGGTTAAGAAGTTTAACGACCTAATGATCCAAAGCCTCCAGCGAGTTAACATGGTAACAGCTAGCGACTTAGCGACCTAAAGTTCAAGCGACCTAGCAACCTAAACTTGTAATGAGTTAACGACCTAAGCTACTCAACGAGTTAACCACCTGATGACTCAATGGAAAGCAGTGACCTAACGACCTAAAAGGGGGAGCGACCTAACGACCTAAAAGTGGGCAGCGACCTAACGAGTTAGAATAGAATAAAGTCGCTTGCATATAGGTCGCTCACAACCTTAAATCGCTACCTTTTCTAAGTCGCTCCATATAAGTCGCTTTCTACTCTCATAGGTCGCTACGACCTATCAACCAAAGCAGTTGATCAAGCGTAAGCCTTAGCCCGTATCCCTTAGGTCGCTCTCGACCTACGACCTAACTCCGAAAATTCCCTATACATACTTTGCCTACTCCATCGAAGAGAGGACTTTGGGGCTCATTTATGGAATGCCTATGCTCTACTGTTTTCTCGACTCATCTGACACTTCAAACACTGAAGACACTTCATCGAACTTTAGGAAGAGATCTTACACATTCAACATGAATTCTAAGAGCTCTTCTACATTGAAGTTCTAGCTACTTGTCTTAGTTGTGGTGTAATCAAAGATCATTGTAAAAGTTGTAATCGAATCAACAATAAAAAGGATTAAAGTGGACATAGGCTTGACATTAAGCCGAACCACTATAAAAACTGTTGTCTCTTTACTTGACTTTCTGTTATCTTCTGCTTATCTCTAGTTCCCGTACCAACGGGTAGTGCTTTCACATTTTTACCACTTACACCGGGGTGTTAGCATCCAATTTTAGCGTTAACATTTTTGGTGCTTTCACTGAGAATTGAACTCAGGGCGCTTTCATCATTGCTTCGCAAAAGTTCATTGAAACAATCTCTCTCAAAACCAGAAGTCTATCAGAGATTATGGCTCCTGAAAGAAAGCGTAGATAACTAGACCCGGTTATGCCCATGAAAATACTGCCACTTCTCCTTCGTTAAGTCAAGAAGATCCAAGTGTTGGAATTACATGGGTAGAGTTAGATGCCGCAGTGTCTGGGTTATACCTGCAAATGAAAGCCCAGAACACTTTAATGCTTGATAGGTTGAATGCTTTGCTCGGGGCTAACCATCAACCAGTGAATAATGAAGAAATTTTTGCTAATGGTGTTTATAATCCTGAAAGGAGGGATATTCCTCAAAAGGCAGCTGGCCCCGCCGAAGGGGCACCCCCTAAGCTGGAGGATCAAGGCTGCAGCCGACTCTCCGCGAACGTTTGTCCAGGCAAACTTCTGAGAAAATGGCTGAAGTCTGTCCCGCAGAGCCTCTAAACGATGAGGAATACCTCTCGGGAATGGTTCGACAGATTATGAAAGAAAGTATGCAAAGGGAAGAAGATGAAAAAGAATGGGGGTTCACTCCAAGCAAGTCTCCGTTCACCGAAAGATTTCTGAGGGAGGAATTTCCAAGGAAGTTAGTTCCCCCACCATTCCGGCTTATAGGGGAAAAAGTGACCCTAACCAATTCTTATATAAGTATGACTGGCACATGACTGGTGCCAGAGCTTCAGATGAGATCAAATGCCGGTACTTTCCGGTATACTTGGAAGGAGTGGCTCAACTCTGGTTTACAAAGCTACCAGTCCGATCTATAGACCAGTTCTCCGATTTAACTCGGAAGTTTAAAGAACAATTCAGGTTGTATGCTTCAAAGGCGAAGGACATAATGTCACTATCCAGCCTGGAACAAAGTCCTAGAGAATCTATTAGATCTTTCTTAAACCGCTTCAACATAGACTTGGCTGAGGTCAACAATGCAGAGCCACGAATGATTTTGATCTACTTAATGAGGGCTATCAACAAATCGAGTGAGTTTGGGAAATGGATGAAGATGAAGGAGCCAAAATCGCTTGAGAAATTCTACAAGAAGGCTGATGAGTTCATGCGCTTAGAAAGCCTTCCCGTGCCGGCGAAAGGGGTATTGACGGAGGTTGAGAATAACACTGCTGCTCCTACCGAAAAGGAATCCGGAGGTCAGAAGAGGGAGAATAACGGTGGGAAGAAGCAGAAAGATGTGAAGAAACCTCGCTTCTTCAAGCCTTCAGATTTCACTCCTTTAACTGATACTCCAGAGAATATCTTTTTCGCTACCAAAGATGCCGTTGAATATCCTAAACCACTTGCGTTGAAGCTTGGAAAAAATGCTGTTCGAAATAGGAGGTTTTGTCGGTTTCATAATCAACCCGGTCATGATACTAACGAATGTCGCTATTTGAAGAGTTTGATTGAAGAACTGCTGAGAGAGAACAAGCTGCAACAATATGTTAAGAGGAATAGGAATGACCCAACTCCATCTACTGAGGGCCAGCAACTTCCTGCTCGTCCATCTAGCTCAGGTGAGAGGACTACCGTGCATGAATCAGAAAGGCCTGTTACTAATGTAATCACGGGAGGTCCTCACCCAGCAGGCATAAGCTGGGGCGAGATGGAAAGATATGCTCGTGCTTTGAAATATGCCCCAGCAGAAGAAAATGTTTTTGTGTTGGAAGACGCTGCACCTTCGAAGCAGCAAAGAATTTTCAATGATGACATTGTGTTCAGGGCCAGGGACTCTAAGGGTGTTGAAGCTCCTACCATGGATCCCTTGGTCATCTCTGCAGGTATTGGGTCTACTATTGTAAGAAGGGTGCTTGTTGACTGCGGCGCCTCTTGCAATATCCTCTTCAAAAAGACGTTCGATTAAATGAAGATTCCTATGGCTGATGTTCAAGCTTTATCGCAGAAGATTGTTGGGTTTACTGGGGAGCCAAAGCAGCCAATTGGAACTATTGACTTATTCGTGGAGCTTGGAGAGGGGCAGGAAAAGGTGGTTCGAAAGTAGACTTTTGTGATTGTTGACGGATTTTCTGCTTACAATGCCTTCCTGGGCCGGCAAACTCTTGTAGCATTCAAGGCAATTCTCACCCCGTGGTGCCTTATTATGAAGTTCCCCATGGATAATGGAGTCGGTGTTATAAAAGGGGATCAGAATGCTGGGCGATAATGTTATCTTATAGAGTTGCGGTAAGCAAGGAAGAGAGAGATGGGAAAGGATGTGGCAGCTCCACTTCGCATCAAAGAACCAACCTTGTAGCAATTACAGGTTGGACCATGCACTGGCGAGCATAGTGGTGCACGAAAAGAAATGGATCCCAGAAAAGCCAATACAAGTGAGAATAGAGTGGTGCCAGTGGAAGTAACGGTGCCAGTACCTGTTGACCCGAAAGATCCAAACAAGGTGGTGAATGTGGGTTCTCAACTTAGTGCGACGGTTTAAGATATTTTGATATCATTCTTGAAAGAAAACCTGGATGTATTCCCATGGAGTCATGCCGATATGTCTGAAATATCTCCAGAAATCGCAGTACACACTCTTAATATTGATCCGAAATTTACACCTATGAAGCAGAAAAGAAGAACCCAGGGTCCAGAAAGGTCAGCAGCATTAAAAGAAGATGTAGATCAGCTCATGGAGAATGGTTTCATCAGAGAGTCCACTTATCCAAATTCGGTCTCTAATCCGGTGCTGGTTAAAAAAGCAAATGGAAAGTGGAGAATATGCGTCGGCTTTTTAGATTTAAACAAAGTATGCCCGAAAGACTGCTTCACGTTACCCAGGATTGATCAGTTAGGGGATGGAACTGCCGGGCATGAATTGTTGTCTTCTATAGATGCTGTTATCCCACCTTTTAGGCAAGGCCGTCATACCAAAAGGTTAATAAAAAAAACCAAAGATAGTTCATCTCAAAGCAACCCAGTTATTCGAACAAAGCGACTCAACTAGTCAAAAAGCTTCAACGACCTAGTGATCAACAGGCATACGACCTAAAGGATAGAGCGACTTAGTAAGGGATGCGACCTAGTGCACTACGACCTAATGAGCTAAAGCATTCAGCGAGCTAATGGACTAGCGACCTAAAAATCTAGAGGTCCCAACGACCTAACACGTTAATAGAATAAGTTCCTCACGTCCAGCGACCTAACAACTTGATGAACTCAGCGACCTAGCATTCAACGAAAGTAGCGACTTTGCGAGTCAAGGAAGCAGCGACCTAGCAAGAGCGACCTACGAGTTGACGACCTAACGACCTAACGACCTAGTAAATTTCAAAGTTAGGTCGCGCACTGCCTCTTCAAAGTTAGGTCGCACACTGCCTCTTTCACTAGGTCGCTCACGACCTAAACAGACCAAGGCTACTCCTTATGTCACAACTTCCTTATGCTGTAACTTCTCATGCCACTACCCTTTAAGTCGCTGGCGACTTACGACCCAACCACTCTATGCGACTTACGACCTAAACCGAGTTTTTCCCTATAAATACCTCGCCTACTCCACCTGAAGTGGGGACTTTTTTTGGGATACCTCTGGGACGGCCAATACTCTGCAGTTTTCTCGACTTCTTCAACACTCCAAACATCGAAGACGCTTCAACAAATTTGGGGAATAGATCTAATTCATTCAAGTGGGATTCAAAGGGCTTTTCTAGATGGAAGTTCTGATTTCTTGCCTTGATTATGTTGTAACTTGAAGTTGAATTGTAGCAAAAGTGTAATCAAAGAGTTATGGAAAGAGTTGTAATCGAATTAGCAATAAAGGATGTAAAGTGGACGTACGATTGACTTTGAGCCGAACCACTATAAAAATTGTTGTCTCTTTTACTGTTTTTTGGCTATTTTCTGCTTACTATTAGTTCCCGTGCAAACGGGTGGAGCTTTCACTTTATCACAACTCATACCGGGGGTGTTAGCGCTCCATTTTTAGCGTTAACACTTTTTGGTGCTTTCCCTGAGAATTGAACTCAAGAATGCTTTCATCATGCTTCGCAAAGGTTTGTTGAGAGACTCTCTTTAAGAACCAGAAGTCTATCCGAGATAATGGCTCCTGGAAGGAAAACAAGTAGAAGACAGAGACCAGAAAGAAGTCAGCACGAAGGGAGTCAAGGGGCTTCCTCAGGAGAGAACCAAACTTCAGTCTTCATCATCAGGAATGAGATGGAGACAATGATGAAAAGGCAAGAGGAGTTGGTCCAGAATTTGTTTCAGCAGATTGGGCAACTTGGTGCGCAAATCAAGGGGCGACCGGAGTTCAGAACAGAGCAAGACTATCGGAGGCAGCACCAGAGCTAGGGGGCACTCATCTAGAGCACACTGACCCAATACCGAGAAAAACATCTGGTGGATTCGAGCAACATGGCATTGACAGTGGAAAAGGAGCTCAGCTAGGAGAACATATTCTAGAATTCTCTCGTGAACTCAAGGGGCAGGCCGAAGGCAATGAACGAGGACTGCAACTAGGAGACAACGATAGATTGGTAGAAATGGTCAAAAGAGCTATGAGAGGTGGCTTGGTAAACAAGGACTTGGAGGATGTGAATAGGAGTCGTTTTACCACAACAATCATGCGAGCTAAGAACCCACCAGACTTTAAGCTACCATCGTTGGATATGTATAATGGAAGGACAGATCCTGCAGTTCATCTGACAAAATATATAAGACATATGGAGGTGCTGGGGGCATCAGAGGAAGTTATGGCCCGGTGCTTTCCATTGTACTTGACAGATATTGCGGCAGTTTGGTTTAGACAGCTGGAGAGTGGATCTATCGGAACGTGGAGTGGTTTGACTGAAGGTTTATGAGGCAATTCAGGGTCCACATTTCGAGACCCAAAAATGTGATGACCTTGGCAGCATTGAAACAAAAAGATGGGGAATCTTTGAGAAGTTTTTTGACACGGTTCAATGCATCCACAACATCGGTGGATTGACCAGATCCATCCATGGTCTTGATGGTAGCTGTGTCGGGCATAGCTGACGGTACAGAATTCAAGAATTCGTTGACAAGAGATCCCCCCATGGATCTAGGGGAATTCTATCATGAGGCTGAAGCATTCTTACGGTTAGAGGACGCAAAGGCCGAAAGAGAAGAAGGAGAAGGAATCGACATTTATGTAATCAAAGGTGGAAATCCTCCAGAGAAAGGTGTAGAATCTAGCAAAGGTAAACGAAAGGCCGAGGATAACAGCGATAGATCAGTAAGACCACGAAGAGAACCAAGATTCACCTCATACACGGAGTTAAATGAGACTTTGGAACGAATCTACCAAGACACCAAGGGACAGGTTCCTTATCGAAAGCCGATAAGGAGAGATCCAACCAGCAATGAGAGAAAGTCGGACAAGTATTGTTTGTTCCATGAGCTGAATGGCCATAGTACAAATGACTGTAGACACTTGAAAGACGAAGTTGAAGGGCACATCCGGGATGGTTTGCTATCACAGTATGTGAAAAGGAGGACAACAACGGTGGAACAAGAACGACCACCACCTGCACCAACTGAAGGCGGCTCAGGATCGAGGCGTCAGCTTATTATCAGTTGATTGAGATTATGACGAATGATTGGAAAACTCTACATCGACACTATTAGGTTGTTCACACATGTGCGGGACCACGAACGATCCACAAGCATGCTCTGATGCAACTATAAATCGCATCGATGTAGGTGTTTGCACTCGGACGTCACTACTCTGCTTTCGTTTTTTACTTCTGATGTTTGAATTTGACTTTGTCAGATATTTTTGCCTTAAAACTCTTCAGTTGGATGAATATTGGACTTTGATGGATCCAAAAAGGCTAAGTCACTTGCACATGTACGGGGTCGCAAACGGTCCTTAGGCATGCTCTGAGTTGACTAAGCTTCTTACACATGTACGGGGTCACGAACGGTCCTTAGGCATGCTCTAAGTTGGCTAAGCTTCTTACACATGTACGGGGTCACAAATGGTCCTTAGGAATGCCCTGAGATGGCTGAGCTACTTATACATGTACGGGGTCGTGAACGATCCTTAAGCACGCTTTGGAATGACAATAAATCATCTTGGCAAACGATCCAGGAACTCACCCGAACGTGAACCTGGCATCAATAATACTAAGCCCCCCCGGGCACACTTACTTGCCTCGAACAGGCACCCAACCTCGAACGGTCACAACTGGCCTCGAACAGACACCCGACCTCGAACGGTCACAACTCGCCTCGAACAGGCACCCGACCTCGAACGGTCACAACTCGCCTCGAACAGGCACCCGACCTCGAATGGTCACAACTTGCCTTAAGCAGGCACCCGACCTCGAACGGTCACAACTAGCCTCGACCGGCACCCGACCTCGAACGATCATAATTTGCCTCGAACGGCACCCTGACCACGAACGGTCGCATCTCTCCTCAAATGACTCGATCCCGAACGGTCGTCATTTGAGGTCAAGCACTTGACCACGAACGATCGCACTTCACCTCAAGTGACTCGATCCCGAATGGTCGTCACTTGAGGTCAAGCATTTGATCGCGAATGGTCACATTTCACCTCAAATGACTCGATCCCAAATGGTCGTCATTTGAGGTCAAGCATTTGATCGCGAACGGTCACGCATCGCCTCAAATGACTCGATCCCCAACGGTCGTCATTTGAGGTCATTTAAAACTGTCAATTTCTTTACAGTCATCAATAGGATATGAACATCCAACTTATGACATTACAAAACACACCTTCCTACCACAAGGCATGTTTTGGGGGGCAAATGTTATCCCGCCTTTTAGGCAAGGCCGTGATACCAAAAGGTTAATTTAAAAAAAAAACAAAGATAGTTCATCTCAAAGCAACCCAACTATTCGAACAAAGCGACTCAAATAGTCAAAAAGCTTCAACGACCTAGTGATGAACATGCATACGACCTAAAGGATAGAGCGGCTTAGTAAGGGATGCGACCTAGTGCACTGCGACCTAATGAGCTAAAGCATTCAGCGAGCTAATGGACTAGCGACCTAACAATCTAGAGGTCCCAACGACCTAACATGTTAGTAGAATAAGTTCCTCATGTCCAGCGACCTAACAACTTGATGAACTCAGCGACCTAGCAATTCAACGGAAGTAGCGACTTTGCGAGTCAAGGAAGCAGCGACCTAGCAAGAGCGACCTACGAGTTGACGATCTAACGACCTAGTAAATTTCAAATTTGGGTCGCGCATTGCCTCTTCAAAGTTAGGTCGCATACTGCCGCTTCCACTAGGTCGCTCACGACCTACACAGACCAAGGCTACTCCTTATGTCACAACTTCCTTATGCTATAACTTCTCATGCCACTACCCTTTAAGTCGCTGGCGACTTACGACCCAACCACTCCTATGCGACTTACGACCTAAACCCAGTTTTTCCCTATAAATACCTCGCCTACTCCACCTGAGGTGGGGACTTTTTTTGGGATACCTCTGGGACGGCCAATACTCTGCAGTTTTCTCGACTTCTTCAACACTCCAAACATTGAAGACGCTTCAACGAATTTGGGGAATATATCTAATTTATTCAAGTGGGATTCAAAGAGCTTTTCTAGATGGAAGTTCCGTTTTCTTGCCTTGATTATGTTGTAACTTGAAGTTGAATTGTAGAAAAAGTGTAATCAAAGAGTCATGGAAAGAGTTGTAATCAAACCAATAATAAAGGATGTTAAGTGGACGTAGGTTTGACTTTGAGCCGAACCACTATAAAAATTGTTGTCTCTTTTACTGTTTTTTGGCTATTTTCTGCTTACTTTTAGTTCCCGTGCAAATGGGTGGAGCTTTAACTTTATCACAACTCATACCGGGGTGTTAGCGCTCAATTTTTAGCATTAACAGATGCTTACTCCGGATATAATCAAATCATGATGCATGGGCCAGATCAGGAGGACACGAGCTTCATCACCGATGTTGGTCTTTACTGCTATAGAGTCATGCCCTTCGGACTGAAGAATGCGGGGGCAACTTACCAAAGACTTGTTAATGGTATGTTCAAACCACATATTGGCAAGACTATGGAAGTTTACGTTGATGATATGTTGATGAAATCAAAGAAGGTAGTGGACCATATGGATCACTTGGCAGAAATGTTCGCAATCCTCCAAAAGTATGGAATGAAGCTTAATCCTTTGAAATGTTCAATCGGAGTAGAGTCCGGGAAATTCTTGGGTTTCATTATGGGTGCTAGGGGCATCGAAGCTAATCCTGCTCAAATTACTGCTCTAAGAGAAGTCAAAGCCCCCAGGACGAAGAAGAAATTGTAGAGCCTCAATGGGAAAGTCGCTGCTTTGAGTCGGTTTATTTCCAAGGCCACAGATAAATGCATTCCATTCTTTGACGCTCTGATGAAAGGAAAGAAAAACTTTGAATGGACTCCGGAATGTCACAAAGCTTTCGATGGATTAATTCGTCACATAGAAGCGCCTCCAATACTTTCTAAGCCCAGCAATGGTGAAGATCTTTTCATATATTTAGCAGTTTCGTCTCATGCTCTCAGTGCAGCATTTGTACGAGAAGATGCAAAAGTTCAAGCCCGTCTATTACATCAGCAGAGATTCACTGGGGCAGAGATGAATTATTCAAAGCTAGAAAAGCTCGCTTATTGCCTACTGATAGCTTCGAGAAAGTTGAGGCCATATTTTCAAGCTCATCCTATCAAAGTCCTCACTGATCAGCCTCTAAAGCAAGTCCTATTTCGCCCTAAGACTTTGGGTCGTCTTCTGAAGTGGAATGTTGAACTCAGCCAAATGATATCACTTACCATCCCCGAAGAGCAATCAACGGACAAGCTTTACCAGATTTCTTTGCAGAATACACAGATAAAGGTGACAGCGAGGAAGAAGTTACTAATGACATCCTGGCCAGATGGAAATTATATGTTGATGGCGCAAGAAACGACTATTGTTCTGGAGTTGGGGTCATGCTTGAAACCCCCGAAGGGCGATCATTATGCTACGCATTGAGATTGGAATTTCCTTCGACAAATAATGAAGCAGAATATGAAGCTCTTATTGTCGGCTTGAAGATTGATAAAGAACTGAACATCAATGTGTTGCAAATCTTCAGTGATTCCCAGCTTATTGTATGCCAAGTCAGGAAAGAGTTTCAAGCTAAAGGAGGAAATCTGCCTGCTTACTTGTCAAGGGCCTGGGAGCTTCTCGATGATTTCGATCATTATACGATAAGTCACATATCCCAGGAAGAGAACATGAAGGCGGATTCTCTCGCGAAGTATGCAAGCATTGGCGAAGCTCAATTATTGGGATTGGTCCCTGTGGAAGTCTTGTCAGCACCAAGTACCGATGAAATGGAGATTGACTGGATCATGACTACTTCTCAAGTGCAGGAGTCGTGGATGACCCCGATCAAGGAATATCTACTAAACGGCTTCCTTTCAGAAATTTCAAAGGAGTGTCAGAAATTGTTAAGGAAAGCCTCAAGATATGTAATTCAAGACAGCCGGTTGTACATATGGGGATTCTCGATGCCATTAGTCCGATGTGTAACCAAGGAAGAGGTTAAGACAATTTTAGTTGAAGTGCACAGAGGAGAGTGTGGGGATCATTCAGGTGGTCAAACTCTGGCAAAGAAAATTCTCCGCTATGAGTATTTTTGGCCAGACATTAATCGAGATGCTGCTAGCTACTCCCGAAAGTGTGACAAACACCAGAGATTTGCAAAAATCCCAAGAGCACCTTCCACCGAGTTAACGCAGATGGTCAGTCCATGGCCACTTGCCATTTGGGGAATAGATCTCATCGGGCCTTTGCCAATTGGCAAGTCCGGAATCAGATATGCTATTCTTGCTGTTGATTATTTCACTAAATGGGCTGAATCTGAACCATTAGCTACTATTACCTCTAAAAAAATGATAAACTTTGTGACTAAGAATGTCATTTGCAGGTATAGTGTGCCTTGAAAGATAACCACAGACAATAGTACCCAATGCGAAAGCGAAGAATTTCAGGATTTTTGCAAGCTATTCAAGATCCAAAAAAGCTTCTCAACAGTGGCTCATCCGCACGCACACGAGCAAGTGGAAGTAGTAAACAAAATTATCAAATCAACCAGCAAAAAACAGCTGGAAAACGCAAAAGGTGGTTGGGTCGATAAGCTGCTACTAGCACTATGGGCATACAGAACTACCCACAAAACTACGACTGGGCACACTCCATTCTCATTTGCATATGGATCAGAAGCAATGATTCCAGTGGAAATAGAGGTTCCCTCATACAGAAGAATTCATTTCAACCACGCTGAAAATGAAAAGTTGTAGCTTGAAGCGCTTGACTTCCTTGATGAAAGAAGGGAAGAGGCTCAGCTAAGAATTGCAGCCCATCAGCAAAGGATTGTTAGGCACTTCAATTCCAAAGTTCGCTAACGCAGCTTTGAAATTGGGGATCAAGTCTTGAAAAGGATCATGACAGCAACAGGAGTGTTTCCGCCAAACTGGGAAGGGTCGTATGTTATAGGCAAAACACTTCTTGATGGCACTTTCAAACTGACAACTGTCGAAGGAGATCCAATTCCAAGAGCTTGGAATAGCAATCACTTGCGTCCATATTTTACTTAAAATCTTTGCTTAAATTTGTAAAATGATTACGGATGTATGATTCTTGTATTCTAAGCCATTGTAAAATCAGTGCAAATAAATAATAAGAACTATAAAGTGGATGTAGGCCCATTTCTTGGCTGAACCACTATAAATCTTGTGTTCTCTACTATTATAAAATGCCTGTTTTATTTCGATGAGTAAATACCTTTAATGTATTGCTAAAATGTCGATTTAATATTGCAGGCCATTAAAACAAAGCTTACCCATCACAAGGCCAAGCGATCCCTGAAATCACTCAATAAACAAATGTCAAGCCACAAAAATTCCAAATTCAAATCCTATATAAGAATTAATTCATGCAAATAGTTAGTGATTCCGCCGGAGGGGCACCTCCCTAACATGGAGGTTCCAGGCTCTTGCTAACTGATTGCGATCGTTTGTGCAAACGGACATCCGGTTAGATAGCTTGCGTCTGCCCCGTGGACTCACTTAACAATGAAGTACACTTCTTTGGATAAAACAAACTACTTGTAAAAGAAAGGAACATGCACTTGGAGATGATAACAGGGAATCGCTGATGAGCAAATGATGAAAAGACATGGGCGAGCAGACAAGAATCAGCCAAAAAGGAGTCTTGCCTCTCAACAAAAAGGTTGGTGGAACCACCGGAGGGGCGCCTTCCCAAAGTGAAGGCACCAGGCACTTGCTAACTGATCGCGATCGTTTGTGCAAACAAACATCTGGTTGGATAGCTTGCGTCTGCCCCGTGGATCCACTTGACCATGAAGACGCAACCTTCCTGGCGAGCCAACCACCCAAAACCCTCTTCAGAAGCACAAGCCCTCTTTGAAGGCACAACTCTTCGGAGGATAAAGCCCTCTAACAAGGCACGCCGAAAAAAGAAAGTGCTCTTCTCAACCAATAAGGTTGGTGGAATCATCGGAGGGGCACCTTCCCAAGTGAAAGGCACACGGCCCTTGTTAACTGGTTGCGATCGTTTGTGCAAACGAACATCCAATTAAGTAACTTGCGTCCGCCCCGTGAATCCATTCATCTGTGAGAAAGTAACTTCCAGGCAATCAAATAACGACCTCTTCGAAGGGAAAAGACCTCTCCCAAGGCACCACAGGCCCTCTTTAGAGGCACTAGCCTTCACCAAAGGCACACCTGCCCTCTTCGGAGCAGAACCCGAGGCACCACCAGACCTCTTCGGAGGCACGTCCCAAGAAGAGATGCTTTTCTCAACCAACAAGGTTGATGGAACCACCGGAGGGGCACCTTCCCAAAATAGAAGGCACAGGGCCCTTGTTAACTGGCTGCGATCGTTTGTGCAAACGGACATCCAACTAAGTAACTTGCGTCTGCCCCGTGGATCCATTTAACTGTGAGAAAAGCACTTTCAAGGAAACGAAGTAAAAAAGCTCTCCTACGAGGCACAACAAGAAAAAAAAGAGAAAGCCCTCTTCGGAGGCACACTGCAACTCTCAAGGGAAGATTAATTTCCCCATCTTGAAAATATTCCTCCCTAGAAGTTGGAGTGCCAATTCAGAGCCCTTTTCGGAGGCCCACTTCACCACGTAGGGGAATCCACTTGTCAAAAATAAAAGCGACTATCTCCGAAAGTGATGTGTAAAAAAAACTTTTTCAAACAAAAGAGAGAGAAGACTTCTCCAATATAAGGCACAGTCTACTAAAGCAAAGTAATATTTCCTCAAAAATGGAAAAATTATTCTCTAAAGTAAGAGTGCAAGCCTTCTCAAAATGGAAGAGTTGTTTTCCAACTTAAGAGTACAAGCCTTCTCGAAACAGAAGAATTGTTCTCCAAAGTTTTACCAAATGAAAGAAATTGCAATAAGCAGTGGTATGTCGGCAATACAATACAATATAGCTACATTAATAAAAGCAACGCTCAAGCAACATACCACAAACTTATTGCAATATCACACAAAGAAAATGAAGAAACTTGTGCGAAAATAAGGAATAAATGCATTCACAAATAACCGTCAAAAGATTGTACAAGTAAAAAGAATCATTTTATTCCATACTATAAAAAACTTATACATGTGCAAGTTACAAAAGAGTGGGGACCGGTACCCCGCACAATCTCCGGTAATACAAGCCTTTATATACAAGCAAAAGGCAAAGCAAGAAGGGTAAAGCGAGACTTGTTATTTCTTCTTCCCACCACCTTTAGAGCCCTTGCCTGGCCTAATGGTTAACTTTGGGAGCCGGCTTGAACGAGTCGGGGAAGAAGTAGATAGAGGTAGAGTTGGGTCTACTTCCTCATTCTCTTCACTAACAGAAGTGCTTTTCCTTTTCTTCTTTGAAGTTACACGCTTCCCCTTCTTCCTTGAAGAAAACTCGCTTCCTGGAGTTTTAAGTTCAGACAGCTTTGTGTCATCATGTAATTTCTCCGCAGTCTTTTCACCTTCTTCAAGTTCCTCAGCCTTCTGCTCTTGTGAAGCAGTCGGGTCATCCAAGCCTTGAAGAGCTTCTATTAATTCTTCTTGCGACCCCGGTTGAGAAGTAGAAGGAGGCATAATTTGAAGAGATAGAGGTGGAACGGCTGGAAGAGGAGAAGTCTGTGCAGCACTTGGCGTTTTCACTACGGAAGAAGAGAAGTTAAGATCAGTATTCCTCGCAAAGAGGGGAGATAGTGGCGCATCAAGGCTTAAGTAATAATCAAAAAGTTCATCAAGCTCATGTAAAGCGAACAAGTAGTCCACTTGAGCTAAGTCAACGTTGAAGTTACCTGGAGAAGTTGGCTTTATCACTCAACTTCAAAGCCTTGTGCTTCAGCGCTTTCTTGAGCCTCATCTCCAGTATGTGCAGTTACAATTTCAATGTCAGCTTTGGCAGGAGGCGAAGAATGGGAACTGGAGCCAATGATATGAATGTCAGCTAAAACCGAAGGAAGAGTCAGGTCGGTCAAATGTGCCTTTCTTAAATGTTCTCCTTCCGCCGTTCCGGCTCGCTCTTTAGCAAGTTGCTCCTTTCCCCGGCAAGGGCGGCACGTGCCTCGTCATCTAGATAGTGCGTCTCAAGATCTGCCTCAATATAGCCAGCGCCTCCAAGCATATCAATTGCAGCCTCCCATACTTCGGCCAAGGTAATCTCGTACTTCGGGCAAAAAAACGAAAGGCTACCACGTCCCAGGACGTTGTGCAAATAAAACTCGAATAAGGTAGAGCTGATGTTGGCTTTGGTTGCCTCATGAGATTCTTCGGCTGCTGCTTTGCCGGCGATAGCTTCATCATACTCTTTTTCAACTTTAGAAAGCCGAGCTTTTAATATTTCAATCTCCATGCCCTGAGAGCTAGTTTTTCCCCGCAACTGAGCAATATCAGCGCGGTAGCTTTCTATAATTTGCTGTTGTGCCTCAAATCTAGCCTCAGCATCTCTTTGACTGGCATGAGCGTCTCTCACTTGTTTTTGAAGCACTTCTTCCTTTTGAGTATAGGAAGTGGAAGAAATGACAAGCTCTTCTTTGAGTTTTTCAATTTCCGCTACAAGTTTCTCATTGTAAGCGGTGATGTTCTTCATCTCTACATGGTGCTGGTCGAGAGTTTTCTTCCACTCTGACTTATCGCTCTCATGGTTGACATAGCCTCGAGATTTAAGCGATTCACCCGTTGAAGCTCGTCAACCAACTTTTGCCATCCAGACATTCTCTCAATGTCAAGTTTAACAGTGTCGAAATTCCTTAGCATCGCTTGCTTGTCAATGGGAATCAAGTCCAAGTCGAAGCGTACCCCTTTTAAATAGCAGTTTGGAAACCGTCTTTGAAGTGCAGGCGGGGCATTCTCAATTTGATACGGAGGCTTGTTGATGATCGTATGAATATCAGCTCTTTGAAGAGCAGGAGAGCTGGAAGGGATTTCCAAAGAGATGGGAGAAGCAGGCTTTTCAGAAATTGCAGATGCCGACCTTTCACTAAGCTTAGCCCGCTTGCTTTGATCTTCAACGATATGACCTTTCCCTTTGTCATCATGAGACTTTCTTTTGTGGGAATCATTATCTCTCTAGGAAGAATCATGCCGTTCATCCCTTCTCCCATAGCGCTCCTCATAAGCCTGCCTCTCGTGAGCTTTTCTTGCGGCTCTTTCTTCATCATGTTCCCTCGGGGCAGGAAGATACCGCTTGGGATCATAAGAGTCACATCTTCCATAGCGCTGAAAATCATCATAGTATGAGCCGCTACGTCCCATTGGAGAACCTGAAAATGAAGAAGAGTCATGTTCAGAAATGTTCGTAATAAAGAAGCTAAGTGCACAAAGTTGCCAAAATCCAAAGTGTGTGTGGCGTGTGAACTACGCGCGTCAAGCTACAAACCACTCTTTGGCATAAGTGTTATCTCTTGAGTTGATGGAGTTATTTGCAAAACTGATGTCACCTCAACTGCTGGAGAAGCGAGTTTATAGGCGGTGGAATCATCCTTCAAGAGCTCATGTGATGTAACCACTAAGCCGCTCAATCCCTCAAAAGTGTCGTCACCGTCATGCCTAGCGGGAATCTTTCTCTCATCTCCTGCATCAGCAGCCTTCCCGGAGTGTTGAGGAGGTTCCTCTTCTTCGATAACCGGGGGAAGTGCAAATTTTCCGGATGACCCCGCAACGTCAACGGAAGCAGAATATTTCACCAATGAAGCCTCGGCAGTAGGTTCCTTTGGTGTAAGTTCTTCGGCGGAAACAGGGGCATCTGGAGTCTCTGCTTGAGAACCAGGGGCATCATGAAGCTGAGTAGATCGGGAAGAATGCAAAAGTCCGAATTGATGCAAAAGTTCGTCCTTTAACAAAAATTAAATGCTTCTCTCCTCAACCGCCACATCAGTTAGTCCTTCAAAAGTCGGCTTATGGCTGGAATCTTTAGAAAGAAGAGGAAGTGCTGTAAAAGTAAAGAATGAAGTTAACACTTAACAACTCGGATTTTGAAAAGTTCAAAAATGTAAAGAACGGAGATAGGCAAGCTTATTTCCTACTCTCCAAATACTGTAGAATCCTGGGGGGCAACGGACGAACAAAAATTGGTTCAAAACCCCATGGGCACTTTTAGGAAGATCAGTGATCAATTTACGGTTCCTTATGCTTCTCACAGGTATTATAGAAGGATGATCTTTGTTCTTCGCAAATGTGCATAAGTAAAAAATTTCTTCAAAGCTTGGAAGATGGTCGAGTGTCCTCCTGAACAGTACACACAATCACATCAAGATGGCGTAGCCATTGGGGTGCAACTGGAAGGGAGAGATAGATAATCGGAGAAGGAGCTACCGAAGAAAATCGTGAGGAATAGCTCCACTCAAGCGCATTTGACGATTAACTGCGATGAAACCAAGAGGTGGCCTGTTAGTAGTATCGTTTACCCCCGGAAGCAAAGCGTCTGCCTCAGCAATACCGAACTGAACACATAATTGATTGAACACACGTTGATTCAGAGCAGTTGGAGTTCTTTCCGGGGGACTATCCAAGGGGTTAGCTATTGGGAAGACTTCTTCAGGTTGTCCTATTATCTCTTCTTGTTGAAAAGTCATTCTACACAAGGAACTGGATATTCAAATATGAAGGTGCACGTTTCCTAAATGCGTCGAGTGTTGTGCAAAACTAATAAAATGACAAGCAAATATAACTGGAATTAAACTAATAGGCATTTGTCGATTATAAAGTTTCAGGGCTTGTTATTTTAAGTCCAAGTACAAGTGCAGTGTTGATGCAAACAGATCAGCTTTAGTTGATTAATTTTGCTTTGCTTTAATAGTTCACTTGAATTTGTTGATTCATAGCACTTCATTCGTATAATTTCTTTAAGCTAATTATTCTTTATCGACTAATCTATCGTTCGATTTGGGCAATCAGTGGCAGTATATTCGCCCTAGTTTTCTGCAAATGTTGTATTTAACAGGATGTTAGCTTCAAAAGTTAATATAATCTATGAAAAAGTGCAACAAGTTCAAGCAGTTCATTCCAGTTGTTCAAGTTGGAATTTTACAAGTGTTCAAGTTCTATTCACTTCTTAGGTCGCAGGAACGACTTAAGTTAACTCGGGGTTCTTTAGGTCGTCCAAATTATGCTCTAGCGACTTAACATAGGTCGGGCTTTCTTTAAGTCATTCTGTTAGAATTCATATGTTGTTCTGGCAAAATTAAGTCACTACAAGGCAAATTTGCTTAAGTGTTAGCTCGCCCAAATCATAATGCGACCTAAAGGTAGGTCGTTAAAAGGGTTAACTCATCCAAAGCAACATGTCGTACATCTTAAGTCATAAAGTTCATAGGTCGTTAAGATGGGTCATTTAGATTTCCTTAAGTTGCAAAGTCCATAGGTCGTTAAGATGGGTCATTCAGATTTCCTTAAGTTGCAAAGTCCATAGGTCTTTCAGTGCGGTAAGGCACTCTACATGGTTAACTCGCTTCGTGCCTTAGGTCGCTCCAAGAGTAGTTCGGAAATGCCAAGCTTTCCTCCATCAAGAATACTAAGTCCTACTGTCCACTCACACATTGTCACGTGTCCATCTCCCTTGCCTCACCAAAAAATCCATGACATAACCTAAAATCCAATAACCCATTAACCAAGTGCCTCTTCGCCTCCTCCAAACACCTAAAACCTCATCATCTCCTCCAAATTTCCAGGAACCATCATTAAACTCCTTAAATTCAAGGCACTCGCTAAGCAGCTCTATAAAATCTTAGGCCAATCCATCTTCAAGGCAATCTCTAGCGATTCGACAAAGATCGAAGGGCAAATCCGAATGTAATTTTGCAACATGACAACAAAAAGTGTACGGAGATGATTATGGGAGAATCGGTGGCAAATGCGGCAAATAAATGCTCGAAATTACCTAAATTTACTGGTGGAATTAACCACTGGAGATGAAAAAGGAGAAATTTCATGTTAGTCTCTGAGCTCTGGTGCAGCAATGGCGGCAAAGTATACACGATAAAGTGAGGAGGATGAAGCGAGCTAACGGGTTATATAGGCAAAAGAGCAAAGGATGCATCGGCACGCGAGTTAACGAGCTATTTAGGTCACTCACGACCTAGCGGAGTTAGATAGCATACGACCTATAACCTAGGAATATGCTTCGAGGGGCAAGTGTTAACTCCACTTTTTCACGACTCAACGACCTAATGTGATACAGGGATCAGCGACCTAAATGACCAAGCGGGTTAAGAAGTTTAACGACCTAATGATCCAAAGCCTCTAGTGAGTTAACATGGTAACAGCTAGCGACTTAGCGACCTAAAGTTCAAGCGACCTAACGACCTAAACTTGTAATGAGTTAACGACCTAAGCTACTCAACGAGTTAACGACCTGATGACTCAATGGAAAGCAGCGACCTAACGACCTAAAAGGGGGAGCGACTTAACGACCTAAAAGGGGGAAGCGACCTAACGAGTTAGAATAGAATAAAGCCGCATGCATATAGGTCGCTCCCAACCTTAAATCGCTACCTCTTCTAAGTCGCTCCATTTAAGTCTCCTTCTACTCTCATAGGTCGCTACGACCTATCAACCAGAGCAGTTGATCAAGCGTAAGCCTTAACCGGTATCCCTTAAGTCGCTCACGATCTACGACCTAACCCCTAGGTCGCCTACGACCTACGACCTAACTCCAGAAATTTCCTATAATTACATTGCCTACTCCACCGAAGAGAGGACTTTGGGGCTCATTTCTGGAAACCTATGCTCTGCTGTTTTCTCGACTCATCTGACACTTCAAACACCGAAGACACTTCATCGAACTTTAGGAAGAGATCTAGCACATTCAACATGAATTCGAAGAGCTCTTCTGCATTGAAGTTCTAGCTACTTGTCTTAGTTGTGTTGTAATCAAAGATCATTGTAAAATTTGTAATCGAATCAGCAATAAAAAGGATTAAAGTGGATGTAGGCTTGACATTAAGCCGAACCACTATAAAAATCGTTGTCTCTTTACTTGACTTTTTGTTATCTTCTGCTTATCTCTAGTTCCCGTACCAACGGGTGGTACTTTCACATTTTTACCACTTACACCGGGGTGTTAGCGTCCAATTTTAGCGTTAACACAAATTCTATCATATATTTAAAAATCCAATTTTAAAACTAATTTATATTAACATATTTAATATAACAATAATAATATTGTCTTTTAAAATCTATCTATATTTATACATTTATTACTATTATTTGAAAATAACTCATTTATCAATTTTAAATCATTTATAAAAGAAATTATAAATTACTTATCTTATTTATCTTAATTAAATGCATTAACGTTTAATATATAAATGGTATTTTAAATTTTCATATGTAATTCCAAGTTATATTTATCAAGCTATATTCAAAAAGAAATAAAATAAACTTTTGTTTATCTTAATAAAATTTAAACTATGCTTTAAAATATATTTAAACAATTTAAAACAATTTTTTTAAGTATCTTAAAACCAAATAGTTATTTATTAAATAGTATTGAATAGTTATTTACTAAATAAAATAATAATTTCCAAATTATCAAAATGAATATTAGAATTTAAAAACAAGATTTTATTTGTTTATTAATCTACAATCAAAACTTATCTATCTATAATATATATAAATATAAATATATATATACATTATAAATAGAAAGTAATTTATTAGCTTTTAAAAGATAAAATTTACCAATTAAACATATATTTAATTGTATAATTAAATCAAGTTAATTTTTTATTAACAGCATTTTATCTAATCAATTTAATTTTATATACGGATTATTAAATTGATGTTGCCAAAATTTCTATCATATCACATTCCTCCCCCTTTAAAAGAATTTCTCCCAGAAATTTAAAAGCAAAGGTAATTTAATAATCTCATTAATGATTTAATTTTAAACACAAGCATACATTAATCATATGCTAACAACCAAAGCAACCAACTTATCTAATCAAACAAATTTAATTATCCAGACAAAATTCTGGATAAAATCTTCTCGAATTTCCCCAAGTATATATATATACCGGGATACTTGCTCTACAAAATCCAAACAATCTAAACTACAAAGCTACAAAGCTCCTTCTCATCTAGATCTATAAAACTAGACAAGATATCAGACTACAGACGAGTTTGACTCAACAACCAAACCTTCCTGAACAGCTGGTTCCATAACCATAAATAACTCATACATGTACTCCCTCAGAGATATGTGAAACTCATTGAATCCCAGTTATCCAAACTGGCAATTCAACTCTTGAAAACCAAACACCAATCCAACCAAAACACAGATGAGATCCAAAACACCTCAAAGCCAGCTTCCCAGACTTACCAAAACTTATATCTCCTGAATCAGAGAAAACTCCAACAACAACGAAGTCTCCATCTTCGAATTTCAAATCCTTCCGTCTCCTATCCACAAAAAGTCTTCGGACGATCTTGGGCAGCCTACACCCTTACTGATTAGCTCAACCTTCGCTGATGCCTCTAGAAGCAAACAGAACCAAAAACAACCCAACCCAATGATCTCCTTAAGATCAATCCAAAACCAAATATACAACTCTACTCTTCAAACCTCAGAAGAACAAACTCACTTCTTATACCCCAAAAAGACAACAAAGAAACACTCCCAAATTGCTTCTGCTGCACAACTCTGATCTGGGAAGAAGAAAATGCTGATGATGAACACTAGCATAATCTGGACAACAAATCCCAGAATATGGTTCAAAAGATCCATAAAGAAAACTCAAAAATTCTACAAATCCTGAGCTGCTTAACCAAATCCTATCTTAAGGAACCATCCTCCTACTAGCTGAACCACGGACACCACTCCTGGAATCCAGATGATAAGAAAACTCAATCTCCAGATGTAGACAAACCAGCGACTTCTCAAAAGACATCCAGAAAAGTCTCTGATAACACAAGAGAATACTCAAACAATCGCAAGTCACTTTTGCGATCAATCCCGACCAATTCTCAAAGAAAACCGTTCTCACATTACCAAACAGAACAACTTACACTTAATTAGTCAATCCATCGAAGAAATGGGTCCACTCTGCTGCTTTTGAACTCCACCTTCAGAAAAAAATGCAAAGCCAGAAGAACTTCCTGCTAGCACACGGAACACTCCTAGCTGAACTCCTGGCACCAAAGCCAAAGACTTCCTAACCCAAGCTCTTCGAGAAATTCGGACCTTAAAGCCAAACATAAACAACCAGCTGAACCCAGCCACATCACCGAAGCAGACACATCTCCTAAAACTTGTTCCAAAGAAACTTCTTCGGAAACCTCCATAGTCACTGCATCTCATCACGCAGCTACCACTTCCTGTAGTATCGAAATACCATCACACACTTCTGCCAAACTGACATATCCAAACTCAACTCATCCAACTTCAAAGGTAGACTCCGAAACTTTACAGGTTACCTTCAGAGATCGATGAATCCATTCATCACAGCAAAACTCACTCGAGACGGTATTAGGTCTACAGTCTCGACAGATACACTTCCAACCTCAAACATTCAAACTCCAACCAATGGTAGTAGTCGTGTTACACACACCACTACCTTATCTACCTTTATAACCTATATTGGAAAAACCTGAATGGGTAACCCAACAAATAGGTAGAAATAGCTATATATATATATAATTATAAATACGCTCTCTCAAGATAGACACCACTCCAGAGCCTGGGTATTCACTCAACCTAATGCTCTGATACCAACTGTCACGACCCGTCTTCCACTAACCAGAAAGACGTATCATGAATTAAGAAAGAAAGAGATAGAAGGAGAAAGAAAGAGAAGAAAGAAGAAAACAACAATAGAATCTCAACAATGGAATGAATAAATTATATTAATAACAAAAGTATTACATAGATATACAACAACTATCAGAGTTACACAGATTATACAACGCATACTAGGCAGTTATAAGCACCTGTCTAGTTATTACAACACAGTACAAAACCACTCAAACAAATGACTCAAAGATACCAACACAGCGGAATACTAGATAACTACAACGCAGAAGCATCCTCCTCCATTTGGTCCTCCATAAATCGTCAAAGCTAACCTGAATCCCCTTGGCTACTCGTAAAAATTTGAGTACCTAAGAGTTTAAGAAAAACAGAAATAAACTCCAGGTCAGACATGGGTCTGGTGTGAGTAACAGGTTAAAGTTGCTTACCTTTTGAAAAACCTTTAAAAAGAAAGGTATCACGTAAGACTTCCCACACATAAACATGGAAAAGTTTTTACCTTACGCTAACCAAAACATTTGATAGGAAATCCGGTTATATTATAATAGTGTCTAGGGTTTTCAAGTAAAATACAGAAATAGCTGGAATGCTTACATCTCACGTTCCAACATAGTTGGGCACAACTAAAACGTATGACACTTATTGGATTTTGGATTCCATACAATGGCAGGGCTACTGGGGTATCGCCCGTCACAGTACGCGGCATAGATCACCGTACCAAGGAGTACGCACGTTCCCCTGCAACACAAGGCCGGAACCATCCTTTACTGGACGGTCCTGAACAAGACAACCCTGGTAGTTGTTGCAAATCAACCGCCCCACACAGCCGAATAAAAGGGACTTCTAGAAAGGTGAAAATCTCGTCCTACTTGGGCATGACCCACTTAGCCTTGCTGAACCTCCCCTGTTATAGCCATTCCCGGTTGATGAGGCTTGAGGCTACGATTACCTTTAGAGAACACATCTCTTAGAACGCTTATCGTCCACCTGACGCTGTTCTGAAGGCATTCAATCCATACAAGTTCATTCCGGGTTCGAATGAAACCGAAGGCATTATCTCGTTACACTCATTTTGGAATCACCCTCAGAGTTAACGACGATAACCCTTGCACTCTGAATCTTCATCTTCACTTGAGATTCACGACCTATCGTTAATTTGGATTGATGTGGTTTTCAGATATGCAAATATGGAAACCCGATCCTGGTCTCATCAAATCCAAAATGTCATCTTTTAGGTCTAAGTTGTTTTAAATTTTAAAACAATTCAATTTAATTATCTATATACACACAGATAGAGAATTCATATCATAACAATAGATAATCATCACCACAGATAATCCTTATTATCATTTTTAGAAGGTATTCCAAATCATCATCACAATGCAACCAATGCATTCATATCACACATCATTACTAATCTCATATCTGAGATTCAAACGATTCAAGGAAATCTATATCATACATATATAAACAAGGATTAATAATCACACCATATATAATTAATTTAAAATGAATTAAATTAATTACATCATCTCTAATTAATTTAAGTAAATTAAATTAATTACCTCAATCTATATATCCTGCATATATAACCATTTATTACAAACCAATCAACTAATTAATTAACCACTAATTAATTACCTTGATTAATCATTCTTTAATTACATTCAAGTAATTAATTTCATAAATTAATTATTCTTAATCAAATACAATAATTAAACTTTAATTACTATAATTACATTAATCCTTAATTAATTACATTAATTAATTACTTTAGTCACTTTTCATCGATTAATTAATCTCAATTAATTAATCTTAATTACATCATTAATTATATTAATTAATGATTCTTAATTACATTTAAATTAATTAATATCATTAAGTAATTAAACTTAATTATTAATTACTTTTGATTAATTAACTTCAGTAATTAATTATTCTTAATTACTTTATTAAGTAAATTGATTACCCCTAAATTAATTATATTTAATAATTAATTATATCATTTTATTAGTAAATAATTACCCTTAATTAATTACATTGCTTAATTATATCCTAAATGACGTAATCAATAATTTCTTAAATTAATTACATCTAGTAATTGATCATTAATTACTATCACAAAGTAATTATCCCCCCATGATAATTACACAAGCAAATAACCCCAACTCTTCCATACTTCAATACATTCAGTAATTACTCATCTTAATTACTTCTCTAAGTAATTATCCTCCATTAATCACTATCAACCCATCAAATGATTATTCTAAATTAATTAAACTTAATGAATTAATTTAAACTAATCAAATAAATTATTTAATTACAATGAGTAATTAATTCCTTTAATTACTTCCATAATGTAATCATACTTAACCAAATTCCATAAATGATTATCTAATTTAACTAATCTAATTAATTTGTCAAAATTAAACACTTTAATTAATTAATTAATAATCCCAAGTTAATGACCCTCATTAACTTATCAACAATTTCCTTAATTACCTTTCTTAAGTAATTAACTTAATTAATCTTAATCTCTTGAAAAATTAATTTCTAACCATTAATTAAAATCATAACTTATTTAATTAATGGTCTTATTTTCCAAATTAATTAATCTTAATTAATTAACTTCAATCTTAATTAATTAATTCAAAATCCTTAATTAATTAAATAAATAAATTAATTATCCATCTAATTACGTTACAAATTTAATAAGTCAAAATCATTAAATCTTTGAATTATTTTAAAATATAAACATTTCTTATTAATGATTATATTATCATTAACAAAGCTAATTTAAAACAACATACTTTAAAATTTGTTTCCAAATTACATTTTAAATTTAAAATTTAAAATGAAACAATCTTAACTCTAACAAAGTTTTAAAAACATTTTAAAAACCTTTTTAAAACTTATACTAAATAATTTCTTATTTTATAAAGAAGTTTTTAAAGGAAATTTTAAACCCACATTCATTTAAAAAAAAAAAATACAAATCCTATTTAAAATATGTTTCAACATCCAAAGTGGTTTAAATATTTTAAAATTGTAAAACTTCCTTCGTTTTCAAAATTGATGATTCAAGTTGGATATGATTTCCACATTTAAAACCTATGTTTAAATCTTCTACTTAAACTTAAAGCTTTATCTTTAAATTCAATTATTTAAACTCCTTTTAAAATTGTTTAAACATTTTAATTTATAGAATTTAAATTAGATTTTAAAACTTGGATTCAAACTCAGTTTGAAAACCATACTTTAAATTCAAGTTTTGAATTCTGTTTTAAAACTTAGTTCCAGATTTTTAAAACTAATTCTGGATTGAAATTATACAGGTTTCAGAGAAACATGTAGCTATAGGAAAAATACCCCAGTTCCCTCTGTTTTACTTCGAGTAAAACCATTTACTTCTTCGAGCTAATAATTAAACCACACGGGTGTGACTCGAGTCCAAATCATTCAGCAAAACCCAACACTCACCGTACACCATTTCTTCACCGTGCACATGCACGGTAGTCTTCGCCACCTCCGGCCACCATCCAGATATCAAGCATGCTTCCGACCATCACTGGAACACATTCCGATCATCAGAACCCCACAATCATCAAGAAATCAAATTTGAGTTCCCTAATTCCAAAACCTGAAACATACTGCAAACCCTTTCACCATCAAATTCCCAACCCTGGAAAACCCCCATTTCCCCTCCTCCGGCCGTCAGAGGCTTTACAACGCCGTCCAACGCTTCTTCAACACCCTAGCAACCATCTTCCCTAAATTGTTGCACTCGGCCCCCTGTAGCCTTCATGCCGATCAAAACATTGCACTGCCTAAAAACTAGGTTAAGAAAACTAATCTAACAATCACCATCACCACGGTGAACTTCCGCCACCACCACCATTTTTCTCATCCCCATCGATCACCTATCCATCGCCGGAAGGAAGCCCGTCCTTCCAAACACTCGGGATCATCAGAATTTTACAAAAACCCCATAAACAGTGCAACCCCGACATGCAATTCAATTATATTTTAAAAATTATGATTTAGATCTTAAAATTTCTAGTTTTGAATTAGTATTCAATTTATAATCCTACGTAAATTAATTACAGTATTTGAATTTTTACTAAAAACTTAAACTTCTCTGTTGTTTTTGTTTTCAGAGCAAATTACAATTAATTTTAACTTAAATACAATTTTAAAGCTTTCTTAATAATCAAACAAACAGATATCATTTGGATCCTAAGTCCTAACATGAACTTGTTTAAGTGAAAAATGGATTTTTATTAAAATCTTTACTTCTGAAACTAGATACAGGAAAGAGCAGATACACAACACATAATATCTTCCACATTCAATCATCCATATGTTTACAACAATGCATCTAAAACTATTCACACAAGCATACTAATAAACATGCAATCAGATATTCATACACAAAACATACTTATTCCAGTCATAAATCTAGCAACAGATTATACTGAAGTTTTAAATAAGAAGTGTTACTCACCTGATATTTTTGAAAGATAGAGCACTAAATTTCCAGAAAAGCTTTTAAAAACTTGAGTTGCCTCTTTATTTTTGAAACTGCAATTGCATGCTAAGGAAACTTGAATTGCTTCAGATTTCACTTTTACATTCCCATGTTGGAAGATGCATGCAGGCATATGCTTTTGCATTAGAAAATAATTTTACAGAGGATTGCAGGGTTATAGAACAGATTGAAGAAAAGATTTTTGCAGAAGAGAAAACTTTCAGATTTGAACAAGATTTTATTTTTATTTTTATGGAAGTGTTTCAGATTGAATTTTGAGAATGAATTATAAGATATTGATTTTGTTTGAATAAATTTTCAGCTGAGGTTTTCTTCTTATTTTGAAAAAAATGAAGATTAGAAAAGGAAACATTGAAGAAAACATGTCTTTATAAGTGAAATTGATTTATTTAAAAATTAAAAGAATAATTAAAAATAAATATGACACATGTACTAAATACTTGCATTTGTCAATTAGACTAGGTTAATAGTTCACACTTGTCTCATTAGTTACTTAAGATGTTAACACCTGTTTTATACATATTTACTTATTTTTATTTAATATAAAAGTAAATGAAACCCTCTTTTCTTTCTTTATTAAATACACACACACACAAATATATATATATATATATATATATATATATATATATATATATATATATATATAATATTTTCATAAGTAAATGTGTATGCATTTCTTTTTAAAGAAAATGAAATAAAACAATTTATATAAAGATGAAAGCTTACTTACAAGATTTAGATATGTGTATTCATTTGAATTTCAAAATTAATTCAAATTCAAATTCTATTCATATATTTAAAAATTCAATTTTGAAACTAATTTATATTAACATATTTAATTTAACAATAATAATATTGTCTTTTAAAATCTATCTATATTTATACATTTATTACTATTATTTGAAAATAACTCATTTATCAATTTTAAATCATTTATAAAATAAATTATGAATTACTTATCTTATTTATCTTAATTAAATGCATTAACCTTTAATATATAAATGGTATTTTAAATTTTCATATATAATTCCAAATAATATTTATTAAGCTATATTCAAAAAGAAATAAAATAATTTTTTTTTATCTTATTAAAATTTAAACTATGCTTTAAAATATATTTAAACAATTTAAAACAATTTCTTTAAGTATCTTAAAACCAAATAGTTATTTATTAAATAGTTTTGAATAATTATTTATTAAATAAAATAATAATTTCCAAATTATCAAAAAGTATAATAGAATTTAAAAACAAGATTTTATTTGTTTATTAATCGACAATCAAAACTTATCTATCTATAATATATATATATATATATATATATATATATATATATATATGTCTATGTATGTATACATTATAAATAGAAAGTAATTTATTAGCTTTCAAAAGATAAAATTTACCAATTAAACATTTATTTAATTGCTTTATTAGTTAATTTTTTATTTACAGAATTTTATCTAATCAATTTAATTTTAAATACGGATTATTAAATTGATGTTGCCAAAATTTCCAGGATATCACGTATGTGTTATTAAACATGAACTGAAAGTTCTTATAAATTGGATTGGGATTTGCATAATTTTAATTCGTTGGAATGAAGTGTGTTGGAATGTATATTTCTATAAATTATCCAGTTTTATAATTATGCAAAAAATGTATTATTGAAATAAAAAGGAATATGCCTAAAAGCAAGAGTTGTACCACAGTAGTTTGTACCGTCTATTTCAATAATAACAAAAAAGACAATTCTGTGTAATTCCGAACATAACACAAGTCCTCTTTTAGATAATTTATGGGAAATTTTAGTGTTAGCATTTCCTTTTGGGCAGATATAATGCCTACGTATGAAAATGTAGAAATACCTAAGTAAAAACCAAAGTAAGTAAAGATAATAACAATAATTTAAATTATCAATCTAATATATGCAATTTAAGAAAGTTATAGTAATCAAAGAAAGATAGTTAATAGTTGAAAAGGAATGCTAAACTATATATAATAGTATTAAGTGGAAGTCAAGCAGTAAAAGATGTTTAATCTAATAGATTAGAAACAAGCAGTAAGTGACATTAAATGGCATTAATGGAACAGGAAGTAAGCTCATGTAAAGATAACCCAGTACCAACAGTTAAACATAAGAGGTGTAGTAATTCAATAGATTTATATATAACCTCAAGAATGCATTTATGACGGTTATGATTTATTGGACCTAGCCAATAGCTAAAATTAATTAAGATGACACAGACGTTAGTAAGTGTTGGAATGCAAAGTTAGTAAGGTAACATGATAAAAATCTACCCACCGCCAGGGGCTACCAACGGTTGTGTATACATTGTACTGATGAGAGATATCTTCGATTATAGGACCTATAGGAAAATACTTTCACATACAAATATTGCATTTTTCATCTAAAGACTACGAGCGGAGTAGGTGGGAGTGACTGGATGTTAAGCGAATCTACAAGCTATAGGCAGACCCGGCGTGAATCCAATGAGGTATCACCAGGACAATATGCTTCCCTGGATGCTATGGGCAGTCCAGAAAAGTAAGTCCTCTATGTCATTTCATGGCAATAAGGGCGATTCAATCGCAAATTTCACTTACAGGAGGTCCTGCGGTGTATGCACAACAGTGGCGGGGATGCTTGAAGAAGTGTAATAACCCACTTTGAAATGGGCTAAAATCTCGATCCATAAAAGTCCTATCAAAATAAAGACCCATTCCAAAACTTGCTGTTTTCGGTAAAAAGAATAATGTATAGCTAATTATCTATTCATTCAGTACTCATAGCGGAAGGATAAAATATAATATTATAAACATTACCCATTTTGTTAAAAATTCCAAATGTCAAAAAACCATAAAATAGTGTCAACAATAATCAATACATAATCATGTTCAAAAACACATTTATCATCTTCAAATGGGTGCACCAGAAAATAACGTAAATAGATCAATATACTATTGCCACAAAATTCTCTCATAGCCATGCCCATATTGACAATTATCTCCTTCCAATAATGTATTGTAATCGGGAGGGAGTCAGAATAACAATGTCCAGCGAATAGAAATCTCAAGCCTTTATATATCAGTATTTGGGCAGTATAATTTAAACAAAGATATGTCTTTTGCATATAAACAACATTCCAAACCATTTAATACACCCTATAAGGGAAAGAGGCGTACTCTCAATTAACCAATTAATACCTTCAACCGCGAAGCAGGTCCTTTGTATTATCCGATCCCAAAACCACTGTTATTAATGTCTACTAATGCGAGAGATGGTACCTAAGCGACTCAATACGTTTTAAGCAAAATAGGCTGCCTCTGACCAGTTATACCTTAATTGAGCTAGGCCCACATCATTTAAATCTATTCTAAAGGTGGAATCCACTTAGATATCTAACTACCTAACATTGAATGGAAATTTCTTCGGAAACATAATTCATCAATTAAAGAAGATCTTTCCTAGATATCGACAACCATGTCTAAACCCAGTCCCACCCATTTAATATTTCATATAAGAGAAAGAGGCGAGCCCTCAAAAAACCACTTAATACCTTCGATCCTCAAATTAGGTCCTTTGTATTGTGACCCGTACACTAAGGAGATGTCTCACATTAGTCTGGCTATTAGTAAGAACTGATAGCTAGATTAGCTGGGTAGATTTACCTTATATAATTGAAACTAACCTCGTGTCATGCATAGTTACTTACTCTTAGCGATCGCTTACATCAACCCCAAAGTCACACTTTTGGTAGCCTGATTAGCTGGGCAGACTATATATGCTTTTGTCTGACCTTGCATCCCTATAACTTAGTCACATTTCATAACGCTCTCTAACTATATTACCACACATCTCACTGTATTAATTATCTAGGCCTTATAAGAAATCCTTCTTATTTTGCCTTTATAATTAATTACTTTCCCAAGGGAATTAAAATGATAATTGTTAACCTAATTAATTACGTCGTTAATAAGTTATGATTGTACGTTAGTTATGGTAGTTTATATATATAAATATGTATTTATTGATTTCTATGCGTGTGGAGATTACTCCCTAAGCTAATGTTTTAAATGTCAAATCTTCCAAAATTATACAAGTCTCATTCCACTATAACATATACCATACATCCAAAATTCCAAAATCAAATCGGGAGACTTGTACTTAGAGTTCAAATTGAACTTATATTTATATTAAAATAATGGAATAGATCAATAGTAATGGAAACTTGTAATTTAATTAAATTTACACTATATTCAGCTTCTTTTATACGGTATTAGACAAGGGAATTTCTATTCAATTTATAGAATAAAAGAGAATAATATGAATCGTTAAAGAAATAAAAGAAGGGGAAATAATCAAGTTAATTATTTGACAAGACTTGAAACAATAAATAGAAAATGTGACTAGATCTGCATTTATTGGGCAGATAATAGAGTAAAAAGTAAAGTATTTATTATTATAAGTAAGTTGTGGCAGTTGTACATTGTCCCAACCTAAGACTATCACATAATGTAAGAGAACAAAAGAGAATTTAGTATCATAATAAAAGAAGACGGACTAGAATAGAAAAGTGACATTTGCAACTACCTTTATAACATGTAGGTTATAAAAGAAAGAAAAGAATATAAAAGTAACAATTTCAAGTACAATTATAACACGGAGAATATAATTAAAAAGAAAGAAATAGAAGGGGCTTAATTTATCTAACTTAGACCTTGGATTAAGTTAATCAGCAAAATAATAGAAATTGCCTGTACCGGCAGCATGCACTTTTAGGTCTAGGACTAATGGTATCAAACATTGATAGGCCTAAGCTTGCTGATTATGATAAATAAGTAGCAAATTGAATAAGAGAAGTAAACTAAACGCGTGGTAAAAGATTAGATGTAGGGTCTAATAAAATGGTAAGGTGCGTTTGGAGCAGCTTGAAAGATATTCTGGATAAAGAGCCTAACGAAGCAGTTCATCATGGATTTTAGTACAGAAAGAGCATGTCCAACTTAGTTAGTTCAAGCTAGAAAGAAGCATGAGACTTCAAAACTTAAGGATGCTTTAGGATGGCCCTCTAGGGTAGGCCTAACAAAGCTGCACCCTCGGAGGTAGGTCTGTAGGAGTTCCATCAAAAGAGTACGCCTTGATTGCTTTTGCATTGCAATCCTAATGAAGCGGACCTTTGTAGGTAGTCAGAAGTTTGATCATGGAGTAGGGTATTCATGTGACACCATAATCTGGGTTGCGAGTAGGTTATAGTGGGAAGTACCCAAAAGGATAGTCGCTTGAAAAGATCAAGCCATCATCAGTCAGGGCAAGTTCAGGAAAGAATAGAGTTAAACCAACAAGCCAATGAATCCTTCACTATTGATACATTGGATGAGGGGCACAACCAATTAGATGTTTAGATTATTTGTAGTAGGGAATAGCCTCTTAGCTCTTGAAGGGTCTCTCGATTTGTTTAGAGGGATTACGTGGGGTTATAGCCACGATGAGAAAAGAGACAGACCAAACAAAATATCTTTATTGTAGACCTAACGAAGCGGACCTTTATAGATATAAAAAATCCCCGACCGAGTTCCATACAAGGTAGACCTTGTTGGCGGAGCTAAGGAAGCAGATAGAACGATTATATGTTGTCCTTGGTGGTACATTGTGGATGTCCGAGCACTAATATAAGCTAGTGCCGATGCAGTTTCACTTTTTAATATTAGACGTCGGAACATCTATATTATAGGACTCACGAAGCTGTACTTTACAGATCAAGTTACATTACGCTCTAGAAGCCAGATGATGGAGTCCTTTTCAAGGAGGATACAGAAGGTACTATGGGTGGTACCTAGGATCGATGTAGTCTTTGGGTATGTAGCCGCATATATAATGGTTATTAGGTCTTAACCTACTAGGGAGTAGATTGGTACGATTCACGCTGAGAAGTGAGAGTATTATAAACCCAATATACCTAAAATAACAGAAAAAGGAAATAAATGGTTTATGTAGAATTATGCTTAGAACTGTATAATTTGTCCATTCACTAGAACTTTAGTTCTAACCCCATCCTCATAACATCCCACAAGTTAGATAGAAGGCAGAGATTTTCTAGCTATGTGACACTTGTTTAGAAAGTGTTACTACCTTGGTGAGTATTTACTTACAATTATATTTTAGTCAGTTCCTCTGTGAGATATTTATTTGAGCTCAAGATATAATTGTCTTTGCCTATTTCTAGGATATCAGATACCCAACTCGGGCTTCAGTGGGTTTAGATTTTAGCATTTTTCCAAAAAATCCAGACCCACTTGAATTTGGGTTATTACATATATACGCGCATATACAAACATACACATAAATACATACATAGATATATATACATATATATGCGTGTAGATATTATGTACCTCATATATAAATATATGCGTAACGATATTATATACCTCGAGTAGGTGGGGAATATCATACACGTATACAAAGTCAAGATGAGTAAGTTAAAATAGTAGACATAATACAAAATGGAAGACAATCCACATAAACTAGTGTTATGGATAAATTATTTAATTTACGAATCACTAGAATGCAGTTCTGACCCCCTTCTTATTGCAACCCACATGATAGATTTAGAGGTACGTGTACCAATACAAACCAGTAATGGTGGAAGGACAAATTTAATTATGCACGCTTGGCACTATCAAGGGTGCTAGACACCAAATTTATTATCTTTGGCAAGTAATTTTATGTTTTTCGGCTGTGAGTTTTTATCGACAGTGGTCTGATATACTTTTTTTTTATTAGTATGATATGAACACCAATGATTTGTATCCTAATGGACTTGGGTTTCTGAATTAGTGAAAATTCGGGCCAATTAAGATATATATTTGGTATCAGAGCTTTGGTCAATCGATCATTGGAATTAAAATAGAATGAGTGAACGTATTTATATTTTATCTGTAAAAATATATATTATACTTCAAAATCTACAAATTCAGACTATTGAAGTAGTTGAAACTATATTCTGAAAAAGATTGATAAGGCGTCTATGAGTGGGAGTAATATATAGAGTTAAAATATACGTCTATCCTGATTACCCACTAGAGATAGGTCGAATTGGATGGCATTAACATTAGAGGTGCATTAATGTGACACATAAAAGGATCCCAAAAGCCAGGCAACACTGGACTTCCTTATCAGACCTAAATTGCCCAATGATTGTTGATCCCCACAACATTGTTGATTGATGATGTACACTAGGTCTAGATAAATGAAAAATAATAATTTATATGTTGTGGATATTCAAAAATAAGAATTAAATATGTTCCCGAAGGAAGGTATATAGAGATCACTCTAAGATAATAGCCTGATTATAACATATTCTAAAAAAAGATAAGTCATAAAGTAAGTAGAAAAGAAGAAAAGTTCAAAATTAGGGACAAATAAAAACCACTCTAAGTTTGACCCCATATGAAATAATTTAGTAAAAGGTTTGAAGAAAAAATATTTGAAATGATTTTCAAGATATTTATGTAGAAAGTAGAAACATACTATTTTTAAAAAGTAAGTAAATGTTAAAAAAAATTTGCAAAATAAAATATCTATTTTATATTTAATTGAATAGAATTTCTAGTTGAAACTAAAAAAATTTAGACCAAAAAATGTCATTTAAAATAGTTTTAATAAAGAGGCATTTCCTTTGAAATATATAGAAAATTGAACGTGCATATAACTCGCCAATTTTTGATTTTCGTAAATTCAAAGTTTTAAAATTCTTTTAAGGAGGTGGATAGTTGGTAGTGGTGTTGGTTTAAAATGGGATAATAGGAATGAAAGGGAAAAAATGCCCGATAATGAGAATAGAATAAATATTTTCCTAAAAGAAAAAATATAGAAAAAATGATTTAAATGGATTATTGCATAAAAGAGCTATATAAAAGAAGCAGTTTAAATAAAAGCAGTTTAGGTAGAAGAAACTTAAATAGTAGTAATATTATAAAATATAAATAAAAAAACTTTATGAATTTTTATTAAAGTAATCTTATTAATTTTGTCAAAAAATGTAGGAAATTGAAGGCAAGACAAAGGAAAATAGATGTTTTTCGTAGTTGTATGCAATGATTTCATATATCTTTCGTATGCTATTAGAGTATCCAATAAAGTCGAAAGTGGGAATAGCATGACTAGTAGAAAAACAATTAGTATGAAAGTTCTCCCTGCCTACTATGGTCTTTATTGTTTTTAAGGTCATAAAATATGTTTTAGAAAAACTGTAAAGTGCATTTTTAAAAATGGTTTAGCATAAAAAGATTGAGTTTTGGAACACAAAACTTAAAAAATAGTTTGAGTTAAAAACCCTACTTTTTAAGAAGTAAAAAACTTTGTTATGAAAAGACATTAATGGAAAGGATTTTTTTGAAATGAACAACCAACACTGACTTTTAGAACTTAATAAACAAGCTTGCATTATAAATCCTAAAATATAGTTTTATAAGTTTCTAGGTTTATATTTATAAAGAGAAAATTTTAGATTAAGTACTTTAAGATAATGAAGTTTAATCATTTTATAAAGAAGGACGTGAACCAAACTGAATTTGATATGGAGTAGATAAGGATGACTACTTAGGTAAAATGGGGTAAAAGTTAAGGCTATAAATAAAAAAGCTACGAATGGTTGTGGAGTAATATTATGGAATCCAAATTAAATATAATGAACATTGGCACAAACCTAGGAACATTTAATATGTGTCAAAGCCATAAGAAGAACCTACGAAGGAATGATGAAGGTATCAAATTACACTTTTGCGAATTTTAGAACATACTCACATGAAAGATCAAGGGTAAAGAAAGTAAATATCAAAAATCAAGAATACTATCAAGAGAATTAAATTAAAAGAATATAGTAACAGAGGGTAATAAGATAGAAACACATATAGAGGATTTTGATAGACTAAAGGTTTAGGAAGGCAAGAGTGCTAGTGGAAAAGTTATTCCGTCAGGCAACTTTCTGATGAGTTATTCTAATGTGCACATTTTGTATTCTTTGCCCACTACAATGTGAAAATGCATAGTTTAGCCTATGATTGGCTGTATTGGTTGAAGTAATCTATGGACCTTAGTTACTAGATGCTAGAAAGGTGAATTAAGACCTGTAGGTTACGGTAGAATGGCTTACTAAAAGTGTCCACTTTGTTAAGTAACAAGTGATAGGGCTACAATGATATTTAACATTAACGTTGAAGGATATCTTCCAGCAATCGTTTCTTTGAGGCTTTGGGTTGTAAGAATTAGTTGTCTCTATTTGTATAAAACGTTCATGATATTATGAGAAATGTCCCCTTTTGGATTGACTACTAAATTTTATTATATTAGCTACTAAAAGTATTGAATTGAAAATTTATAAATTAAATTAGGAAATTCATTAAATTAGCTACTAAATGTAAAATAAAGTTAAGTCCAAAAAGGTATTAGATTTCGGAAGATAAGTTACAGCGAACGAAGGAAATAGAAAGTTTGTTGTGAAACTATGAGTTACTATCTTGCCTTTAAATCTTAAATTTATAAATGTTCTTGTATGTTGATTGTTGTTCTAAAATAAAATAAAACGTCTTTGAATTTTAAAATTTACTATTTAATAGGAAAGAGACAATCATAGACCTTAACCTATTAACTAAACCCCGATTGCATGAGATTTGGCATAGGTTGTTTTGGAAAGATAAAACATATACTTTTGAAAATTTTGTTCAAGATTTTGAAAAATAAAATACTATTGTATAACTTTTGAAAATGATGAGTTCTATTTTAAAAAAAATTCCAACTACTTCAAAAATTTAATCGAAAACGATTTTGAACGAAAAAGAGAAAATTTCGGAATTTTTAAATGTCGCATGCTTAGCATAGGATAAGTCGATGGGTTAGTAAATATGAATTTTACTATTAAGCTAAAACTATAGTACGTAAAATATAGTTTAGAATGAGGGAAAATGCTGTTGTATCTTTGGGATTTTTTTCCATTCCCTGTTGAAAGGGAAGCAAAACTTGTTTTGAAATAACTCTTTTTTAAAATTTAAAAAATAAATTTCCTTATGCGGACTATACTTGGAAAAGTTGGAAAAGAATCAGGAGCAAAAAAGAAATTTCCAAAGTACAGCGAAATGGGTGCATAAGAAAAGGATGGAAATATGGAATTCTCCATCCTAATTTCTTTTCTAACATAAGAATATACATTTAGAAACTGGTATTTAAAAATTTTGGATGTTAGGAATGATATACTTGCTATTAGATGGTAGGCATTGCATGCAAAATTGGTTGAACCATACTTCTATTTGTAGAATTGTAGGAAATTATTGTGTGAAGAATGGTTTTGGGCTTTTGAAACTTGCATACTTATAGAACTACAGGTGTATATATATATATATAGGTTGTTTGCATTATATTTTCAAAAGTTGTTTTAAAGAATGCATTCATATAGGAGGCATCGATTTATAATTCTTCAGCATACATACAATATATGTTGTGATATACCGTGCACTAATACACAATTAGCTAAAAAAATCGGTTGCATGCTAATCAGTTGGATGGCCTAGAATTGTTGCGTGTTATGTTACATGATTCGATTCTTGAGGAATTTCAAGGACGAAATTCATTTAAGGAGAAGAACGTAACACCCCGTAAATTAAGTGAAAATTAATTAAAAAAATTATTAAATAATTATTAAAGCCAAAAATGAAATTTTCAGAAGCATTAGAATTTGGTTACGAATCACACACCGTTGTGTTCGTGGTGATTTTCTGATCAATTTTCATATATAAAATTTTACGATAGGTGCCGTTTCTTCGACTCCCAAATGTTGACACTAATACATTCACAGTATTTGTGTACCAAGACTCCAAATGCCGAAAAGATGAAAAGTTTAGGTAAAATATAGAAAAAGAAATAAACAAGAAAGAAGTGAACATAACATCCGAATCTCACTAACAGAATGGTAATATATAATATCAAAGGAACAATACAATATGTTGCCCCATTATAGAAATTTTAGAGCTACAAAACTTAAGTATAGTCATCAACAAGGACAGTTATAACAACCTATCCTCACAAATGTTGATACATACAATAGTAATGAAGCAGAAATAAGAATACCATGATAATTGAAACATCCAGCTCGTCTTCTCGAGGGCCAAGGAACATCAAAAAAAACAAGCCTCTCTTTGACTACTCGAAAGAGCACACGAGGAATTCAGAAAAAACAAAAGTCACATGTTAGAAATAAGTGTGGTATTAGAAACTCAAAAATATGCAATCAACATATGACAGTGCTTTTGAGACCGTAGGAATGTCGTAACGGTTATTCCTCAAAAACCACCATCTAATAAATACATAAGGTGATATATAGTAATGTCTAGTGTGTAGAAAAAAATATATTATCTTAGTTGGATTTGTTACATTAGTTACATTCAATAGACCATTAGAGTGCACAACCAAAATCGATAAGGAACGTTCTGATAATGGATTTTCAACGGGCATCCCTTCGGTCAAGTCGAAATCCAATCTACATACACAAGGATCAGAAGTTATCTACCGAGCGTTGTATATCTCTAGACAAAATATGTCATAAGAAAAACACAAAGGCTCACGCCAAACATAAACATGAACCATCTGGAACCAACTACCTTCAGCTCTCCGTAATAACATATCGATAAGCATACACTAGATATGGAGTTGATAATACCCTGTAGTGGGTTAGCCAAACCCAAGATTGTGTAGCATACTCTGTCTTTAGCCATTTTGATTTTCAGGTTATGTTCAACAGCTTTCACATGAATCTATATCACTCGAACAGAATACGAATCCCTAAATCGGATCCTTGCACCTCGAACAGATCTCGAAACCACACATGGGTTCCATATCTCAACAAATTCCAAAATCACACAAGAATTCCCAACATCCTGAACAGATCATGAACAACTACATGTGTTCAAGCATCTCAAATATATCTCCAATCTCCGCACAGATTCCAGCATCATGAACCAATCCATTTCCAAGAGATAGAACATGTATGTCAATCTTGAAGCAGTTTTCGATAAGAAAAAGACTTACCGAATCCGATCTCTTTGGGACTAAATCAATGAATTTGGTCATCTAGTGAGAACTATCGTATGTGGAAACCAAGTATTATAGAATTATCATGCTTTCGATATTTTCATCTCACACTCTACCTATCAAGAATGAAGTGGTAAGTTAGAGCTCTATTGCTTATATCTCTACATGAACATCAGTCTTAATTCCCATAAATAGACAAGCCTGCTTCCTCGACATTTAATGCTAAGTATACGAAAAAATGTTCTCCATAAATGAGTAAACTTATAAAGCAAAATCGAGTCACATAAGCGACTTCTAATCCTAATTTTGGTTAATAGATCTTTTATTAATTAAGACCTCTTTTATTATTATAACTTCTTTTATCTAATAAGACTTCGTTTATCAATCTCTACTTAATTTTTTGTACTCTTTCAATAATTCAAAAAGTTTTCGTACACCTATCTCAAATAATATGAGTATATTCACAAATCATTTAACAAGATTTCTTAATCTAAACCTTTATTTTTTCTATACTTCAAAACGTATTCATACACACTCAAATTGTATAGGTATATTCAAAAATTATTAACAAGATTTTTTATTTATAGCCTCCTTTAAAATATCTATTTTAAAGATCTAAATGCCTTCACAAATCCATTCCAAAGGTTTAAGACAAATGTTACTTAATCATTTTCACTACAACCCCATAACCATTTCACTTATGCTTATCTTTAAAACATTTTTAAAGATCTATTTACATTCATAAGTTTAATCAATAAAGGCTAAAGAAGAATGTTATTAAAACATTGTCACAACAAACCCAAAACTCTTCCATACTTTTATTATCTTTAATAGGGATGGGCATTTAACTAACCGAACCGACTTCCGACCGAACGGATCTTAATCGAACAGCTTTAACCAAAAAAATTGGTTAACCGAACTTTAGGTTAACCGACTGAGGTTAACTGACCAAAATCGGTTTGGTTAAAGGTTAATCGTGGTTATATATCAGTTAACCGTTAACCGAATATATATTTCAAATTATCGGGCCTACCCAAAATTTGCTACCCGACCCATTGCTTTCGTGCGAGTGCTTGTAATTGCCTTAGTTTCCTGCGCCGCTATTCACTAGTCACTACTCCGTATTCAATTTCACTCACAACAATTCACCCCAAATTCAAATTAGCTTGCTTAACTATTTAATTTTCGTTCTTATCAGAATCACAATCGTGATAATCCAGTCCGCCGCGCCGAGTGCCGCCTTGCTCTTCAATCTTTGCTCACTAGATCCGTATATCGCCCATTTCAGCAATGGTTAATACTAGCAGGAAGAGAAAAAATGTGAGCTCGATTTTCATTTTACATCGTTCCACTTCCAATCGTGATTTGGTTGCTTCTTTTGCGTAGATTTACATAGATGATTGGTTAACTATGTGTTGTTTTTATAATTTGTTGCTCTGATTTCAATTTTGTTAGCTTGTTTTGATTTCAATTACGTGCCCTTGCGATTTCCATAGCATCCATGATTTAGTTCTTGATTAAACTCCATCCTCGATTTAGATAATAGATGATCAACCGCAAATGAAGATACATAACATACGGTTGAGGAATCAAACGGTGGATAATAGGGCATGCTGTATTATTTTTTCTTAGTAATTCTTCCAGTTGAAGCCGGTTGACTTATGGCCCACTGAAACAGTATTTTAGATTGATTAATATATATTTTCCCAGTAGAGCAAATGGACAGTTCTTAGCAAATTATAGAAAGAAAAAAAAGACCTCGATTTAGATCTAATATTTAATTTTCAACTTCCAATTATTTTTTATAATGCGTCTAGTTGGTTTACAAAAATCAAAATGGAAAGCACAACACATGTTTGATTTTGGCAGTTTCAAAAATCATTTCCAAACTGAAAAAAGAAAATATTTTTTGTATGAAAAATAACCTACGAATTTTTTTACTTGTTATTACAGTGTATGTTCTAAATTGACTTTTCTACTCTATGGATATATGCCTAAGAGTCAATCATTAATATTTGATACTCACTAATACAACCTATTAAACATAAAAGAAATAATATAAAAAATCCCCAATAGCATGGTTAAATAACTTAAATGACAACACCATCCTCGATCTATTCTAGCAGCACCCAGCTACAAGGATTCAACTTTAGATCTTGAGTTTCACCCAATTTCTGCTTTATTTTTATAAAGAAAATAAGGTTATTTGTATGGAATTTGACTCAGTGTTATCAGTTGTTTGTTTAGATTTTAATTTAGTTTCCTTTAAATTCGTGTTCTTTATCAATATCACAATTCTCTATTATTTTCATCTTTGCAGTTACATACTTCTAATTCTCGCTCTTTTATTTGCAAATACTAGTTCGTTGTTGATATATTACTACACATATTCAATTCCATATTTTCTGTTAACTTTTCAAATTTGCCTGCTGTACCTTGGATTCAATTTCTATACATTTTTGAGTTCCTTTGAATTTTGAACTGAATTCTTGAATTTGCCCTTACTATTCTTGTCATCACCCAATTTTAATCTTGTTCTTTTACTTTCTTTTAATAATTTATAACTCACAAATGCCACATCTTGTTATCAGTTCAAGTTTTCTGTTCTAAACTTTTTGTAATTTCCATTTGTTAAATTCTTGTGTATGTCTCAGCTCTAAACAATAGTCATGTCTTCTTTGAGAAAAATGACATTTTCTTGATACTTCCTTCGAGTCACGGTATATAAGTAAATTGCAAGACCTTGTATTCTTTCGTATATAAATAAATGCAAGATCTAAACAGTAGTCATGTCTTCTTTGGAGCAGAGGTTTTTTTTTTGAAGAGCGGTATATAAGTAAATGCAAGCTCTAAACAGTAGTCATGTCTTCCTTCAAGTCACAGTATATAAGTAAATGCAAGCTCTAAACAGTAGTCATGCAAGAATTTTTTGCTACATGATTGTTGTTATGACCTTTGTACCTTTTCTCTTTCTAACCCAAACTGTATGGAATAGTGGAATACAAAATATGATTTTTCGTTGTTTGTGAAAAATATGGAGTGTGTAATAACTGTTTTGTGTTTATTTCAATAACAATAAACATACCATTAAGTTTTGAACCAGCAACTATGTTATTTTAACCAGCAACCATCATTAACATATAGCTAATATGCACACTTTGAACAATAGAACAACTCCATATATACATATATACCTAGTTCCCTTACTCATTTATTACCCCTACATATAGATTCTGTTTCCGCTAATTTTATGTCTTTATCAGTTGTAAAACAGGTGGAAATAGGTGGATCTTCTAGAAAAACAATGGATCTTAATGATAAGTATGCGGAAGAAGCGGATGATGAGGAAACCGGGGATGAAGACATCAATGTTGGAAAACCACCTCCACACCAAAATCGCATGCCTCTTATAGAAAGCCTTCTCTGGTATGGAAACATTTTACTAAAGATATTAATCCCAAAGTTAACAAATGTGCTTGCAACTACTGTGGTCAACAATTTGCATGTGATTCTAGATTTAATGGCACTACACATTTGAATTATCAGGTAACAAAATCATGTAGGTCAATTCCACGTGGGACAGTGATGAGAGACAAAAAAATTTAGTTTTTGGAAAAAATAGCGATAGTGAAGATAGTTGCACTCTTACCACATGGTCATTTAACAAAGAGGAATGTAGAAAATCATTAGCTCGAATGACGATTATTGACGAACTCCCTTTTAGTTTTATGGAGGGTGAAGGTTTTCTTGAATTTTGCCGGCAATTGTGTCCTAGTTTGGAAGTTCCTTCACGTAAAACAATTTGTAGAGATGTGCTTCAATTATATTGGGACTCGATAGATTCTCTTAAAAAAATGTTCTCCGAATCATAGCATGGTGTTTGTCTAACTACCGATACGTAGACTTATATTCAAAACGTGAATTATATTGTTCTAACTGCACACTTTATTGAAGGAAATCGAAATTTACATAAAAGGATTATAAATTTTTGTGTAATTACTAGTCACAAAGGAGAAAATATTGGAAAACTTATTGTCCAATGCATCAAAAAATGGGAACCCAAAAGAATAGTGTCGATCACGGTTGATAATGCTAGTGCAAATGAAGTGGCAATTAATTATGTGAAAAACAAATTAAAAGATTATAATGTTGGTTGTGTTTTGAATGGTGAATTCATTCATATACGTTGTTGTGCCCATATTATCTATTTAATTGTTCATGATGGGCTAAAAGAAATTAGTAATACTATAGTTGGAACTCGTACCGTAGTTAGATTTGTGAGATCATCACCGACACGATTTTCTAAATTTAGAGAGATGTGTTCAAGTTTGGGAATTGAGAATAAATCTATGCTTGTTTTAGATGTGCCCACTAGGTGGAATTCAACGTATTTGATGTTGGAAGCATCTTTAAAATACAGAAGGGTTTTTGATGATATGAAAGAAAATGATGGTATTTTTGTTGCTTACTTTGATGAAGAAGTTCGTCCTCTGGGTACTGTAGATTGGAAAAATGCCGAATTATTTGTTAAAATCTTAAAGAATTTTTATGATATTACTTTAAAATTTAGCAAAACTTTGTCTATTACCTCAAATGATTGTTTTGCCGAGCTAAGTGGAATTCAAGAAGAATTACGAGCATTGATTGCGAAAACGAATCCTTATGTTGGAAGAATGGGATTTAATATGAAAGCAAAGTTTGACAAATATTGGGGAAGCGTAAGTAACAAGAACAAAATTTTACTTGTTACGTGTGTGCTTGATCCAAGGTATAAATATCAATTTTTGAAGTTATGTGTTGAAGACATGTATGATGAAGTAGTTACAGATGACACATTAAAAAGTGTGAAAGATATTTTTGTTGGGCGGATTTTCACCCAGAAGATCTCAAGACCAAGAAGCCGCAGTTTCACCCGGGCTCGCGAGCAACCTCTACTTTGTTATCCCGTTTTTTGGTCAAAACTGGAATATCAATGTCGAGCGCGTCTCCACCACGATCAAGCTAAGAAGAAGCAACCAGCAAGCGTATGTAAGCCCAGAGTTCCACTCAAGATCCGAATACAAAGCCCTTTCAACAATACAAGCATAAGTCCACTCGGCAAAGCAATGCAAGGAAGCATTCAGCCAGCAACCAACCTAACACACACAAGCTCATTCGGCATGGCAAGCATTGGGTTTCATTCGGCTTTCCAGTTCATTCGGCTTTCCAAACCTCTGTTCATTCGGCACTCCAAACTCAAGCCCATCCGGCATTCCCCCACTGATGAACCAGCCAAGACCGAACCAACCTTCCACTGCCGAATGAGAACCAACACCGGTCCAAACTCCATCTCCATGCTACCACCGGACCACTTCCACGACCGAACCAACACACCATCACCGGTCCAAAACACACCATCACCGGTCCAAAACCCACTACCACCGAACCAACCATGACCGGACCAAACTCCAACTTCTCCAAACACGGCCGGACCAAGCTCCGCCGAACCAGAATGCTACCAGGCCAGATTGCTTCAGCCCGGGCCCACCAGCATCTATATACTTCCAAGACCCCTGCCCCCTACCTCACTCTATAAATAGAGGGGCAGGGGTACAACAATGGCAGACAAGTTTGAGAGCTCAAGCAAGGAAGGAACTTTCAAACTACTTTCATACACTCGTATACAACACATTGTACTTGTAACCTGAAAGAAAGAGGATAATAACATATAAAGTGGACGTAGGCACATTCTGGCCGAACCACTATAAATCTGTGTGTCTTTTACATTTCAGCCCCTACTTTTCTCATATTTACATACTCATCTAAAATCACTGAAAATTACATATAATCAACTAAATAATACGACTTGGAGGTGTTTGTCCATTTTTTGTGCAAACATTTTTGGTGCTTTCACTGAGAACTGAACTCAAACTTCATCTTCTCCCACTCAACCTTTTTCCTAACGACATCACTCGTTGCTTAGAAATCATGCCTTCCAAACAGAGAAGGGATGTTAACAAAGGAAAGAACATCGCAACTAGCAGCCTTCCAGATCCAGCAATCACAGATCAGCCCACTTCAACAGCAGTACCAGATGAAAATCAGGAAAATCCAACTGGTCCCGCAACGGAACAACCAATCACTAGGGCAGATCTGGACAGGGTTGTGGCTGAAGTAACTAACCGCTTCACATCCCAACAAGAAACTTTGGTGGACCAACTCATGACACGCTTAAGGGACGCTGAAGAGTCCAACCGCAACACTGAATCATGGGGTGAATCCCAATCCGGAGGATCCCGGAGGCAACAAAGGTCTTCACTCTTCGAACAAGCTATCAACAGGAAAAACGATGATAGGGGCCGCGCCCGGACTCAGCCCGAATTCCGACTCGAGGAAGCCCTTGGAACCGAACCTAGCGGGGGAGGCACCAGGCGAGGGTCGGATGTAGCTGAGCCAGTCATGCCACCTAATCATAGAAACCCCGCTGAACGGAGCCGAGCTAGAACCCAGCCCGAAGTTGACCCCATGGATGTGCTCGAAACAGAACCCCACAGGGGAAGATCAAGGCAGGGGGCAACTGTAGCTGGTCCTAGCGTGCATCCAAGCAGCCAAAGACAACCACTGGATAATGCTAGAGGTGATAGACTGTACCATCCCTACAGGTCATCTGGGCGAGATAGATCCCGCAGGGAAGAACCGAGCTCATTTTTGTCCGCTCCAAGTTCTGACGAGCGGATGGCACGATTATTCAGAGAATGTGTCCAACGGGAGCAAAGGGACCGGGGAATAGGCGCTAGGGTCACCAGTCCCTTTACCCGAAATATCGAAACTGCCATCACCCCCCGGGAATGGAAAATGCCAACCATGGAACCTTACAAAGGAACTTCCGACCCCATCGTACACCTGCAGAGATACACCCAGCATATGCTCATGAGTGGAGCAACAGAAGGAGTATTATGTAAATGCTTTCCGCTATTCCTATCAGATCTAGCTACCTCCTGGTTCTGCCATCTACCCCAAGGATCCATCAACTCATGGGAGATGTTAAAAGAAAGGTTTATTAGCCAGTTCCGCATCCATGTGGAACAACCCAGGGATGCTTATTCTCTATCCAATGTCAAACAGAAAACCGGAGAGACGCTACAACAATATCTAACACGGTTCAACGCCGCAGCGGCAGCAGTTCAAGATGCCGATGAAAAACTCACTCTAATGGCCCTCTGTAGTGGTGTGCATCCAGACACCAAGTTTGCCAGAAGATTAACTAAGGAAAAACCAGTTACCTTGCCTGATTTCTTCCATGAAGCTGGAAAGTATATGAGACTTGAAGACGCTGCTACGGAGAGGCAGCCAGGGCAACAAGGCAAGATAATTCAGGACAAGGTTCCCACTGCAGCTAAGGACGCTCGAAGAAATGAATCTAGAGACAATGCTGGGGGCAGAAAGGGTGAGAAGCGCCAATATCGACCAGGGCCAAGATTTGACTCCTACACTCCTTTGAATGAAACAATCGAAAACATCTACCTAGCCACTCAGGGCGAACTCGGATACAAGCGCCCCCCGCACAAGAAAGAATCAGATAACGCACTCAAGTCCGGAAAGTTCTGTCGCTTCCACGAATCCCACGGACATGACACCAATGAATGCCACCATCTTCGGGACTTGATCGAAGAACACATTAGAAGAAGAAGACTGGAACGTTATGTGAAAAGTCAGAACAGGACTCCAACTCCTGCCAATGAGAACTCAAAGCAACCCCTCCCAGAAGTAGGCGGAGGGAGTCGCAACAATCACAACACCAGTGGCTCTAGTCAAGAGAAGATAGTAGTCCTGACCATCTCAGGAGGACCACACATTGCCGACAGAAGTTGGGCAGAGATGGAAAGGTACGGCAAGTCGCTTAGAAATGCAGAAGGCTATGTTAACTCCATCACGGAAGAACGCCAACCGAAACGAAAAGAGAGCGACGACATCATATTCAGTAGACGCGATTTGGAAGGAAGACAGTACCCACATATGGATCCTATGGTCATCTCTGCCTGGTTCGGCCCTGCTAAAGTTTTTCGGATTCTAATAGACACGGGAAGCTCCGTAAACATCTTGTTCAAACATGCTTTCGACAAAATGAAGTTATCAATGAAGGATGTGTCTCCCTGCGACAAACCCCTGCACGGTTTCACTGGAGATGCAAAAATGCCCCTCGGGCAACTTGACCTCTTCGTCGAAATAGGAGGTCATCCCCGCTCCGTGGTGCGAAAACAAACGTTCGTGCTAATAGAGAACCACTCGGCTTACAACGCCTTCTTGGGGAGACCAGCCTTGTCTGACTTCCAAATTGTCCTAGCCCCCTGGTGCCTGAAGATGAAATTCCCGACAGACAACGGAATAAGAGAAGTAGAAGGAGATCAAGACGCTGCCCGAGACTGCTATGTAACTGAGCTTCGCAACAACCGCAGAAAGAATAAAGGAAAAGATGCAGAGACTACTCTCTGCATGAAAAGCTTGGAGGCATAGCAACTAAAGAAAGCCCCTCCTCTTCGATACACAAGCGATCCCTTCAATGAACTAGACCCCCGGGATAAAGAGGAGGAGGCTACCGCCGAGCCTGCAGAGGCTATGGAATTCGTATCTGTAGATAAGCATGATTCAAGTAGACTATTAAAAATCGGATCTCAGCTGAAAACGGAATTGAAGGATCGACTCATTGACTTTCTCCGCCACAACTTAGATGTATTTGCGTGGACCCATGCCGATATGACAGGAATCTCCCCAGACGTAGCATGCCACATGTTGAACATCGATCCCACCAAGGTACCAGTAAAGCAGAAAAAGAGGAGCATGGGGGCAGAGCGATCAGCAGCCCTTGATGAGGAAGTAAAAAATCTACTTGCTAATGACTTCATACGGGAAGCCATCTACCCAGAATGGATCGCTAACCCAGTGCTAGTAAAAAAGGCCAATGGAAAGTGGCGAACATGTATTGACTTCTCCAATCTGAATGACGCTTGCCCGAAAGACTGCTTCCCACTTCCCCGAATTGACCAACTCGTGGACAGCACAGCTGGGCACGAACTCCTATCTTTTATGGATGCATACTCCGGATATAACCAGATCCCCATGCACGCTCCCGATCAGGACCACACTAGCTTCATCACCGACCGCGGATTATATTGTTACAAAGTCATGCCTTTTGGACTCAAAAATGCTGGAGCTACCTATCAACGCCTCGTCAACAAAATGTTCGCAGAACTGATAGGACGTACTATGGAAGTATATGTGGATGACATGTTGGTGAAGTCCAGGAAAGCCAACGACCATGTAAGCCATCTGGACGATATGTTTCGGGTACTTCGCCGATATGGAATGAAGCTGAATCCTCTAAAGTGCTCCTTCGGAGTATCATCGGGAAAATTCTTAGGATTCATCGTCCACGCCAGAGGAATCGAAGCAAACCCTGAACAAATCCGAGCTTTAAAAGAAATAAGGATACCTTCCACTCGAAAAGAAATGCAGAGCCTAAACGGAAAGGTGGCCGCCCTAAGCAGATTCATTTCCAAGGCAACTGACAAGTGTGTCCCTTTCTTCGAAGCACTCAAGAAAGACAAAGGGAGGTTCGAGTGGACCGACGAATGCTTAAAAGCCTTCCTCAACCTAATCGAACACCTTCAGAGACCACCAGTACTCTCAACTCCAAATGAAGGTGAAGTGTTATACCTATACCTCGCTGTATCATCTCATGCTCTAAGCGCCGCCTTGGTAAGAGAAGAAGACCGCACACAACGTCCGGTTTACTTTGTAAGCAAGAGATTTACGGGGGCAGAAGCCAGATATCCTAAACTTGAGAAGTTAGCATATTGTTTATTGATCGCGTCACGGAAACTGCGACACTACTTCCAGTCTCACTCCATCAGGGTTCTAACCGATCAACCACTAAGACAAGTGCTCCATCGTCCTGACACTTCTGGGCGACTCCTCAAATGGTGCATCGAACTAAGTCAGTATGATATCACCTACCATCCCCGCACCGCTATCAAAGGACAAGCCATGGCTGATTTCATTGCCGAATTCACTACCAACGAAGGCAAGGAACAATCCGAAGTAGCAAAAAACTTCAAGTGGAACCTCTTTGTAGACGGAGCATCGAACGAACAAGGCTCGGGGGCAGGTATTGTGATCGTCACCCCCAGGGGAAGAAAGTTGTACTATGCATTAAGATTGGAGTTCACGGCCACTAACAACGATGCTGAATATGAAGCAGTAATAGCGGGATTGGAACTGGCCCTAGAAATTGGGATCAATTCCTTATGTATTCATAGTGATTCTCAGCTTATCGTAAACCAGGTACTAGGAGAATTCCAGACTCGAGGAGAACGGCTCACAGCATACCTAAAGAAAACCAGACTGCTGCTCGATCGATTGGACCATTATCTAATCAAACACATTCCTCGAGAAGAAAACCAAGAGGCAGATGAACTTGCAAAGCAAGCTAGTATGAAGGACAGCACCATTCCCGGAGCACTAGTAATCTCAAGGCAGCTAGCCCCAAGTTTCGAACAAGTAAATCTGATAACTGCAATCGAAGAAGGAACCTGGATGACTCCTATCCGGAAATATTTGCAAGATGGCATACTACCCGACAGGCGTGACGAAGCCAAGAAGATCTTGAGAAAAGTTCCCCACTACACAATACAAGAAGGCATCCTCTACCGGCGTGGCTTCTCTAGCCCCTTATTAAGATGCGTCGCCGGAAGGGAAGCCAAGGAGATATTAACAAACATCCATCAGGGAGGATGCGGAGATCACACTGGAGGACAGACTTTGGCAAGAAAGATACTCCGATATGGATATTACTGGCCCACACTAAACAAAGATACCCTAGACTTCGTTAAGAAATGCGACAGATGTCAGAAGTTCGCCAAGATCCCTCGACTGCCCACAAACGAAATTACTCAAATGACCAGCCCTTGGCCCTTTGCTGTATGGGGAATTGACTTAATTGGCGAACTGCCAACGGGCCGAGGCGGAGCCAAATATGCTATAGTGGCAGTCGATTATTTCACCAAATGGGTGGAAGCGGAACCTTTAAATAAAATATCTTCAGCAAAAATTATTAACTTCTTGATCAAAAACATTCTGTGCAGGTATGGAGTCCCCCTCAAGATCGTATCAGACAACGGACTCCAATTTGACAGCGAAGAATTTGCCGACTGGTGCCAAGAGCATGGAATTCATAAAAGCTTCTCATCAGTAGCTTACCCTCAGGCAAACGGACAAGTTGAAGCTGTCAACAAAATTCTCAAAACCCTAATCAAGAAGAAACTTGAAAAGTCAAAAGGCGCTTGGGTGGACGAACTTCCTACGGCACTATGGGCATACCGCACATCTTTCAGAACATCAACGGGACATACTCCTTTCTCTTTGGCATATGGATCGGAGGCAATGCTCCCAGTTGAGACTATTGTGCCTTCCCACCGTAGGATCCACTACAACCCAGAAGAAAACGAAGAACTCCTCCTCATGTCTTTGGAACTGATTGAGGAAAGGAGAAACGATGCAGCACTCAAAGCAGCAGCTCACAAACAAAAAGTGGCAGCACTATACAATTCCAAAGTCAAACATCGCAGCTTACAAGAAGGAGATCTTGTCCTCAGGCGAATCTTTCCGCGCCCCGGGGCACTGGACCCCATCTGGGACGGACCATATGTAATTCACAAAGATCTCCGCAACGGAGCTTACATTTTGTCAACAGTGGACGGAGAGGTGTTCCAGAGGGCATGGAACATCCGACACCTCCGTCGATACTTTTCTTAACTTGTACTGCCCATATGAAGTGAATTAACAAAGAGAACCAGTGGACGTAGGCATTTTCGTGCCGAACCACTTTAAAAAATCTTGTCTCTTTTTAACTTGTTCCTTTATGTCTTGGCTACTTGTTAAGTTTTATCCCTTTCTGTTGAACAAAATCCTATGGCATCTCCACTCAAGACGCACCGCGGCCTCATCTAGACTAGGCCTAACAGGTACGCCACGATTCTATGCACTCGCCAATGAGACTCTTTTGCTCCAGCATCCCTCTGCTGCGGGTTAACTCATTGCGCGCCTGCCCTCAAAGCCAACTGTAATGAGCCGATTATAAGTCATCATAAAGGCCGACTATAGCCGATGGCAGCTCATTACGGCGTTCGGCTCGTCGGTAACCGTGAACCTACTTTAAGCCCCAACATAAGGTGTGGCCAGCCAGGGGTAGTTCACGGCCAACGGCACCCACGCTAGCCGGCCACGGTAAATCGAATAATACCCACGATTACGGACCATAACGGTTCGGGTAGTTACCGTGCGCGATCTCGGCTCCGATGTGTCTTAAGTGCGGCTGTGGTAAAAAAGAAAACTCCCCGCGGAGGCGTAAGATGGGTGACAAATGTCTCCAAGACCCACAGCTAGGGAAAGTGACTACAAAACCCGTTTGCCACGAACTTAAGCACATCGACGGCCTTCCGTGACTGGAAGTTTTACTTTTACTATATTTCCATTTCATTTAAATATTTTTCTCCTATCCTGTATAACAAACTCTAAAGTACAGGAAACCAAATAGGAAACATTCACTCATGAGGCTCTAAGCCTGCGTGCTGGGTAGCAGGGCGCTCTGCTATACCCGTGAACAGTTACACAAGACACTCAAAGCTACCGCCTGCGAATAAAACATAAAGGGCGGTACTCTCTTCTCTTGTACATAAATGCGTAACTATAACTTATTCATACACTGACATTGCAAAACGTGAAATTATATTTCAAGCAAAAACTTAACATCAAACACAAGTGGAATCACAGGCATATACATAATTATACTTCTCACACAGCACATAAAGATAGCAACAACATTTAAACATGACAAAATCAGCTTATATTATAAGATCACACGAAGTTATTCTTTGCAAATAATTTTATTACAGTTGCATATCAAAGACTAACATGAACAGTGATAAAAAAGAAACAAAAAGATGGCAGATGCATCCACACTCCATCACCAACTCCCCCAGCCTACTTAGCCGCAGGATCGGAGCCCCCAGCATGTGGATCTGAAGTCCCACCTGTCCAGATCGGAAGAGGAATTCATTAAACGAACGATCAAGTTATGAAAACACGGAAAGAAAAGAAAGGGAAAAGAATAACTCACCAGCATCCGCCGCTTGATCCTCATCATCCAACTGCACGCCCGCTTCCTCCGCAGCAAGCAGCCGCATCCCCTCCTTCACCGCCGCTTGCTCCTCCTTTGAGAACTGAGCAGTAACCGCACTCAAGTTGAAAGCCTCTCCGCCTTCCTTACCCGCGTTCACCCTGGCCTCCTCTAAAGCCTGGAGATACACCTTGGCCATGACCCGAGGGTAATCGTCCATCCAAGACAAGCCGCCCTCTTTCCAAGTATGGAAGTACATATCCTGAAGCATCTCATCCATCATCCCCTCATTTTCCTCAAACTCCCTCACCCGAGCCTCGGAAGCTTGCAACTTAGCGACGGCGACGTCCCTCTCTGATTGGTATCTCAAGCAGTCAGCCTGGAGTGACCTCCTCATTTCCTCCTCCTTCAACCTAAGGGACCTCCTCATCTCCTCCATCTCCTCCTTCAACTCAGCCTGAGCCATCTCCGCAGCCTCGAGTCTCCCCGACAACTCCTCTACCCGCTCGAGATCCGCATTTCGAACCTCATCCACCGTTGTAATGGCCATGTTAATCCGCTCCCTGCAGGTAACCTCCATCTTCCGTAACTCCGCCCTACTGGCCTTCTCCATGGTCTCTTTCAGACGCTGGGAGGATTCCTCATGCTGGGAGATCTGGATGGCTTGGTCGGCAAGCTGCTTGGCCTGATCGGCAACCTTTAGCCTTAACCGAATATTAGCACTCCCAATCTCCTCCCCGGCCTTGACCAATCGAGCATGATGCTCCATTAACTTCTTAGTCTCTTCGGCCACCCGGTCAATATTAGCCTTGGCCTCGTCCCCCATAGTAACTACCCGAGTAGTAAGCAAATCAAGATCTAAAGATTTGGCCTCGTCCAGCACTCTTACCATGGGGTTGCGGGGAAGTAGGTGCTCGCCCGTGGTCTCATCGAATGAAATGTCCCGAAAACTTGGGTCTAAATCAGGATGGCCGGCAAAAGGGTCACGAGGCACGGGGCGAGGCACATCGGGACGCCTTATATGAATGACAGTAGAACTCTTGGAAGGAGGAGGAGGGGGGCAGGGCTCCGTGCTCTCCTCCGTAGTATCACGAGGAGGCTGAGTAGGGGGAGACAGAGTAGGAAGCTGCGAAGCAGAAGAAGACTCAAATAAGGAACGGCTCCGCTTCCTTTTCTGAATGCCCTCTTCGATGACCCCAAGAAGAGGGCGGTACTTGACTACGTCCCCAGTGCGATCAGTAGAAGGTTTCGCGGAAGCTCTCCTCGACTTAAATTGTTCAAGGCGGTGTCGAACATCCGACGTTTTACCCGCCTGGCCTGCCCCTGGAATAAAGAACAAATGTTACGAACATACAATAATCCGCAATTCAAAAAATGTGCTAAGTTAAAAAGAAAGAAAAGTGAGGAGACACATCTGTTATACAAACCCGGCGGAGGAGTGGGATACTGCAATAAGTCCTGGATCTCATTCCAGGACGGAAGTGAACCGTAAAAAATTTCTAAGTCCCTATCGAAAATGGAATCGGCAGAAGACAAAAGTTCACCTTGCATCGCCGGGGTCACCCTAGCTGAGGAACCCTTAGAGGATGGGTCAGTGCTAACCACAGCTTTGCCGGTTTCCTCTGCTTTCTCCGTTTCCTTCTCTGTTTCCGACTCCCCCTCTGACTCCCCGAAGGCCCGACGGAGAGCCTCATCCAGTTCGAGGTCCTGCTCAGAGGTTAGAGCAGCAACACCGCTACCACCCTGACCATCGCCATCTCCTCCACCCTCCGACCCTTCTCCAACTTCACCTCCTTCCTCCTCTTCTACACCTTCCTCCTCCGGGACATCCGGGCAAGTACTTGGAGAAGGGCCATCGGACTCCTTGAGCTTCTTGCCTCCTACGACTGGACGTTGTGCAAAGGGCTTCCTCTTGCCACCCTTCGCTGTCACCCCACCTTTAGGCTGGGCAGCCTTCTCTTCTGCCGTGTCCCTCTGTTTGACTACGGACTGATGTGGGAGGATCAAATTATACGACAAGAGCCTGGCATTCCTAATCAGATAAGCAGCCGATCTGTCTCTCCCGGAAATAGCTTCAATTTCTGCTGCCATCCGAACCAAGCGATCATCTTCCACAACCGCAAAACCACCTGTCGCTAGCAAGAAATAAAAGCGCATAAGAGAGTGAATTACAGCCAAGACAGGAATTATGAGTAGAGTTTTTACTTACATCCGGAGGTAAATCGGCGAATAGAGACGGAGTCATCCCTGACAAAGAACCATTCCTTCTTGAACATGCTATACTTCGAGTATAAATCCAAAACAGGCTTGAAGGAAACGGCTGACTCCAAGCTAATATATGGGGACCCCTTCCTGTACCCCCTCAGATTGTACAGATATCGTATTTCCCGGTTGGAGGGGGCGCGCCCATATCTCTTCTGGAAGATAGCATATAAGCATACCAGAATGGCATAAGAGTTGGGCTGAAGCTGGAATGGAGCCACCTTCAGATAAGTGACGAAGCTTAGTATCCAGGCGTTGATTGGAGGAATAGCCCCGCACATGCAATGGTACCGGCTATAAGCGAAGTACCCCTCAGGGGGATCATATGGCATGACCCCTTCCCCCGGTAACAACATAAGAGCCCTGTCTATCCCAAAGGAACGGGATATAACGTCAAGTTGCTCCTCCTTTAAGGAGCTTGGGAAGCAGTCAGGGGGAGAGTTCAAAAGTTCCTGTGGACCACATCCGTCCACTAGAGACTTCGGAATAGGTCGGTGTTGCCCGGATCCTGATTGGACTGGGGGCGAGGAAGAAGAAGGCTCTCCTGTGCCTCTAGACTTCTTTCTGTCTGATCGTGTTTCCGCTTTGCGAGACATTTTCTGCAGCACAAGAAAAACCTAATATTAGAACAAGGAAAATAGAAAAGTAAACAAACAAGTGCGTGCAAGTGTGGAATTTCATTCGCAAGCTGAAGTCTTCCAGATCACAAGTTCATTCGGTTTCCATGTTCATTCGGCTTCCAAGTTCATTCGGTTTCCAAGTTCATTCGGTTTCCAAGTTCATTCGGTTTCAACCCCATTCGGTTTTCATCTCATTCGGCTCCAAGGCAGTAGTCCCATTCGGTGAAGCAGGGACATACGTGTGTATTCGGTAATAAGTATATACCTGGTTCGGTATAAGGTTGGTTCGGCAAACACTTGATTCGGCAATGGAATGATTCGGCTCTACTCGTTCGGTAAAGAAAAACAAGGGGGGTACGGCCTCTATATATAGGCAAACTCACAACCACCGAACCAGATGTCTCGCCCAACCGGACCAATGATACCGGACCACCAGAAGCCGGATGAGAATAGCCGGACCAACCAAGAACCGAATGGAACCCTCTATCTACCGTCCAAGACCAGGAACTGGGGGCACGCAGGGCGCTTCACTCAGATAAGTGCCGAACTCTAAGAGCTTACTAAAAAAATAAAAAATATGATAACAATGGATAAGTCGTGAATCTCTCACTAACATGGATTAATCATTTACACGTGCACGCGACCACGAACGGTCCATAGGCACGCTCTGAATGGCTATTAACCCTATCGTCATGAGAATTTACACTTTGACATCCCTTTTTAAGCTCATCAGTCAAATGGATATTTGATAATTATGAAATGGCTAAGCTACTTACACATGTACGGGGTCGAGAACAACCCCTAGGCATGCTCTGAGCTAGCGATAGACCACCTTGACAAACGATCCAGGGAACCACTCTAACGTGAACCTGGCATCGATAACCCCCTCGGGGTACACTAACTCGCCTCGAACGGCGCAATTCACTTGATCACAAATATTTCGACCCCGAACGGTCGTTATTTGAAACCACACTAAAACTATAAATCTCTTTGCAGGACATCCACAAGATATAAACATCCAGCCCATGACATTACAAGACGAGTCTTCCCACCAACGAGAAACAAAGCGCGACACGTGCAAGCACGTGCCCCACTTTGGGGGGCAAATGTTGGGCGGATTTTCACCCAGAAGATCTCAAGACCAAGAAGCCGCAGTTTCACCCGGGCTCGCGAGCAACCTCTACTTTGTTATCCCGTTTTTTGGTCAAAACTGGAATATCAATGTCGAGCGCGTCTCCACCACGATCAAGCTAAGAAGAAGCAACCAGCAAGCGTATGTAAGCCCAGAGTTCCACTCAAGATCCGAATACAAAGCCCTTTCAACAATACAAGCATAAGTCCACTCGGCAAAGCAATGCAAGGAAGCATTCAGCCAGCAACCAACCTAACACACACAAGCTCATTCGGCATGGCAAGCATTGGGTTTCATTCGGCTTTCCAGTTCATTCGGCTTTCCAAACCTCTGTTCATTCGGCACTCCAAACTCAAGCCCATCCGGCATTCCCCCACTGATGAACCAGCCAAGACCGAACCAACCTTCCACTGCCGAATGAGAACCAACACCGGTCCAAACTCCATCTCCATGCTACCACCGGACCACTTCCACGACCGAACCAACACACCATCACCGGTCCAAAACACACCATCACCGGTCCAAAACCCACTACCACCGAACCAACCATGACCGGACCAAACTCCAACTTCTCCAAACACGGCCGGACCAAGCTCCGCCGAACCAGAATGCTACCAGGCCAGATTGCTTCAGCCCGGGCCCACCAGCATCTATATACTTCCAAGACCCCTGCCCCCTACCTCACTCTATAAATAGAGGGGCAGGGGTACAACAATGGCAGACAAGTTTGAGAGCTCAAGCAAGGAAGGAACTTTCAAACTACTTTCATACACTCGTATACAACACATTGTACTTGTAACCTGAAAGAAAGAGGATAATAACATATAAAGTGGACGTAGGCACATTCTGGCCGAACCACTATAAATCTGTGTGTCTTTTACATTTCAGCCCCTACTTTTCTCATATTTACATACTCATCTAAAATCACTGAAAATTACATATAATCAACTAAATAATACGACTTGGAGGTGTTTGTCCATTTTTTGTGCAAACAATTTTGATAATTTTGTTTGACTTCTACGTGAGCGATTCTACATTTGGAACACAAACATGTGATGAACCACGATCTAGTACTTCCATTGATAGTGAAAGTGTGGTGAATGTTAGTGATGCTCTTTCTATAAAAACAAATACTTTTTGGTGACAAGTTTGACAACGAGACGATGAACGCAATGAACTAGAAAAGTATTTAAATGCACCGATTGAGGATGCACCAAATGATTTTGATGTTTTACTATGGTGGAAGGTAAATATCTCACAATATCATGTTTTATCTCTAGTCTCTCAAGATCTCCTTGCTATTCCGGTGTCCACGGTTGCTTTCGAATCCTCTTTTAGCACCGGAGGAAGGCTTATAGATCCTTTTCATAGTACTTTGAGTCCACGAATGGTCGAGGCATTAATTTGTACTCAAAATTGGTTAAGGTCCAAACCAATTTTTGTCGACCACCGGATGGAGGTTCCAATCGATGATGTTTACTATTACGATGATGCCTTCCCAGGTGATATTAGCATTCATAAAATAATATAGTTTGATATTTGTTTGATTTCACATACAATACTCTAACTAATTCGTTTTCCATGTGGAATTTGTGCATGGTCACCAATGTGAATTTCCATTATCTTCAATTTTCAACGTGGATACTCCATCTCCATCATCAATGTTTTCACATGGTCAATATCTCCTTAATCACAGTGTTTATATTCACTTTAATTTATTTAGTTTATTTCAATTTCAGTCTAACTATTCAAACATATGCATGTGTACTGTAAACATATACTCACTGACGCAGCGGATAATTCGAAACAAACTTTAATCGATGGAATGTAGCAATCGGTGAGTTGAGAATACTGCAAGGCCCAAATCCGTTGATCCAAAGATACCGGATTCTAGCTATCTTCGTCCCGTTGATCGCGCACGATGCCGAGAAAGAAGATCTACGATTCTTCGCACGTTGATCTAGCGCACTAGATTCCGTGAATCGGCTTCAACAAACGTGGATTCGAGCGCACTCGAATGACGTAAGTGGAGATAGGAGATTACACTCAACTACCAATTGGAGAAGAAAGCACAAAGCAATCAACAAGAAATTTTATTTCAAAATCAACCCCCAAAAATGTACAACACATGCCCTATTTATAGCTTGTCACAACCGGCCCCCCCTTAAGTCGTATACGACTTACGACTCATCCTGGGTCGGCAACGACCTATGACTCACGACTCAAAAACACACAGCTTGAAACCCTGCGCCTGAACAAACTTCACGACTCATCAGCTACCATGACTCACGACTTATCATAACAAATGACTCAGAACATGTACAGACTCAATTATAGTACACGACTCAAGAAAACAAACAGTTTACAACACCCTGTCACGACTTACGACTCATCACACAACGACTCATCACTTAGGTCGTATCCCGTCCCCAACTTATGGCCTTCAATTAATGGAATTCCCTTTTGCTTCTTGATGAGTCGTGGACGACTCATAGCCATGTAGTTAGGTCGTGTACGACTCATCAATCCAGAACTATTGAAACTCCCATTGAGTCGTAACTCGTGCCCTTCCTCTGACTCAAGATCTTTACTTGCTGAAACTTTATCCTTCTTCATGTTAAGTCGTAAACGACTTATGGATGAACCGTTAGTCGTGTACGACTCATCACACTCGCACACCTCAAACTTCTGCTAAGTCGTAACTCCTTCTCTTCTTTCTTGTTAACTCGGATACGACTCAAATCTCTTTCTTTAACTCGCGTCTCTTTCTCCGTGTCCCCTCTGGTCTCCAGTTGAGTCGTGTATGGTTCAACTCCTCCATGTTGAGTCGTGGACGACTCAATCCTTCCACTCAACTTTAAGCGCTGCTCCTTATCTCGTAACAACTTGAGTCGTATACGACTCATGACTGCATCATTCTCCCCTGGTTGAGAAAAATTCGACCTCGAATTTGTAAATTCCTCCACATCAATCTCACCTCCATGATATGGAATTAAATATTTGACATTAAAAACATCAGAAGTATAAACATCATCCGGTAACTTTAATTGATAAGCATTCTCATTGATTTTCTTCAAAATTTCAACTGGACCAATTTTTCTGGCTTTCAGCTTATTATAAGTGCCCACTGGAAAATGATCCTTCGTCAACACAGCATACACCAAATCGCCTTTGTTAAATTCAACATTTCGTCGTTTCAAATCTGCAGACTTCTTATACTTCTCATTCGCTTTCTCCAATCGTTCCTGAACGATTTTATGACATTCAGTCAGCTCACCAACAAAATCAGCAGCTCGTTTAACTGTCACCTTCGGTTGTGGTACTACTGCTAAATCCAATGGCCCCCTTGGTAAATTTGAATATACAATCTGGAATGGACTGAAACCCGTACTGCGATTCTTGGCATGATTATGAGCAAATTCTGCTTGGCATAACTTCATGTCCCAACTTCTCAAATTATCCTGTACAAGACATCGTAACAAATTTCCCAATGACCTGTTTACAACTTCTGTCTGTCCATCAGTTTGCGGATGATAAGCGCTACTAAACTTCAGCTTTGTTCCTACCATCTTCCACAAACTTAACCAAAAGTGACTCAGAAAACGAGTATCCCTATCTGACACAATAGATTCTGGCAGTCCATGAAGTCGATAGATCTCCTTGAAAAATAACTGAGCAACACGAACAACATCCGCCGTCTTCTTGCAAGCAATAAAATGTGCCATTTTAGAAAATCTATCAACCACTACATATATAGAATCATTACCACGCCGTGTTCTCGGCAATCCCAATACAAAGTCCATACTCACATCAACCCATGGTTTAGCCGGTATAGGCAACGGCATATACAACCCAGCATTGGTCGCGGTTCCTTTCGAAACTTGGCAAATATGACATCGCTCCACAAACCTTCCCGCTTCTTTCGTCATCGACGGCCAAAAGTAAGACTGTGAAATCAATTGCAAAGTACGATCACGGCCCGCATGCCCTTCTTCATGCAACTCCTTGATAATTTTCATTCTCAAGCTGCCCTCTGGAAAACATAACTGATTTCCTTTAAACAAGAATCCATCAACCAACATAAATTCATCGGTACTTCCATCCTTCACTTTTTCAACATATTTCACAAAGTAAGCATCTTCTTCAATCATCTCTGGCAGTAATTCAAACCCTGTCACTTCAACCTTCAATGTTGTTAACAAATGACTCCTTCTACTCAAAGCATCAGCTACCCGATTCGTCACCCCAGATTTGTGCTTAACAACAAAGGTAAACTGCTGTAAATACGCGATCCATGATGCATGTCTCGCTGAAATCTTGTCCTGCCCCTGCAAATGCTTCAACGCCTCATGATCAGTGTACAGAACAAACTCCTTTTGAAATAGATAATGTCTCCAATGTTTAATCGTTTGCACAACAGCATAGAATTCAACGTCATATGTACTGTATCTCATTTTTGCCCCTGACAACTTCTCACTGAAATAAGCAACTGGCTTCCCATTCTGACTCAAAACTCCTCCAATTCCCACCTTCGACGCATCAGTGTGCAATTCAAACAACAACTGAAAATTCGGTAAAACAAGAATTGGTGTTGTCGTCAATAGTTCTTTGATTCGTTGAAAAGCAACTCCCGCTTCCTCTGACCATACAAACCGTTTTCCTTTCATGCAATCGGTAACTGGTGCCATCACACTACTGAAGTGTGGAATGTACCTTCGGTAGAATGATGCCAATCCATGAAAACTTCTAACTTCAGTGATAGTTCTTGGCTGTGGCCAATTTCTAATAGCTTCAACTTTACTCTGGTCCACTTGGATTCCCTTCTCAGACTCAACATATCCCAAAAATAACACACTTCTCGTCATGAACACACATTTCTTCGTGGCTGCATAAAATTGTTCCTCACGAAGAATAATCAACACTTCCCTCAAATGTAGAACATGCTCCTCCATACTCCTGCTATATATCAGAATATCATCGAAATAAACCACCACGAACTTCCCAATGAATGGTCTAAAGATTTGATTCATCACCCGCATGAATGTACTAGGTGCATTTGACAAACCAAATGGCATAACCAACCATTCGTATAACCCTTCTCTCGTCTTGAAGGCTGTCTTGCATTCGTCACCTGGTCTAATTCGAATCTGGTGATAACCACTCTTCAAATCAATCTTTGAAAAGATAGTTGCCCCACTCAACTGGTCTGACAAATCATCCAACCTCGGCATAGGAAATTTGTAACGAACAGTAATCTTGTTCAAAGCTCTACTATCTGTACACATTCTCCATGTTCCATCCATCTTCGGCACCAACAAAGCTGGTACTGCACAAGGACTCAAGCTTTCCTAAACACGTCCCTGTTCTAATAACTCTTCCACCTGCCTTCGTAACTCTTCATGTTCCTTCGGACTCATTCGGTAATGTGGTCTATGTGGTAACACTGCTCCCGGAACAAGATCGATTTGATGTTGAATCTCTCTCAATGGTGGTAACTCCTTAGGCAACTCCTCTGGAAATACATCTTCAAACTCTTTCAAAACTGGCTTTGCTTCCTCTGGAATTTCAACCTCTTCACTGCTTTCTCGCCCAATCAACAAATAGACTTCAGGCTCCTCTTCAACCTCCTTAACAAACTCCTTCAAAGTCAACAGAGTTTTCAATTCCTCAATCTCCTCCAGCTTGCTCTCCTTCTGTTGTTGCTTCTTGGGAACCAAAGTGATTTTAGTACCCTCGAACATGAAACTATAGCTATTAGCACGACCATCATGTTGCACTGCTCTATCAAACTGCCATGGTCTGCCCAACAACAGATGACACACATCCACGTCTACAACGTCACACCAAATTTCATCATTGTACTTCTTCCCAATAGAAAAATTCACACAAGCCCTTCGACACACCTTCACTTCACCACCTTTCCTTAACCATGCTAGCTTGTACGGTTTAGGATGCTTCTTAGTTTTCAAGTTCAACTTTCTTACTGCTTCTGTAGAGATAATATTGTCACAGCTTCCAGCATCAATAACGAACTTGCAAACTTTCCCTAGAATAGTGCATGTCGACTGAAAAATATTGCTTCTCAACCAACTACAATCCTCCTCTTGCTTTGGTGTAAGACATGACCTCCTCATCATAAGATTACAACCTTCATCTCCAGATAATTCTTCTTCCTCCTCAACATAAGGTGTATTTGAACATTCTGCCTTCTCACCATCATCCTCCTCAACTTCTGCAACCATTGCTCTCTTCTTCGGCTTCGGACATTCATTGCTTTTGTGACCCAACTCCTGACAATTATAACATTTGAAAATACTGTTAACCTTCGCCTTCTCAGCCTCCTTCACCACTGGCTTATTGACAGGTTTAGGAACATTAGAACTTCCACTAACACCCCTCGCTTGATTATTGGAATTAGTAAACACACCACCTCCACGCCTTCCTTGCTTCTCCCAAGCCAACGCTTTTTGATGTGCCTCCGCAACTGATCTAGGATCGAACATATTAACCATATCCTGGATCTGCATTCTCAATCCCCCAATGAATCTAGCAGTTAGCTGTTCTTTCGTTTCCATAATATCATTCCTGGCAATGAGTTGGTAAAATTCATCAGCATAATCACTAACAGATTTCGTCCCTTGCCTCAGATTCTGCAATCTCTGGTACATAAGTGATTGATAGTTGTAAGGTAAGAAAGTAGATCTCATCAACTTCTTCATCTTCTCCCAAGATTCTATTTTTGACTTCCCCATTCTCTCCCTGGTAAGTTTAGTTTGCTGCCACCACGCCAAAGCTCTCCCCCTCAACCTAGTAGCAACCGACTTTACTCTCCTATGCTCAGGAACCTCCTTGAATTCAAAGATCTCTTTAACATTTGACACCCAATCAAGAAATTCTTCAGCTACCATCCCTCCTTTAAACTCCGGAATCTCCATCTTCATTCCCGATTCCCAACGTCGATCATCATCAATAACCCGATACTGACGTTGTCCCTGATCTCGGTCTCTGAAATGAACACTTCCCCTATCACCGTCAAACTCCTCATCAAAGTCTGATGCAGATCGTTGTCTTTCACGCCCTCCAACATCTCTACCACCACTCCTACTACCAACATCCCGTCTATCATGATCATCATCTTTCCTCCTACTTCGATTATCAACACTCCGATGATCCTGACTCTCTCTCCTCTCCCGATCTGAATGATGTGAAACTCTACTTCCTCCACGAATGGATTCAGGTGAATTTCTTCTTCTACTTTGATTCATATCAATCATAAGCTTCTCCAACCTACCAATGCCTTCATCAATCTTCTCATGCATACGTTGTTCCATTTGATCGGCCTCTTCTCGTCTATATAATGCTTCAACATTTTGATGGCGATTAGCTCTCCTTGGCGGCATGATTGAATCCACACAACACTTCACAAAACAACAATAAATCACAGCTCAACCTTCAACTTCAAACAACAATGCTCGGCTCAATCTTATCTCGGCTTGATCTTCACGACTTAACTTGGCTCGGCTCAAGGTTAAGTCGGCTTCAATTCAAACATAAGGCACGGCTCACACTCTTCTATACTTGGCGCGCAAAAATCTCCTCACAAATTCAAACACTCTCCAACCCTTTGATTCAAAATGCTATATATCAAATACTCCAAACTTGTTGCAACTTCAAGATGAACACAACTTCAAATACTTGGCTCCAAGAATCAACTTAGCTATGATTGGCTAATTATGGCTTTGATACCAATAATGACGCAACGGATAATTCGAAACAAACTTTAATCGATGGAATGTAGCAATCGGTGAGTTGAGAATACTGCAAGGCCCAAATCCGTTGATCCAAAGATACCGGATTCTAGCTATCTTCGTCCCGTTGATCGCGCACGATGCCGAGAAAGAAGATCTACGATTCTTCGCACGTTGATCTAGCGCACTAGATTCCGTGAATCGGCTTCAACAAACGTGGATTCGAGCGCACTCGAATGACGTAAGTGGAGATAGGAGATTACACTCAACTACCAATTAGAGAAGAAAGCACAAAGCAATCAACAAGAAATTTTATTTCAAAATCAACCCCCAAAAATGTACAACACATGCCCTATTTATAGCTTGTCACAACCGGCCCCCCCTTAAGTCGTATACGACTTACGACTCATCCTGGGTCGGCAACGACCTATGACTGACTACTCAAAAACACACAGCTTGAAACCCTACGCCTGAACAAACTTCACGACTCATCAGCTACCATGACTCACGACTTATCATAACAAATGACTCAGAACATGTACAGACTCAATTATAGTACACGACTCAAGAAAACAAACAGTTTACAACACCTTGTCACGACTTACGACTCATCACACAACGACTCATCACTTAGGTCGTATCCCGTCCCCGACTTATGGCCTTCAATTAATGGAATTCCCTTTTGCTTCTTGATGAGTCGTGGACGACTCATAGCCATGTAGTTAGGTCGTGTACGACTCATCAATCCAGAACTATTGAAACTCCCATTGAGTCGTAACTCGTGCCCTTTCTCTGACTCAAGATCTTTACTTGCTGAAACTTTATCCTTCTTCATGTTAAGTCGTAAACGACTTATGGATGAACCGTTGAGTCGTGTACGACTCATCACACTCGCACACCTCAAACTTCTGCTAAGTCGTAACTCCTTCTCTTCTTTCTTGTTAACTCGGATACGACTCAAATCTCTTTCTTTAACTCGCGTCTCTTTCTCCGTGTCCCCTCTGGTCTCCAGTTGAGTCGTGTATGGTTCAACTCCTCCATGTTGAGTCGTGGACGACTCAATCCTTCCACTCAACTTTAAGCGCTGCTCCTTATCTCGTAACAACTTGAGTCGTATACGACTCATGACTGCATCACTCACATTCATGTTTTCCTTAAACACTAATCAAATATATGTAGGTTTTCCTTATTTCAGTCTCATAGTGTTTATATATGCTGGTTCAAATATATGAAAGTTGACAATATTTGCATGGTTTATAATTACCAGGATTAACTAAAAATTAACAATTTAGGCCTCATATTATGTCTTATGTTATTACTTGTGAAGTAATTAAGTGAAGCTCAGTTGGTTCACAATAATAATTCTCAGATCACAGATATTTATCTTAAACACCATCACATTTGAGGACACGTACAAAATATATGGAATCATCACTTCTACCTTGTAATTTTTGCTAGTAACAGTACCGAATATATATCACTTTGAAACAATTCAAAAGGATTGATTTGTTTTAAAATACCAAATATTTTTTTTCAAAAACTAAGTGTAAAATTAACTATTTCTTACTTTCAAGAGTGTCTTTTTATGTTAAAATGTTAGAATTGGTTTTCGAATGTACACTTGCTCCTTAATATCATGTGTCTAACTTTGTGTATTATATTTCAAATTAGATAGGATTGTCTCTTTTGTGTGGTATACCAGTGATAACCCTATCCACCATAACTAAAATTAACATAAATTTCACATACACTTTTTGTTTTGTCTTTCATTTCAGTATATAATGTCATCACCTTTCCAAGTGAATTTTTGTGTTTAGTTCATTGCTGAGCAGTTCCGATGACAAACGCTTCTAAATAAATCAACATATATCCCTTGATTCTGTATTGTTTCGTATTGGAAGTATTAGCAAATGCATAAATACATTTTGAACAACCTAACATCACTAAATACTTTCCGTATTGTTTCCCTTGATTCTGTATTGTTTCGTATTGGAAGTATTAGCAGATGCATAAATACATTCTGTATTGTTTCGTATTGGATGTATTAGCAGATGCATAAATACATTCTCTCTGCATCTTATAAATGGCTGAATCTTTTTATTATGAAACAACCTAACATCACTAAACAATGGTAGTTTCTATGCCGCTGCCAGCTACAACTATTGTTATGTTTTGATACTAAAATATCCGATTAAAGAAGTCTACTTTACATTTTGGCTCGTGTTTTTATTTAATTATTTTTGATTTTTTTTAACTTAGTTAGTTAGTTTACATAAATTATCTCATAATATACTTCAATTGCGTGCATCTTCTAGTTTGAGTTGGTACTTATTGCTGAAATAAGGAAAACCTACATACGCATATAATTACCAGCCATTATTCAAATATATGCAGGTTTTCCTTAAACACTATTCAATTATGCATTGTATGCTACATCGTGTGCTGCATTGTATGGCTTAATTTTTTCATACTCAGTCTATTTCAGTGTTATCTACAAACTGATAAATTCTTATTATTTTATTTTCAAAAAATGTCAAAGAATACGAGGATGGAGAAGAAAGTTCTTGTGATTTAGTATCTACAAACCGATATTGTATTTACACCGTGTCCTGTATAACTTTTAGATGCATGCAACATTATTGTATTTGCAATGAACTGAAGTTACTGAACTGGTTAGTGGCTAGTCGATCAGCAATTATTGTATAACTCCTCAATCAGCATTATTGTAGTATGCAGCATTATTGTATTTGCAACATTGTTCTTGTTTAATGTTCTTCTTTTCTTGACATCTTGTGCATTATTTTTATACTGCACTATTGTTATACCGCTTGTGCATTATTGTATTTGTATTGTTCATGTTTATTTTATTTAGTTTCATTTACCTAATATACTATTAATTTAGTACATTAAGGTGCACATATCTGGATAATTTATTTTCTATGCAAACATTTCAAAATTGCAAACAATCAATCAGTTAACCGTTCTAACTTTACCGATTAACCGTTTAACCGCGAATAATAGTTAGTTAACTGCTCAATGTGACTGGTTAACCGCGGTTTAAATATTGCGGTTCGGTCTATACTACCAACATCGATTAAACGAATATCGGTTAACCGAACCGCATACTTGTTTAGGTTAACCGCAAAAATTAACCGATTTATGTAGTTAATCGACCACTGACACAACAAACCCAAAACTCTTCCATACCTTTATTATCTTTAAAACATTCTTTTTAAAGATCTAAATTTAATAATAAGTTAAGTTCAATAGTCGACTAATCGATTATCTAGTTAAAACAATTGCTTATGCGAATAAATGTTCGTATACTTAACTCATTTTCGACATTTCAGCTTAACTTTTCTCATTCAAGAGTGAATCCAGAAAAGTTATAGCGTTGGCTGATCAAAGTATTTCCTAGACACTCCATTCTTGAATCTTGCAAATAGACAAGCATACTCATAGGCTTTTAGTGTTAAGCATTATATTAATTATTTCCACAAACAAGTACCAACAATATGATTAACTCGTTTTCGATATTCTTAACTTAACTACTTTTTTTCATAAGGAAAATTCGTAGGTTAGAGATCTATTGCTCCTTCCCTACTCAACATCAATCTTAACTCCTAGAAATAGTAAAGTCTACTTCGTTGGACTTAGCGTTAAGCAAAGTTAGTTACCTTTTTAAGCAAGTAAGTAAACAACAAGTTTTACATTTTTTGACATTCCTAGTTTAACTATTCCTCAGCCAAGAGAAAAACTGGTGGGTTAGAGATCTATACCTCCGTCCCTGCTCGACATCAATGTTCACTCCCAAAAATAGAGAAGTCTACCTCATGGGTTTTTAATGTAAGCCTAGTCAATTACCTTTTTCAAAACTTATATATAACTATTAAAAATATAACTAAACTTCAAAGCAAGTTTAAAATACTTCAAAATGGACTAGAAAATGTCTCTAAAAATATTAGAGAAAAATACCGAATTTAAATATCATTTTTGAATACTTAAAACACAAACAACTTACTACAGCTTTTAAAAATGCTGTTAAAAGTCCTTGTTAGAACATCATTGAAAAACACGATCTTTGTTCCTAGTTTTAACTATTTTAACCAGTGAGCTAAGACTTGTAATTTTTGTAGTAAGTACTAACATTAGGGTACTTAAAAATGATGAAAAGTTTACATAAAGAATATCTTACTATTTATTTATAAAAAAATTCGAAAATAAGGGATTTGGAAGTGCACTTATAATGACTATTCTTGCTTCAGACACTTTCAACCTTACTTCAATTAAACATACAAGATAAAAAACTATTTAAACATTAATTCAAGGCTATGCCAAATGTTTAAGAGTGTAATATAACTGATTTTATACCATATAAATTTATTATTTGCTTTCAAAAGTAAAAGTGGTCCAAAGTTTATAACCTTACTTAGTTAATGGCACTTTAACTTTATAGTTTGAACATAACATATATATTGACATACACACAATATATACTTATAAGATAGTGAGATAAATCACTTAGATCCATGAAAACTCTAAGCATAAATCCATAAGAACAAAGAACCACCTCTCACCATCACCAAAAGACAAAAAATCCATTCTTTAGCACTTCCAGACCAAAGCAACACCTTTCATCCTCCTTCCATGTTCACAGCCCCCTCCTAGATCCCACTCTTCCCCTCGCCTTCCCTCGCTTTTTACTTGCTAATCATGCTTCCCATGGATGTTAGGCCGAGAACCAAATTTTAAATATATTGGAAATGATTTGGTTAAGACTTGAAAAAGTTAAAGTATAATAAGTGGATTATGCTTAAGAACGTGCACTATTTTTAATTTTCATACTCCATCTAAAGCTTAGTGAATTAGTGATTTATTTTTAAGGGTATCCCACCCCTTATATAGGATTTTTAAGAGGTTATAACCACCTCTTACCTCCCATGAAACGTCACAAAGAAGCCAACTTTCGCATGTTAAATTTACACCACACTTCTTTTACTTAAAAAGTTAAGCATTACTATAAAAGGTTATTTCCTAAATATCTTCTTCTATTTCATCATCCATATCATCATCCTATTGAGTTCGCCATAAACATGAAATTATTTTTACATGCTAATTATCTCCATAATGATTAATTAGACATACATAAAATTTTTAAATAAATTTTGTGGAGAAAAAGGCTTTTTTTATCGATAAAATGGTTTTTGTCACATTATCGATATTTTTTCAAAGTAGTTACTTTGTAAACATTTTTCCAAAAATTTTTTATCTTCATTACATATGATTTGTAAGTGGTTAAAAAGATTATTAAGTTATTTTCATAACATTTAATCGAAGATTCAAATATTTGAATAATTTAGATAATACGAAATCTCCGAAATTTCAGATTGCTACATTTTCCCCTACTTAGAATATTTCATTCTTGAAATTCCATAAAAACAACCAAAGAAACAATTACAAAGCAATAATTAATTGTATTCAAGATCACTATCAAAGAAAATTCGTGGTTTGCCCAAGTTCAAAACCTTCTCATCGCACAAGTATGATAAACAATCTACATAGCGTACCGTACATCAGTAGCCTCATTTATTACTTAGTAGACTATTCATGCTACCTCATACAAAATCAAAGACTCATCACCTAAACTCTCTATAAGCTAACAAACATAGTTAGCAAATATACTAAAGCTTGTACAATGCACGTGAACCAACCGTACGCAATATAAATTCCGATCACTTGCTCAATCACATAAATTTCATTTCCCAAGTAGTATAAATCACTTGACCCCCTAGCACAGATTCAAATTAGGATACTTGATTGGAAACTTTCATTCTCCTTATATAGCCATATATTATGATGGAAAACTTTAGGATCTTAGCAAAGAATCTGTATCAAATGTTCGTCGTTAAGAATTTAGTGAAAAATCCTTATTCGGATCAATGTAAACCACCTTAAAATCATTTACTCGATTAGTGGATCAACAATAATCATGCGAATAAAATGATCTATATACAACTCACGTATTTATCCTACGGTTTCTTAACTATACTAATATCTTTTATCACATTCTTTTATCCTAATAGTATGTCATTCAATAATAAAATCAATTATGAAATATTTCATAAAACATGACTTCAAGTTTATCAACATCTTGCAACTTAAGTTCATACTCGTATAATACTCCTTGACATCCTAAGAGTATATACAAAACATTTAATTGATTTTACTTACCAAGGATGTTCATCAAATTAAACTTGCTTTAACTTACTACCTGCTCAATCCAAGTGTTATATAAACTCATCTTTATATCTTCACTAAATAATTTGCATCAAGGTCCATATAATTCAGAAGTTTTCAATTGTCCAAAATATTCAAAAGTCCCATTTTACTTTAGCAAATGAATACCACCAACAATGTATCACAATATGATACACATACCATGCAATTATAATGCATAGGCTATATGTGTTTATAAAATTTCTTAACAAAAATCAATAATTTGATAAATACGCTTTATCCAAAAAAGGGAAAACATGAAAAGTTCCAACATTTATTCCAGGTCATGCCCCTACCACTTGGACACCATACAAGTACATATATAAACTTTTTCTACATTTGAAATGATCATATCAAATTTCTTTCTAAAGAAAACTTTAGAACTAAATATCGGGCTTTATTTCAAATCGCTTCGAAATAATAATACATACATATATCTTTTGTATATCAAATTGTACTTCCAAAATCAAATCAAATTCATTTTACTAAAACAACCCTATGGCGTCCTACATACAGAAATCTGAAAATGAATGCTGATGATGTTAAACTCATCACTAGAATTATTTTCAAGTGACTAGAGTGAGTTCAGTACATCCAATTCTTGTCTTTTGGACTTAACCGTAATCATCTCAAAAGGAACCAAGTACTTCGTAAATATTATTGAGTACCATGATCTTAATTTCATAAACCAATTTCCTAAATACATAGTTTCAAATAGTACTACTATTATTCCTCCAAAATGCCGTTACATATTTATAAACCAAACCTATATAAAATCACTTGCTTATATAAAATCTTTTCACAAAAGTTTATTCCCAAAATATTTTATCTTCCCTATAGATCAAAATAAATATCATTTATTAAATTAAACTTTTATGTGAGTTAACTTCTAGCACAACATTATTGTTCGGATGCTTATAGTCAAAATGTGAAATTAAATAATGAGGTGTTCATTTCAATGCATCTACCAATACTCTCTATCCAACCCATGTAGTAAAAAGGGAAAACTATGCATAAACTGGTTGAGCACAAATAAACAATCAACAAATGATAGTTGATGCCCACAAACTAGCTGAGCATAACTAAACTAATTAATGAGGGGTATTAAATGAACATCATTAACCCCTACATTTGTTAAACTATACTTTGACCATTCACATATATAAATTAACTTATACAAGATCTTTAATTTTCGTAGTTATAATTACCATTAAGGTATATGTTTATAACAACTAAAAATACACTCTCTTACGTATAATACACATGACTCATGTTAGGGCATTTCATTATCCTATCTATTAATGAGTCATAACGTACCAAAGCCAAGGTTCTTGCTTAACTTAAAATTTGATATCAAGTGTAACGACTTTCCCTTTTTGAGGCTGTGACTACAAATGGTACCTCATATCTGATTTTATGACGAACCTCTCGACTACACACCAACCTGTAGAGGAAAATGTTAAAGCAAGATTTTAAGATTTGTCACAGTCCACATAGTGAGAATCCAATATCATGCATACCCAGCACTCACCAGAAATGATTGCATAATAGATTTTTTGTGGAGATCCCTTTGGTCAAGCAGAAATCCAATCCCCATGCATAAGGATTAGAAATTACCTATAAGTACCATGTATCTCTGGTAAAATATACCATAATGAAAACACAAAGGCCCATGCCCGACCAGAAACATGAACCGCATGGAACTAAATAACCACCAACTCCCAGTACCAGCATATCAATAAGCATACTCTAGATATGGAGTTGGCAATACCCTATCATGGGTTAGCCAAACCCTAGATTGTGTTGCATATTCTAACTTTAGCCATTTCTGATGTTGAGGTTATGTTTGGCATCTTCACATGAGTCCTTATCGCTCGATCAAAACATGAATTCACTAATTGGATCCTTATATCTCGAACAGATCTCAAAATCGCACATGGATTCCCATATCTCAACCAATCTCGAAATTATACATGGATCCCGACACCGTGAATAGATCATGAACAATTGTGTTCGAGCATCTTAATGAGAACTCGATTCTCGATATTGATTCTAGCATCTTGAACCAATCCACTTCCAAAAGAAAGGACATGTATCTCAATCTTAAAGTGGTAGTCGAGAAGTAAAACATTTACCGATCTCGGTCAACTCAAAACTGAATCAACGAATTTGGTCAATAAGTTAGAAAATACATATATGGAAACCAACACTTATCACATATTCTATATTTTCATCTCATGCTATCCCTCGATCAAGAATGAAGTCGGTAGGTTTGAGCTCTATTTCTCATATCCCTACATGAACATCATACTTAATTCCCACAAATAGACAAGCCTACTTCATCGGCTTTTAATGTTAAGTATACGATTGTAATGACATGATATATTGGACCGTTAAAATCAGTAATAAAACCACACATGTCTGACTTGAATAGCTTAAAATACCGAATTGTTGATTTAAATTTGGCAAAACTTAGAACATACAGTAAATAAGTAAATCACAGATCACAGACACAAAGTAATAAAATGCAGCGGAAGCAAAGAGATAATAGTTCATGAAGCTACTATATAAATACATCAGAGTTATACAAGATACAACAGAAGAAAGGAGTTACAACAGAAGTTTCAATATGATAAACAATCACAAAATTGAATACATCCCTGGAATCAACTGAATAACTGAAAGCAAAATAGTTAGCTGGATCTTCAAGTAAAGCTCCAACTCCGAAGGCGAATATCCAATGCTGTATCACTCAGTCTGACCCGAGCGTAGAGCAAAACACAAAACACTTGAGTCATGAAATACATACTTATACAATGTGAAACAACCCGAGTGAACTATAATAGAAACATACAAGTAACTTAAAGAATGCTTGGGAACGCCCATCCTCTAAGTTCCGTTAAAATATTTACTATGTAGTAATATACGCTATTATAATAATGCCTAGAAGTACTGTAAACTTACTTTAAAATAGTACTAAGGCGTTACCCATATCCCCCTTAACACATACATAGTCTAAATAGTCTATCCAACATCATAGTCCCTCCTGATCGGGAAGCCACCGGAGGATACTCCACAGGCTACGACACAAAACCAAAATCGTACAAGGCGTGCTAGGGTAGGTGACACGACACAACTAGGCAATGCCTGGGTAGATATGCCAATTACGCATCCGGACTGGTGTGACGCATAGCAGCCACTACCGCCCACCTCGAGCCGCACTCCCAAAAACCAAGGGTGCGCACCAATCAATCACAAAGTAATAGAATGGCATACGAAGAAGTATGTCGGATAAGAGGAGCAACCTCACTGTCCTGGAATCACTCATGTTTTAGCCGCCTCATGCCAACTCACGGGAGTTGGGTCCACATACATATCTCAATAGAAACGTCGCAACCATCCTGCTTCATTCTGAAATCTCCACTGCATACACGGTTGTTAAAGTGGTTTTCGGTATCGACAGACAGTATGCCCATATCCGATCCTGGCCTCTTTAACAACCAGCTGTTATTATTACCCATGGATTTTTATTTCAAAATAGTTTATACTTCAAAACTAAAATATCATATCCATTTCAAAACCAAATCAATAGGATATCATTTCCATTTCAGAACCCAAATCAATAGAATATCATCTCCATTTCAAAACTAAATAATATAATATAAATTTCATTTCAAACCAATCAATATGATATCATTTCCATTTCAAAACAAATAAATATAACATCATTTTCATTTCAGAAACTGCATCAGTATGACATCATTTCCATATAAAAATCTAATCAATAGGATATCATTTAAGTAAAACCCAACTTTCCGAATCACTGAATATTACCTTTAATTATTTACTTTAAATATTCCCTTTAAAACCATCTTAAACCAAAACCACTTTATAAAGTCATATTCGTAAATCTTCGATTTCAAACCAATATATTCCAAGACAATTCTTAATTAAATATAATTCCAAATAAATTCATTTCCAAAACCATAGTACTTTCAAAGTTATAACAACTCCGCAACAAACACTTTGAAACCATAATACTTTGAGATCATATCACTTTAAAATGTTATCAGTTGGAAATCATAATACTTAGAAAATCATAACACCTTTAAAATAATATTCATTACCAAAGTTATAGCATTTTAAGTTCATTCATTCAATGATAACAATTTCAAAACATTGTATTAACTTATAAATTTCAAAAATGTTTTATATTTCACCTCAAAACATATCCATTTAAACCATTTCAATTCAATGTCAAAATCTTTCAAAAATATATTCATTCCCAAAGTTCATTCGTTCATTTACAAACTTTCCAAAACATATTATTTTCAACAACAATAGCACCTATAAAGCATTACGGTAGATATATTAGTATTTCAAAAATATTTTCAATTTCATAAACAGCAGCACTTATAAACTGCTACAATAGGTATTAATATTTCAAAACAGTTCAATTTTCAGAAACAGCAGCACTTATAAAGTGATGTAGTCAATATATAGGTATTTTCAGAAATAGTTCAAATTCAGAAACAGCAGCACTTATAAAGTGATGTAGTCAATATATAGGTATTTTCAGAAATAGTTCGAATTCAGAAACAGCAGCACTTATAACGTGTTGTAGTAGATACATAGGTATTTTCAGAAATAGTTCAAATTCAAAAACATCAACACTTATAAAGTGTTGTAGTAGATATATAGGTATTTTCAGAAATAGTTCAAATACAGAAACAGCAGCACTTATAAAGTGTTGTGGTAGATATATAGGTATTTTTAGAAATAGTTCAAATTCAAAAACACCAGCACATATAAAGTGATGTAGTAGATATTTAGGTATTTTTAGAAATAGTTTAATTTCAGAAATGGTCTTAAAGCCATAGCATCTTGGGAAATGCTACCAATAAAATTTCCATATTTATTATAACATTTCAGTAACTTTAAAACTTAAATTTTATCCATTTTTAATTTATAAAATCATATCTTAAGCTTCAAAAATATTCATTTGGTTATCACTTAAGTTATGATTAACTAAATAAATTTTTATAAATAAAATATCCAAATTAACTATAATTCTTTTATTAAGTCAAAATTTCACTATTTTACTTAACTTTTATTTCAACCAATAACTTAATGCTTTATTTTCAAAATACCCATTTCATAAATAACATATTCTTTTAGTAAGTCAAACTTCACTTTTTTCTAATTGAAATCTAAATTTCCAATCATAAAGTTAACCCATAATTAAGTTACATTTTATAAAAAATTTACTTATTCATTTTAACTTATAGAGAATCACTATGAACTTATTATACAAAACATTTCATAAAATAAAATAAAATTTAATACCATTACTAGGTTAGATTTAGAACACCATATCAATCAAATTTAATTATTAAGATATCCATCATAAATAAAATCTTTAAATTCAATTTAAAACCATAATTAACTTATAAAATTTTAACTTATAGGGAACCAATATCATTTTATGCTTTGAATCGTTAAATCAATATTTAATTTAAAGTTTCATATAATTAAAAATCCAAAAATAATTAAAAAATTAAGAAAATATTATTTAAACTATAACCATGGGTTTGTATAACATTTTCTAACCTAGGACAAGTGATACGGATATGTATCATTTCAATCCGTAATTTAAAAAGAAAAATCTGGGTTCTATCATTTCAACCTGCAATCCCAAGTGAAGATAAATAAAATAAAATCGCTTGAGCATACCATTTCTGCTCATAACGATTTTTCCATATTCTAAGAGTCCGTTCAGGTATATATCATTTCAACCCATAGTGAAAGGGAACTTACAGTGTGAGATACATAAAATAAATAACAGTATAGCACATAATATATACCAGGTGATGTAACAGGTATATAGTTAGGTTATAACATCATAAAATCATATCACAGGCATATATGAACTAATTAACATAGCATATCAATTTTACACATTCACTTGTCATCATTTCACAATTATATAAGTATGGATGTCAAGCGTGATAAATTCACCTTTTAAAGCTAGAATTGACAAAGTAGAGACACACAAAAAACTTCAAAAAGCACGACATGGCATAACTAGATTTTTGAGTGGACGAAGAGTCAAGATCTAATCTTGTATACAAGCAAATACAATAATTACAAGTATATGGTTCAACACAAGGATTAGAATTTAAAACAATGGAAAAACATAAGAATTAAGATGACATAACTTTGCTTTAAACATCAAGTGGGCTCGACCATGGTCGCAATAGGCTCGGCCACATCAAGATATGCTCGGCCATGGCTTGATTGAGGCATGAAGCAGCCAAAGTGGTTTTTGAGTCAAGCAATGCATGTCTATGCAAGGGTAGGTGAAAAGTGGCAAATTATAAAGCATGGAAGGCAAAAGGTCAAGAATGGAAGGGTTTTGTGTTCACATAGGTTCAGCCATGGGTTGGATCATGGTCAAGGCATATTAATAGGCACGGCTAGGGGATGTTTTATTCAAGGCAAGGCAAGGAGGTTGTGTTTGGAATTGGTGGCCGAGGCAAGAGGAAGGGAAGAGGTGAAATATAAGGCTCAGCTAGGCTTTTCATCAAAGTTTGGTGATGTATTGCATCTCGGTGGTCACGGCTTTGGTTTGGTGGTGATGAGGAGATGATGTGGTCGGTCATGGTGGTGGTGGAAAGGGGATATGGTCGGCTAGAAGATGGTGATGGCCGAGCATGACATAAGAGAAAAAAACAAAAGAAAGGAGAAAACGAAGAGAGGAGGAAAGAAGCCATGGAAACGAACTTGTATATTTTGTTTAGGAGATGAGAAATGAAAAGAGAATGAAATGGGAAATACATTGTACGTGAAAAATGGAATATGGTGGACAGCTATGAGATGGTGAACGGCTAGAAAGAAATGAATGCTAGGAAAGCAAAAGGGCAATAGTTAAAGAAACCCGAAGTCTATTGAAATTTCCAAGCCTATTTTCAAAATAAAAATCCAAAAATAAAATAAAAGTCTAAACAAAACAAAATAGAAAATAAAATAGAGAAACGAACATAGAAAATAGAAGATAAAATGCAGGAAAATAATTGTATGTAAAACGCTGTAATTCATCAAATTTAAAAAGTATAAAATAGAATTTGATAAAACGAAAAGCAGAACGAATACCTGAATTGTATTCTGTTTCAAAGAAAAAGAATAAAAATTTGAAATTTCAAACAAATTCAAAGTTTGACCATAGTTGACTAAAATATAAAAATTTTAGAAAATATTTATCATATTGTATTTGGAAAATAAATTACAAACAAAATCCAAAATTACATTGGAAAATTCCAAAAATTCAATTTTAAATGATTTAAAAATCAATGTTTTAATATAAAATTTTAATTAAAATATGTACAAATTTATAGGTTGTTACAATGATTAAATGTTTTACATAAATGAGTAAATATAAAAAGCACGATCGAGTTTCATAAGCGACTTATAATCCTTTTTTTTAAATTAATCTTTTATTAATTAAAACCTCTTTTATTAGAAAAACTTCTTCTAAATAATGAAACATCATTTATCAAACTCTAGTACTCATTTGTACTTCTTTCACTACTTCAAAAAGTATTTATATACTTATCACAAATGATATAAGTATATTCCCAAATCGTTAACAAAATTTCTTACTCTAAACATTTACTTTTTCTATACTTCAAATAGTATTCATGTACTTAACTCAAATAGTGTAAGTATATTACAAAATCATTTAACAAGATTTCTCATTATGAAATTTTACATTCTCTATACTTCAAAAACTATTCGTATACTTATCTCAAATGTTAGAAGTATATTAACAAATCCTTAACAATATTTCTTATTTATAATCTCCTTTAAAATATACATTTTAAAGATCTAAATGCTTTCATAAATCTATTTAAAAGGTTAAAAAAAGTCACTTAAACATTGTCACTATACATCCTAAACCATTTCAAGTATGCTTATCTTTAAAACATTCCTTTTAAATATCTATTTACGTTAAAAGTTTAATCAAAAAGCGTTAAAGACGAATGTTATTAAAACATTGTCACAAAAAACCCAAAACCATTCCACACTTGTATTATCTTTAAAACATTCTTTTAAAGATCGAAGTTTAATAATAAGTTATGTTCGATAGTCGACTAAGAAATTTTCTATTTAAAATAATTGCTTATACAAATCAATGTTCGTAAACTTATCTCATTTCCAACATTTCAACTTTACTTTTCTCGTTCAATAGTGAAGCCAGGTAAATTATAGCATTAGTAGCATCAAAGCCTTGCCTAGATACTTCATTCTTGAATCACACAAATAGACAAGCATACTCGTTGGCTTTTAGTGTGAAGCATAGTATTAATGATTTTCATAAACAAGTAACCAAACACATTGTTAACCCATTTCTGACATTCTCGACTTAACTATTCATTGTTCAAAAATGAAACTGATAGCCTAGAGATCTATTGCTCCATCCCTTTTCAACATTAACCTTAACTCCCAGAAATAGAGAAGTCTACTTTGTTGGATTTTAGCATTTAGCAAAGTTAATTATCTTTTTGAACAAGTAATTGAACAACAAGGTTAACACATTTTTGATTTTCACGACTTAACTATTCCTTAACCAACATAGAAACTGATAGTTTAGAGCTCTATTGCTCCATCCATATTCAACATCAGTCTCATCTCCCAGAAATAGTGAAGTCTACTTCGTTGGCTTTTAGTGTTAAGCAAAGTGGTTACCTTATTCAAAACTTATATATAAGTATTAAAATATATTTAAACTTCAAACAACTTTAGAATGCTACAAAATAGATTAGAAATTGTCTTCAAAGAGATCAGCAAGCCAGATTTAGGTATCATTTTTGAATACATAAAACTATAAACAACATAGTACAACATTTACAAATGTTGTTAAAACGTCCCTGTTAAAACAACATTTAAAAACACGATCTTTATGACTAGTTTTAGCCAATTTAACAAGTGAGTTAAGACTTGTAATTTTTATATTAAGTACTACCATTAGAGTAACTAAAAACATGAAATGAAATGCCAAAGGACGCCTTACCATTTATTTATAAAAATTCCGAGAACAGAGGATACGGAGGTGCACTTATAAGGACTATTCTTACTTCAAACACTTTCAAACTTACTTCAATTCAAAATACAATCTACATAAAAATTTAAACATCAAGTCAAGACAATGTCACATGTTTAAGAGGGTAATAGAAGTGATGTTATACAATATAAAGTGATCATTTGCTTTCAAAAGCAAGTGGGGTCCAAAGTTTATAACTTTACTTAGTTAATGTCACTTTAACTTTATACTTTGCACAAAACACATACACACACATATAATATGTGCCTATAAGTTAGTGAGATAATTCACTTAGATACATGGAAAACCAAAGCATAAAGCCACAAGAACAAAGAACCACCTACCACCATCACCAAAAGCCTAATGACCTAACCTTTAGCTCTTCCAAACCAAGGCAACACCTCTCTTCCTCCTTCCATGCACACGACCACCTCCTGGACCCCCCCTTCCTCTCACCTTCTCTCACTTTTTACTTGCTAATCATGCTTCTCATGATATTTTTGGCCTACTGCCAAAGTTTAAAGAGATTGGAGATGATTTGGTTAAGACTTGAAAAAGTAAGAGAATAATAAGCAGATTAGTGCTTAGGAGCTTCCATCATTTTTATTTCTCATATCAGTGAAAAGATCGAACCTCTCTCCTAGCAAGTAATACCTCCATGACTTGAGTGCAAAAACTATAGCTGCTAACTCCAAAACATGGGTAGGGTAGTTCTTCTCATACTTCCTCAACTGTCTACTCCCATGACATACCACCCTCCCTTCTATCATCAACACTATTCCTAGACCCGTCCCACATGCACCAGTGTATACTATAAAAGGCTTATCTCCATCGGGTAAAACTAACACTGGGGTATGAGTAAGGGCTCTCTTTAGCATTGTGAAGGAATCCTCACAATAAACGTCCTATATGAATGGTTTATTCCTCTTAGTGAAGCGAGTAAGCGGTGCTGAAATCTTGGCAAAATCTCTGATGAACTTCCTATAATAGCCAACCAATCCTAGGAAGATTTTTACTTCAGTAACGTTCTTGGGGGCCTTCTAATCTTGCATTACAATTAGTTTAGCGAGTTCAATAGCTAAACCCTCTCTTGAGACTATGAGCCCTAAGAAACGTACCTCCATTCGCCAAAAGTGACATTTCGAGAACTTTGCCGTCAACTGATGAACACGGAATGTATAAAGAAACTCCACCATATGAACAAAATGCTCCTTCATATTATTGGAAAACACCAAAAGGTTTTCCACAAACACTACTACGAACTTATTTAGGACATCTTTAAAAATATGGCTCGTCTAGTCCATAAAATAGGCCAGGGCATTGGTTAGCCCAAAAGGCATAACCAACCACTCAAAGAATTAGCCGAGTGCCCTAAATGTTGTCTTATCAATGCTATCATCAGTGACCCTAAGTTTATGAAATCTAGTGGCTAAATCAAGTTGAGAAAATACTAAAGAGCCAACTAACTAGTCGAAAAGATCATATATCCTAGGAAGTGGATAACGGTTCTTCTTTGTGGGCTTATTCAACTCTCTATAGTCTACGCAAAGTCGAAGGGAACCATCTGCCATAGTAGCAAAGACGACTGGCGCTCACCACACAGATATGCTCCTTCTGATGAAGCCTTTCTCTAATATCTCACGAATATGCTTATTCAACTCCTTCCTCTACCTAGGTTGTGCCTCAGGGCAATGCCACTGGCTTAGCATTGTCATTCAAATAAATTATGAAGTCGATTTCTTCTCTTAGGGGTTAGTCCCGTAACCTCCTCAAAGACGTTCGGGAAATCTTTGATGACCGGAATTAAACCTAACTCTGCAGATGACAAATCGAGGAAATAAAGGAAGCTCAACATGACTGACTTCTGTGGGTTGCAAGAAACCTCGGGAGTCCTGCCACTGCATGTCTCTAGTCTAACGACTTTCCTATTGTAGCCTAATATCGCTCCATATGTGGATAGTCAATCCAGTCCCAAAATCATCCCATACCACGAAAATCCCAATACATAGGCGTCATAATCTACATTAGGATAAAAAATTTCGAACCCCTACAAAAGATAAATAAATGTGCCAATCCTCCTATGGGTTTTGAAACAACTTGGGGACCAATATGAAAGAGATATCTACGCGCAAACGATTAATCAAAGAACTAGAGATGAAAGAGTGTGATGCTCCAGAATAAAAAAGAGTCCGAATGGAAAAATTAGAAATAGAAATCAAACCTTCCACGATGACTTTCGTACCTCTATCTAGTCCGCTGTTGGAAGGTGCTGCATCCAATGCCTGAATCTGCGCCGTCGGTGCACCCGCTCCCTGCCCCATCTTCCGAGGAAAAAATCTACTAATGTGACCAGGTTGTCCATAATTATAAAACTTTCCCTTCATCCCTGCCTTCTTACTGTCTTTTGCGTAATGACCAACTATCCCACAGCCAATGCACTTCCCTCCTTTATTAATCTGCTTCTAAGGGACTTCTCCTTTCTTCTTATCTTTATCGGTTAACATACTCCTTTATTGAAAGACTTACATGCTTCAAGCTAATAAACCTTTCCAACTGCATTCTCTCTTCTTCTTGTGACAAAAACTTCCTCTCAAACATCTCTCAAAATCCAAGCCATCCAATGTCTATTCCTTACAACTCAACAACCTCCCGCCAATAAGAAGCCTCTCCTTTCAGCTACCAAGATGCAAGCTGAGCTCTCTATTGATCCTCCAGTACCAATAGCCTAAAAATTCTCTCTGTACTCCTTAACCAATCTTTTTCCTCCATGAAATCCTTTGTACTGAAAAATGTCTTGCCTCCTAAACTGGCGAAGTCCTTGCATAACTTAGAGAAATTGGCTGCTGCAGGTGGATCGATGGGATTTCCACCCGCTGGTGCTGGATTAAGCGTTTGCCCTTGCACCTCTGGAGTCATAGCTTGAAAGTATCTATGAAACTAGTTTAGGACTTAGACCCTCGGGAAGTTTGGGGGCATCTTCCATTCAATGCAAAGAAAAAGAAAATTTAGGCTCGAAATAATCGAAGAAAGATTGAACTGGACTTTAAGGGGTTTTTTTATAGGAACTCTCTTTTATACTCGAATTTTTTTTTCTACGAGTTTCCTTTTGAATTTTTTTTTTAAAACAAGTTATTTTTGAAAATACTTTCAGAAAATTTAGGCTCGAAATAATCGAAGAAAGATTGAACTGGACTTTAAGGGGTTTTTTTATAGGAACTCTCTTTTATACTTGAATTTTTTTTTTCTATGAGTTTCCTTTTGAATTTTTTTTTAAAACAAGTTATTTTTGAAAATACTTTCACACCTCTATATATACCCAGAAAGGGCACGTTAAAGAATATGGTGCACTTTTGGTATAGCTAAAAACTTACAGAGAATAAGATTCACAAGACAAAATAAATAAAATGGTGAAAACATTTAAAAACAATAACTTATTAAAATCAAACTTCATAAAATAAGTCATAACCAAAATAAGTCTAAAATACCAAATACATATGTCTTATGGAAAACATTATATTAGTCAGAATATCAGTGTACATACATAAAACCTTCCCTCTCAACAAATGCAATTACATGAAAACAAATCTAAAAAGAAGACGAAGAATACATGAGAAAAACTCCGCAACTGAATCTCCAAGAAAATCCAAAATCTACTTTCCTTACCTCTGATGGCCAATGGGGGAAAGAGGGAAATAGAGGAGTGGGTAAGACTACAAGTTTGTTAAATGAAAGTAATTACCAGTATTCTTAAGCAAGGTAAAGATAATAGGCTTTTCAATAGTTCTAGTATAAAAGGAAATAAAGGAAAAGATAAAGATGGAATAAAATATAGTTTAGCTATTTACTTTGCTTAGATAGTTCGATTGGATTGTTTGCACTTTTCTAAAAATGCTTTGATTAGGCTAAAATCCCTTTCCTAGTTTAATTAGGCTGAAGTCCTAATTCTATCCTTTGATCGACCTTCCATCTCTGTTGTGCCTACTGTAGGCTAGTCCCATCCTGTGGGTCCTATAGTAAAAGACACATATTTAGCGCTTTTAACTCAATAGCAACTTATCTTCCTGCACCGAGGCTGCACACATGACTGCCGTTAGGCTAGCACTACCTGTTGCTCCCTCTTTGGAACTCTTATTTACCCTAAACAGCATAAGCGTACCCAGCCTCACCTCCGTGTGTTGTTAGACGACCAGTTCCTGACTGAAGGGGAATGCTGCCGATGTGGGTCCTAACAAAAAAAAACTAGTTGCGCCCCTTGTCCAAATCCCCTGATTTGAACTCCTAATTATTAACCTTTATCTACCCTAAACAGCATAAGCGTGTCCCAAAGGAAATGCTGCCGGTACGGGTCCTAATTCTATTTGTGCTTGTTAACTTAGTATAAGTCTTTAAAAAAATCCTTTTCTATTTTGTCTCTAATTATAACTTGTGCGTTATAACTTTTCTTATTTACTTAACTCAAGGCCTAAGTTTAAAAATAAGTTACTTTGCTATTTCTTTGTTTTCTCTTTTTAGTTATAATTACATATTATAACTATGCTTGCAAATGTCATAAATTTGTCTATTTCAGTCTAAGTCCAATTTATTGTAATTATTCTTCTTTTACATCTCATTTTCTATAAATTCGGTGTTCTTATATTTTAGTCCATATTAACGAATATTTTCTTCTATTTATTCCACTCATGTAAAAATGGAATTGAAAAGAAACTGACATTTACAGAATAAATCCCGACATAGAATAGATGTAATAAAACAAAATAAGAGTAAATAACTGTATATATTGTAAATATCTGCAAATTATTGGGAAAAGTGCAATTAACAGTAAATAATTGTGAATAACTGAAATAGAATAGCTAAATGAAAATAGACTGGAAAACAAGTCTAAAATTTACTTAAAAATAAACTGTAAATAAACTTGCATAAAGGTTATCCCAAAATTGTAGAAAAACAACAACTATTGGACCCTATTATTTTAAATTACTTAAGAATCTAAAATAATTACTTTAACAGTCACTTGTGGTCCTTAACACTTTCCTTTGGCCTTTCCGGATCCACTTGAGGAGTAAATAAATATTTTATTTAAAAAGATCTTCTCCTCAGAAAAATATTCCTTTAGGGTCTAGCCTCAGACAATGAACCCAGATGGAGAAAATTTGAATGAGAAAAATAGCTAGGCCTAGGGTCTTATTTATTGTGTCACTTTGGATCTCAGACCATTGAATTTGGACAGTAAATCTGGTGCAACCATGTCATGGGCTCAATGGGAAATGTCGGATGGAAGCACGGACACACAAGATGGAGTAAAAATAGCAAAATGATGTGTTGAAATTAAACTGGATAAAACCAGCAAAAGAATGCACGTGGGTCGACCTATCCATGGTGAGGGTCGACCTTGCCTCTATATATATACATACACACACACACACACACACACACATACATATACATATACATATATATATATTCTTTTGTTTTCTTGTTTTTGGTTTATTCCGTAACTTCTTCGTTCTAGCTCCAATTTTGACAATCCATATATGGAAATTGACCAAAAAATTACCACGGACACAATAATGTAAATCCAATGTTCCGTTTTTGATAATTCCACAAAGTTATTTCGTTATTTAATTAATTCGTTAATTAATTACCATAGCTTAAATTTCGGGTTGTTACAGGGGATAGTTTGGACAATGTAGTTCTCCATGAGTTTCAAGAAAGACCCAAACAGACTTTGATTGAGTGAAGTTAAGACTTGGTCACGTTCGATCTTCTTTCGAGATTGGAGAGCGGATATAAATAGGAAAACTCTTTTAGTAGGACGAGATGAACCTTTACTTGTCATTATTATGATACTCAAGTCCTTAATTTTGTTTGCATAGCCTTAACCATCCCTCGAAATTGAGTAGACTCTTTGATAGACACTTGAAGATATTCAAAAAGGTGCCTGATCTGGATTGCTTGAAGCTCACAGATAGTATTATAATACTGGTCATGGTCTTTATCTGAGATGAAGATAGCCAGATGCTCATCATTATCTTCTTTAATGAGCTGGATGCGGAGGTAGAGAGGTAACTACTGGGTTAGTTCCTTAGTTTCAAAGTTAGTTAGGGTTGGAGAGATAATGCCGTTGGATTTTCCGAAATGGAAAAATGACGATGGTTTAGGCACTCCTTCTAGCGCCAAAAATGTTAGTGCAAATTTTGGTCCACACCAACTGCCCAGAGTCCAAAGATATAGCTTTGGAAACTGGTTGTACTACTGAACAAGAAAAAGAGATTACCGCGATTTTATTTAATCAAGATTTGGTTACGAAAGGTTGGGCTGTAGAGTCATGATAGCACATACAGAGAAAGTAAAGTGCAGAAAGTAAATAACACCAAGACTTTCATAGTGGTTCGGGACAAAAGTTGCTACATCCACTATCATTTCCTTATTTAGTCACTCTTATCTTGCCGAGACATTGAGTATATGCAATTTCCATTAATGCATTTGTAAATAAAGCTCTGATATAGGAAAGTACAATATTATTTTTTGTCTCGATCCTTTTTTATGCCAAAAGATCCTTGTGCCTTGGGATTGCCGCCTTTATACAGCCAGCATTCCATGGTGCTATTAGTGGAGAGTCTTCTCCATAGACAGTTGGAGTAGCCTATTGAGCGGTTATGTTTAGTGCTTTCCCTAAACATCTAACGATACAACATAGTTGGTGACATGTTTCCCGTGCAAATGGCCACTTGTATCTGAGCCATTTGTTATCTTTTTGTTTGCTTCAGTCATTGATCTTTTTATATTATGCTGAAGCTTTGAGCCTTGGACATACTGAAGGGCTTTGTCCTTCGGCATGCCAACTTATCCTTTTGGTACAAGCCAATTTTTTGGTTTTATAATTCTAGGTGGTGTAACCTCTCCTTATGCACATAATTAGTTGGTTTGGGACTTACTTGGGAAGATAACCACTATTTTTGTTATTGAGATATTTGGGTTCAACATGTGTGTAGCCTACACTTATAAAGCATATGGATAAAATCATAAGTAAGATAATGAGCTGGTAGGTATCTTAGAGAATCTTGGTAGAGGAGTGCAGTCGAGTCATTTGAGGCGTTGTTCCATTGACTCGAAGGGATGACTATGGAGAGATGGTAGATTAGGTGTTCCTCTCATTACGAAGTTGATTAGTATTGCACAAGCTGAGTCTCATCGTTCGAGGTTGACCATTCATGACGGTGGGGAAAAATTTACTATGATATGAAGAGAGTCTTTTATTAGCCAGGAATGACGAAGCGTGTATTAGAGTATATAGCTCGATGTATCACTTGCCAAAGGATAACGACAGGGCAGAACAAGCTGGAAGGATTGTTGCAGTGCAGGCTTTGGATGTTCCTTAGTGGAAGTGGGAGAGTATCACTGTGGATTTTATCGGTGGACTACCGAGTAGTAGGAAAGGAAATGAGAGTATTTGGGTCATAGATGATCGGTTTACCAAATGCGCTCATTTTATACCAATTAGGAATACGAGGATGGCGGTATCTTTGGCAAATCTATACGTGAGAGAGGTCATCAGGATCCTACTAGTATCATTAGCAATTGAGATCCACTTTTCACCACTGAGTTTTGAAGGAGTCAACGAGTGGCTTTGTGCACCGACTTGAGCTTTATTACCACTTATCATTTACCGTTGGTGGAGTTTACCTATAATAACAACTATCATGCGAGCATTGGGATAGCACCATTCGAGGGCTTTTCGTAAGACCTTATAGATCATCATTGTGTTAGTAGGACACTACGCCTAGGATTACTCTTGGGCCAAATATGGTGAGAGAGACATCGAAGAAAGAAGACTTGATCCATAAAAGACTGAAAACTGCACAAGATAGGAAGAAATCTTATGTTGATAGGATATGTATGGGGTTAGAGTTCATAGTATGTGACATGGTGTTTGTGAAGGTCTCATCTCTTAGGCACATCATTAGATTCGGTAGTTCTGGGAAACTAACATTGAGTTTCATAAGACCTTTCCCGACTACTGATAGGATAGGGAAGTTGGCATATAGAGGAAACTTCCTAAGAAGTTGGTAGGAGTATATGATATTTTCCATGTATTGCACTTGCGAAAGTGCTTGCATGATTCAACTACCGTAGTCGAGTTGAGTCAGCTAGAGGAGGTAAAGGTAGAGAGGAAGTCACTTATTCATCGTACACCCACTTTTATTCTTGATCATGGTAGAAAGTGGCTTTGCAACAAAGAAATCAAACTTGTTAATGTCCAACGGGAAGATGATCTAATGGGGAGTACATAGGAGCCAAAGGGGATGATCCGAGCTACCCTCCTACAACTCTTTTTTGGTACGTTTCCAATTTAAGTTTAAGGTTTAGATTACTGATATATTAGGAATTAACATGGCATACCTTTTAGGTAGAGACCATTGAATGATTGGAATAGTTGTAAATGTGTCAATAGGACATGTTATGGATGATGGATGCTAATGGATGTATTATTGAGATTCTTCCTTTTACACTCTTAGGATAGCATATCCTTTAGATGGTGCGTACACTCACATTATCCCTTGTTTATTGTTTATCTTGTTGAACATTATGCATATGGACTAAATGGTTACGGATACATGTAGAGTTGCAAGTATATTTTTAGGATATTATATACATTTTAGAGTCATGGCATGAGCATTTGCATGGCAGGCGGTCGAATAGATTAGGAGATAGCCTGGTCTTTGCATTAGTATAGGTGTACGAGCATTTCACGCTTGTGTATATACATATACTGCATTAGAAAGTCTAAAAGGACAATGGTTTTCCATGGATAATGGATGGGTAGATTGTTGTAGCTATTACTTGTTACGTATGCGAGTAACATTTTTCCATGCTTTGTGATTTTGGAAAGTAATCTTAAGGGAAGAGAATATAACTCCCCGAATGAAAATTTTAAAAAGAAAATTAAATTTAAATAAACTAGGAGTTAAAATTAAATTTTCACAAAATTCTGCATTTTCTACGAAACTTGCACCATTGCATTCGTAGCGTTTTTGTGGACAATTTTCCTAATTAAGACTTTTAAATCAGAGTTAGTATAGAGAAGTTATGAATATTTGAAAATCAAAAAGAAAAAGATAATTAAAGCTAAAAACTTTCCAAAATTTTTGCACTAGAAGTGGTCGATCTCTAGGTTTCAACGTTCGCCCGATCCCCTTCGACGATCGATCAGTTGACGTGTTAAATCGAGATTATGGAGTGCGAACTGGATGATTATGTTAGAACAAAATATTTTTCTTTGTTGCAAAGTTTATGATGTGCATTTGAAATGCGAATAAAGGTTTTCTAGGTAGATCCAACGCTCCAAATCAACTTATAAATCCTATAGATTAACACCTAAGATAGCCCTAATTTCATTAGAAAATTCACTGTACTAAAACCTTGTCAAAATTTCTTCTCTCCGCTTCTAAACTTTCTTTCAAATATTAAAAAAACCTAAGTAAGAGAGCATAACAAATCAGATCAAGGAGGAGGCAAGCTAACGAGTAAGATTCTACAAAAAAGTTCATAGTTAGAGCTTAGATCCTAGGAGACTGGGAACAAGTGTAATAAGCTAATTATTTGCATTTAATTTTAACCTATTCTATTTGATCTAGGAATTGGAAATGATAAAATTTGTTGATCAGATTTTAACCCAAGTTAAACCCCTTTTATTATTGAATTAAAACCCTAAAATTAATTTACCCTAAATCAAACTATATTATATGTGAACTGTACAAATCTATGAAGTTGAAATAAATAAATAAACTAGGGTAATTACAAAGACTGGCCATTGTAATCACATAGGATTAACTGTGTAAGTTGAATTGAATTGATAGAACTAAAATAATAATTAGAAATTGAATTATTGAAATAGAAAACCCAAAACTTTACAATGCAACAGACAGACCGTTCACCCAAGCGGTCGACCACGGTTTACCGCTAAAGGCTGAAAAGCGTAATCTGAACCTCGGTTGGAGTCTTAGGTTAAAATATAAACTACTAATCATTTGTATAAGTATATTTAATACATATGTGGGGATTTTAAAGATATGAGAGAAGCTAGTTCCCTATGAGATGATGTTAGGACGTTGAGGGGTTGGGTAAATGTACTTTAACCGATAGGGGCTGATTATTCGATTCCGGATGATTTTATAGCAAATGGCACCCACAAGATTTTCAATGGTGGATGCGCAATACTGACTGATGCCTGATGAAGTGTGGGGGCCTGCACATCGGGACTCCTTGTATTCACGATTCCGATGCGGCGTGATATTGCGTTGTTGGTGGATTCCAATGCATACGATAAGAGACGTATACTACAATCGAGAGGTGGACACGGATGTAGGCGATGAGACACACAACGAGTCAGCATTGGAGGCTCCCTCTCGACGCATAGTTGGTGTTAAACCATAATTTTGTTTAACGTTTTATATGTGTGTACATGGAAGCAAGTTAGAAGAAATTCCAATAATACCCCTTGGTTGTTTTGTAATTCACTAGATTATTTAGAGCACAATTCATAAATTCAAGTAATATTCTAAAATCAATAGGAAAATAAGTAACATGTTCAAGACATGTTTCTTTTTTTCAATTGTGAACATGTTACAAGATGTGTCAATGTGTAATTTTCAAATTACAAGGACCTTGATTATAAATATGACATCTTCTCCCTCATTATCCTTTATGCCATTAATTTTCCATCGAGCTCTCAATAAATATAAATTGGAGAAGATTTTAATTGGAAAAGGTGAAAAGAGTGAGAAAGAGGCAAGGGACCCTTCTCATGAGGAGGTACATCTCTATTTATAGTTGATGGAAGGAGGTAGGCATTCTCTAATTGGTGATGTGAGACTTTGGCTTCTATTTTGATGATGGCTTCAACATGAAGCTTTTGAATGAACATGATGGCTTTTGAGGCTTTATGGTGGATAATAAACCTGTCCCTTTTGAACTTGCTTTTATAAATGACTTTAATCCTCCTTGCTTGCATGGCTTTTGACACCAACATGCTTTTAGGCAATGCTCATTATGGATTTTACAGCATGTGATGCTAATATAATATGGCATGGATAGTATTCGGCATGGAGCAAGCATGGTATGGAATGAGCATGGCATTACTTGAGAGAAGACATTGAAGAGGGTGGCATAAAATAGAGGCGGCATTGAAGAGGAAGTGGCATCAAAAAGGTGCAACATTGATATGATGTGGCATCAATTAAATGCAGCATTGGTGACATGCTTTGTTGCTTATATGCGGCGTTGATATTACGGGCAGCATTGAATCATGTGGTTTTTGGTGAAGCGCGGCATGGATGTTATAGCATATTCATTCCATCTTTATAGGTGAATGGTAGTATTAATAGAAAGCGGCATCAACGAGATGCGACATGGATCATCTTGTCAGACACCAATCTTATAATATTGATTATATCTACTTCATCTCTTCCTTGAAGAGACGCAGCATTATCCATTCAATTCTATAGACGTTATGCGGCATAAATGACACATGACATTGTGCATAATTCCTTATCGATGAGATGCGAAATTTGGTTCTTTGGATATTAATCCATATTCATACTCTTGGCATTGCTTGTTGATGCACTATTATGGTTGTGTCGCCATGCCACATATCTTCGACGTCAATATTAATAGAACCAGGGGTGTCGATATTCATTTCTAAGGACCTGCATCATGCTTCTGTGCTCTCACACTTTTGTTCTTCTAGAATTACTTTATCAATGTAAGTTGCACTTTTACCCTTAAAGTCTACATAGTTCCTTGACATGATCTTCGGCGTTGTAATATGTAGCATTGTGATGCTACCTTTACCTTGTTGATTTGTAATGCACTAGGTGTTATCTCAACTGTCCATGGAATACTGTTCTTCGGCTTTGTTAATTACTTATACTCTTTAATTTCAACATAAACGCCTTTGTTTGCATCCTTTGGAAACTATGTGGATAACCTTTGCCTCCCTCCTTATATGGAAGAAACTATTTACACTTTAGTATCAAACAAGGAGTTCATTTACTTCACTGATTCTTTTCCCTGCTTTTCTACACAACATAGAAAAAGTGATGATTATTCATTACTTAGTATTTAAATCCTTAATGATTCTTACCAGATTTGGTTAAACCATAAATTGTCATGCGTTAGGTTGGAGATTCCTCTGCATCTTCTATATAAATCATGATTTTTATAAATACTAATGATCTTTTTAAATAGAAACTTAAAACGTTATTTGATAATATTGGTAGGAAGGTCGGTAATTCGCTTGGAAAGGATCAGAATATTTCAAATAGAAGACCAGAAAACCTTCTGGCCATCACAATAATGCTTCGGATAGGTTGCCAAACAACCGTCTGGCAAAAGACCAAAAACTCCTTCGATGGTAGTAATAGAAGACTTGAAACCAGCCAGGCAATAATAAAAGACCAGAAAACCATCTGGGAAAAATTAATGATTGGAAAGCCCATCTAGTGATAATAGACAACCGACCAGAATAGTATGGAAACAATAGAAAACCGAAAAACCTATCTTATAATAACAGAAGAGTACAGAACCATCTGACTCTAAGAGAAGAACAAAAAACCCATCTCGTAATAATATAAGACCAAAAAACCGATCCGATCATAATAATCTGAATAAAAGACCTATAAAACCATCTGGAAATAATGAAAGACTGGAAAACCATCTGGGAATAATAGAAGACCAAAAAATCTATCTTGTAATAATATAAGACTAGAAAACCATCTTATAATAATAGAAGATTAGAAATCCATTTGGAAATAATAAAAGACTAGAAAATCCGTAAGGTAATAATAGAAGACTGAGATCCATCTGGCAATAAAAGAAGACCAAAAAATCCATTCGGTAATGCTAGCAGACCAGAAAACTTATCTGGTAATAATAGAGCACAAGGAAATCCTTCTGGCTATAAGGATAAAAACCAGAAAACCTACTAGCTAATAATATAAAACTAGAATATTTATTTGCCGATAATGAGAAGACCAGAGGACCAAAAAATCATTTGGAAAACAAATTCCCTATACGGATTGTAGAGCTCCATTTCCTTCAGAGATTGTTTTGTCCATGTTTTGTCCTTATTGCTCTAGAAGATTGCTTTGATCCATTCGATAGGATAGAGATTAACTCACTTAATTGATTTCCTTGTCACCATCTTTAGGTGATGTTTCAACTTCAATCAAACCCCTTATCACTGTCTTAGGTGATTGTTTCGGTCTTGTTGTCAAGTGCATTTGTTTAGCTATATCAAGCAGAACCGTATATTGATCCAACCTTCCTTTTGGAAGCGCTTTAGTGAGGCCTTTATGATGGCAGTAAAGGCTGGTCCGGTGCTTAAGGTGCTAACAGAATTAGAGACTTTCCCAATCTCCCCCTCGGTGATGCTTCAATAAGGCCTTTGATAATGACATTGATGGTTGGCCCGGTGCACTAGTAAGCTATCATAAGCAGAACCAGAGAATTACCTGACTTCCCTCTAAGTGGCACTTTAGTGAGGCCATTGATGACGGGACTAAAGACTGGTCTGACACTCCGGATAGCTATCTTAAATAGAACCAGAGACTCACTCGATCTCCCTCTAGGAGATGCTTCAAGAAGGCCTTTGATGATAGTACTTAAGACTTATCCGGTGCTCTTGGTAGCAACCTTAAGCAAAACCAAGGACTTATCAAACCTCCATCTAGGAGGCGCATTGGTGAGACCTTTGATGTTGGAACTAAAGGCTTTTTCCTTTATTAAGGAGATTCTTACTTCTTTTTTCGGTTGATCCGGTAGATATACTTGAGACTTTCCCTTTATTTATCCATTATTAGGAAATATGGTCTCAAACATTGGACGTCTCATTTTATCATCATATTGTCGTCATGTTGGCATAGTTGTTGAATTTTCGATGAGTCTCTTCCAAGCATAATCTTTCATAATATCCATCTTCTTTTAGTATGGTCTTTTCTAAGTCCATGGTCATTGTGTTTTGATATCCTTTGTTTGTATTTGGGCATTTATTTGGCCATTTTATTCCTTAGTTCATTGATCTATTTTGGAGATTTTCTCTTATCTCTTAACCATTTAATGGGATTAATATCAACTTCGATTAGAAGCATTATTCCTCATGCATAGGAGATTCATATTTTTGCAACTTGATATGCCTAAAGTGTGAGTGGTAGTTATTCCATCCAATTTGGCTTTCTATTTAGTATGTAGTAAAAGTTGATGAGTACTCCTTTCTTTATGTAATTCTTTAGCGAATTCATGCCTCTAAGGACAATTTTCCTTTTCGACACACTTCATGTTCAAAGACACTTTATGGTTTCATTGGTAATCGAGCATCAGATTTCCATAGTCGATACTCTTGATCATGTAAATGGTTTCCATAATTATTCTGGATACTCAAAATTAGTCTCATGCTGGACCCATACTAAGGTAGAAATCACAAGTGCTTTTAGAATTCGATAGAAGTTATAATCATAGTCATGTTAAAGTCAAGTGATCCTAGAGTCGGTCTTTGTAGAACAATTTTATCTAAGCAGAAAACAAGATAACGAGTGCTTTGGAATTCGAAGCAAGTTGTGAATAAAAATTGCAAATGCATTTGAACTCAAAACAAGCCATAATTTGAGATATCTTTTACTACCTTGTAATGTTATTATCATTTTTTGTATGATCTTCATATAACTAGTTTGAACTTTGTAGCTTGAAAATTACAATATTGGATAATGATTCTACTTCAGAGTTCTTGAATTTATTAATAAGTTCCAGTTTGATAGATTTGTTCCCTTTTAGCTGCTCATGATTCTTGATGAATGCCTTTTCATATTTTCAAATATTACTTGGGATATTTTGGTGGCCTAAATTTAGAGATTCTATTTCGGCCACTTGAAGTTTCAAACTTAGGTCTTGCACCCCATAGGGTCCCCTTAGTAAATAATCATTCCTTATTTGGGTTAATATTAGTAATTTGCAACTTTCAGAATGATTTTACCAAAACATTATTTGGGTCAATATTATGGCCATAAGAATATATATTATTTAACGAAATACTTTTGGAATGCAAATTTTCTTGGAATAATGGGTTGTTTGATGGTATAAAATAAGGAATATTTTACCTTGTATAATCGGGTTGGATAATAGGTTTTGAAAATTGTGAAACTTTTAGAAAACGCCATTTCAATAAATTGGATAATCATAAAAACAAATTTTTTGGAAGTTGATCTAATAGGAGGGGATAACGACACCTTCGATCTAAGGAGTTAAATTAATTGCTAAGCATGGCTTCAGAATTAACCTTTTGACTTAAGTAATCCAAATTCCATTCTAATGGTATAATTCATGACTTTAGATCCTTTAGGTAAGAAACCCAATAGTTCATCACAAGAATATTTATTTAGTCATAAAAATTCTACAATATCATCATCAGACAATAAGAATTTCATAGAATCATCTAGTAGTAAGAAATCCAAAAATCTATTTGATACAAGAGGAGTAGAGCATCTTCTGATGATGAAGATTCCCATTACATATTGACAAGAAAATCAAGAGTTTCTCGGATGTCTACTTATAATAGATTAATCATCATTTTATCCTGAAAAGAATTTTGAATTCCATGTTAGTATGTAATGAATTTTATATGTAAACATAGAAATTTTGATGAGTAGAGCAGATTCATGGTGAACAACAGCCGTGATATTTCATGGTTGAACTCCTTAAATTATAAATTTCGCTTTACAGCACACCTGTAAAATATTAGTTTTAACAACTTTAAAGCATCAATAATATTAATCAGAAATGAAAGTGCAGTAGCAATGATATATTATAATCATATTTGCCAAATAATAATAAACTTAGTGTGCAGGCAGGTAAAAACACATAATCAGAATACGTGTTCATACATTTTTTATACTTGGTATATGCACTCGAAATATCCCATATCAGCAGGATAAGCCCTTTTAATTTAGAAAATCACAACTCTAAACGATTAATGTTTGAAAATTCAATGTCCATTTCCTTACTTTAATAATCATTTTAAATTCACGCTTGCCAAATCCAACAGCAAAGGGCATATGATTGCTTACTTACAACGTATGGGTGGTCTATACTTTAACACACTTACTGACTTACGCATTTAAAATGAAACCATGTGCATATAAAACATTGTTCTTTTCTAACGTATATACATATACTTAAAATTAATATATCATTTATATACACAAAACTTTATATATGTCTAAAACCAGCAACTTTCAAAGTTTTCAACTTTCAAAATCTGATGATTTTGAGACATGTATATTCAAATTATATATGTGTAATGCTTTATATAAGTAGAGTTTATGTTCCTATCAGTTTGATACTTTTAAAACTATAAATGTCCTTAGCACTATGTTATACTGTTTGTCCATTTTATTTTATTATATTTTGTGTTTTCTTGGACTTAACTACCTTACTAGCAACTTATAAGGAGTAAATTCTCCAAGGGTGTAGTAAGTAGATTGTTGAGTTAGGAATTAGGAACCTTATTTTTGTCTTAGTTCATAGTCTTTTAATTTTTTGTTCAACATCTTACAGTCTCTTCTTTTAATAATATTCATAGTTCAAATTTATTCCATCATCATGTAGTTCAGATCTTTTTGAGTATATATCATTTTCTTCCTGTATTTGTTCTCTTTGTATTTTGTAGCATTCATCACATACTACATTTATCATTCTATATGTGAGTTGTATTTCTGTTTTATTTTCAATCAGGTAAAAGGTATTTTTAAGTGTTTTATTGTTTTGTCTTTATCTAGTTTAGATTTAGCTGTTAATTATAAAAATTTCTTTGAATAGTTTTCTCTAAAAACTTTGCTATATTATACTGTTTGTTACTGTCTAGACTTGTTTGATTAAATGTAATTAAAAGTTTTATCATGAATTTCTATTTTAAATTATTTTGTGAATATTCTATATTTTCTATTTTTGGAAAATTTTTCGTTTTAGTTTTTCCAATCATTCTCTTTTGTTATTTCATATCATGTTTTGTTTTTTGTGTTGATATAATTTTTCCATTCTTTATGGAATTTCTTTGCAAATCTTGTTCTTATAATAATATTTCTAGGTTCTTTAAACATAGTGAAATTATTGAATATCTTTATAAAATTTGCTTCACAATCAAAAATATTAATTAGGTTGTAGTATATTTCTGATTGGAAATAGTTATTAGTTCATGTCATTGGTTATCTGTGATGTTATCATTATTTTTTCATAAATTTATTATGTTTATCATGAATTTGTCTTCTGAATATTTTTGCATGTTTTCCATTTTAAACTAAATCTTTTTTAAGGTACTTTATTAACACGGAAACAGGGCATATATTTCCATGATATGCCTCATTAAAACCTCGTAACCCCCCTAACCTAGATGGGTACCTTACCAGGAAAAAGAGTATATATCATTTCCATATATTAACAGTACAAAATCATGATTATTGAGACCAAGACGTTGAACAGATGGAGGAGTAGTACTAGAATGGAAACAACACTCAAAACCATCTGTAAAATCATCTTGGCCACTAATCATAACAAAGTTAACAAAAAAGAAATAAAAAGACAAAGGACACAGCGCCAAAAGACAACTACACGTGTAGGAAGACAGAGATATCATCCTGAAACAAGCTGTAAGAACCACAGGAAGGTAACTAGAAACTCTTGAGGGTAAAATCGCATCGGCACAGATCTTCCTCAAGAATGGGGTAAGTTAATGGCCGAAATCATACTTCTCGGTCCTAAATTCTATATCTTCTTAATTGCGGTCGTAGCAGGAAAGATAAGGACCAAATGCAGTGGTAGCTGGAGTGCATTCGAGAAGAGCTTCAAGGCGGATAATGATGCTGGTTCAAATGCTCTATGAAGTTCATGTTATTCAAGATAAGTCTCGTTTACGAGTTTAGCACTTGTTTTTTCAGGGAGTATTGCACTAGAATCCTAACATCTTGAATGATTAGGGTGGTTCTGACATTCTCTGGCATCTCAACTCCTCTGAAGACTCTATTGTTCCTTTCACACCAAATGTTCCAGATCAGGGAAGTGAGCGTAATATTGGTAATTTGTCTTATTGCGTTGTTCGTATCTTGTCTGTGCTTGATACATTCCAGTATGTGTTACAGATCATTAGATTGGTTACAATTGACATTAATTTTCTGCAAGATGTTGAGTGCGATATTTCTCGAATATGGGCATTGAAAAAATAAGTGGTCTCTATTTTCTATTGCAACTGAGCACAAAGTACATAGTTGGTCCACATTATGGTTCCATCAACTTACACGCTCTAGTGTGTTAAGTTTGTTTTGTATGGCCATGAGAGCACATATTGACATTTTTGGCGCGCATCCCTTATCCCAGATAATTTTGGACCAAAAATGCTCTATGTGTTTGTTTCTGATATTATTCCATGCTGTTTTCATAGAGCATTTTCCATTGTTATTTAGATACCAGACCCAGTAATCCTCTTCTCTGTTCATTTGGATGTTTATGTTATGGATGATATCATGACTTTGAGTAGGTATATTATTCATGTTTTGTTTCCAGTTATTATTAGAGATGAGCACGGAAACTTTTGCATTATACTGATTATGCCCCTCCATGTTCCTCTCACCAACTAAATTGAGAAGTGTGAGGCCATTAATCCAGGGGTCTAGCCATAAGTTTGTTGTTTCTCCATTAACAATATTCCTATTAATGAGACCACAACACCACTTTCTGGCACGAAGAATTGTTTTCCATACAAATGAGTCAGATGTTTTACTATCAGTAGACCAGAAGTCGTCTTTTTTATTGTATCTGTTATTTGTCCATTTTGCCCATAATGATTCCCCATTGATGAATTTCCATAAGAGATTAATAGCCACTGCTTTAGATAAGTCTTCGATTTTCCTTACCCCAAAGCCTCCTTCACTCTTAGTTTTACATACATCTTCCCAGCACATGTTATGAGATTTAGATTTCCATAAAAAATTGGCACACAGAGAGTTAATTCTTTGAATAACCACTAGAGGGATTTGGGTGAATTGCAGCCAAAATAGAATGATAGGGTGAATGACATTCTTTATTAGCTCAGTTCTTCCACTTATGTTGAGAATTTTATTCTGCCATTGGCTGAACTTTTTATTTATCTTATCTATCAGCATACCAAACTCCCTTGTTTTAAGTTTGTTGTATGATAAAGGGATGCCCAGGTAGGTTATTGGCAGACTACCCATGTTTAAGTTTAGCATGTTGGCTATTTGGGTTTTGTGTGTGGCTCCTTTACTGAAAAATTAGCTTGGATTTGTTGCTGTTTAACTCTAGACCAGCAGAACAATTTAATTCATGAAATATCTGCTTGATACAAGTGGCATTTTCAGTAGATGCTTTGGTCATGATCAAGATATCATCTGCATATATCAAATGTGTTATTATTGGTTCTGTTTGATATATAGGTTTTATATTACCTTTGAGGAATTCCAAATCAAGTTTTATAGTTAACAGTTCCATAGCAAAGGCAAATAGATATGGGGAGAGGGGATCGCCTTGTCTAAGGCCTCTTGAACTGTTGATGAATCCATAAGGTGAGCCTTCTACAAGAACCGTAAAAGTGGGTGTAGATATACATTCATAAATGAGATTCGCAAACTGGGAGGGGGGGGGGGGGGAATTCATTGAGATCAGCATATGATGAATAAATTCTCTATTGATTCTATCATATGCCTTATGCAAATCAATTTTCAGACATAAATTGTTCGAGTTTTTCCTATTGAAACTTCTGATCATTTCATGTGCCATAAGAGAATTTTCAGTGATAATTCTTCCAGGGATAAAAGCATTCTGGTTATATGAAATAAGGTTATCTAGATATCTTTTCATGCGATTACAGAGAAGATTAGCTAGGATTTTGTATAACACATTACATAGAGATATAGGTTTGAAGTTAGTCATGTCTGTTACATTAGGAATTTTAGGAATAAGGCATATAAACGTGTGATTGATCTCTTTTATAATTTTCCCTGACTGGAGAATGCCATTCATAGCATTGCGTATAACATTTTTAATTTGATCCCAGTGGAGTTTATAGAATTTGGAGTTAATGCCATCCGGGCCAGGAGAGCGATTGTCATTTATTTGAAAAACTGCATTTCTCACCTCCTCTAACGGGAAGGGTCTGCATAATTCATGTTTTGCATTTTCTGTCAGGATTTTCTTGCAAGTTATGTCTGGAAATTGTAATGCGGTATTCGGCATATTGAAGAGATTTGTGAAATAGTTGATAGCTAGAGTAGCTATACTTTCTAATGCTGAAGACCAAATCCCCTTACTATTGAGAATAAGATTATTGCTCCTACCTGCTTTCATAGGTTTGAATTTGGAGAAGAAAAATTCGGTTGGTTTATCTCCTTTCATTAGCCAATTAAGTTTCATTCTTTGTAAGTTTTCAGCTGCCATACACCTCATAATTTCATGTATTTGAGAGTTTTTAGCAATATATTCTTCTGAAATATCGGCGTTAAGAGGGTCTCGAACTAGTTGATTGTATATATTGTTTGCATCCTCTTTTAATTTTTCCAATTGAGAGTTTAAGTTGGTTTTTGATAATGTCCAGGCTCTCAAAGCTTTTTTAGCAGTTTTAATTTTACAAAGGATAATGTAGAGATACTTACCCGTTTCTTCCTGCTCCAATGCCTGCTGAACTGTTTGCAGGTACCCTTTTTGCATATGCCATGCGTTGTTGTATTTGAATGGTATGGGGTTTGTATCTCTTTTTGTCTGGGCAATTTTAACCATTATAGGGGTGTGGTCGCTAATAGAATGGTTTCCAAAGTTTATGCCAAATTGGTGTATTTTATCTGTCCATAACTTGTTTACAAAAACCCTGTCAATTTTGCTGTGTATGGAGAAATTTAGCCCTCCTCTCCAAGTGTAGTGGTTTCCTGAGAACATTGGTTCAATGAGGTTAGATTTATTAATGCAGTCCAGAAAATTCTGTTCGCCTTTTTCATTGTGTGTGCCGTTATTTATTCTATCAGTAGAAGTTAAGATAGCGTTGAAATCTCCTGCCACTATCCAAGGGAGATTCATTTTCGGAGATTGATCATATATATAATTCCATAGATCTTGTCTTCTTGATTCCTCATTAAATGCGTAGATGGATGTACATATCGTTCTAAAACCACTAGCATTGTGTAAAATACATGATAAATACTGTTCGTTCGTGTGGCAAATAATGGCCGACCACTGTGTCGAATCCCATAGAATTAAATACGACTCTTATGGTCATCAGAGATATTGTGAGAGAATTTCCATTTAGGATGGATTTTATTCGTGAATTTTTCTATATTATCTAATGATAATTTATTCTCAAGAATACTAACAAAAGAGAATTTATTACTGTGCACAAGATTAATGATTTCCAATTGCTTGGCCTGGGCATTCATGCCCCTTATGTTCCAGAAAAGGAACTCCATCGGTTAAATACTTTCAGAGTTGCTACTGTTTTCTGAGGAGGTTGCATACCCTTGTAATTTTGCTTTCTTTGAAATTTTATTTTTTTCCTTTAAGCTGACTAACCATGGAGATCCAAGCAGGGTTTTCTATCACATCAGATTGGGCTGTCGCTTTGAATTCGAATGGGGCCTCATCAGTTCTGGTCTTCCTTGTGTGACATGTTTTGGTGTTGAAAGAAGAAGTGGATTGTTTCCCTAGGCATCCATCATCTGTAAGCATGTCAGGGTCATCCTCAGTGGATTTATTTGTATGTGCCTGATTGTTTTCAGCATAAGTATCACTATTTTGTATATTATTGTTATTATCTTTGTTTGACTTGTTTCGAGTGACAGATGTATTAACATTCAAATTATCTGTATTGAGATGGACATTTATAACTTCAGTTGACATATTCTGGTCTGAAATGTTAATATCTACAAGAGAATGATGTTGTTTAGCTGGATATTCCACTTCTATGTGATCTGTAATCGTGTTGGAACTGGGTTGAAAAATTTGAGTTTTTCCTGTCTTGTTTTCATTTTGTGTCAGAGTATTTCCACCTTCATCAATGACCATGTCAACTTCTGCATCCGATGTGATCTTCTCGTTTGTTTTTGGTTTCCAAGCTTTCTGGAATTGGGAGTGGGTTTCAATATGACCAAAGCTAAAACAGTTTGTGCACTTCGATGGTTTCCATTCGTATAGCACTTCTTGCCAAATTAATTTGTCATCTTCGGTTATTATAGGGATTTTACAGGGGAAATTAAAGGAGTTTTTGATCTCAATTAGTACTCTTGCGTACGCAATTTTGATGATACCCTCTGTGAATTTATCCATTCTAATTGGGACACCTAGCACCGAAGCAACGCGGCTTATCCCTTCTTCTGTCCAGTAGTCTAGAGGAAGATTAGGAAGGCGAATCCATATTGGAATAGTATGTAGGAGTTCTTTGTTTAATTGCATTCCCAAAGACCATCTTTTCATCATCATCAACTTTTTATTATAAAAATATGGACCTCCTTCCAGAATTTTATCACAATCTTGTTTATTGTTGAATTTTATCACATAAAAACCATTTTCTTTTGAGTAAATCGAGAATTCATCGGAAGGTTTCCAGACTCTATGAATATAGTCTTTGAAGTATGGAAAATAGGGTTTAGGCCCAACTACATATACTACTATGGCGTTATCCCACTGTTTTTTTGCTTTTAGAACGACCTCCTCCGACATTTTGGCACATTGAACGGAGTTCAATTCACGCGGTTGGTAAAATTTTAGAGGAACAGCAGTAGATATGTTATTACCTTTAACCACTTCGCTCCATGCCCTACTAGCAGAGGTCGAGTAATTCCATTTGGTAGGAGCAGATCTGTTGACAGATTGTGGCGATTGACTCTCGTTGTTTTTGGGATTGTGCTGATTGATATCTTGTTGTCGATTAGGGTTATTCCCTTTTTGTTGAGGAGGGGCGTTTATATTGTTACCATCTCTAGGCTGAGGCGGAGCTTTCATCGCTCTTTTCCACTTACGCGACACAACAGTTTTGAATCCTTCATTATCATATAAAGGGAGATCTACTTGAGTTAGAGGGGGAAAGCCTGGCGGAGCTTCCAGGGCGTGAGATGGGGGCTCAGGAGGTCGACTGGGTTGAGGGTCAGCCGATAGGGAAGCGATTGTCATGGAGGGCGTTGAGGGGAGTTCGGCGACTCTGAGTAGAGGGAGGCGGCTTTGTCCAGCTATTAAAAAAAACTTCCTCTTTCTTGATAAAGTTTTGTGTGAGTTCAGACATAAATCAAAGATATTTAGTGAGTTTTTTTTTGAAATGGTACTTTATATACAACAAATCATTGGGATAACATATCCCATGTCAATAAACGTTCGAAAGCAAGTTTCGAACATGTGACCTCTTGCACCAAAGCCGAATCAATTAACCACTTGGACAATGGTGCTTGTCATTTAGTGAAATTTGACGAAGGTAAAAATTCCTTTTTACTATCTTCTACCTCATCTCCTACTCTTGCAATGTTTGGTTCTGAAATTATATAATAAACTTAGTTATGGATTTACCCTTGCCTTGTTACTCTGGATCTACTATTTTCCCTAACGGCCTCATGCCTAAGCGGTACTTTTTCAATCTTTAATGAGCTTATGTCTTTTGGATCAATCCATAATTTAATTTATTCTAGTGAACTCAGAACATGGACACAATATCATCATACTAGCCTGCATCATACTCAAGCTTTTATATTGGATTTTCTTATAATGGTTTTTTGGTACAAGATTTTCGATATCTTATAACATACTTGCCTGCATCATATATAGGTAGAGCAATACACACTTAGGACATACAGCTGTCCAAACAAACCGATAGATGGAAGTAAAAAGTACTTCCCACTCAGAATAATTTATTTCAGAAGATAAGAAGTGGAGAATCTGCCACTTAGAAAAGTAAAAGTAAAAGAAAAAGCAGAAAAGGGTCACATCTTGCCTCACGTAGAAGGTAGAGAAGTACTATATTCATTATGCCTTTTGTAGTGGCTTCTTTTTTTTCTTTGTTCTGTTGATTTCTTTTGGTGGGTGATATTCTTTTTATATTTCTTCATCTTTATCTTCGACTTCAATATCTTTAAATTTGCAGTTTTCTCCTTCAATCTCCAGGAGCATTTTTTTGAAATTATTGACCATATTCATTTTGGGATGGTATATCTCAAATGGCCTTAATTTGTAACCAGATTCTTCAAACCTATTTGAAATATAAACCTTCGTAATTGGAGATTCAACATAAAATTTGAACCTGGTATCGTCATTTTTTGTCCAAAACATATTGTGTCTGAGAACATAGGCTCTGTAATTTTCGTAAGCTATCTGATTAATTACTTAGATTGGTTGTTTGTTACTTGGTTTATCTTTATTCCAGTCTTGGTATTCCAAATCAAATCTTTGTGCCTTCATTTTTATTATGTGTCTTGCTGGGTCAATTAGGTTAGTTCCTAAATGAGGAGGCATTAAGGATACCTCTTAACAAAGTTATGTTCCTAATATTCTGTAAAATAATCTGTTATTGATGAAAGAGGTCCAGGAAGTTCAGTCATTGTCCATTCCCCTATATATAGTTTTTCAATGAATCCATAATTGAGGAGGATAATTGCATCTAGGATTATGTCTTCATGGAAAATATATCGGTATTGTGGAAGGTTTTTTGTATAAGAGGTGTAGAGGTTATGACATTGCATCTACTATTTGGAAAAAAAATCTTTGAAGTCTTCATATTTCTTTGTACAAGGAATTATTTTGTTTCTGATCATCTTCAAAGTAATATTTAATCCTTTGATACTAACTTCAGAACTATTCAGAAGAAATTCATGTATCTTTTTGTAATTTGATGAGTTTGTAATTTTTGAGGGAAGTAAGTATTTGATTTCTTTGTTAAGGGAATCAAAAAAACACATAGTGTTTTAGTTTGCAGTAGGAGGCAAAGCTGCCTTTGTCTGTGGAATCTGGCCTAATTGGATCATTTTTCCTTTATTTTCAGTCATAGCCTTTTTTATATGATGTTAAAGGTCTAAGGCTAATTTCATCTGCAGGTATTTCGCGTTTGATGAATTTTCCTGTGGAAATGTCCAGGATTTGTTTAAACTCTCAGAAATAACATAATTATTTCCAAATTGTTTTTCCAAGACTTTTTTAGCTGTTTCCCAAACTGTGTCCTTTGTATTTGGAATCCCATATCTTGGGCCTTTTTAAATTTCTTCTATTTTAGGTATGAGTTCTTCCCAAGTAGAATATATTCCAGAACTCATTCTATTGAACAAGAAGTAACGAGTGTATTTTTGTTTTGTACTGGTTTTGTTTTTGAATTCATTGACCAGAGTACACACGATACTAAGCTTTTGTTTGTTGTCTTTCGGATCTGTAGCTGTGTTCCAAATATTGTCTAATAATATTTGTTGATCTTCTATAATGATAGATGATGTCTTGAATCTATTTTGTCTATATAATTTGAGAAATTTTTTGCTATCTTGGATGCGTGATGCCAATTCTGTGTTTTCTTCTCTGTACGTACAATTGTATTATGTCAATTCTTGTTCTACGAACATTCTAGAAAGTTTATATGGTAAGAAATTTATCTTTCCTTTTATATGTTCTAAATTTATTTTAGTACCACAATTAAAAATTTCATTTTTGAATTTTAACCATCTGTTATTCAAAATTCCTTTTTCCTTTTTGTTTTCTGAGTATTCTACTATAGCTTCACAATCTGTTTTGATTGTTATTTCTTTGTGTGAAATAATGAATAATTTGAATGCCTCTAGGACATAAATTATTACAAGTATTTCGTAGTCTAGGGATGTTAAATGTCCTTTTTCTTTGTAGACTCATGAAGCATATCTACAAAAAAATTGTGTAGATTTTGTTTCATATTTGTCTTATTTATTAATATCCCTCCCCATCCATGGTATGATCCATCTGTTTCTATGATCAAATAGTCTATACATAGGGGTCAAGCCAAAGGTTTTAATCCTTCAGCTAATAATTTTATTTGTTTTATTTATTTGGTGTCCTCCAAGTTAAACTCTATCTTTCTATTTGGACTTGCTTTGTTGTATAAAGATGTGGTATATTTCAATAAGTCCTTTATGTATGGTCGAGCATAATTTACAAGACCTAAAAATGCTTGTAATTGTTTTAAATTTTCTATTTATCCAGAAATACTAACATTTTCCTTGTTATGTAGGATTGTAATTCAATTTGTCCTTTTTCTATTTTTAGTCCCAAAAATTCTATAGTATTTTTAAAAAGTTCTATTTTCATTTTCGATATAATTAATCCATGGGCTTCTATTAATTTTAACACACTATATAAATGGATATATATTCTTACTTTATTTTAGAAAAAACAAGTATATCATCTATGTATACACATGTGTAATTTCAGCAGTTTTGGAAGATATTATCCATTTTTCTCTGTAATATTTGTGGTGCATTTTTTTGTCCAAATGGTATTACTAACCATCCGTAATGACCTTCACTGCATGTAAATGCAGTCCATGGTATGGATTCAAGATGCATTTTTACTTGCCAGAATCCTAATTTTAAATTGAATTTAGAAAACCAGTTTTTTCATTGTATTTTATTTGTCAATACATTTTTATTTGGTATACAATGTCCATCTTCATGGGTAATGTCATTTAGTCTTGTATAGTTCATGACCATTCTAGATTGGCATCGTTTCCTTTCTAATTCTTTCGGAATAATAAAGGATGTTGTCCTATGTCTAGAATCTGTTTTTCTTATAACATTTAAGTCTGTTAATATTTTTATATGCATTCTGAATTCTTCCATAATCCAATTATCATATTTTGGAGATCAAGCTTTTATTTTTAGATCTAGATTAATTATGACTAATTTACACCGTACAAAATTCCTATCCCAATGTTTTAGGGGTTTTTCTCCTATTATTTTTAATTTCTCAAGTTTAGAAATAATTTGGTCTATATCATCTGTGGATAATAATAATTTGCTTACTTCTCTTTGATTTATAAGTTGCATTTCTTTAGTAAATCCCTTTCTTTTGTATTCATAATTCTTTTTATCTATGATTGATTCATTGCTATTAAGATCATGGTAGTTATTAGATTCATTGATTTGTTGTTCATTTTCCTGTTTTAACATTTTACATTGTCCTGGAATTGGCCAATTGCAATATTTATGTTGGTCTTTTTTCCCACAACGCTTCTCAAGTGCAAACTCGGATAGTATTGGTGTTAGTATTGTTTTTTCAGAAATTTGCATATAATCTTTATTGAGCAAAGCTTCCATTATCATTTAATAAGAAATCTAACCCTAAGATTAGTTTAATTCCTTATAAATTTAATTTTAAAACCCATAATTGTTTTAAATTGTATTGGGTTGACCATTCATTATATGTGGTATTAAATCTTATCTGAACAATTTTCACTATATCTGTTATTATGTCTGTTGTTCCATCAAATTGAACACTTTTTTTTGGTTTATCAGCTTTTGTTATGAATTGAGGTGGAATTAGAGAACTAATAGCTCCAGTATCAGTAAAAGCTTTTATTTGTATGTCAATCCCTTTTATATTTATTTTAGTTAGAATTCTTAATTCTTTTAGATTTTCTGTATTACACATTGATGGAATGTTTATAGGTTAATCTATATTGTTAATTGATGATTTTCATCATTATCTTCATAATTGGTTATCTCTTCTATTATTGCCATTCCTTTATCTGTCTTAGTTAAGCTTGTTTCTATTTCAATTAATTCTATCTCAAAATTATCAATTCTTTCTTCTAGAATTTTTATTCTTTCTTCATTTGTTTTACTTCTTTCATTAAATATAAGTTTATTTCTTTTTGGTATTTCCATATCATATTAATTTTTAGCACATAAATAACATATTCCGATTGTTCAATTTTTACATTTATATATTTTGTCAATGGTGGGATACCACTGCCAGAATTCACATTTTGTGGTATTTGTTCCAATTTTATATTTGAATTTGTGATTGCATTTTTCTTTATCCATCACATTCCAGATTTGTTCAAAATATGTTCATCAATTAATGTATACTTTGATGTATTAATTTGTTCATGTTCTTCTAATCCTTCTACAAGGTTAGATTCTCCGGTCAATAAATTATGTTTTTTTGGGCATGATGAAGAAAGATGTCCTTTTTCATTACATGCAAAACATGTAATTGTATTCGTGTATGTCTTTCTAGGATTATATTTCCTGACATGGTTTTCTTTATTTAGGTAAGGTTTTCTAGCATTTGATTTTCGTAGAAAATATTTTTTAGTATGCCTTTTCTTGAATTTTGGTTTTTTATCTTTGTTATAATTTCTAGCTCCATATTGTTGGGGAATATATATTTGTCCACAAAATCCATAGTTTTTCTATTTCAGTTCTCTTTGGATTTGTACATATGTACATTTCTTTTTTAATTCAGAAATTATGTTTGAAATTCTTATTCCTATATTATCGTATCCTTTAGGAATATTTTGATAATTATATGTCCATGATTTATATATTTCTTTTCCTAAATCACCTAGTAATTTAGAGGATAATCTGTCTCCAATTTCTTTAGAATAGTAGTTTCCTGATATTGTCGCATAGTGCAAAAATGCCTTTAGGAATTTTATTATGTATTTCCAATCTAAAGTTGGATTCGTTAAAAATCTCTCATAGCTTCTTGTTATCTATTTGTTATTCCCGTGTTTACATCTCTTCCTATAATTATTCTATATATAGTATAGGCAAAGTTGTATATATTACTTCCTTGAGTAACTATCTCAGCTATGTTTTCAGGAAAATTTAGTATATAGGCTTCCCATATTGCTTTAGCAATATCTCCTAAGTAATTTTCTGCTATTCTTATCATTTTTTCACCTGTATTTATATTTTATATTTTGCTGCATAATCTTTTGCTATAACAGCAGTCCATTGTTCTAAATATGTGTCTAATAATTGTGGATGGCATTTGAAACGTTTAAGATTACTGAATTTTTTTCAAAAAACGTTCTTTCATTTGGTAATCTTTTGGTTGCTGTTCTTATATTTTTATTTTCATTTGTGCAGGCACTTACTGCTTGTCTAGGAGGATGTCCCAAACTATAAGGCATAGCTCGTGGGTTTTCGTTTGGATATGTCATTTCTGAACTTCCAGTTTCTTCTTGGAAATCAGCTAAATCTATTTGTTCTATGAACTCTTATTTTATGTCCTTTAATGTGTTTTGTTTCTGAATCTCATCTTGGGAAGTTTCTAAACATTCTTCAAGGTTATATATTTCTCTTATTCTTACGTTATTTTCATCATCAATGTATACAAATGAATTATCATTGATCTGGTTTGTAGTTTCATTTATTGTTCTATTTCATAAAGTTCGAATGGTTCAAGAACCATTCCCTCTCCTTTGGATATATTATTTTATCCATTTATTCTTTTGTTTAATTCTTCTTCTTCTACATCTATTTCTATTTCTTGTTGGTTTGATGGTCCGTAATCTTTGAATTTTATGGACATGGATCTATCTAAATTGTTATATGTTACAACATTATTTGGTTTAATGTTGCTGTTGTAGAATTAGGATTTTCTATTTTCCATTCATAGCCACCAAGAATAGAAGAATCTATTTCCATTGGTTTTATGAAGCTTATTCCTGTTGAATTTAATGTTTCTATATCTTCGTCTACTTTTATTTTTATTTTATGAGTATGCTTAGACATGCAATTTCCTAAAAATGTAATGTCAAATAGTACATTCTTTCCTATAAAAATTTCAAACCCTTTTGTTTGTATTATTATTTTTATTTGTTTATAAAAATCACTTAATGTCATTGTAAAACTTGGATCTACGTAAACAATACCTTTGTTATTGTTCATTTCAACTTCCATCATACAAAATATGGCATCCATATCTTGGTGTTTATCATCTATTAGGATTAATAATAATTTAGTGCCAATTTTTTGTCTGACTAATCCTCTTATGCCTTTAACTATTACTCCTTAATGGATTAATTTATATTTTTGTATTTTCAGTTGATTTATAGCTTCCTGTGACATTAGATTTATTATTTGTTGTCTTCCTTCTGGAGTGGATAAAATTTATTCTCTATTGTGTTTGTATAGTCCTGTTACTATGGTGAATAGTCATGTTCTATATAGCACTCTATTATACAAGGAGTCTAGTTGATTGTTTGAGAATATTTCTATATCTCAATCTAAATCAATTATTTCTTCTAGTTGAGGTTTTGTATTAGTAGTTCTTCTTAGTATATTATCTATCCATCCTACGGAGCATAGGTTATTTGTTTCAGTTGGTCTATCTGTGATGGTTCTAGATGGTCCTGTAAAGGATAGTCTTCTATTATTCATAATTGGTCAAATTTTTTGTACATAAGAAAATTTATTTTAGTCTTTTTACTAGTAATATGTGTAGTAGAATCATTTGGTCCTAAATTCATTTCTTGTAAACTTTATGTCAGTTTATTTATTTCAAATTCTTGTTCTTTACCTTTTTTATCCAAATCAAACATTTTACTTTGGATGTTATCCATTTTATTTTGAATTTGTGTTAACATTGCAATAATTATATTACATTGTAAAAAAATTGTTTTGTCACTTTTGCTAGTAAATTCATCTGCATTATATTTTGGTTTTATACTTAAATTAGCAAATATATAGTTAGTTTATATATATTTTACCGCTTCTTGATAATATTTATTTTCATAACTCATTTAATTTAGAATTATATGTTTATTTCTAGTAACATTTTCTCGATTTGTTGAATTTGTAATTCAAATTGTTTTTTATCTTTTTTTAGATTGTTCCTTTATTTCTAATATTATTTCTTTAGAACGGATTTCTACATCTTTGGGTTTATTTACTTCTATAAAATTTTCTAATTTAATTATGTCATTTTTATTTGGAAGTTCTTTTAATTTTATGTCTTTAAATTTATTTGTTAGTTTTCCAAAAGTTATTTCAAAATTGTCTATTTTATGTAAATTGGTTTTCACATATTCTTGGTTATTTGAAACGTGTTTTAATACTTTATTTTTATCAATTATGCATTCAAGCACTAACTGCATTAAGTTGTAGTGTTTTTCATTATATAAGTTTAAGTTTTCACTTAATTCTATAATTAAATCTATTATTGTATTCATATGTTCTAATTCGAAACGTACTTTGTGAGTATATGTTGAATCTCTTATGTAGCTTATGTGTTTTGTTTGTCTAAAGTAATAATCTTTTTTATTGGATTACTTATTTCTAGGTTCAAATAGTTAAATTTTTATGTGAGACTATTATTTTTATGTGAGACTTTCTCTAAAAATATATCATATTCAAAATAGTGCATACTTGAGTGCTATTGATATATATGCTCTTATATGTTTGGAGCTTATATACATTCAAAATTTATAAATATTCAAAGTCTATGCATTCGAAATCAAATATGTACTCAAAATCTTTATATTTTAAATAAATACATTTTTAAAGCCACCCATTCATGAAACTGCATGTATATGAAAACTATGCACATTTGAAATCTGACATACGAAAGTCAAGATGTATTCAAGTTCATGTCTATCCTAGAAATCAGTATATTCGAAACTTAGTTTATGAAAACCTTTGATACACATAAACTTTTGTACATTGTGCTTGTGCATGTGCACGAAACCTTTCTCACTTAAACTTACGAATAGATGTGAAAACATATATGCAAATGTATATGAAACTTTTATAGACATGATATATGTTTGAATCTAAAGTATTTCAAGACTTGCATGTTACCTAAATCTGCGCTTAACTGTTAATCTCTAAACTTTGCTTGTTTAAGTATATATTTTAAGCTTTTCTTAATATACTTGAAGTTCATGTATTTAAAGCATATCAAACCTTCTGCATTTTAAAGTTTAAAGCATATCAAACCTTCCACATTTTAAATTATATACTCATTCAAAGTTATATATTTATTTGAAACTACATATACATGAGAAACTTATGTATATATAAGAAGCCTTACGTTTACAAATCCAATATGCTTTCCAAACATGTATTTGAACTTTTATGCATTTTGAAATCTTAGGCTTTTTGAAATCATGCTTTCGAAAGCCTGAAACATGCACTATTTCCAAAACGTTATATACTTTTGGAACCATAGTTATCTGAATCCTGTATTTATTAATTCAAGACTTGTATATTCACAAACCTCTATATTCAAAACTGTATACTTTTCGAAATCCACCATACATATTTAAAGCTTTATGCATTCGAGACTCAAGTACAAACTTGACGCACACACGCACATACATGTACATACATACATACATATATGAAGCTCTGTGTATATCAAGGACTTTAAATATTCAGCTAAAACCGTTATACTAAAAATCTTTACTCTTTCAAATCTCATGCTTTATGAGCTCAAAACCATGATATGAAACTTTATGCTTAAAACTTGTTAACAATAAAACTTATCAACACCTCAAAGTTGTTTTTAGGATGAGATTAGTCCTCTTTGACCTCTTTTGGTTAAGTGGAAGAAGGCATGATGTGGATAATTCTTTCAGTTCACACTTTTGAATAGGTTATTGCTGTGATAGCTTTCCCTTATCCACCTTTCAACCCAATCGAAATGCTTAAATTCCTTCCTTTTTGATCTTTTGAACTGGATGAAGTAGCTTGGTTACCTCTTTGAAACAATCCTTTCGGAGGAGTTGTGGAAGCCTAATGGATGGCTCTAAGACATAAGCTTATAATCAGTTTTGAATGGTTTCGACCTTGTCGAAAGCCAGTGCCTTAAGTTTCTTAGGTTTGGATTTGGAATAAAAGGTAAAACTAGTTTGCGTTTAGGATTCGATCTATTCGAAAGCAGAAGTAAAATGAAAGGTGTCCTAGAGTCTATAAAAGGAACTACTTGAAAACACAGAGGTTTCGACCGAGTCAAAAGAAGCCTTTTATTATGCTCGATACCTGTAAAACACTATTAGATCTAATTAAAGCTTGGGAAATAACCTAGTAATAAAGAAAATTGAAGACTTCCCTTTCGTAACTCAACAAAGCCTTTATTGAATGATTTTTCCTAATTCAATTTACAAATTAGGATTACAACTTTTTAATTAAGAAAATATAAGTGTGGAATGAATGTGTTCGGAAACCCAAAACCAAACTCCTTGGGTCTTGTTTATAATGCAGATTGGCACCTTTCGACCCAATGCTTTCGACCTGGTCTAAAGGTGGCTTCAGATGCCTTCCGACTCCTTCAATACTTGTGCTCCCCTTTACAATTCTTTTGAATGGGCTTCAATGATTCCGTCTTCATAGAAAGGGGCGATTGCGCCTTCTCTTCTTTATGTTGCTTTGTAAGAGCTTTGGACTCCGTCGATGGGTATTTCTACGGGCTTCAAAGGCGTTGAACTGGGGATGGTTTCAATGTTGTTTGTAGCTCCCAAACATATGTTTATGACTTGATGTGGAACCTTTCTTGGATATCAAAGGCTTAGACCGGTTCAAAAGGCTTGAATTTACTTCCGAAAAGGTTGTTTCGACCAAGATGTGCTTCTAATTGACTTGAGTAAAGGCGGAACCTTTGGAATTGAATGGTTTGGTGCATAGATGAAAGGTTATCATGCATTGTCTTCGAAAGGGGTTGCTTTAACTCTTTCTAAAGGTCTTTATACCGACGGAAGCACCTGCTTCGAAAGGTGTCTATTTAAGAGGGAACGTGCCCTCGACCCTTTCGACCCCTTTGGAAGGTTTTGGTTCTTATAGTCTTTGACTGTTGCATTCCTTCGACTCATTCGAAAGGTCCTGCTAGTTATTTTCTCTCTTGGTCTTCTGTGCCTTCTATTCAATATGGTTTCGAAATGGTCGAAAGGATATTTGGTGTAACGAAACTGTGTACCATTGAAAGCCATATGCATTTAAATCCATGTGTGTTAAGTTTTACTTACGTTTGATACTGATATGTAGTTGAAATATGTACTGGAATTCACAGACTTTTAAAATCTATTTACTTAGGAATCATGTATATATGAAACTAAGTATACGTATGAGAAGTTATATTTTGAAATCAATATATCATTGAAACTTATTTACATATTCAAAGAAACATATACGAAACTATTGTATGAAGTTAGTATATATTAAAAATACAAGTATATCCAAATCTATTATATCCATAATCCAAAAGCTTATTATGCATTTTTGAAAGCTGATGTGTATAAAACTTAAGATGCATACTTAGAATTATTTATATGTCCAACACCTGACAAATTTTTGAATCTTGATTTTTTTGGAACATAATATGTAATTGAAACTTATTTAATCAAAAACTTCCATATGCAGACTTATTTCATATCAAACTTTTTATACAAGTATCTAAAAATTTCACCCTCAAAGTCTTTGTACAAATTTTCTAGTTAACTTTGAAATCCTTTTTAGAGATCAATAAGTTTGGAAAAAAATATTTTCGAAATTTGAAAATTATTTAAATCAAATACTTTTGAAATATCTAATTTACAAAATCAATGGCTTTTGAAATTGTTAATCTACGAAAGAAGTATATATATCTTCTTAGAATTTTGTAGATTATTAAAAGACAAAGCTTTGATGATCTCTAAAATGAACTTTGGCGTCCTTCAAAATGAAGCTTCAATAGGAAGACACGGCTTTGGAGTCCTCTATTTTAATATGAATATGAACTTTAGTATGGATCTGAGCTTTAGATCATGGGTCCGTTAATCCTAATGTCACTTATCCACAGCATTGGATTCCTACGACATCAAGTACTACTACCTCTCCCACTTACGGCATCAAGCAATTACATTATTCAGATATCACCATCATCACTAGTCTTCGACATTGAGATGTGGCCAGCATCGATTACCAATGGCATTACTCAATCTGTGGCATGACTTTCTCACCTTATTACTCAACTATGACATCAAAACATGCCTGGGGCATCGATTTGAATTTTGGCACTGAATACTGTGACATCAACATTCCACGGCATTGAACACTTATAGCATTAAATGATCTACAACATCGAATACTTTGACGTCATCACTAATCCAGCGGTATTTTTACCAAACAACATTGCTTATTTGTGAGACTGAATACCTATCACGTCACTACTCTATGACATTGGACACCTCCTCCATTAGCTTTTGGACTTCAATCTGAACCAATTCTCCGATATAAATTACTTCCGATGTCAGGTTCTCTTATTACCAAACACCTTTGGCTATAAATTTGACACGGGTTCAAGATTCGGTGCTGACTACAATCTTGAACCCTTTTAGATTTATAAATTTGAAACTATTCATACCTTCGAATCATTTGAATCTATGAGTCTGACTATCTCCTAGTTCCATATCATAGTCGAAGCTCGTCAGAAAGGAATGTAGAATGAGCGAAATCGGTCTTAAAGAGCATGCGGGCTTGAGATGATTTCAACACTCTATTTTCCCAAGGTATGGAATAGATGAAGTGGAATTTAATTGTTAAGGGAGAAGGGATGTCAGCATAAAATCACATGAGGAAATTATGTTATAAGCAACCAGTACCCATATATATATAGAATAATAGTAGTAAAAAAAAATTAAAAATTAAGAAAGGGATACATTTGAAATTTTATAAAAATTCAAATCTTAGGATATTTTGGTCATTTTTCGAATATTCGGAGGTTCAAGCCCTCCTTCTAGCACCCAAATGTTAAATTGAAATTTGGTTCAATAATTTAGATGTGTATACAAGGAGGCATGTTGTAGAAAATCCAATAAGTCCCCTTGATTTTTAGTAATTTACAAGATTGTTTGGAACACAATTCGTAAGTTCAAGTAATAAAATACGCAAGCCCAAAAATCAATAGGAAAAATAGGCATTATGCTCAAATCCCATTCCTTTATTCAATTATGACCATGTTACAAGATTTGTCAATGTGCAATTTTCAAACTACATGGGCCCTTTATTATAATATGTCATCTTCTCTCTCATTATCCTTTATACCATTAGTTTGTCCTCGATCTGCCAATGAAGAAAACATGGAGAAGTTCTTAATTGGAAAAAAAGGATAAGAGCGAGAAAGAGGTGAAGTGCCCCTTTCCATGAGGGGGTACATCTTTATTTATAGTGGTTGAAGGAGATAGGCTTGCTCAAATTGACGATGTGGGACTTTGATTGTTACCTTGGTGATGGCTTCAACATAGAGCTTGTGAATGAATATGAAGGCTTTATGGAGGATAATACACAAGTCCCTCTTGAGCTTGCTTTTATGAATGACTTTAATCCTCCTTCCTTACATGGCTTTCTTTAGCGACATGCTTTTAGGCAATGTTCTTTGTGGATTTGATGACATGCAACACTAATAAAGCATGGCATGGATAGTAATCGACATGTAGCTAGCGCGGCATTACTTGGGAGATGACAGTGAACAGAGGTGGCGTAAAATAGAGGCAGCACTGAAGAGGAAGTGGCATAAAAAAGGTGCAACATTGGAATGATGTGGCATCGATTAAATGAGGCGTTAATGACATGCTTTATTACTTATATGCGGCATTGATATTATAGGTGGCATTGAATCATATGGTTTTTGATGAAGCATGGAATGGATGGTATACAATATCCATTCCATCTTTATTAGTGAATGACAATATTGATAGAATACGGTATCAATGAGATGCGACATAGATCATTCGTCATACACTAATGGCTTACGATATTGATTGTATCCTATATCAACTTTTCCTTGAAGAGACAAGGCATAATCTATTTCATTTTATAGTCGGTATGTGGCATAGATGACATGCGACCTTGTACATAATTTCTTATCGATGAGATGCAACATTGTATTCTTCTGGTTTTAATCTATCTTCATACTCTTGGCATTTCTTGTTGATACACTGTTATGGTTGTATCGTCACGTCATGTATCTTTGACGTCAATATTAATAGAACTAGGGGTGCCGATATTCATCCTTAAAGACTTGGAGCATGCTTCTATGCTCTACAAATTTTTCTCTTCTGGCATTATTTTATCGATGCAAGTTGCACTTTACCCTTAAGGTCGGCAAAGTTTCTTATTATGGCCTTCGACTTCATAATATGCAGTTTTTTTGATGCTCCATTACCTTGTTAATTTGAACGACGCTTGTTATTTTTTCGACAGTCCATGACATGCTGCTTTTCAGCTTTTTTGGTTACTTCATTACCTTTTAATTTTAACATAAATGCTTTTTTTTCATCCTTTGGAAATTGTGTGGATAACATACAGTTATGTGTAGTGACAGTTATGGGAAATTTATTCCCATTTACCTCAAGTAGCGGGGTATCATAATGATTTAAGTAGCAGTGTTACATGTTAGCTCAAGTAGCGGAAACATATTGAGTAGCTCTTGGAGCAGTGGCTGATTGTTATTTATTGAGGTTTGAGACATAGTTCAATCCTTGCAGTAGCCTGCATAAGTAGTAGTATAGGTATGTGTTGGATAATAACTCTTAAGTAACGGACCATATTAATGCATGAACACTTGTAGGACACTCTAGGTCAAACAAGGTAGCATTAAAGTTAACTTCACACGATCACCATATGTTAACCATGTACTCATTTACTAGCCTTTTGTCTCACCCACCTTTTTCCTTAGTTTCCCCGCCACATGTGGGCAGGGAAACAGATGATTTGGCCCGATTTCAGTACATGGAGAGGCAAGCTCATCATAGACTTTTTTATTGTTTATTTACTTTTGATGGATCTGTCTATCTTACTAATACTTGGTATTTCTTTTATCAGACTGATAGTGGTATTTCTATGTACTTTATATTTGACTAAGTGCTAGGTTTCTCGGGCCGTGTTTTGGGATATTTTCTAAGATGGATATTTTCAATATTAATATTTTGTTCCTTCAGTTGTGAGCTTTGAAAGTGCAGTATATCTTAGATCATATCTATTTATATATGCTCACTATTAGTCTTTGTAATGTAATAAACACGCATTAGCTCGTACTTCTTGGCAACGATGTGAGTCCGACAATCACCCTAGACTTTGGGTCGGTGTGTTGAGGAGTATTAGTTGTCACAGTAAATTCCAACTTTGTTGGTTGGATGTTATATGTTATTAAACATGAATTGAAAGTTGTCATAAATTGGATTAGTATTTGAACAAAAATTTAATTCATTGGAATGACGAATGTTGTAATATAAATTTCTATATATTATCAAGTTTTATAGCTATGCATGGAAGTGTATTATTGAAATGATAAGGAATCTACCTCGGGTGGTAAATGGGTCGGGTCGGGTTCAGGCAGGTCATTGGGTCAACCCATTTATTAAACAGGTTAGAAATAGCTCAACTCGAACCCGACCCGATTATAAACGGGTTGACCTGACCTGTTCCGTGTAACCCAATTATAACCGCCTTGGGTGAAGATGAGTCATAAACGGGTCGGGTCGACTCATATAAGGTATAAATAGGTTATAAACGGGTCATAAATGGGTTATAAACGGGTCAAATTCAGGTTCACGGGTCGGATTGGGTTATAATCAGGTCGAGTCAACCCATATAAGTACAAACAGGTTATAAACGGGTCAACCTAAATTCCAATCGTTTATAAACGGGTCAAATCAAGTTGTCCTAAAAATGACCCGCCAACTTAAGTTGGTCGGAATAACCTACTAATTTTCATGTAATCTTTGGGTTTTTTTACGGTCGTGCTAGAAATTGACAGCGCTAAATATGCCTAATAGAAAGAGATGTACAAAATAGGGATGTTTACCGTATTTTGTATTGTCTGTTTTGATAAGAAAAGGAAAGATGATTTGATGCAGCACGATCTACAAATGCACCAGGCTTAGGTCGCTCACGACCTAAGAGGGAAGTTTTAGGTCGCTCACGACCTAGTGGGGTAAGCTCGCAAGTGCAATCTGCCGAAGGGTTGATGGGAAACGACTTAATATGAAGATAGCTCGTCCAAACGACCTAATTAATAAAGGCAAACGACCTATCGAAGTTCGCTCGGAGTTAAGTCGCTCGGAGATAAGTCGCTCGGAGTTAAGTCGCTCGGAATTAGGTCGTTTGGGATATGCCGCATCTGCTGGGTTTGGTGAATAATTAGGTTGCCGACCTAATGGGTTACGACCTAACGGAGTAGGTCGCTCAGAAGCTTAAGTCGCATCTATTTTAGGTCGCTGGACCTTGTGCCGCTGGAAGAAGGAGCGCTGCAGTTGGGTGGTGCTGCATATAAGTTGAGTCGCTTGTGTCATAAGTCGTAAGTCGTTGTTATGTGTATATGTATAGGTCGCGTGCGTTGTATCTGTTAGGTTTAAAAGGCGTTTGGTGTCTGTATTGTTTTTGTTTTTTTAAGTCGTATGTCGCTTTATGTGATAAGTCGTGCACTATGTTATAATGATAGGTCGTTGCCGACCTTGTTAAGGTCGTAGGTCGCGTCTCTTGTATGTTGTTAGGTCGCGTGCGACCTGGGTTGTGTTGTGTCTTGTATTTTAAGTCGTTAACGACCTATGGTAGGTCGGTGGTGTTGTAATGTGTTGTGTGGAGTGATGTAGCCTATAAATAGACGAGTTAGGGTCATTGTGAATGATTGATTTTTGTTGAATAAAATTCTCGTTTGATTGCTGTGTGCTTTCATGCTAAATTGGTAGTTGAGTGTAATCTCCTATCTCCACTTTCGATTATTCGAGTGTGCTCGAATCAATGATTGTTGAAGCCGATTCGCGAAATCAAGTGCGCTTGATCAACGCTTGAAGAATTGAAGATCTTCTTTCACGGTATCGTGAGCGATCAACGTGACGAGGAAAGCTAGAATTCGGTATCTTCGGATCAACGAATTTGGGCCTTGCAGTATTTTCAATCCACCGATTTGCTACTTTCATCGATCCTTATCGTTTTGTTAATTATCCGCTGCGTCAGTTTGGTATCAGAGCGAGACTTAGCCAATCATAGCTAAGCCGAGTCTTGGAGCCAAGTTTGAAGTTCGAAATTGAAGTGTTTGGCCGTGACTTGTTGTTCAAGTTTGAGTTGAAGATTTGTGAAGTTTTGAAGTGTTTCTGTTGATTCAATCATGCTGCCTAGGAGAGCTAATCGTCATCAAAATTTTGAAGCATTGTATAGAAGAGAAGAAGCCGAGCAAATGGAGCAACTCATTAATGAGAAATTTGATGAAGGTATTGGAAAGCTAGAGAAGTTGATGGTTGATATGAATCAAACTCAAAGGAGGAGATCGCCAATCTCGAACCATGGAGGAAACCGAGTTTCGCCATCGGTTACGGAAGAGAGAAGGGTATCACCACAATCTTTTAGAGAGAGAAGAGAAACATCAATTTCATCGAGGAGAGATTGCCATGACTACGGACATGAAGAGATAAGAACTCCACGAGAGTTTGAAAATGAGCCATATAGAGATGAAGAGAAACATAGTAGAAGAGACATGCGTGATCAAATGGATGTTGATGGTCGAGATCGATGTAGATGTACATTTGATTTTGATGAAGAGGGTGATAGAGCTAGCATGCATTATCGAGATCGAGACCAAGTTCGAAATTCATATCGAGATGTAGATGATGATCGTCGATGGGAATCGGGTATGAAGATGGAAATTCCGGAATTCAAGGGTGGAATGGTAGCAGAAGAATTTCTTGATTGGCTATTTAATGTTGAAGAGATCTTTGATTTCAAGGAGGTTCCTGAGCATAGAAGGGTGAAGTTGGTTGCTACTAGGTTGAGGGGAAGAGCTTTAGCATGGTGGCAGCAAACTAAACTTACGCGGAAGAGAATGGTAAAGTCAAAGATTGAATCTTGGGATAAGATGAAGAAGTTGATGAGAGCTACATTTTTACCTTACAACTATCAATCACTCATGTACCAGAGATTGCAGAATCTAAGGCAGGGGACGAAGTCAGTTAATGATTGTGCAGATGAATTTTACCAACTCATTGCCAGGAATGATATTATGGAGACAGAAGAACAGCTGACTGCTAAGTTTGTTGGAGGGTTGCGAATGCAGATTCAGGATATGGTTAATATGTTTGATCTAAGATCTGTGGCGGAGGCACATCAGAAAGCGTTGGCTTGGGAGAAGCAGGGAAGACGTGGGGGTGGTGTGTTTACCAATTCCAACAATCAAGTGAAGGGTGTTAGTGGAAGTTCTATTGCTTCTTAACCTATCAGTAAGCCAGTTGTGAAGGAGGTTGAGAAGGCAAAGGTTAATAGCAGTATCAAATGTTACAATTGTCAGGAGTTGGGTCACAAAAGCAATGAATGTCCGAAGCCGAAGAGGAGAGCAATGATTGCAGAGGTTGAAGAAGAGGATGTGGAAGCTGAATGTTCTAATTCACCTTATGTTGAGGAGGAAGAAGAGTTGTCCGGAGATGAAGCGTGTAATTTTATGATGAGGAGAAGTTATTTGGCACCGAAACAAGAAGAGGTAAACAGTTGGTTGAGGAATAACATATTTCAGTCCACATGCACTATTCTAGGAAGGGTTTGCAAGTTCGTCATCGATGCTGGGAGTTGTGACAATATTATCTCTACTGAAGCAGTAAGGAAGTTGAACTTGAAAACTGAGAAGCATCCTAAACCGTACAAGTTAGCATGGCTAAGGAAAGGTGGTGAGGTGAAAGCTGGAAAAAGAGCTTGTGTGAATTTTTCAATTAGGAAGAATTATAAAGACGAGATTTGGTGTGATGTGGTTGAGATGGATGTTTGTCATTTGCTTTTAGGAAGACCATGGCAGTATGGTCGAGCAGTACAGCATGACGGTCGAACCAATAGCTACAGTTTTATGTTTGAAGGTGTTAAGATTATTTTGGTTCCAAAGAAGAGACAACAAGAAGAAAGCAAGTCAGAAGAGATTGAGGAGCTGAAGACTTTATTGACTTTGAAGGAATTTATTGAAGAAGTAGAGGAGAGTCCAGAGGTGTTTTTGTTGATTGGACATGAAGCGACTGAATCCATTGAAATTCCAGAGGAAGTGAAGCCACTATTGGAAGAATTCAGTGATGTGTTTCCTGAAGAGTTGCCAACGGAGTAGCCACCGTTGAGGGATATTCAGCATCAGATTGATCTTGTGCCAGGGTCAGTGTTACCTCACAGGCCACATTACCGAATGAGTCCCAAGGAGCATGAAGAACTGAGAAGGCAAGTGGAGGAGTTGTTAGAACAGGGGCGTGTTCAGGAGAGCTTGAGTCCTTGTGCAGTGCCAGCTTTATTGGTACCTAAGAAGGATGGTTCGTGGAGAATGTGTACGGATGGTCGGGCTCTAAACAAGATCACCATGAGATATAGATTTCCTATGCCGCGGTTTGATGATTTGATTGACCGGTTGAGTGGAGCTGTTGTGTTTTCAAAGATTGACTTGAAGAGTGGATACCATCAAATTCGTATTAGACCGGGTGATGAGTGGAAGACTGCTTTCAAAACCAGGGAAGGTTTATACGAATGGTTTGTTATGCCATTTGGTTTATCGAATGCACGGAGTACTTTTATGAGAGTGATGAACCAGATTTTCAGACCATTCATTGGGAAGTTCGTGGTTGTTTACTTTGATGATATTTTAATCTATAGTGGGAGTATGAGAGAACACATCCAGCATTTGCGTGAAATACTGTTGATTCTACGACAGGAGAAATTTTATGCTGCAACAAAGAAGTGTGTGTTTTTGATGCACAGTGTTTTGTTTCTGGGATATGTTTTGTCGAAGGAAGGAATTCAAGTGGATGAAAGTAAAGTAGAAGCTGTCAGGAGTTGGCCACAACAAAAGACAATTACTGAAGTGAGGAGTTTTCATGGATTGGTATCTTTCTATCGAAGATTCATTCCACATTTTAGTAGTGTGATGGCACCTATAACCGATTGCATGAAGGGAAAGAAGTTTGAGTGGTCAGAGGAAGCAGGGATTGCTTTTGAGAAAATTAAGACACTATTGACGACAGCACCAATTCTAGTTTTACCATATTTTCAGTTATTGCTTGAGTTACATACTGATACATCGAAGGTTGGGGTTGGTGGAGTTTTGAGTCAGAAAGGAAGACCAGTTGCTTATTTCAGTGAGAAGTTGTCTGGAGCTAAGTTGAGATATAGCACTTATGATGTTGAGTTTTACGCAATTGTTCAAGCATAAAGCATTGGAGACATTATCTGTTTCAGAAAGAGTTTATTCTCTATACAGATCATGAAGCTTTGAAGCATTTGCAAGGGCAGGATAAGATTTCAGCTAGGTACGCTTCATGGGTCACGTATTTACAATAGTTTACTTTTGCTGTTAAACACAAATCAGGGGTGACAAATCGTGTAGCTGATGCATTGAGTAGGAGGAATCATTTGTTGACGACAATGAAAGTTGAAGTGACAGGGTTTGAACTATTGCCAGAGTTATTTGAGAAGGATCCTTACTTTGCAAAGTTTGTTGAAAAGGTTAAGGAGGGAAATACTGATGAATTTGTGTTGATTGATGGTTTCTTATTCAAGGGGAATCGATTATGTATACCAGATAGCAGCTTGAGAATGAAGATTATCAAGGAGTTGCATGAGGAAGGACATGTAGGACGGGATCGTACGTTGCATTTGATTTCTCAATCTTATTTTTGGTCGTCGATGAGGAAAGAGGTTGAACGGTTTGTGGAGAGATGTCATATCTGTCAGGTTTTGAAGGGAACAGCGACCAATGCAGGATTATATATGCCGTTACCTATACCGACTAAACCTTGGGTTGATGTGAGCATGGATTTTGTTTTGGGTTTGCCTAGAACTCAAAGGGGTAACGATTCCATTTATGTGGTGGTTGACCGGTTTTCAAAAATGGCACATTTTATTGCTTGCAAGAAGACGGCGGATGCTGTTCATGTTGCTCAGTTATATTTTAAGGAGATCTATCGACTACATGGGTTACCGGAGTCTATCGCGTCAGATAGAGATACTCGTTTTCTGAGTCATTTTTGGCTAAGTTTGTGGAAGATGGTCGGAATGAAGCTGAATTTTAGTAGCGCTTATCATTCGCAAACTGATGGACAAACGGAGGTGGTAAACAGATCGTTGGGAAACTTATTAAGATGTCTTGTGAAGGACAATTTGAAGAGCTGGGATTTGAAATTATGTCAAGCAGAGTTTGCTCACAACCATGCGCTTAATCGAAGCACAGGATTCAGTCCATTTCAGGTTGTTTATTCAACAATTCCAAAGGGACCGTTGGATCTAACAACAGTGCCATATCAGAAGGCAGTTGTTAAGCGGGCTAGTGACTTCATAAATGAGTTACAGGAGTGCCACAGAACTGTTCATGACAGGTTGCTTGCATCTAATGAAAAGTATAAACAGTCGGCGGACAAGAAGCGGAGAAGTGTGAGTTTCGAGGAAGGTGACTTGGTTTATGCAGTGTTGACAAAAGATCGTTTTCCGGTGGGAACATACAATAAATTGAAGGCGCGAAAAATTGGTCCAGTTAAAATTTTGAAGAAAATCAATGAGAATGCGTATCAATTGAAGTTACCAGATGATGTTCATACTTCTGATGTTTTCAACGTCAAATACCTAATTCCGTTTCATGGAAACGAATTTATTGTGGAAGAAGATGGTGAAAATTCGAGGTCGAATTTCTGCCAACCAGGAGAGGACGATGCAGCACGATCTACAAATGCACCAGGCTTAGGTCGCTCACGACCTAAGAGGGAAGTTTTAGGTCGCTCACGACCTAGTGGGGTAAGCTCGCAAGTGCAATCTGCCGAAGGGTTTGATGGGAAACGACTTAATATGAAGATAGCTCATCCAAACGACCTAATTAATAAAGGCAAATGACCTATCGATGTTCGCTCGGAGTTAAGTCGCTCGGAGATAAGTCGCTCGGAGTTAAGTCGCTCGGAATTAGGTCGTTTGGGATATGCCGCATCTGCTGGGTTTGGTGAATCATTAGGTTGCCGACCTAACGGGTTACGACCTAATGGAGTAGGTCGCTCAGAAGCTTAAGTCGCATCTATTTTAGGTCGCTGGACCTTGTGCCGCTGGAAGAAGGAGCGCTGCAGTTGGGTGGTGCTGCATATAAGTTGAGTCGCTTGTGTCATAAGTCATAAGTCGTTGTTATGTGTATATGTATAGGTCGCGTGCGTTGTGTCTGTTAGGTCGTTAAGGCGTTTGGTGTCTGTATTGTTTTTGTTTTTTTTTAAGTCGTATGTCGCTTTATGTGATAAGTCGTGCACTATGTTATAATGATAGGTCGTTGCCGACCTTGTTTAGGTCGTAGGTCGCGTCTCTTGTATGTTGTTAGGTCGCGTGCGACCTGGGTTGTGTTGTGTCTTGTATTTTAAGTCGTTAACGACCTTTGGTAGGTCGGTGGTGTTGTAATGTGTTGTGTGGAGTGATGTAGCCTATAAATAGACGAGTTAGGGTCATTGTGAATGATTGATTTTTGTTGAATAAAATTCTCGTTTGATTGCTGTGTGCTTTCATGCTAAATTGGTAGTTGAGTGTAATCTCCTATCTCCACTTTCGGTTATCCGAGTGTGCTCGAATCAACGATTATTGAAGCCGATTCGCGCAATCAAGTGCGCTTGATCAACGCTTGAAGAATTGAAGATCTTCTTTCACGGTATCGTGCGCGATCAACGTGACGAGGATAACTAGAATTCGGTATCTTCGGATCAATGAATTTGGGCCTTGCAGTATTTTCAATCCGCCGATTTGCTACTTTCATCGATCCTTATCGTTTTGTTAATTATCTGCTGCGTCATGATTTCTTGTAATTTCAAACGTAACACAAGTCCCATTTTAGGTAATTTATACAAAATTACTGTGTTAACATTTCCTTTTGGGATGATATAGTTCCAATGCATTAAAATATAGAAATCTTTAAGTGAATTATTGCAAGTAAATATGATAACAATAGTTTAAATTGTCAATATAACATACGTGATTTAAGAAAATTATATTAATTGAAGAAAGATAGTTAATAATTGAAATGCAATGGTAAACTATATCTAATAGTATTAAGTGAAAGTCAAGCAGTAAAAAATGTTTAATTTATTTGATTAGAAATAAATGGTAAATAATATTAAATGACATTAATGGAACAAAAAAATAAGTTCATGCAAAAATAACCGAATATGAACAGTTGAATATAAGAGAAATAGTAATTCAATAAATTTATATATAGCCTCAAGTATATGTCTATGATAGGTATGAATTATTGGATCTAGCTAATAACTTCAACTAATTAAGAATGACACAATCACTAGTAAGTGTTGGAAAGTGAGGTCACTGATGTTACACAACAGAAGTCTGTTCGCCGCAAGAGGTTACCAACTCTTGTGTACACATTGTATTGATGTGAGATATCTCAAACTAGGACCCATGAGAATACACTTTCAAATATAGGTATTACGTTGTTCCTCCGAAGGCTATGGGTTAACCAAGTGGAAATGAGTGGATGTTAGCGACCCTACAAGCTATGGGTGTACTAGGGCTTGAGTCCAATTCGGTAGAACGAGGACAATAGGCTTCCTTGTAGGTTCTAGAGAAATGAGTCGTATACAATTTTGCGACGACAGTAGCGACTTGATCACAAATTAAACTTGTAAGAGGTTCTACAGTGTACGCACTACACTAAAGAGGATGCCCAAGGAAGTGTGTAGCAAGACATTAACTGAAGTTCCTAGGTTATCGGGCAGCGACTAACGATGAGGGATTGAGACATCAACTAATCGTTGTGGTTCAAATTCATCCAATGTAACGGCGACACAACATCACTCAATTTTTCAAGATCACATGATGCTACTCTTCTAGCTCCTCACCTATGGGAACATTTTAATGTCCCTGGTACTCCTTGGTGATGGGCGTGACATTGGTCATGAAATGGACTTTAGAAAAGACCTGCTTCAATGTGACAGCCTTCGTCGTCACTTCTTCTTTCTTAGCCACTCCCAAGGCATCATTTGGTATGTTCGCATTAATCCCTCCTAGCATCGGTCACCATTGTCTCAAGTCCTGGTGTTCGACAATGATCTTCTTAAGCTGATTCAGGGTTTCATTCATCATGGTGAAAGCGATGCCGACGTAAGCAAGATCTCCCTTGTCAATAGGCAAGCTAAGTAAAGGAAGGCAGGGAAAAAAGATGGAGGAAAAAGAAAAGAAGCTAAGACTTACTAAAGATTGGAGGTTAAGGTGATCGAGCATGGGATTGACCTTTTGAGGAACAAAAAAGTATCTCGTCATCTCGTCAGGACGGCTTTGCTAAGAAAACCTAGAAAAATCATAGGATTGGTGTTAACCTAAAAATAGTCGTAAGTGTCGGTTGGCTACCTGGCTTCCCTTTGCCACTTGAAGGTCGCCTCAATGAAGTTAGCGTTTAGTTATGGAAGTTTGAGAGCCATGCAAGTGGGATTAACATTACACAAGAGTTAGTAGCTATTGAGAGTTAGCTCACTAGGGACAAGCGTGTATGCATTAGGGATCAAAACAAAACAAGTTTGGAGGAGAAATAACTGATGTAGCCCAGGCTAGAAGGATAAGTCGTACACGAGTTAAGAGCAGCGGCATGAGTCGTTCACGACTTAACAGATTAGAAGGTGATGGCATGAGTCGTCTACGACTTAATGAAATACGTAAGAAGAAGTTACCAGATAAAAGAGCCATAGGTCGAATGGAGGAGGTTTCGGACTTGAGTCGTTCACGAGTTAATGGAATCTTGAGTCGTTTACAACCTAATGGGGGTTTGAATTGTTCACAACTTAACAGAGCAGAAGTTGAAGGCCTAGGTCGTCCATGACCTAACTGGAGAACAGAGAAGGATGTTAACGAGTTACGAGTTACGACCTAAGAGCTTGAGTCGTTGGGAGTCTTAAGTCGTAAGCCTGGATGTGTAGATGAGTCGATGTTCTTAAGTCGCTTGCGTGATGTTGTGTTGTAACCTGTTTGTTTCTTTGAGTCGTTTACTTCTTATGTCGTAAGTCGTATATGTTAACGCTAAAATTTAAACGCTAACACCCCGGTGTGTAAAGTGTAGTTGTGAAAGCACCACCCGATGATTCGGGAACAGAGTATAAGCAGAAAGCTGCAGAAAAACAGTAAATAACAGCAGTCTTTATAGTGGTTCGGCTTATGATCAAGCCTACGTCCACTATGAATATCTTTATTGATGATTTCGTTACAAGCTGATACAATTCTTCTCAAGTACAATACACTTTGAATTACTAAACACTTTGAACGAGTAGCTTAAACTTCAATGTAAGAGAAAGCCTTCAAATCCATGTCGGATGTATGAGATTCCTTCTTGAAGTTGTTGATAGCGTTCTACGTGTCTTAAAAGCTTTGAGTGTTGAGTCAGTTTGGAATGCAGCAGAGTATCGGTGCTTGGAAAGAATGAGCAAAAAAGTCCCCTTCATGTTTGAGGTAGGTCGGTATTTATAGAAAAATCTTCCCTTTGGATCGTAAGTCGTGCTCGACTCATGATAACCCGTGGCCGAGTTAAGTTGGTTCGTGGGTGACTCAGCTGGTGGAGTTCATGCTTGGTGTCAGAGCGCCTTCGGTCTTCTGGATATAGCGCAAGTCCTAACTCGTCCACGAGTTAAGAGGTCATGGCCGACTTATCTGACTAAGCCCTTGGTTCCTCAATGGTTTACTTCTTCAGAATTACAAGTCATGAGTCGCTCACGAGTCAACTCTCTTTAACATAAGCATTGTGGCTGCGGGCTACGATTCAGTGGTTTTAGGTCGTAGGTGAGTCATGTTGAGTCGTGAATCGCTTCCTTGAGTTATTGACGACTCAAGGTAGGTCATAGGTTGCACGATTCTGTGACTCGCGCAACTCCTCAATTTGTTGAGTCGGTAACTCGTTGAGTCGTTCCGCTTCTCTTACGCCGCCTTGAATTCTAACTCGCCAGCTTGTTGAGTTGCTTCTACCCTTAAGTCGTGAATTACAATGAGTCGTAGACCCATTGAGTCGGTAAGAAACTTAAGTCGTGAAGGCCTTAAGTCGTGAAGGCCTTAAGTCGTGATCCATCCCTTCTTTCCTAAACCGTTAAGTCGTAGACTCCTATATGTTGTAAGTCGTTCACTTCCTTAAGCTGTTGACTCCTTTAGGTCGACCAATCCCTGACTCGTTAAGTCGTGTAACTCCCTTGAGTCGCTAACTTGTTAAGTCGGTTACTTACTGAGTCGGACCACTCCTTAAGTCGCTCTGCTTCTTTAAGTCGTGAGTCGTCTCAGGTCTTAACTCATTGATCAAACGGGGTTAACATTTGCCCCTCGAAGTGCGTGCCTAAGTTGTTGGTCGCGTACTTCGACTTTCTTAGCTCGTGTCCTGATGGGTTGTTAGGTCGCGAAGGACTTAAGGAAGAGACTAGGTCGGCTGATGCCAATTCGCATTCCATCGCTCCAGTGTATAAATGGCTTAAGTCGCCCCTTCTTCTTCACTTTCTTACTTCAGCATTTATTTCCGCCATTAACAATCTTCGAAGCTTTCAAAGACGAACTCAACCAGTTCATCTCATCACCAATCAAATTTCTTTGATCCTCGTCGTCACACTACGTAAGTAAACTTATTGCCCGCTCAATTTCACAACTGTCGTTATCCCTCGATCATGGAGTTGGACTTCTCGTTCTCTAACCCTAATCCAAATCCTCGCACCATGCTTCATTTCGAGTCACACTATGATTGATTTTTGACAAGCTTTGAGCGGTTTGATTTGAGTTTGCAGACGATTTGCAAGGAGGAGACGATGGGTTTTTATATTTCGGGTCAGTTGATTCATGGATTTAGAGGAGATAAGATTGTCTTGTATGGCTTATCAGGTTAGGAGATAGGAGGATAACGGGTTAAGGTTTAGGAGGATAATGGGTTAAGGTTTAGGAGGATAATGGGTTAAGGTTTAGGAGTTCTGAGAAGGGGTTGGTCGGTTGGAGGAAGCATGACGTTAACTTGGACGCGATCCAGTAATCTTGAGCGCAGTAATTTTGAGCGATTCAACAACCATCGCGACTTATCCTTTGACCGACTTACCAACCTTCACGACACAAGTCTTAAGTCATAGCCAGGATAGGACTTGGAGAATTTCACGTTGCCTTGGACTGAAGCCTTTTCTATTTTCCATGATTTACGACTTAGAGCACTGCCGACTTAAGACACTAACAATTCAAGATTGAAACGACCTAACTTAACTCGCCTCGTAATCCTTAGGTCGTGGACGAGTTAGCCAGATAACCAATGATTTGATTTAACCCGTAGGAAGAATTTCTTAAGTCGTTGCCAACACTTAAGTCGTCGCCGAGTCAACACTTAAGACGTCGCCGAGTCAACACTTAAGTCGTCGCCGAGACAACACTTAAGTTGTCGCAGTTGACAATTTTGCTTGAACCTTTAACTTTAACTTGATTTGCTGAAATAAACTGCTTGAACTTTGTTGTGTTTCTTCACAGATTATTCTAACTTTGACGCTATCAACCTGTTAAACACAATACTTGCAGAAAGATGGGACAAATATACTGCCATCGACTGCCCACGTCAAATGACAGATTAGTTAATAACAGATAATTAACTCAAATAAATTATGTGAATGAAGTGCTTTCATCAATTTCAAGTAAAATATTACAGCAGCACTGAAATAGTCAATTGAAACTGACCAGCCTGCACTAATATTATGCTTGAACTTTATATTAACAAGTTCTGAAATTTTGTAATCGACCAATCATCGACTAGTTTAATTCCAGTTATATTTACTTGCTATTTTTATTAGTTTTGCACGACACTTCACACTTTTTAGGAAACGTGCACCTTCACATTTGAATATCCAGTTGCTTATGTAGAATGACTTCTCAGGAAGAAGATACTTTGGTTCAGACTGGAGAGGCAACTGTAATTCCGGCTCCTTTGGTCAATCCTCCCGAAAGAATCTCTTCTACTTTATCGTACAGAGTTTTCCGCCAATTGTGCGCTCAGTTTGGCATTGCTGAGTCAGATGCCATTCTTCCCGAGAGAAGTAACACTGCTGACATAGCACCCCCTGGCTTTGTAACGGTCAATCGACAAATGTGCCTGAGTGGGGGCGTTCCTCCTTTCAATGACTTCTTCGTCAATTGGCCATCGCCCCGTCCCAATTACACCCCAATGGTTATGCCATTTTAATGGGGTTGTGTGTACTGTTTAGGAGGACGCTTGATCGATTCCCAAGCTTTGACGAGATTTGCTTCCTATGCTCTTTCACCAGGACAAAAGATCACCCCTCTATTACTGTCGTGAGAAGTGCTCGAAATCGTAAATTGATCATCGGTCTTCCTGACAGTGCTCATGGGTTTTTGACTCAATTTTTCTATGTCCGTTGCCCCCCGGGGCTTTATGCTGTATGGAGAGAAGGAAGTAAGATCATCTACCTTTACCTCCTTTATATTCTGAGTCTTTTGAAGTTCGAATTGCCAAGTGTTAACTTCGTCATTATTTCTTTTCTTTTATTTCAGTACTTCCCCCTCCTTGTAGAGATCCCATTCACAAGCCAACCCTGGAGAGGCTTGTAGCAGTACCGGTTGAAGAACGGGACGTGAAATTTTTGCTGAACGACGAATTCCTTCACCAGTTCGGACTTCTTCATCCTTCTCGCTCCACACACCCCTGCGAGGTTCCAGACTCCCTACCTAAAGCATCAGATGCTCTGGTTTCTACAGACACATCCATACCAAAAGGACCTTCTCCCGAGGCTTCGCTAGTGAAGTGCTCCACTTCGGTTGATGTTGCGGGGCCATCTGTCGAGCTTGCCCCGGTTATTGAGGAAGAAGAGCCCCAGGGATCTCCCCGACTGTCAGAGAAATCTGGCGAAGAAGCCGAAAAAAACTAGCCTTGCCAAGCAGAGCAGGGACGATACTTTCGAAGGGCTGAGCGACCTCTTCGCCACTTCGCAAGAGATCTTTAAAGATGATCCTATTACTACTGGGGTTTCTTCTTCAGTAGTTGAAGCGACTTCTGTCCTGCAGCAGACTCCGTCGACTCAAGAGTTGACGCTAACTATTACACCCACAACCACTCCTCAATTAAAGAGTGGTTCGTAGTTTGATGCACGTAGTTTGCACGCCACACACACTTAGAATTTCTTTTTTGGCACTTTTATGCTTCTGACTTTTTGTACTTTGAAGAATTCTAAGATTTAGCTCTTTTTTATTTCCGATCCTCCGATGGGGCGCAGCGGATCCTATTATGATGATTTCCAGCGCTACGGGAGGCGTAGCCAGTATGATTACAGGCGTTACCTCCCCTCTTACAGAGAATCTAATGAAGAGAGAGCCGCTCGAAAGGCTCAAGAAAAGAGGGCTTAAGAGGAGCGCTATGAAAGAAGAGAGAGGGAAGAGCGCCACGATTCTTCACAGAGAGGTGACGAATCCCATAAAAGAAAAACCCATGATGACAGAGGAAAAAGTCATATGGTTGAAGATTCGAGCAAGCGAGCCCGACATGGTGAGAAGCACACCTCTACAACTCCTGAAAAGGTTACTGCCCCTGCCTCGCTTGACATTCCTTCCGGCTCTCCCGCTCTCGGGAAGACAGACATCCAAACAATAATTAGCAGACCCAAATTCCAAGTTGGACCGGGTCCTGCCACTTTGCAAAGTCGGTTTCCATAGTGGTGTCTGAAGGGAGTAAGGTTTGACCTTGACTTGGTCCCCATTGACAAGTCTGCCATGTTACGAAACCTTGATGCCGTCAAGCTTGATATTGAGAGGATGTCGAACTGGCAGAAACTTGTTGACGAGCTTCAGAGGGTTAATCGTGCAAACATAGAGGCCATGCTCACTATGGAAAATGATAAAGCCGAATGGCAAAAGGTGCTTGAGCAACATGACACTGAGATGAGAAGCATTGCTTCTTACAATGAGGAGCTTGAAGCAAAAGTTGAAGAACTGAAACAAGAGCTTGCTGCTTCCTCTACATCTTATTCTTAAAAAGAAGAAGTGCTCCTAAAACAAGTGAGAGATGCTCATGCCAGCCAAAGGGATGCCGAAGACAGGCTTGAAGTGCAGAAAAGAATTAGTGAGGGCTATGTTGCTGACATTGATGAGCTTCGGAAGAAAAAAAGCTCCGAAGAGGGGGAGATTCAAATGCTTAAGCTTCAACTTTCTAAAGCTGAAATGGAGCGTGATGAGGCCGTTGCCGACAAAATTGCAGCTGAAGAATCTCACGAGGCAACGAGGGCCAATATCAGCTCAACATTATTTGATTTCTATCTGCACAGCATTTTGGGGCGCGGTAGCCTCGCTTTTCTAGGCCCCAAGTATGAAATTACAAAGTTTGGGAGGCCGCACTCGATATGCTCGGTGGCAGCGGCGCTGGCTATGCTGAGTCAGCTCTTGAGGAGCACTATCTTGATGATGATGCTCGTGCCGATCTCGCTAGGGGGAGAGAACAGCTTGCAAAATTAAGGGCCGAAACAGCGGTAGGAGAATATTCAGGAAAAATCACCTCAACTACTCCAATTCAACCTTCTCCTTCAGCCGAAATTGACATTATCGGTTCTAGTTCTCATTCCCCATCTCCTACAAAAGTCACCACTGATATTACAAGCATACAAGGTGGAGATGAGGCCGGCGAGAGTGCCGAGGCACAGGCCTACGAAGTTGACGTCAGGGAACCGACTTCTGCAGGTAACCCTACTGACAATCTTGCCCAAGTAGACTGCTCATCTGTTTCTTATGAACTTGATGAGCTTTTTGACTACTTCTTGAATCTCAGCGAACCTTTATCTCCGCTTTTTGCTGACTTGAACTTTTTTCCTTCTATAGAGAAAACGTCGGGCATTGTTCAGGCTTCTCCTCCTCCAATTATTCCTTCTAGACCTCCTAAGGTCACTCCTCCTTCTGCCTCGCAACCCAGGTCACAGGAAGAGCAAATAGAAGCCCTTCACGGCTTAGACGATCCCGTTGCTTCTCAAGATCCGAAATGAGAAGAAACTGAAGGAAGCGAGAGGACTCCAGAACCAACTGGCTCCGACGTTGAACCGTTATCCAAACTTCTTTCTCCAGGGAGTGGGCCTTCCTCCAAGAAGAGAGGAAAGCAGGGAGTTTCCAAGAAGAAGAATAAGAAGGGATCTTTAACTGGCGAAGAAGAGACGGAAGAAAGTCCGATCGAGCACCTTTCTCCTTCATCCCCTACCCTTACAAGCCGACCTAAAAAGTTGGTCATTCGGCCAGGTGCGGGCTCAAAAGGTGGGCGGAAGAAGAAATGATGGCTCTGGTTCTGTGGCTTCCATATCGCTTTTTTGCCTTTTTTGCATGTAATGACGGGAAATTGTGCGGGTACCGGCCCCCCGCTTTTCTTTTGTTTTTTTACTTTGGAACCTGTACTTGTATATAAAATAGTGTTAAATAAAATGATTCTTTTTCTTTGTACAAACTTCTGTCTGTATCTGAGAATGCATTTACTATTCATTTTTGTCAAGTTTCTTTGTACGATATTGCAGTGAGCTTGTGGTATATATTGTTCGAGCGCAATTTTACCGATGTAGTTATGCCAAGCTGCCCCTATACCATAAGCCCATTGTAATATTTTATTTTATGAGGAACTTGTGCTTTTATTTTTTAGAGAATAATTATTCCACATTTGGAGGAATATGATTTCATTAAAAAATAGAGCACAAATAAGTTTCTACGCTTCAACCTTCGAAGATATCACTTTTTATTTTATGCATATACACATTTTATTGAATGAAATCTTCTATGTGGTAAAGCGGGTATTTGTAAGGTACTTCAACTTCTTTTTGAGGAAGAGAATTTTCTAGAACAAGTAATTCACTCTTCCTTTGAAAGTTAAAGTGTGCTTTTAATGAGGATTTTTTTTTTAACTTGCCACAGTAAAGGGCTTCTTGATTTTTGTTTCTTTGAAAAGTTGCACCTCTGAGGAAGACTTTTTCACGTTTCAACACCTGGAAGTTTTATTTCAATCTTGGTGAAATGTGTGCCTCCGAAGAGGTCTTTCTGCTTGATTGTGCCTCCGGGAGGAGGTCTTTTCATTTCTGCCTCTGGGAAGAGGTCTTTCTGTCCTATTGTGCCTCTGGGAAGAGGTCTTTCTGTTTCTGCCCCTTGGGAGAGGCTCTCTCTTTTTCTTTTTTCTTTTTTGCATTTCATCTCTGGTGAAGTGAAACTCCGAAGAGCGGCTGTTGCACTTCAACTCCTGGCGAAATGGGCCTCCGAAGAGGGCTTTTATTTTGTTTTACATTTCAACTCCGGTGAAGTGAAACTCCGAAGAGTGGCTGTCGCACTTCAACTCCTGGTGAAATGGGCCTCCGAAGAGGGCTTTTATTTTGTTTTACATTTCAACTCCGGTGAAGTGAAAATCCAAAGAGCGGCTGTCACACTTCAACTCCTGGTGAAATGTGCCTCCGAAGAGGGCTTTTATTTTGTTTTACATTTCAACTCTGGTGAAGTGAAAATCCGAAGAGCGGCTGTCACACTTCAACTCCTGGTGAAATGTGCCTCCGAGGATTGCCTGGAAGTTACTCTCTCATGGGTGGAGGGTCATGACTCCTCCAATCTTTTTTGGTTGAGTAGAGAACTTTCTTTTTTGCGGCATATGCCTCGTTAGAGGTCTTTATCCTCCGAAGAGTTGTGCCTTTGAAGAGGACTTGTGCCTCCGAAGAGGGCTTTAGTTGTTCCTTGTCCACTTGCTTATGTCTTTTTAGCGATCCTCTATTTTTTCTTTTCAAGCTCGCACTCCCTTCTCTTACAAGTAGTTTGTTTAATCCAAAGAAGTGTACTTCATTGCTAGGACAGTTCGCGAGAACGGACATAAGCTTCTTAATCGGATGTTTGTTTGTTCAAACTTCTCAATTTATTAGCTAGAGCCCGTTCTCGGCGAAATCAATGACCGTTCAATTGAAGCGCTTCTTACCTAGGATTTAAATTCGGGAATTTTGTGAATTGGAATTTGTTTGTTGAATGATAACAAGAATCACTTGGTCTTGTAGTGTGCAAGTTTTATTTTCGTTGCCTGCAAAAATTTAAATCGACATTTCAGTAATACATTTAATGTACTTTTCATATCGAAAATAAAGCAAACATGTAATAATAATAAGGAACACAAGATTTATAGTGGTTCGTCCAGGAATTTGGGCCTACATCCACTTTATAGTCTTTTATTATTCACTTGCATCGGTTTTACAGTCGCTTTCAATTACAGGAATCATACATTCATAATTCTTTTTACAATATTTCAACAAAGTTATCAAGTAAAGTATGGGCGCAAGTGATTGCTGTTCCAGGCTCTTGGAATTTGATCTCCTTCGACAGTAGTGAGTTTGAATGTGCCGTCAAGAAGCTTCTGACCTATGACATATGGTCCTTCCCAATTTGGCCCAAACACACCTGTCGCTGTCATAATTCTCTTTAGGACTAGATCTCCAATCTCAAAGCTGCGTTGGCGAACTTTGGAATTGAAATGTCTGGCTATCCTTTGCTGATGAGATGCGATTCTGAGCTCAGCCTCTTCTCTTTTTTCATCAAGGAGATCCAGTGCCTCAAGCTGTAGTTTTTCATTCTCCGCTTGATTGAAATGGATTCTTCTATGTGAAGGGACCTCTGTTTCTACCGGAATCATTACCTCTGATCCGTATGCCAATGAAAACGGAGTATGCCCAGTCGCAGTCTTGTGGGTAGTTCTGTATGCCCATAGTGCTAGCGGTAGCTTATCGACCCAACCACCTTTTGCTCTTTCAAGTTGCTTCTTGATGGTTGACTTGATAATTTTATTTACTGCTTCCACCTGCCTGTTTGCCTGCGGATGAGCTACTGCTGAGAAGCTTTTTCGGATTTTGAATCGTTTGCAAAAATCTTAGAATTCTTCACTTTCGAACTGAGTACCATTGTCTGTAATTATTTTTTGAGGCACACCATATCTGCAAATGATACTTTTAGTCACAAAACTTATCATCTTTTTTGAGGTGATAGTAGCCAATGGTTCAGCTTCTGCCCACTTAGTAAAATAATCTACAGCAACAATGGCATATTTAATTCTAGATTTGGCAGTTGGTAACGGTCCTACAAGGTCTATCCCCCATATTGCAAACGGCCATGGACTGACCATCTGTGTGAGTTCAGTAGAAGGAGCTCTAGGAATTTTAGCGAATCTTTGGCATCTGTCACACTTTCGGGAATAGTCTGCTGCATCTCGATTAATTTCTGGCCAAAAATATCCGTATCGGAGTATCTTTTTTGCTAAAGTTTGACCACCTAAATGATCACCACATTCTCCCCCATGTACCTCAACTAGGATTGTTTTGGACTCTTCCCTGGATACACATCGAAGTAACGGCATTGAGAATCCCCGTCTGTATAATTGGCCATCTTGGACCACATAGCGAGAGGCTTTCCTCAGTAGCTTCTTTCGTTCTTTTGAATTTTTCGGTAAAGAGCCATTGAGAAGATATTCTGTTATTGGAGTCATCCATGATTCTTGTTCTTGAGACACGCTCATGATCCAATCGATATCCATCTCATCAATGCTTGGAGCCGATAGGACCTCCACTGGAGTCAACCCCAGAAATTAAGCTTTGCCTGTGCTAGAGTACTTTGCGAGAGAATCTGCTTTCGTGTTTTCTTCTCGAGGAATATCACTTATCATGTAATGATCAAAATCACCTAGGAGTTCCCAAGCCTTTAACAAGTAGGCAGGCAGATTTCCCCCTTTCGCTTGGAATTCCTTCTTGACTTGGCATACAATAAGCTGAGAATCACTGAAGATCTGTAATGCTCGAATGTTTAGTTCTTTAGCAATTCTTAAGCCAGCGATAAGAGCTTCGTATTCTGCTTCATTGTTTGTTGAAGGAAATTCCAATATCAGTGCACAGCATAATGACCGACCTTCAGGGGTCTCAAGTACAACTCCGGCTCCAGAACAGTAGTCATTTCTTGCGCCATCAACATATAACTTCCATTGAATTGGGGAATCATCGATCGTTTCCTCCTCACTGTTACCCTTATCTGTGAATTCTGCGATGAAATCCGCTAAAGCTTGTCCGTTGATTGCTTTTCGGGGATGATAAGTGATGTCATATTGACTGAGTTCAATATTCCACTTTAGAAGACGACCTGAAGTCTCAGGGCGAAACAGGACTTGCTTTAAAGGTTGATCAGTGAGGACTCTGATAGGATGAGCTTGGAAATATTGCCTCAACTTCCTGGATGCAATCAGTAGGCAATAGGCGAGTTTTTCCAACTTAGAGTAATTCATCTCTCCCCCGGTGAGTCTTTTGCTGATATAGTAAACCGGGTGTTGAATCCTCTTGTCTTCTCGTATCAGCGCTGCACTTAAAGCATGAGATGATACTGCCAAGTATATAAGAAGATCCTCGCCATTGCCAGGCCTAGAAAGTATTGGAGGCGTTTCCATATGGCGAATCAATTCATCAAAGGCTTTTTGGCATTCGGGAGTCCAATCGAAGTTTTTCTTTCCTTTCTTTAGGGCGTCAAAGAATGGGATGCATTTATCTGTGGCTTTGGAAATGAACCGACTCAAGGCGGCGACTTTTCCATTGAGACTTTGCAATTCCTTCTTCGTTCTAGGAGCTTTGACTTTCTTTAAGGCGGTAATTTGAGCTGGACTAGCCTCAAAGCCCCTAGCGCTCACGATGAAACCTAAAAACTTTCCGGATTCCACTCCAAATGAACATTTTAAAGGGTTAAGCTTCATTCCATATTTTCGAAGGACTGCGAACATGTCTGCTGAGTGTTCTATGTGATCCACTGCTTTCCTAGACTTTACTAACATGTCATCGACGTAGACTTCCATAGTCTTGCCCAATTGCGGTTTGAACATAGCATTAACAAGTCTTTGGTAGGTTGCCCCCGCATTCTTCAGCCCGAAGGGCATAACCCTATAGCAGTAAAGACCAACATCGGTGATAAAGCTCGTGTCCTCCTGATCTGGCTCATGCATCATGATCTGGTTATATCCGGAGTAGGCATCCATAAAAGATAACAATTCATGTCCCGCTGTTCCGTCTACCAATTGATCGATGCTGGGTAACGGGAAGCAGTCTTTGGGGCAGGCCTTGTTTAGATCTGAAAAATCGATGCACACTCTCCATTTTCCGTTGGCTTTCTTGACCAGCACTAGATTTGATACCCAATTCGGATAGGTAGATTCTTTGATAAAGTTATTCTCCATGAGCCGATCAACTTCTTCTTTTAAGGCTGCTGACCTTTCTGGACCTTGAGTCCTCCTTTTTTGTTTCACAGGTGTAAATTTTGGATCAATATTCAGAGCGTGTACTGCAGCTTCTGGGGATATTCCGCACATATCGGCATGAGTCCAAGCAAAAACATCCAAATTTGCCTTTAAAAAAGATATTAAGATATTCTGAATTGACAAATTAAGTTGCGAACCCACATTCAACACCTTGTTTGGGTCCTTTGGGTCAACAGGTACTGGTATTGTCGTTTCCACTGGTACCACTCTATTCTCCCCTGCACTGGCTTTTCTAGGATCCATCTCTTTCCGTGCTCCGCTGTGCTCGCCAGTGCAGGGTCCGCCCTGTAATTACTACAAGGCTGGTTCTTTGATGCGGACTGGGGTAGCCGCATCCTTTCCCATTTCTCTTTTCCTTGCTTCTCGCAGCTTTGTCGGATAACACTCCCGACCGGCATTTTGATCCCCTTTTATAACTCTTACTCCATTGTCTGTGGGGAATTTAATAGTGAGACACCATGAGGGCAGAACAGCTTTGAACGCTGCAAGAGTTGGACGGCCAAGGAAAGCATTATAAGCGGAAAATTCATCAACAATCACAAAAGTCTGCTTGCGGACTACTTTTCTTTCTCCCTCTCTGAGTTCTGCAAGCAAATCAATGGTTCCTATTGGCTGCTTTGGCTCCCCAGTGAAGCCAGCGATTTTTTGTGACGAGGCTTGCACATCAACCATAGAGATCTTCATTTGGTCGAATGTTTTCTTGAAGAGGATATTACAGGATGCGCCACAATCGCTGAGAACTCTTCTGACAATAGCTGGCCCGATACCAGCCGAGATGACTAAGGGATCTAAGGCAGGAGCTTCAACACCTGTGGAATCTCTGGTTCTGAACACAACATCATCATTGAAGGTTTTTTGTTGCTTCAGGGGCGTAGCACCTTCCAAAACAAAGACACCTTCTTCGGCCGGTACATACCTCAAAGCTCGGGTATATCTTCCCATCTCACCCCAGCTCCTGCCTGCTGGGTGAGATCCTCCCGTAATGACATTGATAACAGGCCTTCCGAATTCATGCCCTGCAGTCTTCTCACTTGTCCTAGGTTGATGAGCAGGAGCTCGTTGCCCCTGACTAGACGAAGCGGGATTGCTTCTATTCTTTTCCACAAATTGCTGCAGCTTGTTTTCCCTTATCAATTCTTCAATCAAATTTTTCAATTGGCGGCATTCATTCGGTATCATGACCGGTTTGATTATGGAAGCGGCAAAACTTTCCGCTTTGTACAGCTTTTTTCCCGGTTCTCAGAACGGGAGGTTTAGGATAATCAACAGAATCTTTAGTGGCAAGGTAAATACGCTCCGGCGTATCTGATAAAGGGGTATATTCCGATGACTTGAAGGAACGAGGCTTCTTCAGATTTTTCTGTTTCTTCCCATCGTTATTTTCCCTTTTCTGTCCTACAGATTCATTCTTGCGTGGAGAAACCACGTTATCTTCAGCTTTTTCCAATGCTGCCTTTACCGATACAGGACGGCTTTCCAGGCGTATGAACTCATCTGCTTTCTTGTAGAATTTTTCAAGGGAATTTGGTTCCTTCATGTTAAGCCATTTTCCAAATTCGCTCGACTTGTCGATGGCCCTCATCAGATAGGTCAAGATCATCCGTGGTTCTGCATTGTCTACCTCGGCCAGCGCTATATTAAAGCAATTCAAGAAAGATCTGATAGTTTCCCCTGGATTCTGTTCTAAACTTGACAACGACATGATATCTTTGGCTTTTGAAGCGTATAGTCTGAACTGCTCCTTGAATTTCCGGGTTAGGTCAGAAAACTGATCTATAGACCGAATTGGTAGCTTGGTGAACCAAAGCAGAGCTACACCTTCCAAATATACAGGAAAATATCGACACTTTATTTCATCAGAAGCTCTAGCACCTGTCATGTGCCAATCATACTTATACAAGAATTCGTTCGGATCACTTGTTCCTTTGTAAGCTGGGATAGTTGGAGGGACGAACTTCCTTGGGAACTCAGCCTTTAAGATCCTTTCGGTAAACGGGGTTTTACTTGGAGCGAAACCCCATTCCTTCTCGTCTTCATTCCTTTGCATGATTTCTTTCATGATTTGTCGAACCATTTCAGAAAGATACCCCTCATCATTTCGAGCTTTCGATCCACCAACTTCAGGAAATGTCCGCTCAAAGGGGCTGGCAGCCCTCTCAGGAATGTTTCTTTCTTCATCCTCATGAATGTTGCCAGCAAAGTTCCTTTCATTACCCGTTGGTTGACGGTTTACCCCAAGCAAGTCATTCAACTTATTCAAAATTAGGGCATTTTGGGCATTCTGAGCCTCCAATTGTGCACTTTGGGCATTTATCTGCTGGTTCAGCCCTAAGATTACATCATCCAACTCCGCTTTTGTAACCCCAACAGGTTGAGTGGCTTGATTAGGTACTGGGGAGGCGGAGGTTCCCTCTTGAACATTTCCAGATGTAACAGATCTACCCTTTCTCCCCGGAGCCATGATTTCAGATAAACTTCTAGTCTTCAGAGAGGTTACTTCAACAAACTTTCGTGGAGCAATGATGATAATTCGCCTGAGTTCAATACTCAGTGAAAGCACCAAAAATGTTAACGCTAAAATTTAAACGCTAACACCCTAGTGTGTAAAGTGTAGTTGTGAAAGCACCACCCGATGATTCGGGAACAGAGTATAAGCAGAAAGCTGCAGAAAAACAGTAAATAACAGCAGTCTTTATAGTGGTTCGGCTTATGATCAAGCCTACGTCCGCTCTGAATATCTTTATTGATGATTTCGTTACAACTTGATACAATTCTTCTCAAGTACAATACACTTTGAATTACTAAACACTTTGAACGAGTAACTTAAACTTCAATGTAAGAGAAAGCCTTCAAATCCATGTCGGATGTATGAGATTCCTTCTTGAAGTTGTTGATAGCGTTCTACGTGTCTTAAAAGCTTTGAGTGTCGAATTAGTTTGGAATGCAGCAGAGTATCGGTGCTTGGAAAGAATGAGCAAAAAAGTCTCCTTCATGTTTGAGGTAGGTCGGTATTTATAGAAAAATCTTCCCTTTGGATCGTAAGTCGTGCTCGACTCATGATAACCCGTGGCCGAGTTAAGTTGGGTCGTGGGCGACTCAGCTGGTAGAGTTCATGCTTGGTGTCAGAGCGCCTTCGGTCTTCTGGATATAGCGCAAGTCCTAACTCGTCCACGAGTTAAGAGGTCATGGCCGACTTATCTGACTAAGCCCTTGGTTCCTCAATGGTTTACTTCTTCAGAATTACAAGTCATGAGTCGCTCACGAGTCAACTCTCTTTGACATAAGCATTATGGCTGCGGGCTACGATTCAGTGGTTTTAGGTCGTAGGTGAGTCATGCTGAGTCGTGAGTCGCTTCCTTGAGTTATTGACGACTCAAGGTAGGTCATAGGTTGCACGATTCTGTGACTCGCGTAACTCCTCAATTTGTTGAGTCGGTAACTCGTTGAGTCGTTCCGCTTCTCTTAAGCCGCCTTGAATTCTAACTCGCCAGCTTGTTGAGTTGCTTCTACCCTTAAGTCGTGAATTACAATGAGTCGTAGACCCATTGAGTCGGTAAGAACCTTAAGTCGTGAAGGCCTTAAGTCGTGATCCATCCCTTCTTTCCTAAACCGTTAAGTCGTAGACTCCTATATGTTGTAAGTCATTCACTTCCGTTAGCTGTTGACTCCTTTAGGTCGACCAATCCCTGACTCGTTAAGTCGTGTAACTCCCTTGAGTCGCTAACTTGTTAAGTCGGTTACGTACTGAGTCGGACCACTCCTTAAGTCGCTCTGCTTCTTTAAGTCGTGAGTCGTCTCAGGTCTTAACTCATTGATCAAACGGGGTTAACAGTATATGACCTAAGTGTTGTGTTGCAATTGCCTTGAGTCGTATGTCGTGTACTATGTTCTATTGAGATGTAAGTATGTGTCATATTGTAATATGAGTCGTGAGTCGTCTCGTCTTTAGGTCGCATAATTGTAAAACGCTGTGTACGTTGAGTCGCTGGCGACTTATGTTGAGTCGTAAGTCGCATACGACTTAAGGGCCAGTTGTGAAAAATTATAAATAGCAAGTGCATTGTAACTTTTGAGTTGGTTGATTTTTGGAATAAAATTCTTGTTGATTGCTGTGTGCTTTCTTCTTAAATTGGTAGTTGAGTGTAATCTCCTATCTCCACTTTCGGTTATTCGAGTGCGCTCGAATCAACGATTGTTGAAGCCGATTCGCAGAATCAAGTGCGCTTGATCAACGCTTGAAGAATTGAAGATCTTCTTTCACGGTATCGTGCGCGATCAACGTGTTAGAGATAGCTAGAATTCGGTATCTTCGGATCAACGAATTTGGGCCTTTTGGTATTCATCAATCCACTGATTGCTACTTTCATCGATTCATATCGCTTTGTTAATAATCCGTTGCGTCAATAACCCAACCTTAATATTTCCTGAAAAGAAGGTGAAGTAGCCTGGTGTGACGACCCGCTCCCATGCCCAATTCGAGCTGACAATAAAGCACAAATGTCCAACCCAAATTAAACGAAAAGGTAGATAGTCCTGAGAAAGAAAGAATAAGAGAAGTGAAGAAGAAGAAGAAACTAAAACAGTCATAGAACCTCACAAATGCAGTGGAACAACATATAATATCAATGATCTTTACAAAAAGGGACAGTATGGTATAATTTACATACATCCATTGGAGTACAACAATCAAATCACAATCATCAGTCGTGACAGTTATAATAACTTGTCCATACAAATGTTGATAAGTTAAACAACAATGTAGCAGAAAAATAAACAAATACGGGAATACATCATGAAGGTCTCTAGTTTGTCTGTTGAAGCTCCAAAGCATCCAAATTCAACTCTGTACATATGGACATTCTGACCCCGAGCATTGAAAGAGAAGAGTGGACTTGTCTGGTAAACCAGCATAAGAAAACACATCTCAGCTGAATTTTAAAGTTATAGTAACCTTTCAAAACAAAGGTATCTCATAAGATCACACCGCATATAAACACGGATGAGTTTTTACCTTACGATAACCAAAATATTTCATATCAAATTCTGCTATATTATACTAGCGTCTAATATACAAATAATATTAAAATAGCCAAAATTTTGCCATTATTAAATTCCAGCATACTAGGATCTACAAACAAAATAGTAGGTTTATAGTGGAGAATGGATTTCCATACAAATGACCATGTGAAGGGACTACCTTTCATCAATACATCTCTAGTGGAATGTACCGAGGCTACAGAACATTTGCACCTTACTAACACAAGACCGGCCTACCTCTTCCTGGATAGTACTGAATATGTCTTACCTCGTTCGTTACTGACCTATTCGAGGGCCTTCCTTACGTACATCACAATAATATAAACTCGAACGTCATATCGGGAATAAATATATCTAGAAGGGGATGATCATATCCTAATTGTTGTGAACCGCATAGTCTTGCCGCATCTACACTGTTTCAGTCATTTCTGGGCGTGAGGCCTCAGGTAACAATTACCTTTCACATAGAGCATCATCTTTCTTCTTTGAATGCCATGGTGCCATTCCATAATCATACAATGATTTCTACAAATTTATAACTCCTGAGCTCATACATCTCAGGAAATGGTGTTAAGTTAAGAGAAGTTGCCTCCTTTACCACTAAATAGATGATACGTTTACAGAGATCAATCAATGTGATTTTAGAATAAAATGCCAGACATTCGTCCGTACAAGTTATCGAGGAATAGGACAAACTAAAGGCACTTTTCCTATCACATCCCGTTTTGGGAACCACCCCTAGGATCAGTAGTGATTAGTCCTTGCATTGTATATTTCATAACGAAGAGACCACTGCTATAATATGTATATTGGAAGTTTACCCTCAAATGATCAACAAGCAATCCTTCATTACGAAAATCACAAATATTAATGTCTTCCAACACTTGTACATCCGAATGCATATACGTTGGCCCGAAGTGGTTATCCGATAAATCTAATCTCGGTCTCTCCATATCAACAACGATAAAGAGGCCAAATTTGATAGTCGGTTATTTGACTATCAAAGCAACAATAAAATCTAGCACATAAGCAGTCACTAGGCCTATTTAAATAAATCTCTTATTACTTAAATTACTTTTCCAATTTGTACTTCATATTATCTTAAAAATATTTATTCACAAAACTGTTTCAAACTATTCGATAATGGAAAACATTCCCACATACTTATATTAACGATATAAGTATATTCACAAATCATTTCATTTTCAACACTTAGAAAAATATTTCCATATACTTAAAACGGAAAATAAGTATATATACAAATCTTAAGGAAAGTATTCTTCAAAACACACTTCATTTGGGTCAGAACGAATGTGGCGATAAACATCATTATGACAACCCAAAACACTAGTATAGGGATTCGATAAATTGTGTGTGTATATATATATGCACACGCATATATATATGATATACTATATAAAACATTTCCATTCAAAATTCATTTACTATAACAACGGTATTATAGTCCATGCCTTCTTTACTTCCCCGAAAACGTCTATGACAATAATAAATGTTAATGTTTTCGATACTATCGCATTTTAAATCATTTTCAAACTATTAAATTCCATTTTGAATTACTATATTTCTAAATCATTACTTTCAAAAGGTAAATTACTTTTAAACCCATTAACTCCATCAAAATATTACTTTCGAACATTCCATTAAAAGATAAACCACTTTTAAAATGACTAACTCCATACCTAAATTTCAACATAAATCATTTCTATATTTATAAACTACGTCTACAAATTTCACTTCTATTTTTATAGAACTTCTATGTATAAAACCCATTTATAAATCCTTTTCTCAATAAACTAATTTATTTAGAAAATCCATTTATAAATATATTTATCATATCTCAATTCCAAATCTGTTTATATATATTTATATAACATCATTTATAAATACATTCTTTATTTATAAAATATCACCTTTCCAAATCCTTTATATAATCAATCTCAAAAATATTATTTCAAAACTACTCCACCTTCTTTAAACTGTATTCTTTTGTTATAAAAGGTTGAACTTATTTCTTAAGTTTAAAAAGTTTATTTATACTTCGAAATTACTATTTAACATATTTCATAAATAGTTAATTTAATATTCCAAAAATCAAGCTTTTATTTTATTTCAAATAAATTCCTTCTTTTAATAATTCAAAAACTATAAAGACATATTTATACTTCAAAATTTCTTTAAAATCCTTTTTAAATCAAAATCATCATTTTAGTATTTCAAAATACCAAAAATATGGCTCAGTGCTACTATAGCACTAAATAAGTCAAATCATATCACAATCAAAAATATGGCATTCAACACATCATATATCAATATATATGTATAAAGTAAGATAAAAAATGGTGAGGAATCAAGTTGGATCTCTCTATCCTTTCCCCTTGCATCACATACAATATATAATCATAAAATATAAATCAACCACTTCAAAGCGTAATAATATACAAAGGGTCATTTGCTCTTACACGAGAACGTAATACGGACTCATCTACTCCAATAGATGGGAATATATCCAACCAACTAATAAATATAGTAGATCATCCAAACAAGAAAAAAACAGCATAACTAAAATTATTCTCACTTATACAAAAATATAAGCTGGCCAGAGGTGTGAATTTACTCACCTTGATTTCAGTTTTTGTCAAAACTTTCCATTTTGAATTAAAATTGAATGGTCGTTTAATTTAACCGAAAATTCCTACTAGCTCTGAATCCATCCAATCCAACTCCATATGCAGTACTCACTGATACATCGCAATGTAACTTGTCGCGCTCAAAAGCAACCTCGTATGAACAAGTTATAAATTAATGAAGAAATAATTAAATTTATAATTAACTTAATTAATTAACTTTTAAAAATAAATCCCTCTCTTCTTTCCACCAGAAGGTGCAACATTTCTAGGATACGTCTCCTTTTTTAGAAAAAAAATCGATCATCGCGTAACCCAACTCGCCCCTCCACCAATGCGCACCACTGCCACCACCGCTACCATCGTTGGTCCACTTGTTACATGCATCGTATGCACATGACGTCGTGCAACCGTGAGCCAAAAATGCTCGCAAATGCAGCCTTATAGCCATTGCGTCGGGCCTCGATTTGACTGTCTAACCGTTGAGCAAGTTTGTGGAGTTGAGCTCTACGTTTTACTAGTTGAAGTCATGGCCCAGTTTCGCCTCTAGAGGTGCCTAGCAATGCCAACTGTTTAATTTTGGGTATTTTTTAAGTGGCGAATTAATTAGTTAGGGTTTGCAAACGAAAACGTTAAGGCCGTTTATGTAGAAAATAAACTCAGCACTATTCACGCTTTAAAATATCGGACTCCAAACGAAGCATGCCATCTGGCATTCTATAAAAACCCCTATTTCGAACACAATGGAATATGTATCGGGTGCCTATTCCATCATATACAAAAGGTAGATTTTCAAATCGAGTTATATTGTATTAAATTCTATTAATTAATTTCTATGTGTTTCAAACTCGCATGACCAAACAACACGTCCAATCGCCACGAAATTCGACGGCATATAATAATCACTGTGACGGATCCGATGAAACTAATTTCTTTGAAATCCAAGACAGTGCCCCAGAAAGTTATTTGTACATGTTAATTAAAATGATTTATTTCTAGAATCTGTTTAATTACTTTTAATTCAAATTTAAAAATTTACTATCTTCCTTCTTATTCAATAGAATTTAAATCAACTTTCGAAATTATTTTCATTCACATTAAATCCAAGATATAGTTAACTAAAAAATTTTAAATATTAAATTTAATAATATAATTATCAAATAAATCTCTATATTTGAAATTTAATTTATTTAATTATAAAATTAACTTTTTAATATTTAAAATCATTAAATATTCCAAATTCAAATGATTGAAATTCTAGGTCGTTACACCCGGAGGCGGGTGATCAGGATGGTCGTTGGCCATGGCATACCGAACCATCCCTATATTACATCCAGGTTGGCTGAAATCGTAGTCAACTTGATCTTTGCACTTTAAAGTTCAAACTCTTTGAGGCTAGCTACCTCAGCAAAAGTTTATTTTTCGATAGAAGTGGCCATCTGAACAAAAAGCAATCTGTGTTATTCAAAACCCAAGCATCTTAGCCCAGCAAGATGTTAAGGTGAAAGCTTGAAGATGGCCTCCATGGCATGCCCAGCCAAGCACCCCGTGAAATTCAGCTCACAACTCCAAGCTAAGTAGCAAGCATTACTGCCCTCTATCTATCACTAGATTTTATATCTTAAAACACAATATCATGGAATTAGGCCTATTCCACACCCCATTGACTCAATTATTTCTAATATTACTATCTAACATTTGCAGACCTACTGAAGTCCATCAACCTTGATCAACCACTGCAAACATGGCAGCGATAATCAATGGATGTTTAAAGATAGCATGAAAAAGAAAAATTTGGATTAAAGAAAACACAAACGTTGCAAATCATCAAAGCATTTCAACAAAACACAAAAAGTTATAACAAATTCGAAAAGAATAAAAATCATGAAAAGTCAAAAATGGCAAAAAGCTTGAAGCTTGGCCATGGAAATGGCACCTACGATGATGAAGAAGAAGAAGGAGATGAAAAACTCACTTTTGGGTCAAAGAAAGGATTGGAAATTCGAAGGTTTTCAAGATTTTTTAGCTTTTAATGTTTGAAATGCTTTCACGTTTCGGCGAAGAGTGGAGCAAAAAGAAGCAGCAGCTTTTTATGTATATATCCCATTGATCTCACCTGTTGGATTCAGAGAGCCTTCAAATCTTGATTGTCTAGGTGTAATTAATGCATTTATCACTTCACTTACTTCGCAAACATGAGCCTTCTGCCATATTTGAAAAGCAAACCGTCGCAGACTATGACACATCATGTGGGGCATGCATTAAGTGCATAGTAGAAGAGTTAGTCGACAGTATCTTTATGACTTGACAAGCCTACTCCTTCTCACAGAGATGAGCATAGGGGGCACAACGTTGCTTAAAATTCCTGCAAGTACTGTCAGAAAGCCAATTAAAGCACAACGCGATCCAATCAAAGCTAGCCCAATGAATCTATTGTTGACCCGCATTAATTATGTCTTTAGGTCACCTACTAAGCAACACTTAATGCCTTAATCGGCCGTTCCAACTCATGGTGGCTCCAACAGCCAACTCACCAGACAAGGTCAGCTCAAGTATGACTCGTGTTTGGCACAACTTCATCACAGCCCACCTTCGATTTGATAGAGTTAGAGGTATCCTTAGCGGCAATTACGTAACTACTTACATATATCTAACTTGATAACTAATCTTGTTCGAAATAAATATTGTTTTCTTCCTATTATACACTTGATATAATGTATTATATTAGTTAATTAAATTAAACGTATATTTAATAGAAAATCCACAAATGTTATGTTTTGTGATTGTAGTTAAAAAGTGTTGTAACCATGAGTAATTTGTCATAACATAAATAAATATACTATTTTAAATGTTCCTAGTTAAGGTGCATCGAGACTAGATATCGATGTTTCCGTTAAGACTAAAGTACATAATGCTCTGCAGATATTAGATAGTATATTATTCATGATTGTTGGGAGCACTAAGAGGTTACGTGCTGGTAGTTATTGGATAAATATGGAATGACTCACTCAATAGTTTTCTGTTAGTTAATATAACTAAGGTCCAATAGAAAATATCGATGTGACTAATTTACATAGTTGTCTTGACATGAGAATGCTGTCAACCTTCATTATGAATGCTACACTTTAGTTATAGTCAAATCATGGCATGATATCCATCGAGTGACTACTGTTGGGTTAAGTGAAAGTATTGGAAGTGAAGCACCATTCAAGAGAGGGTTCGTTTTTTTAGTTATATGAGGTTAGTATCATGGTCAACTAAGGTCATCTCAAAGTCAAAGTCTCTGACCAGAGTAATTTGGTAAAAATAATTATCATTATTGAACCAAGGACTTTGTTTTTAGACTATATAGTTGAATATGAATGATATTTGAATTTTGACCATTACTAAATTCCATAAGTTTAAAGAAATTTAGTTTTGACGAAGGAAATTGATGTTAAATAAAAGTCACAATCGGGTAACACTTAATTAAGGTAAAATTATATTTTATTGAAACCAAGTAAGTGACAAATCTGGTCAAAATGTCACACCACCTGATAAGTGACTTGTCAATGATAATATTCAAATAGTTCGATATTAATCGCTGACTGAATTTACACTTAATGAGTCACACAACCAGAATGAAAAATTCTTCTATAACCAAACGATCTAATTAATTTATAATTTTTATAAATTAGTTAAATTAATTAATATTTATAATATATTAATTGTAAATTTTGATTATGGTTTGATGAATAAATATCATTAGATATATTTATAATAGCTATAAATATATTAACCGATATACGACATCGATATGCAATTAAATTGGATATAATTGTATAATATTTTATTTAGGTTATAAACCGGTTTAAATCCCCATGGATAGGGCTAGAAAATTTGGCCATAATGTGAGGTTAATGTGGCCATTATACGATGCAATACAGATTTTGAGATGGAGGGCTAAGATGGAAGAGAATTTGGTATGAGATAATGTTACATCATTATCCTAAAATATCTCTTAATTATGCTATATATAAGCATCGCTATCCTGAACCTTTAGGGGACTTTTTAGAAGCCTCCAACCTGATATATTGCCGGCCGAATTCCTCTCTTCCATCTGCCTAGTTTCTGAAGTGAAAATCAAATCAAATCAATTGATATTCGATAGATAAGGTCAACGGTTTAAGGACTAGCAACTTGCTGAATTGGAAAGGGTTTCAAGGGAAGAGTTTATCTTTTCAAGGTGGACATCTAGTCTTTGGAATTAAGGTATGATTTTTATTATTAGTAATTATTATTACAATGTTCTATCATATATGTATACTATATTGTTAGTTAGGTGACGATTCTTGTACGCAAACAATGTTGTCGTAAATTATTTTGGTTATATGCATGTATATATATTGCTTGATAAAAAAAGGATTTATTTTATCATATATATCAAGTTAGTGCATCTATATGAAAAATAATATAATCTGTAGATTTTATTAAATTAATATATATATATATATATTATTTAATTACATACATATATACAGTTTACAATTAATTATAATATCGCATCTTCAAAAAAAAGTGATTATTTTAAAATTCTATTATTATTTAGGATTATTTAAATCAATTTACTTCATTAATAAATTATATTAATTCGAATATATTATGAAAATTATTTTCTAGGTTTTATAGAATTATATTAGCACAAGCTCTCCAACAAAAAATAAAAAATATAAATTTATTTTTCCTATTTTTAAAAATTAGTTGTCCAAAATGGCCAAAAACAAATTAATTATTATAATATAATTTTAAGCCAAAAAATGTGAATTTTATTTAAAATCATAAAGTATTAATTAGGATTTCATTAATTTTAAATTTTGAACAAAAGTTAGGAAATTATTAATTTTGAAATTTATTAATTTTAAATGAATATTTAATTAAAATTAAATTTTAAAGTAAATAAAAAATATTAATAATTTTTTTGAGCTGTGCACGTCATCAAGAAATAAAAAATTCGTAAATAATTTAATTAATATATATATATATATATGCATTATAAACGTTTTGTTTGTCTTTATATATATATTAATAAAATTATTTTATTATTATATATATATGTATAGAAATATTATTCACAGCTATAAAATATAAACATGTATTTTAATATTTAAATTAACTTATATATTTAAATCAATATATTATAACAATATGTATATAATAATATTAATATTTTGTGTATAAGATGATATATATGCAAATATTTATTTACATATTTTAAATATATTATTGTCACGACCCGAATTTCAGCGTCTAAAAATCGACATCCGTACATCACCCGTATTCGAATGCCATAGATTCAACCGTTGAAATCTGATTCACGCCGGAGCTTATAACACATTAAGTACAACAACACAGCGGAAAAATAAATGAATTACTTTTTATTGATACACATAGTTGATTAGAACAATGATACAACAAATGGACAACATCAGAGATCTATACAATAGCGGAAAGAACAGCAGCGGAAAAGATATCTTCCAAGACTCCAAGGGAAAGAGAGAATCCAAAACTGATCCAATGCACCAAAAATCTCCAATCCAATAAGCTCGTAAAACCATCAAGTTGTATTAAACTTGGTTCAGAATACAATTGCCAAACCCAAATTGAAGAAGATTGCCAAAGACTAGGTCTACTAGCTGATTATCTGAAAATATGACTCTAGGCTGCCCATGTGGAAAATTGTAGGCGCCCAGAGTTTAGAAAAAGAATAATAAGCTACAGGTCAGTCATGGGACTGGTGTGAGCAAACAAAAACATTTTATTTTGAACAAAAACAAACAAAAAGAATTTAATAGAAATCTACAATGCTTTTTGGAAAATGAAACTACCATAAGGCCTCCCGGCGCACACACACACAATGCAATCGCACACTTGGGGGATATTTCTCCTTATGATACTCAAATATGCTTGATACAAAAAATCCTTTTGATATTATTAGTGCATAGTGTAGAAAACCTTTCGAAAGTATAATATTAATCTTAGCCATCATACGTACCATTATAGTATGCCTACTATAGCTACCATACTAGATGGCAGGCGACTAAAACCGTACAAGGCATGTATTGGTGATTGGATTTCCAATAAATGGCCAGGCTAAGGAACTTCCTATGATTGGATTTCGTTGTATCACTATTCGGAATGGGTTATATGACATAAAGCTCTCTCCCTGCTAAACCGAATAATGAGCACTTAATTTTAAAAAACATATGGATATATTGGTATAGTAGTTAAGTCACAACTTAAATCCCAAAACCTTTTCTTTCAAATGGTTTAAACAAATTACCATTTTCATATCTTTTTAAACAAAAGATTCACCCTTTAATATCCACTTCTATTTGAAACCAAGGTTCACCAATCTTTCACAAAGATTCATTCATAGCTTTCAAAACAATTTCAAATTTGAAACCCTTTCAACAAAAACTGGAAGTTCTCTCTTTATATGGAAGCAATTATCTTTTTGAAAAGTAAAAGTTTTCGTTTATGGAAAATCTGATTACGTTTGCTCAAATTATAGTCTTTAGTGTATAAACTTGGGTTAAATTTAGATTCCCAAAATAATCCTTTTAAAATGGTTTAAAAACCCATATGTAACATGTATAACCTTTTTAACCATAATTTCCAAACATATATTCATAGAACTCAATTTTCAAATCTTGAATTCAAATCAAACTACTTAAATTTCAAAACGTTAACAAGTTATTCAAAATAATTTTTATCTTCAAAACTCCTGTTCAAAGCTTTTCATATTTAACCAAATTACATTTCCAAAATATTTTGGATTCAAAATTCAACTTTAAAACCATTTCATTATTTTAGACAAAATAATATTAAATTCAAATATCTATGACTTAACCAATTTCCTCGTGCAACCCATATTTGTGTATGGTGTAGTCCAGGGGTTTTACACAATAGTGCAATATCATCAATCATCACAATCCAAACACAACAATATTGATAAGCGGTATAATCCGATAATGCTTGTTAACGCTAAAATTTGAACGCTAACACCCCGGTGTATGAAGTGAGATCGTGAAAGCACCACCCGATAGCTCGGGAACAGATTATAAGCATATAGTAGTAGAAAACAGTAAACAACAGCAATTTTATAGTGGTTCGGCTTAAGAGATAGCCTACGTCCACTTTGAATATCTTTATTGATGATTTGATTACAAGTCAATGCAGTTACACTTTGATTACAACACACTTTGAATTTCAAGTGACTTAGAACAAGTAGCCTAAACTTCAACGTCGATCCAAATCTTTGAACACATGTTTGGCGTGTTTGATTTCTTCGTGAAGTTCCTTGAAGGTGTTGAAGTAGTTCAGAATGCAGCAGAGTAACGGCATTTGAAATGAATGAGCCAAAAGGTCCTTTGCTAGTTGGAACTAGGGTCGTATTTATAGGCATTTTTCGGAGTTAGGTCGTAGGTCGTGACCGACCTAAGCTAGGTCGTAGGTCGTGACTGACCTAAGATACACTGTCCTCTCTTTCACAAGAACACGCATGCTGATTTACACAAGTTCTAGGTCGTGAGCGACCTTACTAGTAGCGGTATAGAAAAGGCGGTCTTCTAATGCAATGTCCTTAGGTCGTGAGCGACCTATCTTAGGTCGTGAGAGTTCTATAGGTCGCAGAATTCCATAGGTCGCAGCTTCCTTTAGGTCGCAGAGTTCCATAGGTCGCAGCTTCCTTTAGGTCGCAGAGTTCTGTAGGTCGCAGCTTCCCTTAGGTCGCAGCGTTCTGTAGGTCGCAGCTTCCCTTAGGTCGCAGCTACTTTTAGGTTACTTGATAAGTTAAGTCGCTAGGCCGCTCCATCTCTTAGGTCGCTAAGGACTAAAGGTACTAGGTCGCATAAAGACTTTAGATCGCTAGGTCGCATTAAGACTTTAGGTCGCTAGGTCGCATTATCCTTTAGGTCGCTAGGTCTCTTAGGTCGTTGGTCTAGTTAGGTCGTTGGTCTAGTTAGGTCGTTGGTCTAGTTAGGTCGTTCCATATTTTCCAGTTTCCAACGAAGAGGAGTTAACATTTGCCCCTCGAAGTACGTGCCTAGGTCATAGGTTGTGTGCTTCGATTCTCTTAACTCGAGCTCTGATGAGTTGTTAGGTCGCGAGCGACCTATCGAGAAAATTAGGTCGTGTGTGTCGATTCACATCTCACTTCCCTGGGGTATAAATGACATAGGTCGTTCCTCCTTCACTTCATCTGCTCTGAACTTCCTATTCAGCCATTATCAAGCTCTCAAGTTTTCGAAGGCAAATTCAACCCATTTAGCTGTCAATTTATCTTCACCAACATAATACGTAAGTGAATTCGATCTCCATCCCACCATAATCACTGTTGAATTACGAATCCCCATTTTCTGACCTCGACCCAATCCCTTGCATCGTGCTATATTTTGAATCGTTGCAATCGATTTTCGATCGCCGCTTGAGTAGGCACGAAAATGTATTGAATGTACGATGGATTGGAGATTCTTTGAATCGCTTTTCAAGTGATTCGGTGATGTGTGGAGATGATGGACTTCACGAAGAGGATGATGGATTTCTGTGTAGTTGATAGCGGGTTATCGGGTCTAGTGAAGCATTGCGTGGAGAGGAAGTTAGTGACCTAGCGGATTTGAGCGACTTAAGATAATTCGCGATCTAATGACCCTTGCGACCTAAGGAATAGTTTCGACCTACACTAGGTCGCTGAACGACCTAATATTCATGCGACCTAAGACTTTGCATGAGTTAAGAGTTACTCGAGCTAAGAACTGCACGACCTAACTTCCTTACGACATAGGCTTTAGGTCGCGGCCGAGCTAACACTAGGACGAATTTGTAAAGCCTTATCCTTCACTTTGCACAGCGCGACCTAAGAAGGCTCCGACCTATGCTAGGTCGCTGGAGGACCTAGGACTTGTGAAATCCTGAGACAACTTTGATTGAACTGTTTGAACTTTGAACTATATGGACTTGAATTTTGTCATATTTCTTTCCAGATTATCTCTAATGCTAACAACCTGTTTAAACATAACATTTGCAGAAAAATGGGACGAATATACTGTCATTGACCGCCCACATCGAATGACAGATTAGTCGATAAAGAATAATCAACTTAAATGAACTGTGTGAGTGAAATGCTGTGAATCAACCGACTCAAATGAAGTGTTAAAGCAAAGCTAAAATTTTGTTTGAATTAACACTGCGCTTGAGTTTTAAATTAACAAGTCCTGAAATCTCACAATCGATCAGTTGTCAATTAGTTTAATTTCAGTTATTTCGCTTGTTATTTTTATTAGTTTCGCACAACACTTCACACTTTTAGGAAACGTGCACCTTCACACCTGAACATCCAGTTACTCATGTAGAATGACGTCTCAACAAGAAGAGATGATAGAACACGTCGAAGGGGCTTTCCCGGTTGCTATTCCACTAGAGAACCCTCCGGAAAGAACTCCTACCCTTCTGAAACAGCGGGTGCTTAATCAATTATGCATTCAATTTGGCATTGCCGAGGCAGAAGTTTTACTCCCTGGACCAAATGATTTCGCTGATAGACCACCTTCCGGTTTTGTTGCCATTAATCGCCAAATGTGCTTAAGTGGAGCAATTCCTCCCTTTAATGAATTTCTTCAACAAATCCTTCTTCGACTGACGATCTCTCCTTTCCAACTGCATCCCAATGGCTATGCCATCTTGATGGGATTGTGCGTTCTGTTCAGGAGAACTCTTGACCGTCTTCCGAGTTTTGAGGAAATCTGTTACCTGTGCACTTTTGCGAAGAACAAGGACCACCCTTCGATTGTACTTGTAAGAGGTGCGAGGAACCGTAAACTAATTTTGGATTTGCCGGAGAGTGCACATGGTTTTTTGAATCAATTCTTCTATATTCGTTGCCCCGCAGGATTTTACGCAGACTGGAGAATAGGAAGTGAGATCTTTTTTCCCTTCTTTCTTCAATTCCATTCTAAGTTTTTCATGGTTCGTATTGCTAGATGCTGATTCCATTCCTTATTTTTACAGCATTACCTCCTCCTTCTAGAGATTCCAGTCATAAACGAGTCTTTGAAAGGCTAAGCATTGTGGCTGCTGAAGAGAGGAGCGCAAAATTTTTATTGGCAGATGAACTCCTTCATCGATTTGAGCTTTTACATTCTTCTCGTTCTACTCAACTTCATGAAGTTCCGACCGAAGTTCCCGATTCTCCGATGAAAATTCCTGATGCCCCGGTCCCTGCTAAAGAGCACGTGCAGGGAGGAACCTCTATAGAAACTTCACTAGTAAAGTGTTCAATTCCGAAAGATGTTGCGGGGCCATCTGACAAGTCTGTACTTGCCCCAGTTATCGAAGAGGAAGAACCTCCACGATCTTCCGAAAAATCTACTAACGAAGGAGTCAAGAAAGCAAGTCCCAAAAAACATGATGGTGATGATGTTTTCGAGGGGTTGAGTGATTTAATTGTGACTTCTCAAGAACTTTTCAAAGATGATGTTTCCAAAACTATCTCTTCTGTAATCGAGGCGACATCTTCTTTACAACAAATGTCAACTCCTCCTACTCAAGTTATCACTACTTCTATTCCACAGAGTGGTTTGTAACTCGATGCGTGTAGTTTACACGTTACACGACACTTCGGATTTTTCATCACTTCTACGCACTTATCTTCTTGTACTTTAAAGATTTCTAAAGCTTATTATTTTTATTCCAGATTCTCCTATGGGGCGCAGCGGCTCGTACTATGATGATTTCCAACGCTGCGGGAGGCATAGCCAGTATGATTATAGGCGTTACCTCCCTTCTTACAGAGAATCCGATGAAGAGAGGGCCATCAGGAAAGCAGACGAGAGACGAGCATATGAAGAACGTCACCGAAGAGAACAAGAAAGACATGACCCTCCCCACAGAGATGATGATACCCAAAAAAGAAAGACCCACGATGAGAGAGGTAAAGGACACATGGAAGATTCTTCTAGCAAGCGGGCTAAACTTACCAAAGAAACAATGCCGACAGTTTCTCAAAACGTTCCTGCTCAATCTCCTGCCCCCGTTCGTTCCGACATTCAAACAATCATCAACCGGCCCGCATACCAAGTTGGGCAAGGTCCTCCCACTCTTCAAAGTCGATTCCCTCAGTGGTGCCTGAGAGGGGTTCGATTTGATCTCGACTTGGTTCCTCTCGACAAATCGGCTATGCTGCGAAATCTTGATTCTGTCAGGACCGATATTGAAAGAATGTCGAACTGGCAAAAACTTGTCGACGAGCTTCAGAGGGTTAACCGAGTCATTCTCGAGGCCATGCTCACAATGGAGAACAATAAGGCTGAGTGGCAGAAGACTCTCGAACAACATGACGCCGAAATGAGAAGTATTGCTTCCTATAATGAAAAGCTGGAAGCGGAAGTAGAAAAGATTAAGGAAGAATTAGCTACTTCATCTACTTTCCATTCTCAAAAGGAGAGCATGCTTCAGCAACAAGTACGAGATGTGCATCCCAGTCAAAGGGCAGTCGAAGATAAGCTTACACACCAGGAGAAGGTCATAGAAGAATATCGCGCTGAAACTTTACAGCTGCGAGAACAGGCCGGCTCTCAAAGCTTGGAGATAGAGATGCTAAAAGCTCGACTTGCTATGGCCGAAAAGGAGCGTGACAAGGCTGTTGCTGGTAAACTCGCGGCCTAAGAGGCCCATCAAGCAACCAAAGCTGACATTAGCTCCACATTATTTGATTTCTATCTGCATAGCATTTTGGGGCGCGGCAGCCTTGCCTTTCTAGGCCCTAAATACGAAATTACATTAGCTGAAGTTTGGGAGGCAGCACTTGATATGCTAGGTGGTAAAGGTGCTGGCTACGCTGAGACAGCTCTTGAAGAGCATTATCTCGATGATGATGCCCGCGCCGCTCTTGCCAAGGGAAAAGAGCAACTCGCCAAGGTACGGGCCGGAATGGCGGAATGAGAACGTTCTGAGAAAGAAATACCACCTACCACTTCTGAACGTCCTTTAGTTTCTTCCGAAGTGGACATTACAGGCTCTAGTGCTCATTCGATGCCTCCTACAAGAACCGGGGTAATCACCCCTACTGATGATGAGGCTTTGGAGGATATCGGGGCTCAGAATTATGAGATTGAGCTAACGAAGCAAACATCTTCAGGTAATTTTGATATTGGTCCGATTCAGGTGGATCGCTTGCTTACTCCTCAAAAGTTTGATGAGCTTCTCGATTACTTCTTGAATCTCAACGAACCCATATCTCCCTTCTTTCGGGGAGAAACTAATATTTTTAATTTCTCTTCTTCTGCAGTTGAAACACCAAGTGCTGTGCAGACTTCACTTCCTCCGGTTATCCCTCCTCCGTCTCTTCAGGTGACTCCTCCTTCTGCTTCACAACCCGGGTCACAAGAGGAACAGATTGAGGCTCTTCACGGCTTGGATGACCCTATCGCTTCGCAAGAGCAGAAGGACGAGGGACTTGAAGGAGGCGAGATCTCTCCGGAGCGGACTCCCTCTGATGACGTAGTTTTGTCCGCTCTTGTTACTCCAGGGAGTGAGTCTTCTTCGAAGAGAAGAAAGAAGCACGGAACATCGAAGAGGAGGGGGAAGAAAATCGTCACTACTGAAGAGGAACCGGAAGTTGCACCGGTTGTACCTCCCTCTCCTTCTTCCCTTATGCCTATAGATAGACCTGAAAAACTAATCATTCGGCCAGGCAAAGGGTCCAAAGGTGGCAAGAAGAAGTGAAGAGTCGGACTTCGGGCTTTTTTGACTCCTTTTTTGTGTAATGGTCGGATGTTGTGCAGGTACCGGCCCCTGCTTTTTTTTTATTTTGAAACCTGTATCTGCAATTGAATAAAATGATCCTTTATTTGTACAGACTCTTGTTTGAATTTGAGAATGCATTTATTATTCATTTTTGCACAAGTTTATTTATATGATATTGCGGTGAACTTGTGGTATGTTGTTTGAGCGTACTTTACCGATGTAGCTATACCATTTTGTATGTAACTATACCATGTTGCCCCCATACCATTAGTTTGCTGCAATATTTTATACTTTGAGGGGACTCGCACTCTTATTTTTTGAAGAATAATTACTTCATTCTTGAAGAAATTTTTCGTAGAGTACAACTTCCTTCATATAAGTTTTTACGCTTTGTCCTTCGAAGAAATCACTTTTTTCTTTTGCTTAAGTATGCATTTTGCCAAGTGAATTCTTCTATGTGGTAAAGCAGGCCTCTGAAGAGTACTTTAACTTTCTTCCTCTTCTTTTTGTTTTTGAGGAAGGTTATTTTCTAGAATAGGTAAATCACTCTTCCTTTGAAAGTTAAAGTATACCCTTGATGAGGATATATATATATATTATTATTTTTTTGAAATAGAAATTTGTACTTCTGAGGAGGGATTTTTCACGTTTCAACACTTGGAAGTTTTATTTCAATCTTGGTGAAACGTGTACCTCCAAACAATTGTGCCTTCGAAGAAAGCCTTTTCACGTTTCAACACTTGGAAGTTTTATTTCAATCTCGGTGAAACGTGGGCTTCCGAAGAAGTCTTTCTTTTTTATTGTGTCCCCGGTAGGGGGTTGTACCTCTGAGGAGGGATTTTCCACGTTTCAACACTTGGAAGTTTTATTTCAATCTTGGCGAAACGTGTACCTCCAAAGAGTTGTGCCTTTGAAAAAAGCCTTTTCACGTTTCAACACTTGGAAGTTTTATTTCAATCTCGGTGAAACGTGGGCTTCCGGAAAGGTCTTTATTTTGTTTTGCATTTCAACTTTGGTGAAGTGAAATTCCGAAGAGTGGTCGTAACACTTCAACTCCTGGTGAAATGGGCCTCCGAAGAGGGCTTTTATTTTGTTTACATTTCAACTCTGGTGAAGTGAAATTCCGAAGAGCGGTGGTTACACTTCAACTCCTGGTGAAATGGGCCTCCGAAGAGGGCTTTTATCTTGTTTACATTTCAACTCTGGTGAAGTGAAATTCCGAAGAGCGGTCGTAACACTTCAACTCCTGGTGAAATGTGCCTCAGAGAGGGTTTTCATCGCCTGGAAGTTACTCTCTCATGGTTGGAGGGTCATGACTCCTCCAATCTTTTTTGTTGAGTAAAGAACTTTCTTTTTTGTGGCGTATGACCCATTAGAGGTCTTTATTCTCCGAATAGTTGTGCCTCCGAAGAGGATTTGTGCTGCCGATGATGGCTTTGGTTGTTCCCTTGTCCACTTGCTTATGCCTTTTCAGTGATCCCCCCCTTTTTTTTTTACAAGTGACTTGTTTAATCCAAGGAAATGTACATCGTTTTCAGGCAAGTTCATGAGAACGAGCATCAGCTTCTTAATTGGATGTTTGTTTGTTCAAACGATCTCAATTTATTAGCAAAGGCTCGTTTCTGTCGAAATCACAGGCCGTTCAATTGAAGTACTTCCTATCTAGGATTTGAATTTGGAGCTTTTGTGACTTGAAATTTGGCGAGAATCACTGGGTCTTATTATGTGCAAGTTTCACTTCCATTGTCTGCAAAAATTTGAATCGACATTTCAGCAATACATTCTATGTACTTTTTATATCGATAATAAAGCAAACATGTAATAATAATAAGGAACACAAGATTTATAGTGGTTCGGCCAGGAAACTGGGCCTACATCCACTTTATATTTTTTCATTATTTACTTGCATCAGTTTTACAATTGCCTTCAATTACAAGAATCATACATTCACAATTCTTTTTACAATATTTCGACAAAATTTTCGAGTAAAGTATGGACGCAAATGATTGCTGTTCCATGCCCTTGGATTTTGATCTCCTTCAACAGTAGTGAGTTTGAATGTGCCGTCAAGAAGCTTCTGACCTATGACATATGGTCCTTCCCAATTTGGCCCAAACACACCTGTCGCTGTCATAATTCTCTTCAGGACTAGGTCTCCAATCTCAAAGCTGCGTTGGCGAACTTTGGAATTGAAATGTCTGGCTATCCTTTGCTGATGAGCTGCAATTCTGAGATTAGCCTCATCTCTTTTTTCATCAAGGAGATCTAGCGCTTCAAGATGTAGCTTTTCATTTTCTGCTTGATTGAAATGGATTCTTCTGTGTGAAGGAACCTCTATTTCTACCGGAATCATTGCCTCTGACCCGTATGCCATTGAAAATGGGGTGTGCCCAGTCGCAGTTTTGTGAGTGGTTCTGTATGCCCATAGTGCCAGTGGTAGCTTATCAACCCAACCACCTTTTGCTCTTTCAAGTTGCTTCTTGATGGTTGACTTAATAATTTTGTTCACGGCTTCCACTTGCCCGTTTGCCTGCGGATGAGCCACTACTGAAAAGCTTTTCCGGATTTTGAATTGCTTGCAAAAATCTTGGAATTCTTCACTTTCAAACTGAGTACCGTTGTCTGTAATTATTTTTTGAGGCACACCGTATCTGCAAATGATGTTTTTAGTCACAAAACTTATCATCTTCTTTGAGGTGATAGTAGCCAGTGGCTCAGCTTCTGCCCACTTAGTAAAATAATCTACAGCAACAATGGCATATTTAATTCCAGATTTGGCAGTTGGTAACGGTCCTACAAGGTCTATTCCCCATATTGCAAACGGCCATGGACTGACCATCTGTGTGAGTTCAGTGGAAGGAGCTCTAGGAATTTTGGCGAATCTTTGACATCTGTGACATTTTCGGGAATACTCTGCTGCATCTCGATTAATTTCTGGCCAAAAATATCCGTATCGGAGAATTTTCTTTGCTAATGTTTGGCCACCTGAATGATCACCAAATTCTCCTCCGTGTAACTCCGCTAGGATTGCTTTGGACTCTTCCCTGGATACACATCGAAGTAATGGCGTTGAGAATCCCCGTCTGTACAATCGGCCATCCTGGATTATATATCGAGAGGCTTTTCTCAGTAGCTTTTGTCGTTCTTTTGAGTTCCCTGGTAAAGATCCGTTGAGCAGATATTCTGTTATCGGAGTCATCCATGATTCTTGCTCTTGAGACATGCTCATGATCCAATCAATATCCATCTTATCAATGCTAGGAGTCGACAGGACGTCCACTGGAGTTAATCCCAGAAATTGGGCTTCGCCTGTGCTAGAATACTTTGCGAGAGAATCTGCTTTCATGTTTTCTTCTCGAGGAATGTGACTTATCATGTAATGATCGAAATCACCCAGGAGATCCCAAGCCTTTGACAAGTAGGCGGGCAGATTCCCCCCTTTTGCTTGGAATTCCCTTTTGACTTGGCATACAATAAGCTGAGAATCGCTAAATATCTGTAATGCTCGGATGTTTAATTCTTTAGCAATCCTTAAGCCAGCGCTAAGGGCTTCGTATTCTGCTTCATTGTTTGTTGAAGGAAATTCCAATCTTAGTGCATAGCATAATGATCGGCCTTCAGGGGTCTCAAGTACAACTCCGGCTCCAGAACAGTAGTCGTTTCTCGCCCCATCGACATATAACTTCCATTGGATTGGGGAATCGTCGACTGTTTCCTCTTCACTGTTACCCTTATCTGTGAATTCTGCAATGAAATCTGCTAAAGCTTGTCCATTGATTGCTTTTCGGGGATGATAAGTAATGTCATACTGACTGAGTTCAATATTCCACTTTAGAAGACGACCCAAAGTCTCAGGGCGAAACAGGACTTGCTTCAAAGGTTGATCAGTGAGAACTCTGATAGGATGAGCTTGAAAATATTGCCTCAACTTCCTAGATGCAATTAGTAGGCAATAGGAGAGTTTTTCCAACTTAGAGTAATTCATCTCTGCCCCAGTGAGTCTTTTGCTGATATAGTAAACTGGATGTTGAATCCTTTTGTTTTCTCGTATCAGCGCTGCACTTAAAGCATGAGATGATACTGCCAAGTATATAAGAAGATCCTCGCCATCGCCAGGCCTAGAAAGTATTGGAGGCGTTTCCATATGGCGAATCAATTCATCAAAGGCTTTTTGGCATTCGGGAGTCCAATCGAAGTTTTTCTTTCCTTTCTTTAGGGCGTCAAAGAATGGGATGCATTTATCTGTAGCTTTGGAAATGAACCGACTCAAGGCGGCGACCTTTCCATTGAGACTTTGCAATTCCTTCTTTGTTCTAGGAGCTTTGACTTCTTTCAATGCAGTAATTTGAGCTGGACTGGCCTCAATGCCCCTAGCGCTCACGATGAAGCCTAAAAACTTGCCGGATTCCACTCCAAATGAACATTTTAAAGGATTGAGCTTCATTCTGTATTTCCGAAGGACTGCGAACATGTCTGCTAAGTGTTCTATGTGATCCACTGCTTTCTTAGACTTTACTAACATGTCATCGACGTAAACTTCCATAGTCTTGCCCAGTTGCGGTTTGAACATAGCATTAACGAGTCTTTGGTATGTTGCCCCTACATTCTTCAACCCGAAGGGCATTACTCTGTAGCAGTAAAGACCAGTGTCAGTGATAAAGCTCGTATCCTCCTGATCCGGCTCATGCATCATGATCTGGTTATATCCGGAGTAAGCATCCATAAAAGATAACAATTCGTGTCCCGCTGTTCCGTCTACCAATTGGTCGATTCTGGGTAATGGGAAGAAATCTTTGGGGCAGGCCTTGTTTAGATCTGAAAAATCGATGCATACTCTCCATTTTCCGTTGGCTTTCTTAACCAGCACTGGATTTGAAACGCAATTCGGATAGGTAGATTCCTTGATAAAATTATTCTCCATTAGTCGATCAACTTCTTCTTTTAATGTTGCCGACCTTTCTGGACCTTGAGTTCTCCTCTTTTGTTTCACAGGTGTAAATTTTGGATCAATATTTAGAGCATGCACTGCAACTTCCGGGGATATTCCGCACATATCGGCATGAGTCCAAGCAAAAACATCCAGATTTGCCTTTAAAAAAGATATTAAGATATTCTGAATTGACACATTAAGTTGTGAACCCACATTCAACACCTTGTTTGGGTCCTTTGGGTCAACAGGTATTGGTATTGTCGTTTCCACTGGTACCACTCTATTTTCCCCTGCACTGACTTTTCTAGGGTCCATCTCTTTCCTTGCTCCGCTGTGCTCGCCAGTGCAGGGTCCGCCCTGTAATTGCTACAAGGCTGGTTCTTTGATGCGGATTGGGGCTGCCGCATTCTTTCCCATTTCTCTTTTTCTGGTTTCTCGTTGCTCTGTCAGATAACACTCTCGCCCAGCATTTTGATCCCCTTTTATAACTCCTACTCCATTGTCTGTAGGGAATTTAATAGTGAGGCACCACGGGGCAAGAACAGCTTTAAACGCTGCCAGAGTTGGACGACCAAGGAAAGCATTGTAAGCAGAAAATTCGTCGACAATCACAAAAGTTTGCTTGCGGACCACTTTTCTCTCTCCTTCTCCAAGTTCCACAAACAAATCAATGGTTCCTACCGGCTGCTTTGGCTCCCCAGTGAAGCCAGCAATTTTCTGCGATGAGGCTTGCACATCAGCCATAGGGATCTTCATTTGGTCGAATGTTTTCTTGAAGAGGATATTGCAGGATGCGCCACAATCAATGAGAACTCTTCTGACGATAGCTGGCCCGATACCAGCCGAGATGACTAAGGGATCCAAGGTAGGAGCTTCAATACCTGCGGAATCCCTAGCTTTGAACACGATATCATCATCGAAAGTTCTTTGTTGCTTCAAGGGCGTAGCACCTTCCAAAACGAATACATCTTCCTCGGTCGGTACATACTTTAAAGCTCGGGTATATCTTTCCATTTCACCCCAGCTTCTGCCTGCTGGGTGAGGTCCTCCTGTAATGACATTGATAATGGGCCTTCTAGATTCATGCCCTGCAGCCTTCTCAATCGCCCTAGGCTGATGAGTAGAAGCCTGTTGCCCCTGACTAGATGAAGCAGGATTGTTGCTATTCTTTTTCACAAATTGCTGCAGTTTGTTTTCCCTTAGCAACTCTTCAATCAGATTTTTCAACTGGCGGCATTCGTCGGTCTCGTGACCGGGTTGATTATGGAAGCGGCAGAACTTCCCACTCTGTATAGCCTTTTTCCCGGTCCTTAGAGGAGGGGGTTTAGGAAAGTCAACAGAATCTTTAGTAGCAAGGTAGATATGCTCCGGCGTATCTGATAAAGGAGTATATTCTGATGGCTTGAAGGATCGGGGCTTCTTCAGATTACTCTGCTTCTTCCCATTGTTATTTTCCCTTTTTTGCCCTACAGATTCATTCTTGCGTGGAATAACAGTGTTATCTTCATCTTTTTGCAACACTGCCTTTACCGGTACGGGACGGCTTTCTAAGCGTATGAATTCATCTGCTTTTTTATAGAACTTTTCAAGGGAATTTGGTTCCTTCATGTTTAGCCATTTCCCAAACTCGCTCGACTTGTCAATACCCTTCATCAGATAAGTCAATATCATTCGCGGTTCTACATTGTCCACCTCAGCTAGCGCTACATTAAAGCGGTTTAAGAAAGATCTGATAGTCTCCCCTGGATTCTGCTCCAAACTTGACAGTGACATGATATCCTTGGCTTTTGAGGCGTATAGTCTGAACTGCTCCTTGAACTTCCGGGTTAAGTCAGAAAACTGATCGATAGATCGGACTGGAAGTCTGGTGAACCAAAGCAGAGCCACACCTTCGCGATACACAGGAAAATATCGGCACTTTATTTCATCAGAGGCTCTGGCACCTATCATGTGCCAATCATACTTGTATAAGAATTCGTTCGGATCACTCGTCCCCCTGTAAGCTGGAATGGTTGGTGGGACAAACTTCCTTGGGAATTCAGCCTTTAAGATTTTCTCAGTAAAAGGAGTTTTACTTGGGGCAAAACCCCATTCTTTCTCGTCTTCAACCCTCTGCATACTCTCTTTCATGATTTGTCGGACCATTCCAGAAAGATACTCCTCATCATGTCGAGTTCTAGATCCACCAACCTCTGGAAGTGTTTGTTCAAAGGGGCTAGCAGCCTTTCAGGAGCATTTCTTACTTCAGCATCACGAACGTTGCCAGCAAAATTCCTTTCATTATCTGCCGGTTGGCGGTTTGCCCTAAGCAAATCGTTCAACCTATTCAGAATTAGGGCATTCTGGGCATTCTGAGCCTCGAATTGTGCATTTTGGGCATTTATCTGTTGGTTCAGCCCTAAGATTGCAGCATCCAGTTCTGCCTTTGTAACTCCGACAGCTGGAGTGGCTTGATTCGATATAGGGGAAGCGGAGGTTCCCTCTTGAATATTCCCAGATCTGACAGATCTACTTTTCCTTCCAGGAGCCATAATCTCGGATAGACTTCTGGTTTTCAAGGAAATTCTCTCTACAAACCTCTGCGAAGCAATGATGATAACTCTCCTGAGTTCAATTTCTCAGTGAAAGCACCAAAAATGTTAACGCTAAAATTTGAACGCTAACACCCCGGTGTATGAAGTGAGATCGTGAAAGCACCACCCGATAGCTCGGGAACAGATTATAAGCAGATAGTAGTAGAAAACAGTAAACAACAGCAATTTTATAGTGGTTCGGCTTAAGAGATAGCCTACGTCCACTTTGAATATCTTTATTGATGATTTGATTACAAGTCAATGCAGTTACACTTTGAATACAACACACTTTGAGTTTCAAGTGACTTAGAACAAGTAGCCTAAACTTCAACGTCGATCCAAATCTTTGAACACATGTTTGACGTGTTTGATTTCTTCGTGAAGTTCCTTGAAGGTGTTGAAGTAGTTCAGAATGCAGCAGAGTAACGGCGCTTGAAATGAATGAGCCAAAAGGTCCTTTGCTAGTTGGAACTAGGGTCGTATTTATAGGCATTTTTCGGAGTTAGGTCGTAGGTCGTGACCGACCTAAGCTAGGTCGTAGGTCGTGACTGACCTAAGATACACTGTCCTCTCTTTCACAAGAACACGCATGCTGATTTACACAAGTTCTAGGTCGTGAGCGACCATAATAGTAGCGGCATAGAAAAGGCGGTCTTCTAATGCAATGTCCTTAGGTCGTGAGCGACCTATCTTAGGTCGTGAGTGTTCTATAGGTCGCAGAATTCCATAGGTCGCAGCTTCCTTTAGGTCGCAGAGTTCCATAGGTCGCAGCTTCCTTTAGGTCGCAGAGTTCTGTAGGTCGCAGCTTCCCTTAGGTCGCAGCGTTCTGTAGGTCGCAGCTTCCCTTAGGTCGCAGCTACTTTTAGGTTACTTGATAAGTTAAGTCGCTAGGCCGCTCCATCTCTTAGGTCGCTAAGGACTAAAGGTACTAGGTCGCATAAAGACCTTAGATCGCTAGGTCGCATTAGGACTTTAGGTCGCTAGGTCGCATTAAGACTTTAGGTCACTAGGTCGCATTATCCTTTAGGTCGCTAGGTCTCTTAGGTCGTTGGTCTAGTTAGGTCGTTGGTCTAGTTAGGTCATTGGTCTAGTTAGGTCGTTCCACATTTTCCAGTTTCCAACGAAGAGGAGTTAACAATGCTCATCTTCATTCACCGATTCATAGATAAATAATATAAATTCATTACAAATAAATAAATTAATCACAGTTCAAAGCTCAATCATAACACAGAACATCACACATCAGGGATATCAAACAATTCAAAGCATTCCGTTCAAACATTCAACAATACAATTTAAACATACATAAGTAAGATCAATTAATAATCTGATTAATTTAAACCAGATTAAGTTCTTATGAATTAATTACTAATCCTGGTTAATTAACATTAATTAATTACAAACCATTTAAGTTAATTATCTTTAATCATTAATTAAACTTTAATAATAAATTAATTAACCTTTAATTATTAATTAATCAACCTTAACTAATAAATAAATCAACCGTTAATCATTAAATAATTAACCTATAATTATTTAATTATTTTTAATTATTTAATCTTTAATTATTAATTTATCTTTTAATTACTTTCATTAAGCAATTAATCTTTAATTAATAATTAATTAATCTTTAATTAATTTTTTATTAAGTAATTGCATCAATTAATTAACATTAATCAATTTAACCCCTAATTATTTATCATTTAATTAATTATCCTAAATTAATCATAATAAGTGATTATCCCTAATCACTTATATTAATAAATAAAAAACTAATTACATTGAGTAATTTTCCCTTAATCACTTGATAAATCAATTTTAATCATTAATTAATTACTTTAATTAAGTAATATTCTTTATGCAATTAATTACCCTTAATTACTTTCATTAATTTATTATCTTGAATTAATTAATTATCCCTAATCAAATCTCATTAATTAATTATCCTTAATTACTTATCATTAATTAATTAACTCTTAACAAGTTAATTAATCTTTAATTAATACTTAGTTAAACTTTGATTAAGTAGTTATCATTAAATTTCAAAATTAATGATCATTAATCTTAAGATGACCTATTTATCTTAATTAATTACAAAATCATCATTTAAATCTTATCTTAAACAATCCTTGATATAAATAATCGTTATCACCTAATTTTAACTTCAAGCATTTAAGTAAATTAAAAATATTTGATCTTCTTAATTAAATTATCAATCATATTATTATATATATTTAATATAAATTTGAAAATAAATAAAGGATTAAAACACTTCAATCTTAATTAATTAAAATATTTTAAAACCTTTAATTTATTCAAAACTAAAAATAAACATTTATCATCTTATAAAAGTAAATCAAGAAAAGTGTTTAAAATTTGATTAAATGAAAAAATTATTTTAATTTAAATTTTAAAAACTTAAGATTACAAATCCGAGACGAACACATGTTTAACCCGAACCAGACTTCGAGTCTGCCCCAACCTTCTTTTCCCCGAGACATCATTCGAATTACTTCAAGTCGAACCTGAAACAAAACATTCTTCCCAAACCTTTGAAAACAACAAACACAACCAATTTCACGTGCACGTGCACGATAATCAAAATGGCTTCCTATCAACGTCGCTCCCTCCTACACATCATCGACAACCAGACCGACAACCGCATCGTCTCAGATCAAAAGAATCGCCAAGGAAACAAATTCGAGCTGCTTGATCAAATGTTATAACCCATTACCAATGACAAAATCCACCACCTCCATCGATCCCAGTCACCTGCATCCATGCCCTTCTTCCAGAATCTCCGCCGCAATCCCCTACTTCATTTCCCCCAGTCACAATTCAACACAATGCGATAATGTTGATGAAATCTCCTCGTCTTTAGCATCGACCAAAGTAGGTCGATAAACCCTAGTTTGTCGTCGTTGAGCCGCCTCAACTTCCTATAAAATCAATCACCATTTTTCCCATAATCTTCCTTCTTCATGCTATCACTAGCCTCCAGCCCGACGAGCAACTCGCCGTCGTTCATCTCGAATTGATAATAAGACCAACTCTGATCAACTCGAAATTTCGCTCCTATTACAATCTCGAAAATCCTGAATTTATTATCAAAATTCATTGTTTTCCACTACAAATCTGGTGGTACAATCTAAAATCAAAATCATGATCATCAATTTTGGACTTAAATTTGATTTCTTGCTATATTTTCCTATTTTGAATTAAACACTTAATATAAATTGTTTAAAATCATTTTTAAAATGGATGTTATAGTTTAACAGTCAATTTTTATTTAAATATCAGAACCTAAAAAGGATTAGGGTATGAGTTTTGAATTTTTGAAGTTGACTTTTTTAACATGTAAACTAAGAACAGAACCATACACACACACACACACACATACATTCATACCCGAAAAACTTCATATTTATATACACACACATACAAACATATCCATATCCATGCAATCATTTTTCATTACTTCACATCCATTATTAATCACAGATATCAAGACTAAGGTATTTTAAGGTGATAGTTAACTCACCTGAGACCAAACAGAGAAACTGGAAAAAATTATTTTTATTTTTGAAGATATGCTTCCTTTGTAGTTGGATCTGGAACTTGCATTTGAATCTGATCTGTTTGGTTGTTGAATTTAATCCGGTCTCTGAATTTCTTTAATCTCAGGTTTGAGTTGAATCCTCTGAATCAAATTCCAAACCTGAGCTTTATTTCAGGTTTTGATTTTTGTTTGTTGACCTTTGCTTTGACTTGCTCAGGTTGAAAGTTTTGTTTTGATTCTGATTTTTATTTGATCTAAGGCTTTTGATTTGGTTTCCAGGCTTCCATTCTTTTCTATTTTGATTTTCATTTTCTTTTAATCTGTTTTGATTTCCAAATTTTTTTTCTTTTGTGAAGATGAAGAGGATTTAGAGAATTTTGAATTGAAAATGGATGAACAAGTTTTTCTCATTCTTAAACATGTTATTGTATTAATTTTTTAAGAGAAAAAAAACCAAATTGCCACTTCGTATTATTATCCTCCACTTGTTAATTTATGTTTTAGTTAAGCCTACACTTGTAATTACTTGTATTATTTTCCTACACTTGTTATTACATATTCTCTTTATTTTACAAATGTCCTAAATAATAATTTTATGTTAAAAACCCTTAACTTAATTAATTTATAAATTTTGTTTAAAACCCTTTATGTTATTAATTTGTGAATCATATTTTATGTTTTATACATTAGTTTATGAGTTATATCTTCATATGTTTATATTTACATATGTGTTATGTATTTTAAATTTTATACTTATACTTTCAAAAGATATATACATATCAAAGCTTAATATTTATTTATGAACTATATTTATTTTTCAGTTATATAAAGGATAAGTATCAAATCCAATTGAATTTTAAGATTATTTATTTTGAATTTCCAAATCCAATTCTATTTTACCATATGCTTAAAATATTTACATATGTATAATGCATGTATTTATGTATATATACTTTTTATATTATTTTCTAAAATATTTATTCTTGAATTTTAGAAACCAAAATTCTATTTATATCCATATTTATATAAACAAACACATTTCATCATTTGTTTTCTGGAAAAATTCCATATTAATTTATCAATTAATTCATAATTAAATCCAAAAATTATATTAATTACTAATTGTAATTTGGCCTAAAAACCAAGAATGTTACAATTATACATATATTTATATGATTATTTAAACTAACTTAACTTACATACATATGCATATGCTTGTATATATATATTTATATATATATATATGTATGTATGTATGTATGTATGTATATGTATATGTATATGTATATTGGTGTGTGTTTAAAATATATATAAAATAAATATACATACGTATATTTGGATAGCATATTCTTGCATATTTGATGAGCGAACGTGTCTGGTGCGATGTAAATCTCAACATCTTTATGCAGGCATATTATACCTTGCACAGGTTAATATGTTACACAAACACACATATATATGTGTATATGATACACGTATATACCCAACAAGAAAAATAGACTTTTAATAGTGGTGAAAAAATGCTATCATATCTTTATCTCATATCCTTATCACTGCTCGCCAATTTCGAACTTATACTATCCCTCTGTTAAATACAAAGTCGGGTAAGTTAAGGTAGTGTTACCTTTAAGTCATGCCATGATGACTTTTTGAACCTTCGAGACAAAAAAAAGTTTACATACCTTGACGTTTAGTTTATAAGAGTATGACTAAATTCTTTCCATATAAGCGATATCGTTTGTAGGAATTAAATTTATTATAATTTCCATAACCAAATCAAACTTTTGAAATCGAACTAGTGCTTGGTTTTCACATCATAAAACGTTTGTAATACATATTTAGAATTCATAGAAATATTTTAAAAATATCCACATTAAATATCTGAAAGAAAAAATTAAGTTTGAACCTTTCTATAAAAAAATTAGAATAGTGTAGCAAAATATGTCACTAAATAGTATTCAAAATTTCTTTAAGCAAGTCTCTTTTTAAATATAAATTTACCTAAAATTTTAAAAGTATGGATGCTCTATTTTATTTTTAAAACAGCATACTATGAATTTATTATGCATTCACCAAATTTATAGGGTTTTGAAATCATATAAGTACATTCGAATTTTTTTTAAAACTTGACTTTTCATGAAATCGATTAAGAAAAAGCCATTTCTAACTTTGAAAGACATTGGTTTTAGGGGTTCTAATCTTTTTTGAGTTTCGTTCTTTTGCCCTAAAAGAGAAAAAACGCAACTACGTGTTTCTTTTGTAAATACCCAAGCATGAGACTAACCTAGAGATTCTTCAAAAAGATTGATATTTTCAAAGTGTCGATATAGCGATAGTCGCTATAACGACACATTCATACAACATTATATATATATATATATATATATCTGTATATATATATATGTATGTATGTATGTATGTATATGTATGTATGTATATTCATCCAAATTTTTCACAACCAACATAATATGAAAATGAACTAACATAGGGGATAATCCCCTTTGGGTCCCTCTATAAAAGTCCCTTGTAAATCACCAATGTGTATATGCTTTTCGAAGTGTTCCATAGGGACCTATTCGCTATAAAGACACTTCAATTTCCTCTTTTTGACCCCTATAAAATAATGGTACTTATGCCATCCACTTTCAGCAGGAATTAAACCTAGACATTGCACACATGCAAGGTTATAAATAATATAATCAAAATTTTATGTTCTACACAATTTGTCAATTTTTAAAACTAATTTAAAGTGAGTTTAGCTCAGCTTAAAGCAATAACGACCAAAGAAAAGCAACAAAAACCTTCCTTGACCTCGCAACAACACTAGATTCCACCCTTTATGCTCGACTTCAACACAAAATTCCAGGAAAATTTCCTCAATGCTCACGCATCTAGCTAGGAAATGGTTTTCGACTTCAAACTTTAGGATAGTAATGATATTTGCAATATTATTTTAGGTTTATTTTATAATTTAAAGGAGAAATGTGTGTGTTTTGACTTGGTTTTAGTTAAGAATGTAAGAAGGAAGAAGGTGAAGACATGAAAGCAAAAGGAGAATGGAAAAGGAAAATGAAGTAAAATGAAAAGTTGCAAAGGAAGTGTTAGTTTAATAGAAATAGAGAATAAACTACTAACATAATCTTTTCTACTACCCACTAATAGAATTTAGACAACCCACCACTTCCAACATCATGTCATTACTTTCTTCTTGTTTTGTTGAATTTTCTTTGATTTTGTGCTTTAATTCTTTTTAAATATAAAAGAAATGTCCACCATAACTTTATTAACTTAAATATCTTTTAAACATTTTTTAACTAAACTATTACATTAGTAAAGTGATATTGTTATATATGTGCACCTATGCACAATTGTGTGCATAACTTGTTCCAACAACTTTTGATTGATGAAATGTCCAAAATCCGAAAAATAATTTTCAACCAAATTTTCGATTTTTCTCTTATTAACTTATTTCTGTAAAAAAATTCAAAAAAATTTTCAGAACTATTATTATTACCCAAAACATATTTACTTGTATCATAAATCTATTGTTTAAATAATTTAGAATAAATTAAATTTTCAAGTTCAAAGTAAATAAATTACCCCTCTTTATAGGAAATTTCGTCCTTGAAATTAATTACATAAACACAAGATATCAATGAAACCAAAATAATATCGTAAATACCACGTATAAATATAAGAAGATTGACTTCACCACATCTGATGAGTACACTAAAAGAAGCAACAAAATACAAATTACAACTACATTAACTTGGGATAAGAATCCTTAATATAATAACTGATTTCTCCAAGCACAATCCCTATCATCTCCACTCCACTGAACCTTATAATGATTCACAACATTAGTCCTTAATCACTTTATATCTCGAGCGATGATACGAATAAGCTGCTAAGAATGGTTAGGTTAGGCTGAACCTCCAAATCAACTTGTTGTGTCGTTTCCACTATCATTAATGAGTTGTACACATAATTATGTAAACGACATACATGAAATATGTTGTGCACATTTAACAGTCTACCTAGTAACTCCACTTTATATGCAAGTCTATCAGTCTAGTCTGGTATGGGAAAAAGGCCAATATATCAAGGGGCTAACTTCCCTGTGTTCCCAAAACTCACAACGGTTCTCAAACGAAAGAATTTAAAAAAAACCTAGTCTCTGACTGAGAATTCAAGATCTCGACCTTCGATTTGCATAACACTTTTTCCAATCTTGCGCTTCCTTCACCTTCCTTCTAATATCATCTGCCTTCTCATTGTCTTTTAAGATCATGCCGAGTCCAAGAACTAGTCTATCTCTAGATTCAGCCCAACACAAACAAGAACGATATAGACGAGCATAAAGAGCTTCGAAAGGGGCTATAACAATGCTTTCTTGATAGTTGTTATTGTAAGTGACTTCGGCTAAAGGGAAAATGATCTTCCTAAAAACCCCTGAAATCTAGAATGTATGCTCATAATAAATCCACTAATATCTAGTTTACTCTCTCCGTTTTCCCATCCCTTTATGGTTGGTAAGCTGTACTCAGACTTAGCTCAGTCCCTAAAGTAGTTTATAGTCCCTCCAAGAACCTACTTGTGAATATGATGTCACTGTCACTTACATTACTACAGGGAAACCCATGGAGTCTCATAATCTCCTTCACATACAAACCTGCCACACTCGTGCAGTCCTAGTCGGCTTAACAAAAATGAATGGGCACTATTGGTCAGTCGATCAACTATAACCCAAATGCCTTCGTTACCTCTTCTTGGTCTAGGAAGCCCATCAATAAAGTCTATAGAGATCTGCTTCCACTTCGGGATCTCAATTGGCTGAAGTAGTCCAGCTATCTTATGTTGGTCACTCTTAATCTGCTAGTAGTTTGCACAACGACTTGTAAAGATCAAAATATATCACTTCATCACCTTCCACCAGAATACCCTCTTCATATCCTTGACCATTTGGGTCACTCCTTGATGAAAAGATGGTTTCGAATGGTGGCATTCGGCAAACACTTCATGCCTAAGTCCGTTAAAGTTTAGGACACAAATACGCCCATTCATTTTCAATATGATCCGAGGATCAATCTCAAAGCTAGAAACAACAACCTTTTTCAAAATCTTTCTTAAGTCAATCCAAAATAAGATCTGGCTCTTGACTAGATGCAATTATTTCCGCTTAAATTAGCTTACTTCTAAGTTTGCAGCCATTGCATATCTATTCAGTGCATCAGTAATAGCATTTGCTTTCCCAAGGGTATAAATAATCTCTAAATCATAAGAAGCGAGAATTCCATTTACCTCTGCTGCCCCAAATTCAAATCTTTCTAGATAAAGAGGTATTTTAGGGATTTGTGGTCCGTATATAACTTAGTCTTTTCGCCCAAAAAATAGTGCCTCCATATCTTGAGTGCAAAGACAATAGCCAAAAGCTCCAATCATGCGTAGCATAATTTTTCTCATGCAGCTTTAGGTGTCGACTCGCATAGGCAATAACATTCCCATGCTGCATCATAACTGCTCCCAATCCAATTCCACAAGCATTTGTATACATAGTTAAACCTTCACTCTCATCTAGAATGGTTATAGTAGGAGTGCTAGTCAACTTCTCTTTTGACTCATTGAATGCTTAGTCACACTTAGAAGTCCAGATTAACTTTGCATCTATCTTTGTTAACTTTGTCATATGAGAAGCAATCGTCAAGAACTCTTTGGTAAACCAGTGCTAAAAACCCTCCAATCCTAAGAAAATTCTAACTTCCAACACACTTTTAAATTTCTTCCAATCATAAACCGTATCTAATTTAGCCAGGCCCATCGATATGCCTTCCCCCGAAACAACAAGCCCAAGAGACCAAACTTCGGATTTCCAAAAATGGAAATTAGGAAACTTAGCCTTCAACGCATGACTTCTTAAGGTATCAAGCATGACACAAAGATGATATTTATGCTCCTCCTTCGTCTTGAATAGATAAGAATTCCATCAATAAAGGAGAGAACAAATTAATTAAGGATATATCAAAACACTTGATTCATTAGGTCCACAAAACAAGCGAGTGCATTAGTTAGACCAAATGGCATAACCAACCACATATAGAAACGTTGTGGAGTCTGAAAAGTTGTTAAGGGTACACTCTCCTTTGTTATCCTTGATTGGTGGAAACCTATGGCATGATACAATTGAGAAAATATCTGAGCACCGTGGAGTTTATCAAACATATCATTGATCCTTGAAAAGGATATTTATTCTTGATCGCCATTTTATTCAACAAGCGGTAGTCTATGCATATACTTAAACAATTATCCATCTTTGTGGCAAAGACGACTAGCGATCCTTAACTCGAGGTACAGTGTCAGATCAAACCCTCTAACAAGTCATAACGCCGCCTTTCTGACTTCCTCTTCTCTTTCGAAGCCATCCTTCATAGGGGTTGTACTATAGGTCTGGTTCTTGGAACCAAATCAATACGGAACTCCATTTCATGGTGATGAGGTGATGAGGTAAACCTTGCACCTCATCAAAAACATCAGAAAAATCCAAGAAAACAAGTACATCTCCTAGTATCGCTTTAGCCACTTTGAGTGAATAGGGAAAACTACTCGTTAAGTCATTGGGCTCTTCGCAAAATTTGTCAATGCTTCTTCCTACCACATCCTTTATCATGACCCTTCTTCTACCACAATCCAAGACAACTTTAAATCTAGATGACCAAACCATTCCAACAACACTCCAAAACTCTTGAACCCAAAAATAAATAAATTAAAATGAAAGCGACGATTTCGATAAAAAGTGGGAATTTTTTAACAAATAGTGTTTGGTTTGGTCAAACTCCTAATAGAGTTTGACACATAAAGAGGATTACTCACAATGACAGATTTAAGGTTAAGTTTATCACTATGATCAAAAAAATAAAAACTATGGAAAGCACTGTTATCAAATAATACTCCTATAGGAATATCATAGATGAATATTAAACCTTGCAACACCTACTTCCCTTTCCGATCTAAAGAAGTGGATGGTATCTCTTCAGTGGTAAAAGCCAATCCTTGAATCTTTTCTTTGAAAAAGGTCACTCATTCTTCATTTTTTCCTTATTAGCGAGAATTGTAGCAGATTGGTTCGCTAGTGGCGTCCATGCACTGATTTGCAAAGTGCCCTATTTTGTTGCTATATAACAAAGAATGTAGTCTAAGTTGAGCTACTTTTTCTGAGCTGGAGCCCCATCTTCGGATTTCTTCCCTCCCTACTACTTCTTTACCTTAGACTTACACTTGAAATTTTGCTTGCCTCCAGCTGGTATAAAGGCTTGGCGCTTACTACTGGCCTTACTCCTTTATGGACTCCTTCCTTAATATCAATAGCTTCAAACCTAAAATTCATGTTGATAATGTTGGTGAATGCACCCATAAGCTGATTGATCATTTCATAATGGAACTCTAGCCACATCCCAACCATAAACATTTCATTTTTTCAGCAACGTGTCTATAAATCTAATTCCAAAAAGGGACAAAGCACTGAATTTATTCTCATATTACGACACTGTCACATCACCTTGCTTTGAATCAATGGAACTCCTAAACAACTGAGTTCTCCTAGCCTCTAAAATAAACTGCACTTTAAAAACTTTCTTGAACTGGACCTAAGAAAACTCCTCCTCTAGAGTATTAACTTCTACTGAATCCCACTAATCCATTTCTAACTTTTGAAGTTGTCATATTGCCAACAGCTATTTCCTGCATCTCCCAATCGAAGATCTCCAAATATTCTTTCAAAAGATCGAAGCCACATCCGCTCTCCAAGAATATCTTAAGTTTCATAAAATGGTTTTCTGCCCAAAGTGGTGAAATTCTTACACAAAGTTCACAAAAGGCTGAACTTGCAATACACTTCATCTATTGGATCTATAGTTGCATAGTAGCATTTTTTAGGTACTCCACCATTGGTAGTCATGCTAGATCCAGATATTCTTCTTAGATTCATCTTCTATTACCTAAACAAATAATGGGTATCTTTAGAAACCAAAAATATGATTAATATGGTTTAAGGAAAAAACACCGAAGGATCTAAAATGAGAACTTAGAGGATAGATATTATTGTTTCAAAAATGAAAAATGCATTCTCTTAAGATTAACTCATTTGAGGGCATCACTTACCCTATCTCTAATGAGTTGTACCCTAATTTGGCCAAGGTGTTTGCTCAACCGAAGCTCTGATATGAACTGTGATGACCCAACTTTTTGACCCTTGGAAACGACACTTCATACGTCTACGATATTCGTGTGCCATAGCTCAAGCATCTGAAAGGAGAGACGTCATGGGGTAAAATAAAAGGAATAGAATAGAAAAGTCACAACAAAACAGTTAAATATGATATAATAATAAGATAGTACACAAGGTTACCCCCTAATATGAAGTTATCAGAGTTACAACAAAAGTAATACCGGCAGCCTAAGCAGTTATAACAACCTACCTTTACACTTCCTATTACAAAATACACACGCATAAAACAAACATCTCATAACAGCTGAAATAGATAGCTGGATAGATAAGGACCTCCTACTCGTCCATCATCTGCAAAAGAGCCCAAAGAAACCTATCACTTTCGGACTACTCAAATAAAATGAGCACCTGAGACTTTGGTTAAACAAATAACTCTGCTTAGACATAAGTCTGGTATGATTAAACTCAAAATAAAAGTGAAATACGCCCAACATATGAGACCACGCTGCAAAACATGAAAGGGGTTTCCTCTCACAAGAACAACATCCAAGCATAAAAGAAAGGACACAAATAATTGAACATCATGAAGAGCGCAAGACACTTTCCGATGCAATTAAGAAAGAATCAATTTAAAGGTTTGAATCAAAAAAAAGGAAAGTATAATTTTCAACAATGACTAGGAGTGTGCGCCTCCCTTACGAAAACTATACTACTAGGAAATATACTTGAGAGGATCATTTACTCTATGACTCTCCTGGAAATGTACAAGCTGGACTCCGCCAAGTATTTAACATCTTCATGCGCATACAGTTGAATCCAATCTAGAGTAGATGTGATGATACCCTAATGGGAGAAACTCCATATAGCTTGATGTTCACTCGCTCTTTGGTTTTAGTCATTTCCGAAGATGGATACCAATACTCAAATGAGCAACAAATCATCTTAGATTGATGAAATGCAAAAGGATAATGGAATCAATAGTCAATAAATTAACTATCGAGAATAATCAAAATGAATGTATATGGAAATAAATTTCATATCCTTATCATCACTCGTCGATTTCAAACTTGTACCATCCCTCGGCTAAAAATGAAGTAGAACCAATAATGATAATGTTACCTCTAAGCCTTGCCTTGACAATATTTTTATCTCATATACTTATCATCACTTGCTAATTCCAAACTTGCACTATCCCTCTATTGGAAATGAAGTCAGGTGAGGTATTGTTACCACCAAGCCTTGCATTTGATGACATTTTTAACTTTGAGATAGAAAAGATTTCCATACCTCAATGTTTAGTGCTAAGAATATGACTAAATCCTTTCCATTTAAACGATATCGTTTATGGAGATTACATTTCTTATCCTTTCCATAACCGAATCAAAAATCTAAAAACTGAACGTGTGCTTTGTTTACACATCAAGATAATTATAAGACACATTTAAGATTCTTGGAAATAGGTTAATAATATATATGATAAATCTCAGGAAGAAAAAAATAAGTCAGAACCATTTTGAAAAAATTAGAAATGCATCACAAAATGTGATACTAAATTGTACTAAAAATTTATTTAAATCGGTCTCTTTTTAAATATAAATTTCCTCGAAAATTTCTAAAAGTATAGATGTTATATTTTATTTTTAGAATAACGTACTATGGATCTACTGTGCATTCACCAAAACTTAAAGAGTTTCTAAATCAAATAAATACATTTTAAATGTCTTTAAGACTTTTTACAAAATCGATAAAAAAATCCATTTCTAACTTTCAAAGACATTAGTTTAAGGGGTTCTAACTTTTTCCCAAGCATCATGCTTCTACACTAAGTGACCAAGTATTTGTTTAGTAAAGCCCAAGCGCGAGATCAATATAACAATTTTTCAAAAAGAATGATATTTTCAAAGTGTTGATAAAGCGATAGTCGTCATAATGATACTTCTATAAACATTATATATTTCGTATATATTCATCTAAACATTTCACAACCAACATCAATATTAAACTAAATTAACATTGACAAGAAACCCTTTAGGATCTCTCTACAAAGACCCCTGTAACCGATGTGTATATGCTTTTCAAAGTGTTTTGTAGCGATCTATACGATATTCGCTATTGTTAACTCCACTATTCCACAGCTCAGCGACCTAAGGAAATGAACGACCTAAAGACCCCCAACGACCTAGCAACCTAAAGGTATCGCGACCTAGCGACCTAAACTCTCAACGACCTAACGACCATCCATTAACACAGGGCAATGGCATGTTACAACAAAGAGGCTTCGCTTAAAATGGAAACTTCTCCGATACGAGGCGCATTCTACTAAATCTGATAAATATTCCCTTAAAATGGAAAAATTATTCTATAAAGTACAGATGCAAACCTCCTTCGAATGGAAAAGTTGTTCTCTAAAGAAAGAGTATAAGTCTTCTCGAAATAGAAGAGTTGTTCTCCAAAATTTTGCCAATGTGAAAGAGGTTGCAATAAACCATGGTATGGGGGCAATATAATATAGTTACAAAAATAAAAAAATGCTCAAGCAATATACCATAGGTTTACTGCAACATCAAACAGAGAAAATAAAGAAACTTGTATGAAAAAGAAGAATAAATGCATTCTCAAATACAGACAGAAGTTTGTACAAGTAAAAGAATCATTTTATTCCATACTATGAAATTTTTTATACATGTGCAGGTTTCAAAACAAAAGAAGGCGGGGACCGGTACCCGCACAATTTCCGGCCAACATAAGTCTTTATATATACAAGCAAAAAAGAAAAAAATTGAGACGAAAAGCAAAAGTCTGAAACCCATCACTTCTTCTTCCTGCCACCTTTCGAGCCTTCGCCTGGCCGGATGATTAACTTTTTGGAGTGGCTTGTGAGAGTAGGGAAAGAAAGGGGAAGGGGTGCAATTGGACTTTCTTCTGCTTTTTCTTCAGCGGCAGAAGCTTCTCTCCTTTTCTTTGAGACTACACGCTTCCCCTTCTTCCTTGAAGAAGACTCACTGCCCGGAGTGAAAAGTGCAGACAACTTTATGTCATCAGAAATAGTTTGCTCCGGGGTTCTTTCCCCTTCTTCAGGTTCCTCGGCCTTCTATTCTTGAGAAGCGATCGGGTCATCCAAGCCTTGAAGAGCTTCTATCTACTCCTCTTGTGACCACGGTTGAGAAACCGAAGGGGGAGTAATCTAAAGAGGCGGAGAGAAAACAGCTGGAAGAGGGGAAGGTTGGACAAAACGTGGCGCTTTCACTATAGGAGAAGAGAAGTTAAAGTCAGTATCTCTCATAAAAAGAGGAGAAAGTGGTGCTTCAAGATTTAAGTAATAATCAAAAAGTTCATCAAGCTCATGGGAAGTAAACAAGCAGTCCACTTGAGCGAGATCAACATTGAGGTTACCTGGAGAAGTAGGCTTTACTATGTCAAATTCAAAGTCCTGTGCTTCAGTGTTTTCTTGAACCTCATCTCCAGTGCGGGCGGTGGGACTTTCAATAACATCTTAAGCAGGAGGTGGAGAACGGGAACTGGAACCAACAATATCGATGTCGGCCGAAATCGAAGGTTGAACTGGGTCGGTTGAATTACCTTCCCTAAATGTTCTCCTTCTGCCTTTTCGGCTCTCTCTTTGGCGAGTTGCTCCTTTCGCCTGGAAAGAGCGGCACAAGCATCATCATCTAGATAGTGTGCCATTAAATCCATTTCAGCATATCTGGCTTCTCCTAGCATATCAAGTGCAGCCTCTAACACTTTGGCCAACGTGATTTCGTACTCTGGTTCCAAAAATTTAAGGCTACCGCGCCCCAGAACACTGTGAATGTAAAACTCGAATAAAGTAGAGCTGACTTCGACTTTAGTTGCCATATGAGACTCCTCGGGTGCTGCTTTGCCAGCAATAGCTTCATCGCGCTCTTTTTCAGCTTTAGAAAATCGAGCTTTTAGCAGTTCAATTTCCATGTTCTAGGAGTTCGTCTTTTCTCATAGATGAGCAACGTCGGCTCGGTAGCTATCCACAACTTGTTGCTGTGCTTCAAATTTAGCTTCAGCATCTCTCTGTGCCGCGTCAGCATCTCTCACTTGTTTTTGAAGCACGTCTTCTCTCTGAGAATAGGAAGTGGAAGAAGTGGCGAGCTCTTCCTTAAGTTTTTCAACTTCCGCTTCAAGCTTCTCATTATAAGCGGCAATACTCTTCATTTCCGCATCATGCTGATCGAGTGTTTTCTGCCACTCGGATTTGTCATTTTCCATCGTCAGCATGGCTTCGAGATTTGCACGATTTACCCTTTGAAGGTCGTCAACAAGTTTCTACCAAACAGACATTCTCTCGATATCGAGTTTGACGGCATCAAGATTTCGCAACATGACTTGCTTATCAATCGGAACCAAGTCAAGATCGAAACGCACTCCCTTTAAGCACCAGTGCGGAAATCGGCTTTCAAGAGTAGCCGGACCCTGCCCAACTTGATAGGGGGCCTACTTATGATTTTTTGAATATTGGTTCTTTGAAAGGGGGAGAGCAGGAAGGAATTTCCAAAGAAACGGGGAGAGCAGGAAGGAATTTCCAAAGAAACGGGAGCAGCGGGCCTTTCGAAAACTTCAGATGTCGGTTTCTCACCAAAGAAACGGGTGCAGCGGGCCTTTCGTCCCTTCTCCCGTAGCGTTCTTCGTAAGCACGCCTCTCACGAGCCTTCCTCGCAGCTCTTTCTTCGTCGGTTTCCCAGGAAGCAGGAAGATACCTCTTCGGGTCATAAGAGCCGCGTCTTCCATAACGCTGGTAATCATCGTAGTAAGAGCCACTTCGTCCCATTAGAGAACCTAAAAATGAAGAAAAATAAATTCAGAAATCTTCAAGGCAAGGAAGTTGGATGCATATAAGTGCTGAAAAGTCCTAAGTGTGTGTAATGTGCAAACTACACGCGTCAAACTACGAACCACTCCTTGGTTTGGGGGTGATGGCGTATTTTACAGCAAGCGTTAATTCTGGGGCTGACGGAGTTTGTTGCAAGATGGATGTCGCTTCAACTGCTGGAGAAGTAACTTTAGCAGTGATAGGATCATCTTTAAAAAGCTCCTGTGAAGTAATCACCAGGTCGCTTAACCCTCCAAATGTATCGTCACCATTGTGCCTGGCGGGACTTGTTCTCACAGTTCCTTCGTCACCAGATTTCCTGGATTGTTGGGGAGGTTCCTCTTCTTCGATGACCAGGGCAAGTGCAAGTTTGCCGGATGGCCCCACAACATCAATAGAAGTAGAACACTTTACCAATGAAGCCTCAACAGTATGTTCTTTCGGTGTAAGTTCTCCGACAGAAACTGGGGCACCCGATGTCTCTACTGGAGAATCAGGTACTTCATGAGGTTGAGTAGAACGAGAAGGGTGCAGAAGCCCGTATTGGTGAAGAAGTTCATCTTTCAGCAAAAACTTAATACTTCTTTCCTCAACCGGCACGGCACTTAATCTTTCAAAAGTCATCTTGTGACTAGGATTTCTAGAGGGCGGAGGAAGTGCTGTAAAAGAAAAGAATGAAATTAGCACTTAGCAATTCGGATCTCGAAAAACTCAGAAACGGAAAGAACGGGGATGAGCAATCTTACTTCCTATTCTCCGGATGGCATAAAGCCCTGGGGGGCAGCGAACGAAGAAGAATTGATTCAAAAAACCGTGAGCACTTTCGGAAAGATCGGTGATAAGTTTACGGTTTCTGGCACTACTCACGAGTATGATGGAGGGGTGGTCTTTATTCTTTGCGAATGTGCATAAGTAGCAAATTTCTTCGAAGCTCGAAAGACGGTTAAGTGTCCTCCAGAATAGAACGGACAATCCCATCAGGATGGCGTAGCCATTGGGATGCAGTTGAATGGGAGAGATGGTTAGTCGGAGAAGGAGTTGCTGAAGAAATTCATTGAAAGGAGGAATGGCACCACATAGGCACATCTGACGGTTGACGGCGATAAAACCGAGGGGTGGCCTATCAGCAGTATCGTTTGGCCTAGGAAGCATAGCATCTGCTTCAACAATACCAAACTGAACACGTAATTGGTTGAATGTCCGCTAACTCAGAGAAGTTGGAGTTCTTTCCGAAGGATTATCCAATGGACTGGTGTAACGACCCAGAATTTTGGGTCTCTAAATTTGAACATTTAATTCATTTTAAATGTTAATATGGATTATAAATTCGAATTATGATATAAAAGATTTGGTTACATTAATAAACTTGATTAAGACTTTATATACGATAATTTAATTGAAATTTGAATAATATGAATGAATATTAGAATTGGGGTAAATAAGTAATTCTGAGAGTAAATGGAGATAAAATTTGATTCTAAAGTTTATTTCGAGTCTAATTGGATTTGAATTATCATTTTGGACCGTTGGAGGGAATTAATTGGCGATAGATTGAATTTGGAATTTTATATTAATTTAATAATAGAATTTAATAATAAAATATTGCCATTAATCAGATTTTAGTCCAGAATGAGCCAAAATGATTTTGAATGTGAATATAAATTTTATACGAGTTATAATAAAGTTAATAAAGTTTTAAAAGCGAAATTTTAAGCGTTTTCGTCAATTTTGAAAATCGCCCGATTAAATAGACGAGTTAAAATAGCCTTCAGGGGCACAGTCTCGGAATTCGACGAAACCAGTTCCATTGGATCCGTAATAGTTAGTTATTATCGAATTTCAATTTTCGCAGCAATCGGAGTTGTCGTTTGACCGAGGTAGCTCGAAACGCATAAAAGTCGATTTAACCGATTTAATTTCAAATCGATCGTTTAATTTCGTAACTCGCACATACGATCAAATTAGCTTCCGGAACTTGTTCCATTATGTCCGAAATGCGGAAAAACCTTAGAAATGCCTGTCGGCACGCGTTGTTCGGAGATTGTTTGTAAAAGTTATTTTATAATGGATTTAATATTAAAATAATGGTTATTAATATATATATAAACAAGTTAATAAGCAAACACTAGAACTACTCTTCAGGCTGCCGCTTATACTCATCTCGATGGCCAAAAAACAATTCCACTCTCCATTGTTTTTCTCAAAATCTACACAATATTGGTAAAGACCGTTAACTACAAGTTTGTTGAGCATCTCAAGCTCTAAAAATCCATACGGTCACGATCAAATATAGCGTGATGGATCATCTCGATTTTCGAGCTGATGGTGCGCCGTTCAATGGGGTTTCGCTCGTTGTTGGTGAGGCTATAGGGGTGCAGTCTTCGGAGGCATGTGAGGAGGAGCTTGGCGCGTCACCTGGAGCTCGTTGATTAGGTTTTCGATCATCATGGTGGATTACGTTCTGGAGAGATGGAAGGCGGCGTGAGTGGGTTGTTCTTTTTCCTGTACGCGTTGTTGAAGAAGAGGCTTCGGCCTGGATTCACTACTTAACGCACGGCCCTGATTGTTGTGGTAAAAAAAAATATACAATAAAAGAAATGGTTTTAAATTTATATTCAAAACTTTATAATTCTATAACTTGAGCAAACATTATCAGATTTCGACGATTTCGGTAGCCCCGGAATCGCAAAAGAGAGTACTACACAATGGTGCAGATCCGGATCCATTCCGGGCAAGTAGAAATTCGAGTTAAATCGAACGTCGTTCGGTTTATTTTGAATTTCGAACGCTCGCCGAAACTCAAGGTGAGTTAATCTCACTCACATCTGGAATGTTAGCTGATTTAAGTAGTTAATATTTAAATATCTGTGCGATTGGTTGAAATGTTTATTTATATCAGCATGGATTGATATATATTTATAGTGTTGTGCTAATATTTGTGGATGCAGGAAAAACAGGTTGGAGGGATCCAACTGGATTCCTCACTGTGTAGTAATTATTTTTATAATTGATAATGATGCCTGTTATATATTTTGTGATTGATAAATTTGGGATTAAATTGTATTGTGAAATTGTGGGATAAACTATAAGCCATGAATGTTAAATTATAAAGAAATTTGGGGTTGTAATTATTAAGAAATTAAATTGGGATATAAAAAGGAATTAAGAAATTAATAAATAAGGAATATAAAAATTAGAATCTGCTTGGATGGAAAACTGAAATAAAATTGTATTGGAATATTGCTGGGTAAATTATAAATCCATAATTTATTATAAATGGATAAATTGAATTTTAGAGGAATAAAAGATATTGTTAAATAATGAATTTAAAGGAATTAAAATTTGAAATCTATTTGTAATGAAAATTGAAATTTGGTAAATCTGGAATGATAAACAAAGAGAAACGTTATTAGTTGATAAATGTGAAAGTAAATTTATGTTATTAAACTTAAACCTGAATCTAAATAAATTAACAGAATTTATAAGAAGGATTTTTGGGATATTTGAGTAGGAATGAGTTTTCCTGGGAAACACCAAGTTTGAGTTTTAAACAGATTTTATTAAAAGTGAATTTAAGTTTAAAACTTGTTATAAATGAGTGCTTGGAAAATTATTGTTTTAAAAGCTAATTAATAAGGTAACAATAGTGGTTATTTTCGATTACATTAGTAATTATTTTTATAAATGGATTGTTTTAAAAAGGCTAGTTTTGACCTAAATTATTTGAAATTAGTATTAAGCCTATTACAGCTCTATTTTTAAATTTAGTTTAACTAAAACCTTATTTTAAATCAAGTTATATCTTATAAAATATTTGAAATTATATTTTTGAGTAATAACTAATAGTACCTGTGATGACCCGCAAGTCCGTACTCCTTGAATATACACTAATCTCCATAGATTAATTCAAGATGAACAGAAATACGAATTCTCAATGTTTAAGAAAAAGAAAGAGCTAGAAGAAGAGATAAGAAGGTAGAAAATAGAGAGAAAAGAAAATAGAAAATAGAATGGAACAGAACTGAACACAACAATATCAGAATCTCACAATTCGCAGCGGAACAACATATAATAATAAATGAATAATCTTTAAACAAAGAACTATATTTGTTATTACATTTTATACATTACATTTCATTACATCATATCATCATCAGAGTGTACAACATCAAACAACAACAAACAGTGCAGCGGAAAAAGAAATGCTATATACTAGTGACGCAGCGGATTAATCAAACAAAACTTCAATCAATGAAATGTAGCAATCGGTGAGTTGAAGATACCAAACTGCCCAAGTTCGTTGATCCAGAGATACCGAACTCTAGCTATCTCAAACACGTTGATAGCGCACTATACCGTGTTCTAAGATCTACGATTCTTCGCACGTTGATCTAGCGCACTAGATTCCGTGAATCGGCTTCTACGATCGTTGAATCGAGCGCACTCGATTAACCGAAAGAGGAGATAGGAGATTACACTCAACTACCAATTGGTATGAAAGCACAAAGCTAACAAAAGAGAATTTTATTCAAAAAAAATCAACAACAACAAAAATGTACAACACACGCGTATTTATAGCTTGACACAACCGGCCCCCTTAACCCGTTGCCGACTCATAAGCTCCGACACATCATGAGTCGTTACCGACTTAGCACACTACATACCTGTGTACATCATACGACTCATCGATATACGACTCAAAGCTAACGACTCAAGACTTACAACATACAACAGTACACGACTCATTACATACCGACTCAACAACATACTGCCTAACTCCTGGCCGACTTAACATCCACGCGGCTTACCCTTCACCGACTTATCTTAGGTCGTAGCCGACCTAAACCTTGCTTTCCAATTTGTACTGCTATCTTGTTATCCCGTGATATTCCTTCTGTAGCCTTAGACCGTATACGACCTAAAGGCCCTGAACGACTTAAGCTTGTGATGGGTCGGAAAAGACTTAGGTCTTCTTCCTTAACTCGCATATCTTCCCCACATGCCTTCTTAGGTCGGAAACTACCTATAGCCACCATCATAAGTCGTGAACGACTTATCTTAACTCGTAGGCTTTTCCCCTGTGATTCTTTAAGTCGGAAACGACTTATAAGTACCGTCCTAGATCGTGAATGACTCATCGTTTTGGCCTGATCTGCATCATCCTCCCCTGGTTGAGAAAAATTCGTCCTCGAATTTGCAACCTCTTCCACAACAATCTCACCTCCATGATACGGAACTAAATGTTTGACGTTGAAAACATCAGAAGTATAAACATCATCTGGTAACTTTAATCGATATGCATTCTTATTGATTTTCTTCAAAACTTCAACTGGACCAATTTTCCGTGCTTTCAATTTATTGTACGTACCCACTGGAAATCGGTCTTTTGTCAACACTGTATAAACCAAATCGCCTTTGTTAAATTCAACATTTCGTCGTCTCAAATCTGCAGACTTCTTATACTTCTCATTCGATTTCTCCAATCGTTCCTGAATGATCCTGTGGCACTCCGTTAAACCTTCAACAAAATCAGCAGCTCGTTTAACTGTCTCTTTCGATTGAGGTACCACTGCTAAGTCCAACGGTCCCCTGGGTAAATTTGAATATACGATCTGAAATGGACTGAATCCCGTGCTACGATTCACTGCATGATTATGGGCAAACTCAGCTTGGCATAATTTCATGTCCCAACTTCTCAAATTATCCTGTACAAGGCATCGCAACAAATTTCCCAATGACCTGTTAACAACTTCCGTCTGTCCGTCTGTTTGTGGATGATAAGCGCTGCTAAATTTCAGTTTCGTTCCCACCATCTTCCACAAACTCAACCAAAAGTGACTCAGAAAACGAGTATCTCTATCCGACACAATAGACTCTGGCAATCCATGAAGTCGATAAATCTCCTTGAAAAATAACTGCGCCACTCGAACTGCGTCCGCTGTCTTTTTGCAAGCAACAAAATGTGCCATCTTCGAAAACCTGTCCACCACAACAAATATTGAATCATTTCCCCTTTGAGTTCTAGGCAAACCCAAAATGAAATCCATGCTAATATCAACCCATGGCTTAGATGGTACTGGTAATGGCATATACAACCCTGCATTCGTCGCTGTTCCTTTTGACACCTGGCAAATATGACATCGCTCCACAAATCTTTCAACCTCCTTTCTCATCGACGGCCAAAAATAAGACTGTGAAATCAACTGCAAAGTACGATCATGGCCCACATGCCCTTCCTCGTGTAATTCCTTCACAATCTTCATCCTCAGACTACAATCCGGAATACATAAACGATTTCCCTTAAACAGAAAACCATCAACTATCATAAATTCATCGGTACTCCCATCCTTCACTTTCTCAACATATTTCACAAAGTAAGGATCTTCTTCAAACAATTCTGGCAACATTTCAAACCCTGTCACTTCAACCTTCATTGTCGTTAATAAATGACTCCTCCTACTCAAAGCATCAGCTACTCGATTTGTCACCCCTGATTTGTGCTTAACGACAAAAGTAAACTGCTGTAAATATGCAATCCATGATGCATGTCTCGCTGAAATTTTATCATGCCCCTGTAAATGCTTCAAAGCTTCGTGATCAGTGTACAGAACAAATTCTTTCTGAAATAGATAATGTCGCCAATGTTTAATCGTTTGCACCACAGCATAGAATTCAACGTCATATGTGCTGTATCTCATCTTTGCCCCTGACAACTTTTCACTGAAATATGCAATAGGTCTCCCCTGCTGACTCAACACTCCTCCAATTCCCACCTTTGATGCATCAGTGTGTAGCTCAAACAACAACTGAAAATTAGGTAAAACAAGAATTGGTGCTGTCGTCAATAGTTCTTTGATCCGTTCAAAAGCAACTCCCGCTTCCTCTGACCATACAAACTGTTTTCCTTTCATGCAATCGGTAACTGGTGCCATCACGCTACTGAAGTGTGGAATGAATCTTCGGTAGAATGACGCTAGCCCATGAAAACTTCTCACTTCCGTAATTGTCTTTGGCTGTGGCCAATTCCTAATAGCTTCAACTTTACTCTGGTCCACTTGGATTCCCTTCTCAGACACAACATATCCCAAAAATAACACACTTCTCGTCATGAACACACATTTCTTCGTGGCTGCATAAAATTGTTCCTCACGAAGAATAACCAATACTTCCCTCAAATGTAGAACATGCTCCTCCATACTCCTGCTATATATCAGAATATCATCGAAATAAACCACGACGAACTTCCCAATGAATGGTCTAAAGATTTGATTCATCACCCGCATGAATGTACTAGGTGCATTTGACAAACCAAATGGCATAACCAACCATTCGTACAACCCCTCTCTCGTCTTGAAAGCTGTCTTCCATTCGTCTCCAGGTCTGATTCGAATTTGATGATAACCGCTCTTCAAATCAATCTTCGAGAATATAGTTGCCCCACTCAACTGGTCTAACAAATCATCCAACCTCGGCATAAGAAATCTGTAACGAACAGTAATCTTGTTCAAAGCTCTACTATCTGTACACATTCTCCATGTTCCATCCTTCTTCGGCACCAACAATGCTGGCACGGCACAAGGACTCAAGCTTTCCTGAACACGTCCCTGTTCCAACAACTCTTCCACCTGCCTTCGTAACTCCTCATGTTCCTTCGGACTCATTCGGTAATGTGGTCGATGTGGTAACACTGCTCCCGGAACAAGATCAATTTGATGTTGAATGTCTCTAAGTGGCGGTAACTCCCTAGGTAACTCCTCTGGAAAGACATCTTCAAATTCTTTCAAAATTGGCTTTGCTGCTTCTGGAATTTCAACTTCTTCACTACTCTCTCCCAATCAACAAAAATACTTCAGGTTCCTCTTCAACTTCCTTAACAAAATCTTTCAAAGTCAACAGAGTTTTTAATTCCTCAATCTCCTCTAGCTTGCTTTGGTGTAAGACATGACCTCCTCATCATAAGATTACAACCTTCATCTCCAAACAATTCTTCTTCCTCCTCAACATAAGGTATATTTGAACATTCTGCCTCCTCACCATCATCCTCCTCAACTTCTGCAACCATGGTTCTCTTCTTCGGCTTCGGACATTCATTACTCTTATGACCCAACTCCTGACAATTATAACATTTGAAAACACTGCTAGCCTTTGCCTTCTCAGCCTCCTTCACTACTGGCTTACTGACAGGTTTAGTAACATTAGAACTTCCACCAACACCCCTTGCTTGATTATTGGAATTAGTAAACACACCACCTCCACGTCTTCCTTGTTTCTCCCAAGCCAACGCTTTCTGATGTGCCTCTGCAACTGATCTAGGATCAAACATATTAACCATATCCTGGATCTGCATTCTCAATCCCCCAATGAATCTAGCAGTTAGCTGTTCTTCCGTTTCCATAATATCATTTCTGGCAATGAGTTGGTAAAATTCATCAGCATAATCACTAACAGACTTTGTCCCTTGCCTCAGATTCTGCAACCTCTGGTACATAAGTGATTGGTAGTTGTAAGGTAAGAAAGTAGATCTCATCAACTTCTTCATCTTATCCCACGATTCTATCTTTGACTTCCCCATTCTCTCCCTGGTTAGTTTAGTTTGCTGCCACCACGCCAAAGCTCTCCCCCTCAACCTAGTAGCAACCAACTTCACCCTTCTATGCTCAGGAACCTCCTTGAAATCAAAGATCTCTTCAACATTAGAAATCCAATCTAAGAACTCTTCAGCAACCATCCCGCCTTTAAACTCCGGAATCTCCATTTTCATACCCGATTCCCATCGTCGATCATCTTCAACATCCCGGTAAGAATTTCGAACTTGATCTCGATCTCGATAATGAATACTAGCTCTATCACCTTCTTCAACAAAATCAAAAGTGCGCCTACATCGATCTCGACCATTATCATCCCTTCGTTCATGCATGCTTCTTTGACTATGTCTCTCTTCATCTCTATATGCTTCATTGTCAAATTCACGTTGACTTCTTCTCTCTTCATGTGCATAGTCATGATGATCTCTTCGTGATGATATTGATGTTTCTCTTCTATCTCTACATGAATGTGGTGATACCCTCCTCGCTTCCGTAACCGATGGCGAAACTCGGTTTCCTCCATGGTTCGAGTTTGGTGATCTCCTCCTTTGATTCAAATCATACATCAATTTCTCCAATTTACCAATGCCTTCATCAAACTTCTCATTAATACGTTGTTCCATAAGCTCGGCTTCTTCTCTACGATACAAAGCTTCAACGTTTTGATGACGATTAGCTCTCCTTGGTGGCATGATTGAAAAACTCTCACAAACACTTCAACAATTCGAACAAAAATTCAAAGCTTCAACAATGCAATAAGTCACGGTTTAACAATGACTCGGCTACAATTTGTCTCGGCTACAAATTCAAACACTTCAAACCTTGGCGCGCAAAAACCCAAGATAGATCCAAACAATTTCCAACTCCTCGATCCAAAATGAAATGGATCAAACACTCCAAACTTGATGCAACTTCAATATGAACACGATGAACAACTTCAAACTTCAAAAACTTGGCTCCAAGAATCAACTTAGCTATGATTGGCTAAGTATGGCTCCGATACCAATAATGACGCAGCGGATTAATCAAACAAAACTTCAATCAATGAAATGTAGCAATCGGTGAGTTGAAGATACCAAACTGCCCAAGTTCGTTGATCCAGAGATACCGAACTCTAGCTATCTCAAACACGTTGATAGCGCACTATACCGTGTTCTAAGATCTACGATTCTTCGCACGTTGATCTAGCGCACTAGATTCCGTGAATCGGCTTCTACGATCGTTGAATCGAGCGCACTCGATTAACCGAAAGAGGAGATAGGAGATTACACTCAACTACCAATTGGTATGAAAGCACAAAGCTAACAAAAGAGAATTTTATTCAAAAAAAATCAACAACAACAAAAATGTACAACACACGCGTATTTATAGCTTGACACAACCGGCCCCCTTAACCCGTTGCCGACTCATAAGCTCCGACACATCATGAGTCGTTACCGACTTAGCACACTACATACCTGTGTACATCATACGACTCATCGATATACGACTCAAAGCTAACGACTCAAGACTTACAACATACAACAGTACACGACTCATTACATACCGACTCAACAACATACTGCTTAACTCCTGGCCGACTTAACATCCACGCGGCTTACCCTTCACCAACTTATCTTAGGTCGTAGCCGACCTAAACCTTGCTTTCCAATTCGTACTGCTATCTTGTTATCCCATGATATTCCTTCTGTAGCCTTAGACCGTATACGACCTAAAGGCCCTGAACGACTTAAGCTTGTGATGGGTCGGAAAAGACTTAGGTCTTCTTCCTTAACTCGCATATCTTCCCCACATGCCTTCTTAGGTCGGAAACTACCTATAGCCACCATCATAAGTCGTGAACGACTTATCTTAACTCGTAGGCTTTTCCCCCGTGATTCTTTAAGTCGGAAACGACTTATAAGTACCGTCCTAGATCGTGAATGACTCATCGTTTTGGCCTGATCTGCATCATCCTCCCCTGGTTGAGAAAAATTCGTCCTCGAATTTGCAACCTCTTCCACAACAATCTCACCTCCATGATACGGAACTAAATGTTTGACGTTGAAAACATCAGAAGTATAAACATCATCTGGTAACTTTAATCGATATGCATTCTTATTGATTTTCTTCAAAACTTCAACTGGACCAATTTTCCGTGCTTTCAATTTATTGTACGTACCCACCGGAAATCGGTCTTTTGTCAACACTGCATAAACCAAATCGCCTTTGTTAAATTCAACATTTCATCGTCTCAAATCTGCAGACTTCTTATACTTCTCATTCGATTTCTCCAATCGTTCCTGAACGATCCTGTGGCACTCCGTTAAACCTTCAACAAAATCAGCAGCTCGTTTAACTGTCTCTTTCGATTGAGGTACCACTGCTAAGTCCAACGGTCCCCTGGGTAAATTTGAATATACGATCTGAAATGGACTGAATCCCGTGCTACGATTCACTGCATGATTATGGGCAAACTCAGCTTGGCATAATTTCATGTCCCAACTTCTCAAATTATCCTGTACAAGGCATCGCAACAAATTTCCCAATGACCTGTTAACAACTTCCGTCTGTCCGTCTGTTTGTGGATGATAAGCGCTGCTAAATTTCAGTTTCGTTCCCACCATCTTCCACAAACTCAACCAAAAGTGACTCAGAAAACGAGTATCTCTATCCGACACAATAGACTCTGGCAATCCATGAAGTCGATAAATCTCCTTGAAAAATAACTGCGCCACTCGAACTGCGTCCGCTGTCTTTTTGCAAGCAACAAAATGTGCCATCTTCGAAAACCTGTCCACCACAACAAATAACGAATCATTTCCCCTTTGAGTTCTAGGCAAACCCAAAACGAAATCCATGCTAATATCCTGATAAACCTAACTCTCGACTGCCCGTGTGGAAATTGGTGGACACCCAGAGTTTAGGAAGGAAAACAATAAACTCCGAGTCAGTCATGTGACTGGTGTGAGAACTCAAAACAGTTTATTTATCTTTAAAATCAAAATAGAAAAAAATATTTTTAAAGTCAATTCGCAACGCTTTTAAAAATGAGACTACCATAAGGCCTCCCGCACACACACACAATGCAAACGCATAATCGGAGGAGATTTCTCCTTATGATAGTCAAAGATGCTTGATACGCATTTAAAAGAACATTTGATATTATTACTAGTGCATAGTGTAGGAAAAATTCATTTCGAAAGTAGAATATAAATCTTAGCCAACATAGACATTTCGAACTATGCCTACTATAGCTACCATCTAAACAGTGGTGACCACCATAAGTAAATGGCAGGTTCTACAACTAATACCGTACAAAGTTTCAAATTGGGAATTGGATTTCCAACGAATGATCAGGCCAAGGAACTTCCCATTGCCACATGAGAATGCCTCTGGATGGACATCCCTGAGAACCAAACCGGATCTCTACCAACACAAGGCCGGGTTACCCCTAACTGAGTAACAACTGACCGAATATGCCATCCCCCGGTCCTTTGGGACCTTTCACCGAGCGCTCGCAATCAATTCACACAATCATAAAGTGTTTTCAACATGAGTAAGTATCTGGGCTCCATACCATGATACCACCCTTTTCCAGAAGGAAATGCACATATCCTAAAGGGCGCTACCCCTCATAACCTTGCTGCATCTTTCCTGTTTTGACCATTCCCGGGGTGTGAGGCTCGACGAAGTCACGTCCACAAAAACATACTTTATACAAAAGCCATGCTTTGGGTCAACAAATGATCATAGAAATGATCACCAGGATAGACGATCAAATAAATGATCCTATCACCAATAATCAACACAATGATCATTTAACAGCAACACTCAGCATGTCACATTACCAAAATGGGAATATATCGCTGATAACCTTCAACTACATAACCTCTGAGCTCGTACGTCTCTGAGAAGGGTGTTAAGCTAAAAGAATAAATTCTCCGCCACCAACAGAAATATATTTGAAATAAATCTGCTTTATATCTCAATTTGTAATGTCAGACATACAATCCATACAAGTCTGTTCTGGGTTCGAACAGAACCGAAGGCACTTCTCACGAAGCCCTTGCAATCCGGGTATTCACAATCCCGATCGAATTTCCCATCACTTAGGGAATCTCTATACCAGGAGCTACCCAGTGCAGAGACAATCGATAGGTCATCCTATCGCTTTTGCAAATATCCGGTCTTCAACACCGGTTATCAAATGCAATTCATAACGACGTATCACATATTCGGAATGGGTTATACGACCCCATGGTCCTTTCCTGGTTAACCCGAATAGTGAGCGCTTATTCAAAAATAAGTGTGGCATTCAAATTCAAACAAATCACATCAATTTCCCACTCAAAGGGAAATATTGATAGTCGGTTATTGAACTATCAATGGATATGCACACATCACCAGTTTCCAAATAATTTTTCCAAATTATTTATTTTCCAAAATATCTTTACAAGATATATTATTTTCAATACTTCAAAAATAAATCAATATTTATTTTTAAACAAGTTTCCCCCCTTTCTTTTATAAATTCCATAGTGAATTTATATTCTAAAATATCTATGAATATACGATTTCATTTATTCATTTTCAATTTATCTTCAAAAAGATAAATTCTCAAAATATTCACTTTATATTGGAAAACATTTCCATACTTATTTATTAATAAGTAATTCACAAATCCATTTATTTTCAGCACTTGGAAAATATTCAATATACCTAAATCGAGATTAAGTATATATTTCATTCTTTAAGGAAATCATTCTCTTAAACATATTTATTTGGGCCAAAACGAATGTTGCGTAAAACATCGTTACGACAACCCAAAATCACTAGTATAGGGATTCGAAATTAAAATAGATATATAAATCCCAATACTATACAAAACATTTCCTTTCGAAAATCATTTACTATAACAACAGTGTTATAGTCCACTATTTCCTTTTATTTCTCGAAAACGTCTATTTCAACAATAAATGTTGAAATCTATGGTTTCGAATCTCAACACATTTTAAAACATTGTTAGATCGTTTTAATTCTATTTAAAACATCACATTCAAAACAATTTCTTTAACATATTATTCACTATTCAAAAACGTGAATATACTACGTTAACCAATTTCGTCATTTCTATACATTTTATTTTAAAGGATTATTCACTGTCTAAAACGTGAATATAACTCCATAAATAAGTTATAACAATTTACTTATCAAAATAAGTCGTTTGCGAATTTATAAAACAACGTTTATAAATTCCATTTCTATTTGTTTTATAACAACTTCCTTTTATAAATTCCTTTATTAACCTATTCAATTTATAACTCAATTATAAAACAAAAGTTCATATCATAAGTGAAATACTTATAATTTATTTGTTTGAAAAATCGTTCCTTTGAACTTCATAATTATAAATCTTATAACTTATAAGATTCAATTATTTATCCAAAACCATTCTTTTAATAACTTTATAAATTTTATAAACCTACTGCTTATAAAATTCCATTTATAACTTCACCGTTTATAATTCTATAAATTTCATTCGTTTATGAAATTCATTCTCACTTCATTCAAACACTTATAAAAACTCGTTTTATAATTCAAATGTTATAATTTATAAAAATCAATTTATAAATCCTTTATAAAATCAATTTATACTATTATTTTAAAACATCTTTAATCTCCTTTATAATTTCACCATTCTCTCGATTTATAAAATAATCAAAATTTATAAATCCTATATTTAAACTTTTCACAATAAATTCTAAAATCCCGTTTTAACTATTTTATAAAATCATTAACCCCATATTTTCAAAAATCAACTTTTAACTATATTTCTCAAAAATCATAATTTTTATAACATTAAAATTATATGTTTATTTATTTAAAATGAATCAATTTCCAAACATATAGTATATTTTCAAAAATCGCTTTAAAAATCATTTTAAAATTCCAAAGTTTGGTCCAATGATGCTACATACCAAATAGTCGATCACGACAACAATGATATCATATATCGATATGATAATCCATCAAATATCAAAATATCTGAAATCAAATAAAAATTGTTGAGGAATCCAGTTGGATCCCTCCAACCTGTTTTCCTGCATCCACAAACATTAGCACAATACCAATTTCGCTCCAGTACGAAATTATCGCGGTATATGGGATTTAAAATAGTATCCACTTAATAGACGGCGCAATAGGGTCTCATCCGCTATACAAATGCGGGAAATCAATAACTCCAATATATACATATGCCAATATATATATATATTGCTATTATATATAATACCAATTTCACTGTTTATGAAATATTCGCGGTATATGTTTTTAATAAATAACCTCCGCTTACTAACGGCGCATAATGTCTATTTTAACAATCAATAGATAACAATCATCATTCAAACATGCATTCAAATATTTTAAATCTATCTATTTAAAATAAAATCGAAACTGATTCGATTGAGTGAGAAGTTCTCACCTTGATTTCAATTTCGTTTTAGCGATTTATTTCGAATAAAATTAAACGGACGTTTAATTTTACCAAAAATTATCACTAACTCCAAACGACTCCAATCCAATTCCATCGCGTAGTGCTCGTCCATACGATTCCAACGCAACTGGTTTCGCGCGTTTTCGTCCTCGTATGAAAAAGATATCAATTTTACAAGTTTTACACGATTTAAACTAATATTTACAACTTTAATTAAAAATTTTAAACCTAACTAATTACAGGCCGTTAGATTACATTTGCTTGCATTAGGGCCGTCCCTTGCTTCTCCATCTCCCTCACGTTTCTACAGGAGATACACGCAACTTAAACCCATGAACTCCAAACTAGGGTTCGAAAATTCGGCCTCCACGTTGAACTATAGCACGATCAGGAACTTGCATCTCGACCCCCCTCGCAAGAGCCACACACGGCCCAAAGAGCATGAAGCTCGGCCACCATATGCGCACGCCAACCGAGAACACACGGCCACGAACGCGACCATCTCCCTCTCTCCACGCGACGCCAAACTCCATCATCACCGTACGGATCTGAAGCTCTCGGGATGCTCTTCATCTTTGTAGTTGACAACATTCGCTAATTGTTTGTAGATTGGGAGAGATTGAGGGGTGAAGATGGAACAATTTCGGCCTTCCATTGAAGGGGTGGCGGCTGTGAATAGCTAGGATTTTGTTTTTTTTTTTAAAATTTATGTGATAGTGGGCTATTTATAGGAAAATCAATCGACACTATTCATTCCGAAAATTCCGAACTCCGATTCACGCGCCGTAACCAGCGTTTCTAGGGTTTACCCCGCGTTCCGGACACAATGGAACAGGTTTCGAAAGCTAATTCGGACATCTGTGCGAGTTATGGCTATAAACATTCAATTTAAATTAAACCGATTTAAACGATTTTCTAGGCGTTTTAATTTGTACCGGACAAACGGTAAATCCAATTGACACGAAATTTGAAACCTTATAATAATATCACATTACGGATCCGATGAAACTGGTTTCGTCGAAATCCGAGACTTTTTGAAAAATGGCTATTTTAACTCGCCAAATTAATATCAAAAATAATTCGATGCGTTTCGAGCTGCTACGATCAAACGATAACTCCGATTGACACGAAAATTGAAATCCGGTAATAACTAACTATTACGGATCCAATGAAACTAGTTTTGTCCAATTCTGAGACTGTTCAAAAATTGACTATTTTCACTAGTCGATTTTTAATATTAAAATATTCAATTTTCACAAATTAACTTTTAATTCAATTTTAAAAGTTCTAAAATATCGTGCTAACTTCAATATGATAAAATAAAATTTTACAAATCATTTTCAATCATATTTAACTCAATTTTCAATTATTTCCATAATTTAACATATTAAATTATCGATTTAATTATCCAATTAAATCCAATTATTCGAAATAAAATTTATTCGACTTATAAATTCACTTATTAATATATAAAATTAATTAAATATTCAAATTTTAATTAAATAAAATTCTGGGTTGTTATAGTACATTTCTATATTTTAAAGTATATTGCAGAATTAAAGTGTTTTAAATTGCTTTTAAATCTAAATGTTTTGAACTTGGTTATTTCCTATGGGAATATAGGGTAAAGGATTTACCTTATAAAGAAAGAACATTGGGAATTGTTTTCAAATGGGTTTTGGAAATTTGAAAATATATCCTTTAAAGATATTTGAGCAAATAAATAATATGGGAATTATTTATTGTGTGATGGATGCTTATGGATGTTTATGAATATAAATTAATAGTTAAATCACCGACTATCAATATTGGGCAAATGCGTTGATCGTTTTGAAGAGACCGGGATCGAGATTTATTTCTCGAAAACCACTTCGATCCGGTTTGTACGTTTCGTGCGGAAAACGTGTTCGGAGTCGAAGATGGAGCAGTGAAGTGCAAGGGCTAGTCGCTACTAATCCCGAGGATATTTCCAAAATGGATGTAGTAGGAGTAGTGCCTTCGGTTCCGTTCGAACCCGGGACGGACTTGTATGGATGAATGCTTGCGAAACATCGTCAGGTGGGCGATGGGCATTCTAAGTGAAAACGTTCTAAAGGTAACGCTTAGCCTCAAGCCTCATCAACCGGGAATGACTGAAAATCAGGGGATATGCAGCAAGGTTAGGTGGGTCATGCCCAAGCAGGACAAGATATTTCCCCTGTCTAAATGTCCCTTTTTTTTATTTCGGCTTAGTGGGTGGTTGGTTGCGCCAACCACGGGGTTTACCTTGTTCGGGACTGTTCAGTAAGGAATGGTTCCGGCCTTGTGTTGCAGGGGATGAAGGGAGTAATCCTCGGTACGGTGATCTAGGCCCCGTATTGTGACAGGTGGTACCCCAGTGCCTAGTCATTGTTGGAAATCCGTTCTCCCTACGAACCTTGTACGAGTTTTGTTTGTATTACCCACTTTTGTGGCTAGTAGCTGTAATTTAATGAATGTAACGATTTCTGCTATTTTATAAGTATTTGTAAATAGACCCTATTATAATATCAGAGGATTTCTATAAAAAAATGTTTTAGCTATCGTAAGGTAAAAACCCGACATGTTTATTTGTGGCGTGGTCTTACGAGATGCTTTTATTTTCAAAGGATTTTTGAAACTTTAATAATCAAGTTGGATGCATATTTAGTATCAGCTGGTATTCCAGACTGACTCGGGTGTTATTTCATTATAATGCTCGGGTCAGACCAAGTATTATATGTCAGGTCAGGATGCTATGGAGCAGGAGAGGAGCTGGAGTCCGAGACGTATTATATGTACCTATATATATATCCGCTGCTGTGATTGTATGGTAGGTCTGATTTGTGATTGTTGATGTATGAGTTACTCTGATGATATGATGTATAAAACAGTAATAGATTTCATTTTGTGTAAAGTTCTATATTTAATATTATATTTTATTCCGCTGCGACTGTGAGATTCTGATATTGTTTAGTTTCTTCTTCTTCTATCTATTCTTCTTAAACCTTAATGGTTCGTAATTCTATGCCACTTGAGTTAATAGAGGTTGAATAGTGTTGATTCAAGGGGTACGGATTTGCGGGCTGTCACACTTGGTATCAGAGCATAGGTTGGCGACAACCTAGGCTTTGGTGGGGTAATTACTCATTAAATAGAGTCAATAGTACTCTATAATGAGTTGAGAGTATTAATAGATATGAGAGCGTACTTGTTAGTGAATATAAAATTGTTTTATACTGTGTTGACTTATCGGTTGAGTGTTTATGAATTCTGGTCGGTACGGGAAGTACAACCGTATCGATAAGGGTTTCTAAACTCTTGAACAAGATAAACCGACATAGTATTGTGTTTAAAGGGGGTAAATGAAATAATTTTACCCAAAATTATATTTTGATATAAAAGAAATAATTTTCTGAAATTATTATATATATATTTTTGGTTGATTGGGTGTTAATACAATAAGTAAATAAGAATCTAAAAGTTAATCTAAAATGTGAAATGGATATAACCAAATAAATTCCATGAGTATAAAGTATACAAAAGAGAATAACTAATTTAAACCCAACCAGAATTTAAATCCTGGAAGTTTTGGAAAGGATTTTAAATAAAATAAAAATAAAAGTTTGGAAATCTAAAATCCTGGGAAAGTTTGAAATGTTTGTTGAGATTTGAAGGTGTTTGAAGGCAATGTTGGAATATTGTTTTGGGAAATATTCTTAAATGGAAACTGTTTTGAAATGAATTTGGAAAAGTAAGAAGCATTGAACTCACTTCAGTCACTGGAAAATAATCCTGATGATGCTGGCCACATCATTAGAATTCATTTTCGAGTTTCTAAAGTGATGGATTGCTTCCCTAATATTTGGTTATGGTATTGTTTGGACTAGTTGGGTATAACAGTTGTTTTGGACATTCCAAAAATGGGAAAATTTGTTTTGGTATAAACAAATTGTTTTGGAAAAATCTGAAGATTTGATTGATATATCAAATAGGTATATATTTGATATATTTCAAAATGGTTTTGAGATAAAACCGGGTAAATTTAAAATTCTGGAAAATTATATTTAAATAATGTGTAAAATTAAATGAATTAACTATTGAACTTATTAAGCGAAGTTGATATTAATAAGAAGGAAGAAATGAAAATTTTAATCTTGGAATTAAATATTTAACTTGATCAATTGGAAGTGAATAAAATATATTGAAGTAAGTAGAAAATTTGAATATAACTTGGATAAGTTAAATAAAATGGGACTTAGAATTAAATTGATTTGGGTGAAATTTAAATATAAGTTGGCTTTGAAATTGTGGGTCATTGTGAAATGGATTGTACCCATAGGTTAATAAGTTGTATACTTATAAATTTGAGATTGAGGATTTAATATTGTGTAAGAAGGTAAATGAAAGAAATTTGTATCCTTAAGAATTCAGTGATACACATATATATAATTTGAAATTTTGATTATATGCTGTAAATGGATTCAAATGAGCAATATGAGCTTTAAAATAAATAAGTTGGTGAACTTATATAAATAAGAATGAAATTATAATCACAATTGGGAAATAGTTGAATGGTATGGTGAGTTCAAACTTAATCTCAAATGAAATGTAAATTGAAATAAGGTAAAGTGAGATATAAAGGAAATGAATGAACTTAAATTAGTAAACAAGTTTTGAACTTTTATATGGAGAATTAAAGTTGAGAATTTGAAATTGAATTAAATCTAAATGAATTGAAATTAGATTGAATTGGATTTAACTTCAATCGAATGGAATTGAGATGGAATTTGATTTAATTAAAAACAAGATTAATTGTGTTGTGAATAAATATGAATGGAATTAAATCCTTATTTAAAGATAGTAAGGGAAAATGAAATGAATTCAAGATGGCTAAATAAATTTAGTTAAAACTTGAAACTAAATTTGGAAAGACTTGAATGGAAAGAAATCTAATTTGCTGAAGGAATATTGTATGAATAAAAGTTTGACTCAACTAAATTCAAAGGGATTATTTGAGAATGAATTTAGCATAAGCTGGATTAAACAAGGAGAAGCTTGAAGATGAATTTAGTATAAGCTTAGTTAAATAAAGGTAGTGCTGGAAAGGGTATAGTTTTGGAAGCTTGTTAATAATTGAAGGGTAAATGGAACTTTGTTCTTGTTCAGAACATTTGAAATGGTTGCATTGTAAATAAGTTCAGTATGAATTGGAAAAGTGTATTAGAACCTAATATGGATTAGGTTAGAGGCTAAATTGAATTACAATTAAATGGGATTTGTATTGAAATGGATAAAATTTTGATAATTGATCAAAATTTGGGAAGTAAATAGAAATCCAACTGTAAAATGGGATTTAATTTTGGTAACAAATATTGAAAATGTGAAGGAATACTAGTATTAGATATAATAGTGATGGCTTGAATTGTAAATAAATTCAAGTGGGTGAAATAATGTGAAGGGGCCCTATTGTTCATAAAATAAATTGGGAATCTAATTGGATGAATATACTAATCAAGTTTAATAAAATTGGAATTTGATTGAATGAGAATTAAATGAAAATGAAATCAAATTGTAAGAAAGACAAAACTTAATCGTGGATAAGCTTTATTAAGTAATCTTGAATGAAACTGGTTTAGATAATAAAAGTGAAATGCAAGTGAAATGAATTTTAATTGATTATTGAGAAGTGATATGAATAGAAAGAGTTGTAAATAATATAAAATGAGATGTTATTAATTTAAACTTAGGCCGAATGTATAAGCTAGTTAGATTAAAATTTGTAAAGGGTTTGATTTGGTAAGAATTAATTAAGATGGAAATAAATTGAGATATTATGGAATTGTAATCATTTAAGAGAATGATGAGATGGTTATTTGTAAGCTTATGAAATAGCTTTAAATGAAATTTGTTTGGACAATAAAATTTTGAATGCAAGCAAATGACTTTTAAGATAGTTATTGTGATGAAGAAAGAATATATGAGTTGTAAATAAGAATGGAATGACTTATATAACTGTGAAAAAAAAATAGTAATAACAATAATAATATAATAAACTTAAACTTAAAATGATTAATAAATTTGAAAAGTGAGAATAAGGATTGATTTAATAATTGAAATGGAATAAGAATACTTGGATTGTGAACCATGCAGAATTTGATAAATTAATATGAATCTAAGTGGGAATTAATTTAAACTATTATAAGCTTAAGTAATGGGTTATTCCATGAATAACATGTAAATTTGCATTGTAAATTTGTCGATTTGTGGTAAATGAAGATAAATAGTTTAAAGTAAGCAAATAATTAGTTTCTGAAGTAATTGGAATGGATTGACATGTTATTAAGTGATTTTGCATATGAATGGAAATGGATCATGAAAGAAATGCAAATGTTTCAAGTTTAAAATAAAATTTGATTGTAAATAAAATTGGGAATGTAAGTTAAAATAAAGAAATGTAAGTAAGGCATATGGTAAACTTGAATGTAAATCATTTAAGTGAAGTAAAATGAAGTTTGGTTGAATGAAAGAAGAATGGGCTAAAATCTTCATAAATGGGTTTGAGTATAAATATAAGTGAATCATAATAAAATTGCAAATGTTGCAAATTGAAATAAAATTTGCCTGGTGAATCAATCCAAAAATTGTGTAAAGTATGAATTGGAATGGCGAAACTTGTTTGTAAATCCTTTGTGTGAAATAAAATGGTAATTTGCATTAAAAAAGGGAACTTTGTGCATGTTATAAAAAGTGATTTACTTATGAGATCATGCAAAATTGTTGAATGGATTATGAAATTGATATGTTGGCTTACATTTATATTGGAAATGTTATAAAGTGTTCATATCTTTGAAAACTGATGAGTTTGTTGAGTAAGTGCAGGAATGCGAGGCGTCCAAAAGAGTTGGAGCGCGTATATGCGATAATATTAGCCGCTTGCTATTAAAATTTGCTAAAAGGTACGCCTACGCAAATAAAATTGGGAAATTATATATATATTGTGATATATTTTGGTTTCCGACCGTGTGGGTCGATGTATATATATTTATCTGTATCGCGATATCGCGAAACCTCCTCCGTGCAGGGGAGACTCTGCCAAAATTTTAGGGAAATTTTGGGAGCTAGAAAAATTTTGGGATTTTGGGAAAATTTTGTTAACTTGGAAAGTTATTTTTGAAAGCAAATGTTAAAATACAGGCTTTAGAGTGGATAAAACAAATGGTTTTGAAATGGAGTTGAAACTTTTTGGGAAAGTAAATATAAGCTTTTAACTAAGCAAATTGGGTAAGTAAATGGGTTGGAGAGTGTTTTCTACCCTGGCAAATTTCGGGGACGAAATTTTTATAAGGAGGGAAGAATGTAACGACCCGGAATTTTGGGTCGCTAAATTTGAACATTTAATTCATTTTAAATGTTAATAGGGATTATAAATTCGAATTATGATATAAAAGATTTGGTTACATTAATAAACTTGATTAAGACTTTATATACGATAATTTAATTGAAATTTGAATAATAATGAATGAATATTAGAATCTGGGTAAATAAGTAATTCTGAGAGTAAATGGAGCTAAAATATGATTCTAAAGTTTATTTCGAGTCTAATTGGATTTGAATTATCATTTTGGACCGTTGGAGGGAATTAATTGGCGATAGATTGAATTTGGAATTTTATATTAATTTAATAATAGAATTTAATAATAAAATATTGCCATTAATCAGATTTTAGTCCGGAATGAGCCAAAATGATTTTTAATGTGAATATAAATTTTATACAAGTTATAATAAAGTTAATAAAGTTTTAAAAGCAAAATTTTAAGCGTTTTCGTCGATTTTGAAAATCGCTTGATTAAATAGACGAGTTAAAATAGCCTTCCGGGGCACAGTCTCGGAATTCGATGAAACCAGTTCCATTGGATCCGTAATAGTTAGTTATTTTCGGATTTCAATTTTCGTAGCAATCGGAGTTGTCGTTTGACCGGGACAGCTCGAAATGCATAAAAATCGATTTAACCGATTTAATTTCAAATCGATCATTTAATTTCGTAACTCGCACATACGATCAAATTAGCTTTCGGAACTTGTTCCATTATGTCCGGAATGCGGAAAAACCTTAGAAATGCCTGTCGGCACGCGTTGTTCGGAGATTGTTTGTAAAAGTTGTTTTATAATGGATTTAATATTAAAATAATGGTTATTAATATATATATATAAACAAGTTAATAAGCAAACCCTAGAACTACTCTTCAGGCCGCCGCTTATACTCATCTCGATGGCCGAAAAACAATTCCATTCTCCATTGTTTTTCTCAAAATCTACACAATATTGGTAAAGACCGTTAACTGCAAGTTTGTTGAGAATCTCAAGCTCTAAAAATCCATACGGTCATGATCAAATATAGCGTGATGGATCATATCAATTTTTGAGCCGATGGTGCGCCGTTCGATGGGGTTTCGCTCGTTGTTGGTGAGGCTATAGGGGTGCGGTCTTCGGAGGCATGTGAGGAGGAGCTTGGCGCGTCACCTGGAGCTCGTTGATCAGGTTTTTGATCATCATGGTGGATTGCGTTCTGGAGAGATGGAAGGCGGCGTGAGTGGGTTGTTCTTTTTCCTGTACGCGTTGTTGAAGAAGAGGCTTCGGCCTGGATTCACTACTTAACACACGACCCTGATTGTTGTGGTAAAAAAAAAAATACAATAAAAGCAATTGTTTTAAATTTATATTCAAAACTTTATAATTCTATAACTTGAGCAAACATTATCAAATTTCGACGATTTCGGTAGCACCGAAATCGCAAAAGAGAGTACTACGCAGTGGTGCAGATCCGGATCCATTCCAGGCAAGTAGAAATTCGAGTTAAATCAAACGTCGTTCGGTTTAATTTGAATTTCGAACGATCGCCGAAACTCAAGGTGAGTTAATCTCACTCACATCTGGAATGTTAGCTGATTTAAGTAGTTAATATTTAAATATCTGTGTGATTGGTTGAAATGTTTATTTATATCAGCCTGGATTGATATATATTTATAGTGTTGTGCTAATATTTGTGGATGCAGGAAAAACAGGTTGGAGGGATCCAACTGGATTCCTCACAATGTAGTAATTATTTTTATAATTGATGATGATGCCTGTTATATATTTTGTGATTGATAAATTTGGGATTAAATTGTATTGTGAAATTGTGGGATAAACTATAAGCCCAGAATGTTAAATTATAAAGAAATTTGGGGTTGTAATTATTAAGAAATTAAATTGGGTTTTAAAAAGGAATTAAAAATTAATAAATATGGAATATAAAATTAGAATCTGTTTGGATGGAAAACTGAAATAAAATTGTATTGGAATATTGCTGGGTAAATTATAAATCCATAATTTATTATAAATGGATAAATTGAATTTTAGAGGAATAAAAGATATTGTTAAATAATGAATTTAAAGGAATTAAAATTTGAAATCTATTTGGAATGAAAATTGAAATTTGGTAAATCTGTAATGATAAACAAAGAGAAACGTTATTAGTTGATAAATGTTAAAGTAAATTTATGTTATTAAACATAAACCTGAATCTAAATAAATTGACAGAATTTTTAAGAAGGATTTTTGGTATATTTGAGTAGGAATGAGTTTCCCTGGGAAACACCAAGTTTGAGTTTTAAACAGATTTTATTAAAAGTGAATTTAAGTTTAAAACTTGTTATAAATGAGTGTTTGGAAAATTATTGTTTTAAAAGCTAATCAAAAAGGTAACAATAGTGGTTATTTTCGATTACATTAGTAATTATTTTTATAAATGGATTGTTTTAAAAAGGCTAGTTTTGACCTAAATTATTTGAAATTAGTATTAAGCCTATTACATCTCTATTTTTAAATTTAGTTTAACTAAAACCTTATTTTAAATCAAGTTATATCTTATAAAATATTTTGAAATTATATTTTTGAGTAATAACTAATAGTACATTTCTATATTTTAAAGTATATTGCAGAATAAAAGTGTTTTAAATTGCTTTTAAATCTAAATGTTTTGAACTTGGTTATTTCCTATGGGAATATAGGGTAAAGGATTTACCTTGTAAAGAAAGAACTTTGGGAATTGTTTCCAAATGGGTTTTGGAAATTTGAAAATATATCCTTTAAATATATTTGAGCAAATAAATAATATGGGAATTATTTATTGTGTGATGGATGCTTATGGATGTTTATGAATATAAATTGATAGTTAAATCACCGACTATCAATATTGGGCAAATGCGTTGATTGTTTCGAAGTGACCGGGATCGAGATTTATTTCTCGAAAACCACTTCGATCCGGTTTGTACGTTTCGTGTGGACAACGTGTTCGGAGTCGAAGATGGAGCAGTGAAGTGCAAGGGCTAGTCGCTACTAATCCTGAGGATATTTCCAAAATGGATGTAGTAGGAGTAGTGCCTTCGGTTCCGTTCGAACCCGGGACGGACTTGTATGGATGAATGCTCGCGAAACATCGTCAGGTGGGCGATGGGCATTCTAAGTGAAAACGTTCTAAAGGTAACGCTTTGCCTCAAGCCTCATCAACCGGGAATGACTGAAAATTAGGGGATATGCGGCAAGGTTAGGTGGGTCATGCCCAAGCAGGACAAGATATTTCCCCTGTCTAAATGTCCCTTTTTTTTATTTCGGCTTAGTGGGTGGTTGGTCGCGCCAACCACGGGGTTTACCTTGTTCGGGACTGTTCAGTAAGGAATGGTTCCGGCCTTGTGTTGCAGGGGATGAAGGGAGTAATCCTCGGTACGGTGATCTAGGCCCCGTACTGTGAGAGGTGGTACCCCAGTGCCTAGTCATTGTTGGAAATCCATTCTCCCTACGAGCCTTGTACGAGTTTTCTTTGTATTACCCACTTTTTTGGCTAGTAGCTGTAATTTAATGAATGTAACAATTTCGGCTATTTTATAAGTATTTGTAAATAGACCCTATTATAATATCAGAGGATTTCTATAAAAAAATATTTTAGCTATCGTAAGGTAAAAACCCAACATGTTCATTTGTGGCGTGGTCTTACGAGATGCTTTTGTTTTCAAAGGATTTTTGAAAATTTAATAATCAAGTTGGATGCATATTTAGTATCAGCTGGTATTCCAGACTGTCTCGGGTGTTATTTCATTATAATGCTCGGGTCGGACGGAGTATTATATGTTCAGGTCAGGATGCTATGGAGCAGGAGAGGAGCTGGAGTCTGAGACGTATTATATGTACCTATATATATATCCGCTGCTGTGATTGTATGGTAGGTCTGATTTGTGATTGTTGATGTATGAGTTACTCTGATGATATGATGTATAAAACAGTAATAGATTTCATTTTGTGTAAAGTTCTATATTTACCATTATATTTTATTCCGTTGCGACTGTGAGATTCTGATATTGTTTAGTTTCTTCTTCTTCTATCTCTTCTTCTTAAACCCTAATGGTTCGTAATTCTATGCCACTTGAGTTAATAGAGGTTGAATAGTGTTGATTCAAGGGGTACGGATTTGCGGGCTGTCACACTTGGTATCAGAGCATAGGTTGGCGACAACCTAGGCTTTGGTGGGGTAATTACTCATTAAATAGAGTCAATAGTACTCTATAATGAGTTGAGAGTATTAATAGATATGAGAGCGTACTTGTTGGTGAATATAAAATTGTTTTATACTGTGTTGACTTATCGGTTGAGTGTTTATGAATTCTGGTCGGTACGGGAAGTACAACCGTATCGATTGGGGTTTCTAAACTCTTGAACAAGATAAACCGACATAGTATTGTGTTTAAAGGGGGTAAATGAAATAATTTTACCCAAAATTATATTTTGATATAAAAGAAATAATTTTCTGAAATTATTATATATATATTTTTGGTTGATTGGGTGTTAATACAATAAGTAAATAAGAATCTAAAAGTTAATCTAAAATGTGAAATGGATATAACCAAATAAATTCCATGAGTATAAAGTATACAAAAGAGAATAACTAATTTAAACCCAACCAGAATTTAAATCCCGGAAGTTTTGGAAAGGATTTTAAATAAAATAAAAATAAAAGTTTGGAAATCTAAAATCCTGGGAAAGTTTGAAATGTTTGTTGAGATTTGAAGGTGTTTGAAGGCAATGTTGGAATATTGTTTTGGGAAATATTCTTAAATGGAAACTGTTTTGAAATGAATTTGGAAAAGTAAGAAGCATTGAACTCACTTCAGTCGCCGGAAAATAATCCTGATGATGCTGGCCACATCATTAGAATTCATTTTCGAGTTTCTAAATTAATGGATTGCTTCCCTAATATTTGGTTTTGGTATTGTTTGGACTAGTTGGGTATAATAGTTGTTTTGGACATTCCAAAAATGGGAAAATTTGTTTTGGTATAAACAAATTGTTTTGGAAAAATCTAGAGATTTGATTGATATATCAAATAGGTATATATTTGATATATTTCAAAATGGTTTTGAGATAAAATCGGGTAAATTAAAATTCTGGAAAATTATATTTAAATAATGTGTAAAATTAAATGAATTAACTATTGAACTTATTAAGTGAAGTAGATATTAATAAGAAGGAAGAAATGAAAATTTTAATCTTGGAATTAAATATTTAACTTGAGTAATTGGAAGTGAATAAAATATATTCAAGTAAGTAGAAAATTTGAATATAACTTGGATAAGTTAAATAAAATGGGACTTAGAATTAAATTGATTTGGGTGAAATTTAAATATAAGTTGGCTTTGAAATTGTGGGTCATTGTGAAATGGATTGTACCCATAGGTTATTAAGTTGTATACTTATAAATTTGAGATTGAGGATTTAATATTGTGTAAGAAGGTAAATGAAAGAAATTTGTATCCTTAAGAATTCAGTGATACACATATATATAATTTGAAATTTTGATTATATGCTGTAAATGGATTCAAATGAGCAAAATGAGCTTTAAAATAAATAAGTTGGTGAACTTATATAAATAAGAATGAAATTATAATCACAATTGGGAAATAGTTGAATGGTATGGTGGGTTCAAACTTAATCTCAAATGAAATGTAAATTGAAATAAGGTAAAGTGAGATATAAAGGAAATGAATGAACTTAAATTAGTAAACAAGTTTTGAACTTGAATATGGAGAATTAAAGTTGAGAATTTGAAATTGAATTAAATCTAAATGAATTGAAATTAGATTGAATTGGATTTAACTTCAATCGAATGGAATTGAGATGGAATTTGATTTAATTAAAAACAAGATTCAATTGTGTTGTGAATAAATATGAATGGAATTAAATCCTTATTTAAAGATAGTAAGGGAAAATGAAATGAATTCAAGATGGCTAAATAAATTTAGTTAAAACTTGAATCTAAATTTGGAAAGACTTGAATGGAAAGAAATCTAATTTGCTGAAGGAATATTGTATAAATAAAAGTTTGACTCAACTAAATTCAAAGGGATTATTTGAGAATGAATTTAGCATAAGCTGGATTAAATAAGAAGAAGCTTGAAGATGAATTTAGTATAAGCTTAATTAAATAAAGGTAGTGCTGGAACGGGTATAGTTTTGGAAGCTTGTTAATAATTGAAGGGTAAATGGAACTTTGTTCTTGTTTAGAACATTTGAAACGGTTGTATTGTAAATAAGTTCAGTATGAATTGGAAAAGTGTATTAGAACATAATATGGATTAGGTTAGAGGCTAAGTTGAATTACAATTAAATGGGATTTGTATTGAAATGGATAAAATTTTGATAATTGATCAAAATTTGGGAAGTAAATAGAAATCCAACTGTAAAATGGGATTTAATTTTGGTAAAAAATATTGAAAATGTGAACGAATACTAGTATTAGATATAATAGTGATGGCTTGAATTGTAAATAAATTCAAGTGGGTGAAATAATGTGAAGGGGCCCTGTTGTTGATAAAATAAATTGGGAAACTAATTGGATGAATATACTAATCAAGTTTAATAAAATTGGAATTTGAGTGAATGAGAATTAAATGAAAATGAAATCAAATTGTAAGAAAGACAAAACTTAATCGTGGATAAGCTTTATTAAGTAATCTTGAATGAAACTGGTTTAGATAATAAAAGTGAAATGCAAGTGAAATGAATTTTAATTGATTATTGAGAAGTGATATGTATAGAAAGAGTTGTAAATAATATAAAATGAGATGTTATTAATTTAAACTTAGGCCAATGTATAAGCTAGTTAGATTAAAATTTTTAAATGGTTTGATTTGGTAAGAATTAATTAAGATGGAAATAAATTGAGATATTATGGAATTGTAATCATTTAAGAGAATGATGAGATGGTTATTTTTAAGCTTATTAAATAGCTTTAAATGAAATTTGTTTGGACAATAAAATTTTGAATGCAAGCAAATGACTTTTAAGATAGTTATTGTGATGAAGAAAGAATATATGAGTTGTAAATAAGAATGGAATGACTTATATAACTGTGAAAAAAATAGTAATAATAATAATAATATAATAAACATAAACTTAAAATGATTAATAAATTTGAAAAGTGAGAATAAGGATTGATTTAATAATTGAAATGGAATAAGAATACTTGGATTGTGAACCATGCAGAATTTGATAAATTAATATGAATCTAAGTGGGAATTAATTTAAACTATTATAAGCTTAAGTAATGGGTTATTCCATGAATAACATGGAAATTTGCATTGTAAATTTGTCGATTTGTGGTAAATGAAGATAAATAGTTTAAAGTAAGCAAATAATTGATTTTTGAAGTAATTGGTATGGATTGACATGTTATTAAGTGATTTTGCATATGAATGGAAATGGATCATGATAGTAATGCAAATGTTTCAAGTTTAAAATAAAATTTGATTGTAAATAAAATTGGGAATGTAAGTTAAAATAAAGAAATGTAAGTAAGACATATGGTAAACTTGAACGTAAATCATTAAATGAAGTAAAATGAAGTTTGGTTGAATGAAAGAAGAATGGGCTAAAATCTTAATAAATGGGTTTGAGTATAAATATAAGTGAATCATAATAAAAATGCAAATGTTGCAAATTGAAATAAAATTTGCCTGGTGAATCAATCCAAAAATTGTGTAAAGTATGACTTGGAATGGCGAAACTTGTTTGTAAATCCTTTGTGTGAAATAAAATGGTAATTTGCATTAAAAAAAGGGAACTTTGTGCATGTTATAAAAAGTGATTTACTTATGAGATCATGCAAAATTGTTGAATGGATTATGAAATTGATATGTTCGCTTACATTTATATTGGAAATGTTGTAAAGTGTTTATATCTTTGAAAACTGATGAGTTTGTTGAGTAAGTGCAGGAATGTGAGGCGTCCAAAAGAGTTAGAGCGCGTATAAGCGATAATATTAGCCGCTTGCTATTAAAATTTGCTAAAAGGTACGCATACGCAAATAAAATTGGGAAATGATATATATATTGTAATATATTTTGGTTTCCGACCGTGTGGGTCGATGTATATATATTTATCTGTATCGCGATATCGCGAAATCTCCTCCGTGCAGGGGAGACTCTGCCAAAGTTTTCCGGAAATTTTGGGAGTTAGAAAATTTTTGGGATTTTGGGAAAATCTTGTTAACTTGGAAAGTTATTTTTGAAAGCAAATGTTAAAATACAGGCTTTAGAGTGGATAAAACAAATGGTTTTGAAATGGAGTTGAAACCTTTTGGGAAAGTAAATATAAGCTTTTAACTAAGCAAATTGGGTAAGTAAATGGGTTGGAGAGTGTTTTCTACCCTGGCAAATTTCGGGGACGAAATTTTTATAAGGGGGGAGGAATGTAACGACCCGGAATTTTGGGTCGCTAAATTTGAACATTTAATTCATTTTAAATGTTAATATGGATTATAAATTCGAATTATGATATAAAAGATTTGGTTACATTAATAAACTTGATTAAGACTTTATGTACGATAATTTAATTGAAATTTGAATAATAATGAATGAATATTAGAATTTGGGTAAATAAGTAATTCTGAGAGTAAATGGAGGTAAAATTTGATTCTAAAGTTTATTTTGAGTCTAATTGGATTTGAATTATCATTTTGGACCGTTGGAGGGAATTAATTGGCGATAGATTGAATTTGGAATTTTATATTAATTTAATAATAGAATTTAATAATAAAATATTGCCATTAATCAGATTTTAGTCCGGAATGAGCCAAAATAATTTTTAATGTGAATATAAATTTTATACCAGTTATAATAAAGTTAATAAAGTTTTAAAAGCGAAATTTTAAGCGCTTTCGTTAATTTTGAAAATCGCCCGATTAAATAGACGAGTTAAAATAGCCTTCCGGGGCACAGTCTCGGAATTCGACGAAACCAGTTCCATTGGATCCGTAATATTTAGTTATTATCGGATTTCAATTTTCGTAGCAATCGGAGTTGTCGTTTGACCGGGGTAGCTCGAAACGCATAAAAATCGATTTAACCGATTTAATTTCAAATCGATCGTTTAATTTCGTAACTCGCACATACGATCAAATTAGCTTCCGGAACTTGTTCCATTATGTCCGGAATGCGGAAAAACTTTAAAAATGCCTGTCGGCACGCGTTGTTCGGAGATTGTTTGTAAAAGTTGTTTTATAATGGATTTAATATTAAAATAATGGTTATTAATATATATATAAACAAGTTAATAAGCAAACCCTAGAACTACTCTTCAGGTCGTCGCTTATACTCATCTCGATGGCGGAAAAACAATTCCATTCTCCATTGTTTTTCTCAAAATCTACACAATATTGGTAAAGACCATTAACTACAAGTTTGTTGAGCATCTCAAGCTCTAAAAATCCATACGGTCATGATCAAATATAGCGTGATGGATCATCTCGATTTTCGAGCCGATGGTGCGCCGTTCGATGGGGTTTCGCTCGTTGTTGGTGAGGCTATAGGGGTGCGGTCTTCGGAGGCATGTGAGGAGGAGCTTGGCGCGTCACCTGGAGCTCGTTGATCAGGTTTTCGATCATCATGGTGGATTGCGTTCTGGAGAGATGGAAGGCGGCGTGAGTGGGTTGTTCTTTTTCCTGTACGCGTTGTTGAAGAAGAGGCTTCGGCCTGGATTCACTACTTAAAGCACGGCCCTGATTGTTGTGGTAAAAAAAATATACAATAAAAGTAATTGTTTTAAATTTATATTCAAAACTTTATAATTCTATAACTTGAGCAAACATTATCAGATTTCGACGATTTCGGTAGCGCCGAAATCGCAAAAGAGAGTACTACGCAGTGGTGCAGATCCGGATCCATTCCGGGCAAGTAGAAATTCGAGTTAAATCGAACGTCGTTCGGTTTAATTTGAATTTCGAACGATCGCCGAAACTCAAGGTGAGTTAATCTCACTCACATCTGGAATGTTAGCTGATTTAAGTAGTTAATATTTAAATATCTGTATGATTGGTTGAAATGTTTATTTATATCAGCCTGGATTGATGTATATTTATAGTGTTGTGCTAATATTTGTGGATGCAGGAAAAACAGGTTGGAGGGATCCAACTAGATTCCTCACAATGTAGTAATTATTTTTATAATTGATGATGATGCCTATTATATATTTTGTGATTGATAAATTTGGGATTAAATTGTATTGTGAAATTGTGGGATAAACTATAAGCCCAGAATGTTAAATTATAAAGAAATTTGGGGTTGCAATTATTAAGAAATTAAATTGGGTTTTAAAAAGGAATTAAAAATTAATAAATATGGAATATAAAAATTAGAATCTGCTTGGATGGAAAACTGAAATAAAATTGTATTGGAATATTGCTGGGTAAATTATAAATCCATAATTTATTCTAAATGGATAAATTGAATTTTAGAGGAATAAAAGATATTGTTAAATAATGAATTTAAAGGAATTAAAATTTGAAATCTATTTGGAATGAGAATTGAAATTTGGTAAATCTGGAATGATAAACAAAGAGAAACGTTATTAGTTGATAAATGTGAAAGTAAATTTATGTTATTAAACTTAAACCTGAATCTAAATAAATTGACAGAATATATAAGAATGATTTTTGGGATATTTGAGTAGGAATGAGTTTCCCTGGGAAACACCAAGTTTGAGTTTTAAACAGATTTTATTAAAAGTGAATTTAAGTTTTAAACTTGTTATAAATGAGTGTTTGGAAAATTATTGTTTTAAAAGCTAATTAATAAGGTAACAATAGTGGTTATTTTCGATTACATTAGTAATTATTTTTATAAATAGATTGTTTTAAAAAGGCTAGTTTTGACCTCAATTATTTGAAATTAGTATTAAGCCTATTACAGCTCTATTTTTAAATTTAGTTTAACTAAAACCTTATTTTAAATCAAGTTATATCTTATAAAATATTTGAAATTATATTTTTGAGTAATAACTAATAGTACATTTCTATATTTTAAAGTATAATGCAGAATTAAAGTGTTTTAAATTGCTTTTAAATCTAAATGTTTTGAACTTGGTTATTTCCTATGGGAATATAGGGTAAAGGATTTACCTTGTAAAGAAAGAACTTTGGGAATTGTTTTCAAATGGGCTTTGGAAATTTGAAAATATATCCTTTAAAGATATTTGAGCAAATAAATAATATGGGAATTATTTATTGTGTAATGGATGCTTATGGATGTTTATGAATATAAACTGATAGTTAAATCACCGACTATCAATATTGGACAAATGCGTTGATCGTTTGAAGAGACCGGGATCGAGATTTATTTCTCGAAAACCGCTTCGATCCGGTTTGTACGTTTCGTGCGGAAAACGTGTTCGGAGTTGAAGATGGAGCAGTGAAGTGCAAGGGATATTCGCTACTAATCCTGAGGATATTTCCAAAATGGATGTAGTTGGAGTAGTGCCTTCGGTTCCGTTCGAACCCGGGACGGACTTGTATGGATGAATGCTTGCGAAACATCGTCAGGTGGGCGATGGGCATTCTAAGTGAAAATGTTCCAAAGGTAACGCTTTACCTCAAGCCTCATCAACCGGGAATGACTAAAAATTAGGGGATATGCAGCAAGGTTAGGTGGGTCATGCCCAAGCAGGACAAGATATTTCCCCTGTCTAGATGACCCTTTTTTTTTATTTCGGCTTAGTAGGTGGTTGGTCGCGCCAACCACGGGGTTTATCTTGTTCGGGACTATTCAGTAAGGAATGGTTCCGGCCTTGTGTTGCAGGGGATGAAGGGAGTAATCCTCGATACGATGATCTAGGTCCCGTACTGTGACAGGTGGTACCCCAGTGCCTGGTCATTGTTGGAAATCCATTCTCCCTACGAGCCTTGTACGAGTTTTGTTTGCATTACCCACTTTTGTGGCTAGTAGCTGGAATTTAATGAATGTAACAATTTCGGCTATTTTATAAGTATTTGTAAATAGACCCTATTATAATATCATAGGATTTCTATAAAAAAAATGTTTTAGCTATCGTAAGGTAAAAACCCGACATGTTTATTTGTGGCGTGGTCTTACGAGATGCTTTTGTTTTCAAAGGATTTTTGAAACTTTAATAATCAAGTTGGATGCATATTTAGTATCAACTGGTATTCCAGACTGACTTGGATGTTATTTCATTATAATGCTCGGGTTAGACCGAGTATTATATGTTCAGGTCAGGATGCTATGGAGCAGGAGAGGAGCTGGAGTCCGAGACGTATTATATGTACCTATATATATATCCGCTGCTGTGATTGTATGGTAGGTCTGATTTGTGATTGTTGATGTATGAGTTACTCTGATGATATGTTGTATAAAACAGTAATAGATTTCATTTTGTGTAAAGTTCTATATTTACTATTATATTTTATTCCGCTGCGACTGTGAGATTCTGATATTGTTTAGTTTCTTCTTCTTCTATCTCTTCTTCTTAAACCCTAATGGTTCGTAATTCTGTGCCACTTGAGTTAATAGAGGTAGATTAGTGTTGATTCAAGGGGTACGGATTTGCGGGTTGTCACAATTGGCTATCGGGAAGACCCCTTCGGCTTGCTCTGTTATCTCTTCTTGAGAAGACATTCTACACAAGGAACTGGATATTTGTTAACGCTGAAATTTAAACGCTAACACCCCGGTGTATGAAGTGAGATCGTGAAAGCACCACCCGATAGCTCGAGAATAGATTATAAGCAGATAGTAGTGAAAAAACAGTAAACAACAGCAATTTTATAGTGGTTCGGCTTAAGAGATAGCCTACGTCCACTTTGAATATCTTTATTGACGATTTGATTACAAGTCAATGCAGTTACACTTTGATTACAATACACTCTGATTTTCAAGTGACTTAGAACAAGTAGCCTAAACTTCAATATCGATCCAAATCTTTGAACACATGTTTGATATGTTTGATTTCTTCGTGAAGTTCCTTGAAGAAAGTTCCTTGAAGATGCTTAAGTAGTTCAGAATGCAGCAGAGTAACGGCGCTTGAAATGAATGAGCCCAAAAGTCCCTTGAATGTTGGAGGTGGCCATGTATTTATAGGCAAATTTCTGGGCTGGAATTGTTAAGTCATGAGTCGTGGCCGACTCAGGATGAACCGTGACCGACTTACATGTCACGAGTCAGCAAGCAGTGGCATAAATGAAATGGCATTGAGCTTATTCCTCGTATGCTTAGGTCGCCAGCGACTTATGATAGGTCGTTAGAAACCCTGAGTCGTTGGAAACCCTGAGTCGGTCTGCCCCATAAAACACTAACTAGTTAAACCACTCTGCTCTTCTAAGGCATTAACTCGTTGAGTCGTATTGTATGTGCCGTGAACTTCGTTGAGTCGGTAACGCAATGAGTCGGCCTGTATCATGAACCGCCAAACTCCATGAGTCGTTCCATCCCTCTAAGTTGCTTTGAGCCTTAGCTCGTCAGCCAATTGAGTCGTTACCAGTTGAGTCGCTGAGGCAATTCCTTTGATGAGTCGATAGTGCATTGAGTCGGTTTGACTTGTAAGCCGTTAACCCCCTTGAGTCGTAACCCTTTAAGACGCTTTGAGCTTTAGGTCATTAACTTAGTGAGTTAGTGACTCGATGAGTCGTGAGGCTTCCTGAGTCGTAGATCCTTCCTGAGCCGTTAAACACCTTAAGTCGTAGCTCACCCCAGGCCTTAACTCGTTGATTCCTTTAACTCGTGGGCCTCTTAACTTGTAGGCTGGAACGGGGTTAACATTTGCCCCTCGAAGCGCACGCTTAAGTCGTAAGTCGTGTGCTTCGACTTATCATAACTCGGGCGAGCCGATTCGAGTTCCAGCTCTTCCAGGTATAAAGCGCTTGACTCGTTCCTCCTATATCCCACTTCTTATCAAAGATCTTTTAAACCGCATCCGCCATTAACGCACCTCCAAGTTCTCACAGGCGATTCTAACTCGATTCTCCTCTGATTATCTTTGACACCACATTACGTAAGCAATCTTGCTTCCCTTCTGATTATCGATCATCATTAACCTGTGCGCTCCATCCCTACCTTCATTTTACTCCCTTGAGTCTTGCAAGTTCGGTCATTCTAACCATCAATGGATGTAGGGTTGTTTGATCTGATGATTCTCGTCTTGAGGTGATTTAGTGGCGTGATAGGACCGGGGTTGTTTATTGAGAGTTTTATTGGGTTAATGGGTTAAAAGTTGGAAGATTTATCGGGTTAGGAGTGAAATGGTTTATGGGTTAGAAGTTGGAAGATTAACGGGTTAGGAGTTGGGTGATTAGTTGGTCAGATAGAATCGAATACTGCTTTAGGTATGACTCGGCTATTTTTGTATGATCCAGCGACCTTTGCGATTTAACCATGATACGACTCAACATGCTCCACGACATAAGCCTTGAGTCGTGGCCGAGATAAAACCCTTGAGTCGTGGCCGAGATAAGACTTGGAGATTTTCTTATTACTTTGAACCAAAGCTTCTCTCTTTTCCTACGACCTACGACTTAGGGCACTGCCGACTCAAATTTTTTGAGCCGTTGACGAGTTAGGACTTGCACGAATTCTGCTCGAACTTTGAACCATTGCATAAACTTTGAACTGTCGAATTTTATTGCATTCATTCACAGGTTATTTTGACTTGCAGGTTAACAATCTGTTCAATACAACATTCACAGAAAATTGGGACGAATATACTGTCATCGACCGCCCATATCAAATGACAGATTAGTTAATAACAGATAATTAACTTAAACAAATCGTGTGAACGAAGTGCTATCGATTTCAAGTAGAATATTAAAGCAACACTGACACGGTCAATCGAAACTGACCAGCCTGCACTAATATTATGCTTGAATTTTAAATTAACAAGTTCTGAAATTACCTTAGTCGATCAATCGTCAACCAGTTTAATTCCAGTTATATTTACTTGTTATTTTCATTAGTTCTGCACAACACTTCACACTTTTAGGAAACGTGCACCTTCGCATTTGAACACCCAGTTGCTTGTGTAGAATGACATCTCAACAAGAAGAACCGATGGGCCAGGCTGAAGATGTCTTCCCAGTAGCCAACTTGTTGGATAACCCTCCGGAGAGAACTCCCACAACTCTGAATCAGCGGGTGTTTAACCAATTGCTCATCCAGTTTGGCATTGCCGAAGCTGATGCCTTACTGTCGGAGCCAAATGATACTGCAGATAGGCCCCCTTCTGGCTTTTTTGCTGTCAACCGCCAAATGTGCTTGAGCGGTGCCATACCACCTTTCAATGACTTTCTTCAGCAGTTCCTGCTTCGACTATCTATCTCTCCATTCCAATTGCACCCCAATGGTCATGCCATTCTGATGGGGTTATGTGTGCTATTTAGTAGAGTTCTGGGCCGATTACCGAGCTTTGAGGAAATCTGCTACTTCTGCTCATTCACAAAAATTAAAGATCATCCCTCTATCGTAGTTATAAGGAGTGCTCGAAACCGCAATCTCATCACCGATCTTCCTGAAAGCGTTCATGGATTTCTAAATCAGTACTTCTTTGTCCGCTGTCCTCCAGGGTTTTATGCCATCTGGAGAGTAGGAAGTAAGATTTTCCTGCTTTTATTTCTCCATTCTTCGGCTTTTCGAAATCTGGGTTGCTAAATGCTAACTTGGCTTCTTTTTTTTCTGTTTTAGCACTTCCTCCTCCCTCTAGAGATCCATGCTATAAACAAATTTTTGAGAGACTGAACGCCGTGGCGGCAGAAGAGAGGAGTATAAAGTTTTTGTTAAATGATGGATTTTTACATCAATATGGGCTTCTTCATTCTTCTCGCTTCACTCAGCCTCGTGAAGTCCCAACTGAAATTCCTGATTCTCCGACGGAAACTCCTGATGCCCCGGTCTCTATTAAAGAGCACATGCAGGGAGGAACCTCTATAGAAACTTCACTAGTAAAGTGTTCAATTCCGAAGGATGTCGCGGGGCCGTCTGACAAGTCTGTACTTGCCCCAGTTATTGAAGAGGAAGAACCTCCACGATCTTTCGAAAAATCTACTAACGAAGGGGTTAAGAAAGCAAGTCCCAAAAAACATGATGGTGATGATGTTTTCGAGGGGTTGAGCGATTTAATTGTGACTTCTCAAGAACTTTTCAAAGATGATGTTTCCAAAACTATCTCTTCTGTAATTAAGGCGACATTTTCTCTACAACAAATGTCAACTCCTCCTACTCAAGTTATCACCACCTCTATTCCACAGAGTGGTCTGTAACTTGATGCGTGTAGTTTACACGTTACACAACACTTAGGATTTTTCATCACTTCTACGCATTTATCTTCTTGTACTTTAAAGATTTCTAAAGCTTATTATTTTTATTCCAAATTCTCCGATGGGACGCAGGACTATGACGATTTCCAGCGCTGCGGGAGGCGTAGCCAGTATGATTATAGGCGTTACCTCCCTTCTTACAGAGAATCCGATGAAGAGAGGGCCATTAGGAAAGCAGACGAGAGACGAGCATATGAAGAACGTCACCGAAGGGAACAAGAAAGACATGACCCTCCCCACAGAGATGATGATACTCAAAAGAGAAAAGCTCACGATGAGAGAGGTAAAGGTCACATGGACGATTCTTCTAGCAAGCGGGCTAGACTTACCGAAGAAACAATGCCGACAGTTTCTGAACATGCTCCTGCTCAATCTCCTGTCCCCGTTCGTTCCGACATTCAAACAATCATCAATCGTCCCGCATACCAAGTCGGGCAAGGTCCTCCCACTCTTCAAAGTCGATTCCCTCAGTGGTGCCTGAGAGGGGTTCGATTTGATCTCGACTTGGTTCCTCTCGACAAATCGGCTATGCTGCGAAATCTTGATACTGTCAGGGCCGATATCGAAAGAATGTCGAACTGGCAAAAACTTGTCGACGAGTTTCAGAGGGTTAACCGAGCCAATCTCGAGTCCATGCTCACAATGGAGAACGATAAGGCTGAGTGGCAGAAGACTCTCGAACAGCATGACGCCGAAATGAGAAGTATTGCTTCCTATAATGAAAGGCTGGAAGCGGAAGTAGAAAAGCTTAAGGAAGAATTAGCTACTTCATCTACTTTCCATTCTCAAAAGGAGTGCATGCTTCAGCAGCAAGTAAGAGATGCGCATGCCAGTCAAAGGGCAGTCGAAGATAAGCTTACACACCGGGAGAAGGTCATAGAAGAATATCGCGCTGAGACTTTACAGCTGCGAGAACAGACCGGCTCTCAAAGCTTGGAGATAGATATGCTAAAAGCTCGACTTGCTATGGCCGAAAAGGAGCGTGACGAGGCTGTTGCTGGTAAACTCGCGGCCGAAGAGGCCCATCAAGCAACCAAAGCTGACATTAGCTCCACATTATTTGATTTCTATCTGCACAGCATTTTGGGGCGTGGCAGCCTTGCCTTTCTAGGCCCTAAATATGAAATTACGCTAGCTGAAGTTTGGGAGGCAGCACTTGATATGCTAGGTGGTAAAGGTGCTGGCTATGCTGAGACAGCTCTTGAAGAGCATTATCTCGATGATGATGCCCGCGCCGCTCTTGCCAAGGGAAAAGAGCAACTCGCCAGGGTACGGGCCGGAATGGCGGAAGGGGAACGTTCTGAGAAAGAAATACCACCTACCACTTCTGAACGTCCTTTAGTTTCTTCCGAAGTTGAAATCACAGGTTCTAGTGCTCATTCACTGCCTCCTACAAGAACCGGGGTAATTACCCCTACTGATGATGAGCCTTTGGAGGATATTAGGGCTCAAAATTATGAGATTGAATTAACGAAGCAGACATCTTCAGGTAATTTTGACACTAGTCTGATTCAAGTGGATTGTCTGCTTACTCCTCAAAAGTTTGATGAGCTTCTCGATTACTTCTTGAATCTCGACGAACCCATATCTCCCTTCTTTTGGGGAGATACTAATATTTTTAATTTCTCTTCTTCTGCAGTTGAAACACCAAGTGCTGTGCAGACTTCACTTCCTCCGGTTATCCCTCCTCCATCTCTTCAGGTGACTCCTCCTTCTGCTTCACAACCCGGGTCACAAGAGGAACAGTTTGAGGCTCTTCATGGCTTGGATGACCCTATCGCTTCGCAAGAGCAGAAGGACGAGGGACTTGAAGGAGGCGAGATCTCTCCGGAGCGGACTCCCTCTGATGACGTAGTTTTGTCCGCTCTTGCTACTCCAGGGAGTGAGTCGTCTTCGAAGAAGAGAAAGAAGCACGGAACATCGAAGAGGAGGGGGAAGAAAGTCATTGCTACCGAAGAGGAACCGAAAATTGCACCAGTTGTACCTCCCTCTCCTTCTTCCCTTATGCCTTCAGACTGACCTGAAAAGCTAACCATTCGGCCGGGTAAAGGGTCTAAAGGTGGCAAGAAGAAATGAAGACTCCAGCTTTTAGCTTCTTGTCTTTTGTATGTACTGGTCGAGAATTGTGCGGGTATCGGCCCCCCGCTTTTCTTTTGTTGGAACTTGTACCTGTATATAAAGTAATGTTGAATAAAATGATTCCTCTTTCTTTGTATAAACTTCTGTTTGAATTTGAGAATGCATTTATTATTCATTTTTGCACAAGTTTATTTATATGACATTGCAGTGAGCTTATGGTATGTTGTTTGAGCGTACTTTACCGATGTAGTTATATCATATCGTATACAACTATACCATGCTGCCCCCGTACCATAAGCTTGCTGCAATTTTCTATACTTCGAGGGGACTTGCACTCTTATTTTCTGTAGAATGACTATTTCATTCGTGAAGAAATTTTTCATAGAGTACAACTCCTTTCATATAAGTTTTTACGCTTTGTCCTTCGAAGAAATCACTTTTTCCTTTTGCGTATGTACACATTTTGCCAAGTGAATTCTTCTATGTGGTAAAGCGGACCTCTGAATGTACTTTAACTTTCTTCCCTTTTTTTTTTAGAATAGGTAAATCACTCTTCCTTTGAAAGTTAAAGTATGCTCTTGATGAGGATTTTTCTTTTAAATAGAAATTTGTACCTCTGAGGAGGGATTTTTTCACGTTTCAACACTTGGAGGTTTTATTTCAATCTTGGTGAAACGTGTACCTCCAAAGAGTTGTGCCTTTGAAGAAAGCCTTTTCACGTTTCAACACTTGGAAGTTTTATTTCAATCTCGGTGAAACGTGGGCTTCCGAAGAGGTCTTTCTTCTTGATTATGCTTCCGGAGGGGGGGTTGTACCTCTGAGGAGGGATTTTTCACGTTTCAACACTTGGAAGTTTTATTTCAATCTTGGTGAAACGTGTACCTCCAAAGAGTTGTGCCTTTGAAGAAAGCCTTTTCACGTTTCAACACTTGGAAGTTTTATTTCGATCTCGGTGAAACGTGGACTTCCAGAAAGGTCTTTATTTTGTTTTGCATTTCAACTTTGGTGAAGTGAAATTCCGAAGAGCGGCTGTTACACTTCAACTCCTGGTGAAATGTGCCTCCGAAGAGGTCTTTATTTTGTTTGCATTTCAACTCTGGTGAAGTGAAATTCCGAAGAGCGGTCGTAACACTTCAACTCCTGGTGAAATGTGCCTCCGAAGAGGTCTTTATTTTGTTTGCATTTCAACTCTGGTGAAGTGAAATTCCGAAGAGCGGTTGTAACACTTCAACTCCTGGTGAAATGTGCCTCCAAAGAGGTCTTTATTTTGTTTGCATTTCAACTCTGGTGAAGTGAAATTCCGAAGAGTGGTCGTAACACTTCAACTCCTGGTGAAATGTGCCTCGGAGAGGGTTTTCATCGCCTGGAAGTTACTCTCTCATGGTTGGAGGGTCATGACTCCTCCAATCTTTTTTGTTGAGTAGAGAACTTTCTTTTTTGTGGCGTATGACCCATTAGAGGTCTTTATCCTCCGAAGAGTTGAGCCTCCGAAGAGGACTTGTGCTGCTGATGACGGCTTTTGGTTGTTCCCTTGTCCACTTGCTTATGCCTTCTCAATGATCCTCTTTTTTTTATATTTTTTTTTTTTAAAGCTTTCATTCCCTTTTCTTACAAGTAATTTGTTTAATCCAAGGAAGTGTGCTTCATTGTCAGGCAAGTTCGTGAGAACGAGCATTAGCTTCTTAATTGGATGTTTGTTTGTTCAAACGATCTCAATTTATTAGCAAAGGCCCGTTTCTGTCGAAATCATAGGTCGTTCAATTGAAGTACTTCCTATTTAGGATTTGAATTCGGGACTTTTGTGACTTGAAATTTGGCAAGAATCACTTGGCCTTATTATGTGCAAGTTTCACTTCCATTGTCTGCAAAAATTTAAATCGACATTTCAGCAATACATTCTATGTACTTTTTATATCGAAAATAAAGCAAACATGTAATAATAATAAGGAACACAAGATTTATAGTGGTTTGGCCAGGAAATTGGGCCTACATCCACTTTTTATTCTTTCATTATTTACTTGCATCAGTTTTACAATTGCCTTCAATCACAAGAATCATACATTCATAATTCTTTTTACAACATTTCAACAAAATTTTCAAGTAAAGTATGGACGCAAATGGTTGCTGTTCCATGCCCTTGGAATTTGATCTCCTTCAACAGTGGTGAGTTTGAATGTGCCGTCAAGAAGCTTCTGACCTATGACATATGGTCCTTCCCAATTTGGCCCAAACACACCTGTCGCTGTCATAATTCTCTTCAGGACTAGGTCTCCAATCTCAAAGCTGCGTTGGCGAACTTTGGAATTAAAATGTCTGGCTATTCTTTGCTGATGAGCTACAATTCTGAGATTAGCCTCATCTCTTTTTTCATCAAGGAGATCTAGCGCTTCGAGCTGTAGCTTTTCGTTTTCTGCTTGATTGAAATGGATTCTTCTGTGTGAAGGGACCTCTATTTCTACCGGAATCATTGCTTCTGACCCGTATGCTAATGAAAACGGGGTGTGCCCAGTCGCAGTTTTGTGAGTGGTTCTGTATGCCCATAGTGCCAGTGGTAGCTTATCGACCCAACCACCTTTTTCTTTTTCAAGTTGCTTCTTGATGGTTGACTTAATAATTTTGTTCACGGCTTCCACTTGCCCGTTTGCCTGCGGATGAGCCACTGCTGAAAAGCTTTTCCGGATTTTGAATTGCTTGCAAAAATCTTGGAATCCTTCACTTTCAAACTGAGTACCACTGTCTGTAATTATTTTTTGAGGCACACCGTATCTGCAAATGATGTTTTTAGTCACAAAACTTATCATCTTCTTTGAGGTGATAGTAGCCAGTGGTTCAGCTTCTGCCCACTTAGTAAAATAATCTACAGCAACAATGGCATATTTAATTCCAGATTTGGCAGTTGGTAACGGTCCTACAAGGTCTATTCCCCATATTGCAAACGGCCATGGACTGACCATCTGTGTGAGTTCAGTGGAAGGAGCTCTAGGAATTTTGGCGAATCTTTGACATCTGTCACATTTTCGGGAATACTCTGCTGCATCTCGATTAATTTCTGGCCAAAAGTATCCATATCGGAGAATTTTCTTTGCTAATGTTTGGCCACCTGAATGATCACCACATTCTCCTCCATGCACCTCCGCTAGGATTGCTTTGGACTCTTCCCTGGATACACATCGAAGTAATGGCATTGAGAATCCCCGTCTGTATAATCGGCCATCCTGAATTATATATCGAGAGGCTTTTCTCAGTAGCTTTTGTCGTTCTTTTGAGTTCCCTGGTAAAGATCCATTGAGCAGATATTCTATTATCGGAGTCATCCACGATTCTTGCTCTTGAGACATGCTCATGATCCAATCAATATCCATCTCATCAATGCTAGGAGTCGACAGGACCTCCACTGGAGTTAATCCCAGAAATTGGGCTTCGCCTGTGCTAGAATACTTTGCGAGAGAATCTGCTTTCGTGTTTTCCTCTCGAGGAATGTGACTTATCATGTAATGATCGAAATCACCCAGGAGCTCCCAAGCCTTTGACAAGTAGGCGGGCAGATTCCCCCCTTTTGCTTGGAATTCCTTTTTGACTTGGCATACAATAAGCTGAGAATCACTGAATATCTGTAAAGCTCGGATGTTTAATTCTTTAGCAATCCTTAAGCCAGCGATAAGGGCTTCGTATTCTGCTTCATTGTTTGTTGAAGGAAATTCCAATCTTAGTGCATAGCATAATGATCGGCCTTCAGGGGTCTCAAGTACAACTCCGGCTCCAGAACAGTAGTCGTTTTTCGCACCATCGACATATAACTTCCATTGGATTGGGGAATCGTCGACTGTTTCCTCCTCACTGTTACCCTTATCTGTGAATTCTACAATGAAATCTGCTAAAGCTTGTCCATTGATTGCTTTTCGGGGATGATAAGTGATGTCATACTGACTGAGTTCAATATTCCACTTTAGAAGACGACCCGAAGTCTCAGGGCGAAACAGGACTTGCTTTAAAGGTTGATCAGTGAGGACTCTGATAGGATGAGCTTGAAAATATTGCCTCAACTTCCTAGACGCAATTAGTAGGCAATAGGCGAGTTTTTCCAACTTAGAGTAATTTATCTCTGCCCCAGTGAGTCTTTTGCTGATATAGTAAACTGGACGTTGAATCCTTTTGTCTTCTCGTATCAGCGCTGCACTTAAAGCATGAGATGATACTGCCAAGTATATAAGAAGATCCTCGCCATCGCCAGGCCTAGAAAGTATTGGAGGCGTTTCCATATGGCGAATCAATTCATCAAAGGCTTTTTGGCATTCGGGAGTACAATCGAAGTTTTTCTTTCCTTTCTTTAGGGCATCAAAGAATGGGATGCATTTATCTGTGGCTTTGGAAATGAACCGACTCAAGGCGGCGACTTTTCCATTGAGACTTTGCAATTCCTTCTTTGTTCTAGGAGCTTTGACTTCTTTCAATGCAGTAATTTGAGCTGGACTGGCCTCAATGCCCCTAGCGCTCACGATGAAGCCTAAAAACTTGCCGGATTCCACTCCAAATGAACATTTTAAAGGATTGAGCTTCATTCTGTATTTCCGGAGGACTGCGAACATGTCTGCTAAGTGTTCTATGTGATCCACTGCTTTTTTAGACTTTACTAACATGTCATCGACGTAGACTTCCATAGTCTTTCCCAGTTGCGGTTTGAACATAGCATTAACAAGTCTTTGGTATGTTGCCCCTGCATTCTTCAACCCGAAGGGCATAACTCTGCAGCAGTAAAGACCGGTGTCGGTGATAAAGCTTGTATCCTCCTGATCCGGCTCATGCATCATGATCTGGTTATATCCGGAGTAAGCATCCATAAAAGATAACAATTCGTGTCCCGGTGTTCCGTCTACCAATTGGTCGATTATGGGTAATGGGAAGCAGTCTTTGGGGCAGGCCTTGTTTAGATCTGAAAAATCGATGCATACTCTCCATTTTCCATTTGCTTTCTTAACTAGCACTGGATTTGAAACCCAATTCGGATAGGTAGATTCTTTGATAAAATTATTCTCCATGAGTCGATCAATTTCTTCTTTTAACGCTGCTGACCTTTCTGGACCTTGATTTCTCCTCTTTTGTTTCACAGGTGTAAATTTTGGATCAATATTTAGAGCATGCACTGCAACTTCTATAGGAGTTTTGGATCAATATACCTGTCATGTGCCAATCGTACTTGTATAGGAATTCGTTCGGATCACTTGTCCCCTTGTAGGCTGGAATGGTTGGAGGGACAAACTTCCTTGGGAATTCAGCCTTTAAGATTTTCTCAGTAAATGGAGTTTTACTCGGGGCGAAACCCCATTCTTTCTCGTCTTCAACCCTCTGCATACTCTCTTTCATGATTTGTCGGACCATTCCAGAAAGACACTCCTCATCATGTCGAGTTCTAGATCCACCAACCTCAGGAAGTGTTTGTTCAAAGGGGCTAGCAGCCCTTTCAGGAGCATTCCTTTCTTCAGCCTCATGAATGTTGCAAGCAAAATTCCTTTCATTACCTGCCGGTTGACGGTTTGCCCCAAGCAAATCGTTCAACCTATTCAGAATTAGGGCATTCTGGGCATTCTGAGCCTCGAATTGTGCATTTTGGGCATTGATCTGTTGGTTCAGCCCTAAGATTGCAGCATCCAGCTCTGCCTTTGTAACTCCGACAGCTGGAGTGGCTTGTTCCGATATAGGGGAAGCGGAGGTTACCTCTTGAATATTCCTAGATCTCACAGATCTACTCTTCCTTCCAAGAGCCATAATCTCGGGTAGACTTCTGGTTTTCAAGGAAATTCTCTCTACAAACCTCTGTGAAGCAATGATGATAACTCGCCTGAGTTCAATCTCTCATTGAAAGCACCAAAAATGTTAACGCTGAAATTTAAAAGCTAACACCCCGGTGTATGAAGTGAGATCGTGAAAGCACCACCC